>HG995379.1:30536379-31773998 GCA_905333075.3 Atethmia centrago
GTAAATGCCCATGCGCGGGCGCAGCCGTCACGTCAGGGCACGTCCTCGGGCGTGCGCGGCGCATGCCGAACGGCTGCTATGTGACGTAGGAGCACGAAGCGGAAGGTTCGTGGCTCTTAGAATCTGATGAACTATTCTGGAGATGATGATATCGTAGGTAGGAGATACTCAACGTTGTCGTAGTTTGGTTTAATAGCTCATAATGTGGTTTGATTGATCACAAGCTCTTTTGTCTATTTTAATTTCTTCAACTTGAACTCTTTATTAGGTTTTTATGGAGGAGACACCACAACTTTACTAACACCACGAGTACTAACAGGTTTTGGTTCTTCCTGTCAGACATACGATGTTAGTGTTTTCGATAAGCCTCGTGATCGAACTACCCGAATTGAAAACACCTTTGCCATGACTCGACTTATCTCAACTTATGGAATTCAATAAGTAAGATAATCTATACACTCTTTTCTCGGGCCGGTACAATTATCAAAAGTTTTTAGCTATATCTGTCATTCTGTTCCTAATAGCTCTTAAACACAAATAATCTTAGGACCTGTGTTTATAATTATAAATTATAACATGACTATTATAATGAGTTGTAATTCTGATATAGGGGCGATAGAAATGCAGACAGATACGCCATAGATTTGATTTATCCTGTCCAAACAATGGACGATTATTGAAGCTATTGTAATTTTGTATTGTAAATATATTGTTTAGTCGAGCATCACTTCTTTCTCTTTTAATAATTTATGTCATATTGTGTTTAGGTTTTAATGTATATGATGGTAGCTGAATGATAAATTGAATAAAGATATACAAAGGCTCAAAGGTCACTGGAGAATTTTAAATAATTAGTCTGATCTACATCTCTTAAATGACTGTCAAAAATTACTGAAAATGTAAATAAACATACACGTACCCGCGCTGTGTTTTTCGATATGAGCAAGGTTTTCGACTTTCTTGATCACAATATTCTGCTCACTACATGTGAACTGTACGCTTTTCGCGGCTTAGCATTGATGTGGCTGCGAAGCTATCTTTCAAATAGGACTCGATATACAGTGATTTCGGGAATAAATTCAAATAAAGAAGAATTATTGTGTAAGTCTAGGAGCAACAAAACAGGAGTGCCACAAGGTAGTGTTACAGGGACGTTATTCTTTCTGTTATATATTAACGACCTACCAAATGTTACTAAGCATTCCTACTCACTGTTTATGAATGATATTGCGGTGGTTATTACGGAGAACAAAATGCTTAGTTATGAATGTAGTGGTTAATGCTATCATAACGTGGCAATTATGATAGCACTAACCACTACATACGTTATGATAAGATTATAAATTATTATTATTAAATAATAATTTAAAAGTGAATATAGATAAAACCTCCTTCGTCCAGTTCATCATTCTTATCCCAATTTATTTGGGGTCAGCGCAACATGTCCTTTTCTTCCATACTTCTCTATTAGTTGTCATCTCGGTAGTCACCCCCTCTCTAGCTATATCACACACAGTCCATCCATCGTTTCTTTGGTCTTCCCCTACTCTTATAGCCATCGACATTCATACTCAAGACTTTCCTCACGACAATTTCGTCATTCCTCCGCATCACATGCCCATACCATGCCAACCGAATTCCGCACAACTTTTCAGTCACCGTTGCCACTTTCAGACTTCCTCTTATGTCCTCATTTCTTATTCTATCAATTCGTGCCACACATCCCTCTTAGCATTCTCATCTCAACTGCATGCCTTTCATTCATCCCTTTTGTAGCCTAACATTCTGATCCATACAAGACAGCAGGTTTTACCATTGTTTTTTATATCTTCCCCTTAAGTTTAAGGGGAATGCGGGAGTCACAGATTGTTCCCGTGACCTGCTGCCATTTCATCCATCCAGTGTTAATTCTATGCTTAACCGTCTGATCTACTTCGCCATCGCTTTGCATGAGTGAACCGCGATACCGAAAGTCAGAACAGACTGGGAGAAGCACGCCATCAAGCGCTATGGTTCCAAAACTGGAGAGACCGCCGAAATCACAGAACATATATTCAGTTTAGGTTCTGCTGATTTTCAAGCCCACATTCTCCAGCTTCTGTTGCCATTTCTCCAATCTGCTCTGGATCTCAGGTCCATCTTCACCGACAAGAACAATGTCATCGGCGAACATTAGAGCGTCCATAATCAACAGGAAGAGGTAAGGACTAACGCCGGCCACACTGAACCCGTCGGTATTGCCAGCAGGCGACCGGACGTAGGTACAAGGTTGGCTGTACATAGTAGTACACGAATTAACTCCACATACTTCCCGGGCAAACCTTTCTCTTTCAATGCCCACCATAACAAAATCCTCCTTTGTCCAGTTCTACAATAGAAAATCAAATTCTGACCTTATGATTACTTATTCCGATCAAAGAATTATCGAAGCCCACGAAGTTATTTTTCTTGGTGTAACAGTGGACAGTGGCTGCACATGGAAACCTCACTGCTTAAAGGTCACAAATAAGATTAATCGTTTCGCTTTTGCCTTGTGGAGACCTTGTAAAATAGCCAACCTCAGAACAGCCCTCTTAGCGTTAGCATTCGATACGGCATTGTGCCATGGGGGAATTCTGTTCTTATAAATAGTGTATTGATAGCCCAAAAACAATGTATCCGTGATCTTTGTGATGTGCCGCCATTGACTTCATGTAAACCTCTTTTTAAAGATCTAAATGTGTTAACTGTTCCCGGAGTTGTTATATTTGAATGCTGTAAATTTGTAAAATGCACTCCTAATTATTTCAAGGTCTTGGAGACATTGATACGTTTAACACAGGATATCCTGATAGACTAATTATTTCTCCAATGAAAAGCTACTTATATCACAGAAGTTGCTTTACAATCGTTATAAGGATATATAATAAATTACTATAATCATATAGGGAACTGTCAATCAATCGTTTTAAAACAGCGTTATACAAATGGCACATAGAAAAAATAATTCTATTCTGTGAATAAGTACCTAAACTTTAAAGATTTACACTGACATTTTACTATTATAAATTGACAAATGACTGACCTTCTTATTCTTATTAAAATAACTATGATTTATGTTCCAATTTTATTCTATTTATTTATATAATTAATATACTTAATCGATTATTTTGCATGCTAGTTTTAGCGAATTGTTTTAGAAACCGTTAAAAACCACGACCATCTGTAATGTACTACAATATGAATTTCATTGCAAATAAATTTAATTTAATTTCAAGTAATAATTAATTATTCGGAATTGATTCCATCGTTCGAATGCAATAGATAGCCTTGAAATAATACAGGGTGTAAGAAAAGACACGTCGACGCGCAAACTGTTACCATGAATTCAGTACATACCTGATTCTAGATCCAACAGCATTGAAATTTTCCGCAGATTATACATCTGCTGTTTCATACATTTTGACCTTGCAGGTTGCGCTTTTGTATGAAACAGTAGTTTTTTTTTCTGTTTAGATCAATGATTCCCAAAGTGGTCGATATCGAACCCTTGGGGTCGAAATCGGAAAAAAAGGGGTCGATAGATACGAAAACTGAGTTTGGGGGCCGACGAGGTCTAAAAACCAACCCCTATTAATTAACACAATTTCTTATTCGAAACTTTCAAGATACTGTATAAGTTGTGTTACGTGTACCAACTTGTTATAAGAATGACTAATATTTCAGTAGGAAGTATCATTGCAGTACTTTAAAAAAACTCAACGATAAGTGATAAGCATGCACAAGTTCGTACAAGATGAAAAAAATTGGCTATGGGGATCTGAGGTATCACTTAATTTTGGAAAAGGGGTCTCTTGACCAAAATGGTTTGAGAATCCCTGGTTTAGATTCATGTGCTCAATTCATGGTAGGTAACAATTTGCGCGGCGATGTCAGGGATTACACCGTGTACATTGACTACTGACGAATGACAATGAGACCGTAGTACCTACAATACATATGTTTAGTCATAAAGCCCTTATACTTAACATCGTTATCAGTTTTCTTAGAAGACGAAAGGACGCTGCTGCCTATTCTTACCGAGGATCTGTAACCTACATCGTATTTCTAGACCGCAGCGAATTCGACAGCACTTAGATTGTGTGTATAAATTGGCATCCTAATGAAATCATTAATATGGCTGGAGTTCTAAGGATAAGGCGATATCTGGCAATCACGATCGTTTAGCGATATCTGGCAGTTATATCTGAGAGGTATCTGGGTGACCACCGACCCAATCGTGTCACAGATAGGGGTCCTGGCGCCCTATGGAATCTAACACGGATGTACAACCTGTGGAATGGGCTGTTTTTTAAATCTTGAAGATGTAGTTCTAGTTTGTTGAGATTAAAATTGAACGTAGATTTGATTTCAATCGTTATACATGATCAATCTAAATCACATAATTAAAGAGAAGAGAAGAGTTTATTGTAGGTTGTAGACACGGGAGAGGTCAACTAGAGATTATAGCTACGAATCGATTATCAGTATCCAGTTCGACGAATTAAGTTGGACATGTGGATTCGAGCGTTTTAGTTATAAGTTATTCTTTTAAGATTTGCTTTAAAGCACTAAGTTAAATAATCATAATCACCACCATAATTTCAGTATTTTATAAGAGTGTATGGAATACTAAAATACAAAAATACTCAAACAAGATACAAATCCTAAAGTTGAAACTCGTAACTACAAGAGGTGTCGTGGTGATGTCCATCTTCATGGACTATAACTTGTAGAGGGAACCTATCTAACTTTGCTCACGAGAGCTCGCATTTAGTTCTATTCTATTTGTAACCCAGAGCGCACTTTACCACCTTAGCCACATCTAGCTTCTCTAGTCGATAACCCGTCGGCGCCTGAGCATATTATAGGTGCGATGGTTCACGAGTGTTTTTATCGGTTTCGGCGGACAGTGCACAGCGCGGTGCGGCCCGTTGCGGTGCGGCCCGATACGGTGCGGTGCGGCGCTGTGCGGTGCTAAGCGAGGATCAATGTATTGTGTTCCTGGAACAGGCTTGCTGGGGAGCCCTGAAGAGTGGATGAGGCAGTTAGGATGAGATTTATCGGAGATGTTTCAGGGTCTGAGATTAAGTTGTGTAGGTGGAAAGTTGATTTGGAGAAGACAAGTCGTTTTATTATCATATAAGTTATAACAACTTCAAGAATTTACTTTAGAATATGTTTTGTCATCCCCAGTTTGAATGTAAAAGCAGAGTTGTGAAACATCAGACGGAAATTATGAGTTTGGGCTTTAATCTCGTTTGCAGTGCAGTGCACGTAGACTGCAGAACCGAGCCTGACTTAAACATAGGTTTATCTTCAATCCTGTGCCATACTACCACACTGAATAACACACAAAATAACTACATATCCTACCGTATCAAATGTTTTCTATATCCTTAAACGAGTGTGCTCGCTTCGTACATCCGATCGAGAGCGCTTGGAATGTGCCGTCAAGATACAAAAAAAAAAAAATATATATATAACGATCCTTTATCAGATCAGGACACAGATAATGAATTGACCCATTTAGTATGTGAATCACTCAGTGCAACCCAACTAACTTATGTTTTGCCACCCAAAAACTTGCTGCTTCGAAGTTTTCGACGGAGATTTTAGTCTTGACGACTGTAAAGTTAAGTTTGTCGTCAGTTTTTCGATTTTAACTCTAAGTCCGGAGTGTTTGTTTTGATAATAAGACGTAAATGATCGGCCATAATAATAAATTAACAATATTCTTGTATATTGGCAGTTTAAGATCCGTGATATATTTATATTGGATGAGTGTTCTCTAAATTGTGGTCCAGCGTCGGGTACAACACTTTTCAATAACGAAAATTTTCGGAATTGAGATGTTTTGTTATAAAAATAAACAGATTCTTGCTTAAAAGCCTGTCCTTACCAAAAATGAAATGAATAAAACATGTGAGCTACCAGAAACCTTTTTAAAATGATTCAGATATTGATTTAGGGAAATCCGTTGTTATATTTTGATAACAAAATTGTTTTCTTTTTATTCATTAGAATCGAGATAGAATTTAAGAAATTCTAAGAAGATTTTTAAAATATTAATTTGATCAGAATAACAGTCAAACATTTTGTTTTATAGCCGACTGCGGCGAAGCTTAAAAGAAAGTAATGTTTTTGCACATGGGTGTGCAAAACCATTACTTTCTTTTAAGCGTAAATATACGTATAAATTAATTTATACGTTAATATACGTATAAATTGAAGCTTTCCTAACTAACTAACTAACTAACTAAACTAACCTACTACTTGAAAAAATGAAATACCAATTTACGTATATGAATATTTTTGGAAAGTTATTTTCAGCACCGTTCAGTGAAGACTGTAAGCCAATAATGGTTCACTGCTTCGATTACATCAAGAGATTGTGGATTGTGAAGTGGAGGAAATTATTATAGCACCGGGCAATTTTATAGAGTGGCCACAAAATCTAGACCTCACGCGATGCCAGACCGATAACTATTAGCAGGCTAGTGACTGTTCCTAGATTTTACGCTTTTTTATAAGGAAGTCGGTTAATATTATTAGTAGTAGTTGTAATTATTATTAGTCGTATTATCGAAGCTAACTCATAAACTACCCCAGCAAAGTTGATCTTTGTATTGTGGGCGGGAGCTTTCTCTACCAACCGAAAAATAATTCTAAAAAGGTCTACAATTGACGAAAATATCGATGAACATAAATCAAAAAAATAAAAATATACAATAAAAAGACGAAAATATTTAACTTCCTCCTTTTTGAAGTTGGTTAAAATAGATATACTTAGGTACACTTCCAGACTTATTAATGAATTAAGTAAAACTTAAAAGAGCTTTGCCATTACAGACAATATAGGATTTTGATACAACACGAAACAATTGAGGATCATAAAAATGAGCTGCGTGACGCGTCTAAGGCAGCATATAGACTTACGACTAGTCGTGCGACTCTTAATGATTATTTACGTTGATTAGTTATTTAATAAAATAATAATCGTGCGTCTGGACAGGACGACGTTTTTATGAGTTTGTATTTTAATTGTTAATCCGAAATTATGTAATGATGTGTATTATATTATGTTGTATTGCAATGGTAACGGCCGCGACTTACAAGTTGTAGGTCGTAGATTCGAACCCTGGCAGACGCTGTACTTTGTGTAAATTATTTCATTACTACTGCTCTCAAAACGGTGAAAGAAAATATCGTGAGGAAACTGGCACGTCTTAGAACCAAAAATTTGAAGACATGTGACATCTACCATCCCGCCCTGGGTCCGCGTGGCCCACTCCCATCTCGCTAGGAGGAGGCCTGTGTGCCAACAGTGCGATTATGGGCTGATTATGTATGTAATGTATTGTAATTGTTTATTTAATTTTATTTACATGTTGAAAATTATTATTTGGTTATTTTGTGTTCATTAAGCAGCAGGACTTAAACTAACGTTTACGAAATATGAAAGGTTCTTATTTAATGTTATTTCGAGAGACGCATATATTAAAGATAAAATGGTAATATGGGTCCTCAATCAATCTGCCTACACTCTCCCAACTAATTTGGGGTCGGCTTCCAGTCTAACCGAATGCAGCTCAATAGTACCGGTATTTTACAAGGAGCGACAGCCTATCTGACATCTACAACCCAGTTACTGGGTAACAATGCCCTTTGGTAAGATTGGTTGTCAGACTTTTGGGCATCTGCCCGTAACGACTGTCAAAGATCTTCGAACGACAGCCGGGACCAACAGCTTAAGACGCTGACAACACCTAAACCGCGGTCATTGTCAGATTGCATTGAAAAGAAAGAGAAGCGCGATGACACAACGCTTGTAATTTATTGCAAAATATGAAGCAATTCTGTATTTACTCAAAATTGAGTTGAGTAATCGAAAATAAAAAACAACCAAGTTCTGCATTCAAATAAGACGTTCTTGTTATTAATTAAATACGTAACGTATGTTGATATTTAATGCAGATATTTTGGATTAGAACTCAAGGTAAGAGGTTAGTTTAACGTTAGTTTGTATCGAGATTTTTTTTTCAAAACGTGTTTCGGTAACAACCAAGTTCTGGGAAATATGTTCAAAATTAACATATATTTTTTCCCGCTACCACAGGCTATGCAGATTTGGCAATTTTTTTCTTAAGTAAAGCCTATTTTGGTCAATTAGGTCTTGTCATCGCCTTAACGGGCTTTCCGAGGTACCTACGGCGGGGTCTCGCTATGTAACGGATGGTCACCCATCCACGAATCGATCGCGGCAAGCGTAGCTTAACCTTCGATCGACCCATGCGGCTGTTATCACATAGCTACGAGCCCCATAAAAAAAAATGTTATATTCACCCTCTCAGGCCCAACCAATATTCTTACCTAACACAATACGGAACGTTTCAAGTGTAAGCAAAGAGGTGATCAATCATTGTCCGTTCATTCATTCATGTTCACTCAATGAGATGTTTGTTCTCCGATGTGTTTGAGGACGCGTGCACACCGGCCGTGTTTAGCGCCAACGAGGGACATTCTCACCGGAGTGTCACGTACGAGATGGCTCGGCCCTCAGGTCAATAATGGGAACATGGTCAATATTTATATCATTCATAGGACTGGTCCTTTGAGCTTTACTAGTTGCGGCAAAGAAAAGGATTGTGGAATTATGTGACAGTAATCAGGTGGCGAAGAAATGAGCGACGAAGGATGAAGTCATTTAAAATATTTTCCATGTTAAATTAGTATGGCTAAAAGAATTAATATTTAGCTCATGATTACAAAAAAGATGAGATGACATTAACCCTGGAGCGCAAGAACCTTAAGTCCTGGGGAGAGCATTGTGCCCGCAGTGGGACGATACAGGCTTAACAGTAACAGTAATTATTAAAAAGTAAAATATTGCATTAAAAAAAATCGCATAAAAAATATTTTCTTCTATTGCATAATCGCAAATGTGTAAGATTCCTAATTTGATTCCATCTTTCGCTTTCGCGCTAGGCGTGGCGCGCTGGCGTGCAGCCTACAGCCTAGGCCACAAGTAATTACCGCCAGACTAGTCGACCTTCGCGTTTCACCAAATTCGCCCTAAATAATGTCCACGCATATATTTTGTTTTAGATAAACGTCGGAGCTATTATTATTACATTATTATAGGTTGGTTTGTCATTAGTCTGCCCTTCGGAACATGTTGCTCGTATAGTGCCAAAAATGCTGGTACACAATTTGTAGCAACTAGAATTTTAATATTAATTTCCTCACATGGCTAAGGTTTAAAGGGGATTGACACTACTTATATAACTTTTTCTATTATGCAGCATCCTAATTGCGTAACACAGTTTCAATCACAATTCGAGAGTTTTGAAAGATATTTCTAATCCCTTGCTTCAGAGGTTTAATAAATTCGTCTGTTCAACAACGTAACTAACGCAACGAACGTGGCTGAACTGTCAGAATTAGAGAAATTGCGATCAGCTGTCATTTTATGTGTGCTACGAAATTACTCCGCAGGTTGACATTGTTCACTGAGAGATGTTAGGTAGATCACACGACGAAACTTAACGAGAGCGACTGGCGTATCTACATACAACCTGCTTGCTATTACTGTAGTTCACTTACTTATACCAGCACCATATCCCGCATGCCTATTTGTTAAGGTCGGTACATAATGTTAAAGTACCACTAACTGATAATGAAACTTTGCACAGTTTAGCAGAACACTTAATCACTTTCACATCTTCCGATCACCTGCAGGCTGCAGCTTACACTACTATGGAATCTGGATGATTAAAAGCCATGGCATAAAATTACTAAAAGCAATTTACGCTAGAGAGTACTGCAGGATACATTACAACGATTAAACCCTTAAATCAAGCTGAACACAACTATTTATGTCAGTTTTCAAAATAACTGGAACAGATGTTACATTTCATAGAAAATACAAAATGCCTGACAAAATGGCTGTCTGAAAATGTGAGCAATGCGCACTATAACAGTCTAAGTGAATACATTATTTATATTTCCATGAAAATGAAGGTTAATTTCATGGTGTTTCAACGCCTTTAGCGGCACGCAATCATAGACAATCATAGACAAACGGACGGGAAATGTCATTTGTTTTTATTGTTTAATTTATCAAATGACCACGCCACCTGGGAGGTTGTATGCAATTTGTTAAGTCTTGTGTTACAGTTCTTTATGACTGCATTTGAATGTAAAAACATAATATAATAGATGCAAATTTAACTTCATGTAAGAAGTAGATTTCAAATAAATAACAAAGATGAAATCCACATGTATTAGGAATCTTTGCAAGAACAGACGAGAGTTGACAGAAGTTTATTTTGATATTCTATTGAATTTTCTGAAGAATTGACGTAATTAAGGATGTCAACAAATTAAAGTACTTTGACTCAGTCTTGTATGTTATGTGATTCACAAATGGATAATATACATAGATGTTGCTAATCAAATTCGTAAACAGGTATTGCGCGTAATTGGGTCACCCAGTTCAATATTGTTAACAAAACTCAGTAAATTCGATTCGATTTGTCTTAATCCTAGCAAAGGTAACTCTAGTGCCACATGCACCTTAGTCAAATTCTGCATGTTTTCGATTCGTTACCGTCCTCTATCAATTCCTTTAGAACGATCTGTAGTTATCGCCTGTAGCTACATTAATCCAATCACTGCTGTTGCTTGCCCTTCGTCCATCGCCTGTCATTTCACAGTTGAGTTCATCCCCGTGATTGCACCATCCACAACCATCCACAGTACTCTCACACCTGTTCCCTCCGCGGTCGGGCAGACACCGACGTGATGCCGGTAATTGATTATTTTCAAAAACTTTAAAATAACAAAGTCTGGTGAAGTGATGCCCGTTGTGATGTTGAAACACGGAGAAATATTTTGATGTCAGACATTTATCAAGTCTTCCGTACCATAATATCATTGGTGTAGGTAAGGATGAATCCGAAATTGTAAATAAGATTCTAATTGGCACGACGAAGGCATCATATTGAACAAAAAACATATACTAGGCAATGACTATGGAATTACATGGTTTAATATTGCAAATAGACACGCATAGTGATATGCACCTACTCTTATAATATTACGACACACACTTACATAAACTCCCGCCTTCTTCCCATGGGAGTAGAGAGAAACTACTGAACGCCACCTGCTACGATCCTTACATACTCTTTTTGCTTCGTTTACGTTCTTACATAAACGAGCAACGTTTCGTTTTCGTATATAATATTACGAGTATGTATCGGAATTATTTGTGATATATGCTGCAGATCACGTATAAATAATAAGTATTAATTTCTGCCTTATGTATTGTATGTATCAAGGCAAGAATTTTGTAATATAAAATTCTTGCGAAATATTCTATAGATTCACAACGTTAATCCACAACAATACCGCACTACTCACGTGCTGCGCCAAATGCCACTATTTTTTGTCCGAACTTGCAAACACTTACCTGAAAAGAAAAAAACACATTAGATATAAATTGTATACGGTCTTTAGAAAAGGTCGCCCACCTCGCAACAGATGGTGGATCAATAAAATTGGTTTCCGATATAAATTGACGAAAGGTGCAAAAATCGGCAGAAAGGGAAACGGCAACTGTGTAATTCGATTATAAATAAAACTTACAAATGATAAACTACCACGATAAAGGAATTTGAATCTTGTTGGTAGAGGAATATGTGTTAGTGAATATGCAGCAAAGCTGTCAGATAGAGATGCAGGTAACGGTAATAATAGTGATACATAATATTAAATGCATAAAGGTTGTACACGTGTCGGTATTTAATACATAAAGGTATCTGGTGCTATCTGTATAACAGTCCATAACAGAAAAAAAGGTAGACACGGACAATGGCCTCCTAAAATACGAAGGTGCAAAGTTGATTCATAAAGGCATCTATAAATCCTAAGTCGTGTTTTCGCGTGCAAAGATCTCATCGAAAACTAACAACATGGTAATATCAATAAAAATATTGCCCCAAATAACACGGTTTGGCTCATAATTCAGAATAAATAGCTCCCACCAAATTGTATACTTTCACCGATAAAGACAAATCTGTTTTGTACGTAATGTTAATCGCACGTAAATAAGAAGTTCGTAATGAAAATATTATCAAAACGGAGCTTGTCTTGCACACCTTGTGGACGTATCGTTTGTTCAATCATACAATCATAACAGTAGGGAGCTTACGACTAAATATAATTCAATGCACACCCTCTTCCTGCCAAATATACGCTTGTCACTTACCAATTTACAAAGCAGTTCAACTTAAATTTATCAGAGGGGGCTAAAGATCATTTTCGCGTGAAAGAAGTGATGGGGAGTTCGTATTTAAAGGCAGGTGTGCCACAAGGGTCTATACTAGGCCCGCTTTTAGAAGATATTCAGCATCTTTTGCCACGTGACTAGGGGCGCAGCTCGCAGAAAAACCATCACATCTTTAACTTCCGTAACTAGCGAACACAAATAATGTCTATGATGTTTTTCCGGTGTTTGTAAGTGTTTGTCGATTTGGTAGTTTTCGAGTGGTATTTGGGCGTCGAGTGGGTCAATGTGGGACGGTTGGGGTCAGTAAGAGCTAATTCGAGTGAATAATGGTTGTTTTTAGACGCTGTGGGTGGTTGATATTTATGTGGAATTATTATGTCAGTGCTCATGCACAGATTTAATGGTCTAAGTACGTCAAATTCAATGGTTATCCCTGTAAGCAGGCTTTAAACTTTCTTATAATATTATGATACTTGAAAATTAACACTTAACGTGTTTTGATTTTTTATACGACAAGAGAAGATATACAGTCAATATATTAATTACGCAGTCATTACAGCCCAAAATGCACTCAAAAAGTACAATAGTAATTAAAATATATAATAAATTACCAGAAAACATTAAAATAATAAAAGAAATTGAATACATTTACAAACAAATTAAAACAATTTCTATTATCTATATGCTCTTATAATATCAATGAATACGTAAATGTCAAATTTTAAATTACATGTTTTATAAAATAATTACAATATATTTAACAACTAAGTAGTGAAATAAAAGCCCTCTTCCTCTCTCCTACTTTTGCTGTGCCTGACAGGGTCCACAATCATATTCTGTAAGACCTACCACCTAAGTTCACATGTGGTAGCAATAAATATATTCAGTATTGAGTATACCTAATGTTGAAGAAAAAGAAGCAATAGCAATTTGAAAAAGCAATCAATATATAAAACATTATCGTAAACTTCTTATCGATAACGCAAAGATGCAGTTATCTGAATAGGATCAGTTACTTCAAGGACTTCGTTAAGGCAATTTGTTGATTAAGTATTACTTATTCCCGCAAGGGTATGTAGGTCAGTGTGTCTAAGCAGCTGTCTGTGTACCGGTTCACGGTTTTATAGCTGATGATTGACACAGGAATAAAAATAAAGTGCCTAAGTATCGGTATGCTAAAACCAGTCGATGCATTGGATGGTGGGATAGTTTTTAATACATCTGTTAGTAGTATGTATCGTTGGCGAGAAAAATACATCTTTTACGATAGTCCCATTACCATTAAAACTCTCGTACACCTTACAAACAAAACTTCACTTAAAATTATGCAAATTTTCAACATAAACAGTCTTTTAGAAAATTATCATAAAAACCTGAAAATTAAACAACTTATTTGTAGCACGCACGTTTAACTTAGGGCGGCAACATTTTTCACAGCGCGTACTAAAACCTGGGTCGAGATTGTGATCTCCAAATTCCACCGTTTAATGGCACTCCTGGTCGCGTGAGGATACGCTGAGGGGGTATGGTTTATACAAGTTATGGGAGCCTACCTCATAGGGATTTATGATGCACCTAGTCAGATTTTTTGATGGCTACAATCTATATAGTGAGGTCGGCGAGTGTTGGCGCGTGCTGGTCGTGTTTTGAGGCATATTAGTATTTTTTTTTATTGAATGTGTTCTTATTACCGGCAGCAAACTTTTCTCCACTTTGAATTGTTGTATTTTTTTGTGGAATTAAGCATTAAATAATTAATTTACGTAAAAAATCTGTGTGAAAACTGTAATTCCGCGACATACTCGTAGGTACTTATACGTGCTTCACTTTAACTGTGTTATAGCATGCAATGCTAATGCAGCACTTACTGGCATTTAGTAAGCAAAAACATAATTGGTCGCAAGGTGCTTGTAGAAATGTGTTGAAAGTTTTGTATTTGTAATAGTTTTGGTCACACGCTATTTTGTACCTAGAAAATGCGAAGTGGAACGCTCACGGAGTCAAGCTTTTGATGTGCTAGAGGCTCACAGGCTGATTTATCGTTTTTTTTTTTACTTAATTTACAACATCTTTTTGGAAAAAAAAATACCAGACAGGAAGAATCACTGAATAGTCTTTTCATGCACACATTTTCTTTTTCCTACCTATTTTGTTTATTTTCGATACCTGGGTGCACTATAAGTACACCTCTGCCCAACCCTTCGGGGAACAAAGGCGTGATGTTATATTACGTCATTGTCTATTCCCAATTCGTGCCAACACACTACACCCTAACAATACGTCGGCCAAATCCGTTGTGAGATTAAATCGAGCGGGTTGACAAATGGCCAGCGTCACTCACGCTACATGCCGTGCCTACTGCCTACCCCCCGGCGACAAGGGACATCGTGCCGTACGTACGGGGGAAGTCGGCATTTTTCATACGAGACTGCAGAAAGAAAAGCTATTGGAAATTGGGAAACAATTCGATTTGCAGTTAAAATGTTACTGTTTTTGTTATTAAGCTGTCGTGTACTTAGATTTAGTATCTAGTGACTGAGTTGCTTATAAAATAGAATAGAATAGAATACGCTTCACCATACAAATTACAGATATAAATGTAGAAATTTAACATAGGGTGTCACCCCAATAGTGATGAGTCCCTCACTCCCTCGTTTGAGGTACTCATGATCGCAAATTGAAAGAGTTACTGAATTTCCTCATTGAACCACCTCACCACACCTCACTCATTCACGCGTCCTCAAAATTTGACATTGACAATATGAAATCGTGGCGAGGGGTGAGGCGAACGAGTTCGTGACTCGCAAGTACTCACGAGGTAAAATAAGGTCCTCCCTCAACCTCAAATAAAATTGATAAGTTACCCATCACTACACCCCAATGGCCGGTCTTATCGCTAAGCGATCTTATTGTATCTTTTTATGAACTGGTGGATAATTTTCTGCTTTAAGAGCACTGCAATTTGTTTTGTAAAACGGGTTATAATCTTCACAAGAACGAACGTTTATCCATTTACATTTTAAATGAATTAGGCAGTTAAGTAAGATACTTTTCGGATTATCTATAAGCATATAGGTAGGTACAGGAACACTCAGTGTTAGGTTCAATTATTTGAACTTCTTGCAGGCGTAGGAGCAATGTCAAAGGAAGGTAGGTATACCTATAGGTGCTGAAGGTAATAACAGTAATAAGGGCAAAGCCAGAGGTATATATCTAAGATAATATTAGCGAAGGTAAACAAGGCAATGTCGAGGTAACGACGATTCCATTGAATTATTGCGATCATTACAATAGAACACAATGTTGCAGACGTTTGACATTGAATTTTCTTCGATTGAACAGGAATGGAAAATATACCTATTGAAGGTTCCATGGATATTTTTCACGTGATCTATTTGCTTTTAAAGTTTTCATCCTATTACAGCTAACCTCGTTAGTTCCAACTATTTTTTTTATCGCAGCGTAGGTAGGTAGTAGTAATCTGTGGCGTATCTACAGATACTTAACACTGCTTTAAGTGTTGTCAAAAGCACAAGGTCGGCATTATAAAATGCTTCGATTGCTAAGCAGAACCACAGAGAAAAGAAACGGTTCTTTACCCTGTGGCAGGACTAAATTAGCTTCTGCTTTGGTAATTGCTTTGGTAAAGCTGGTGGTAATTTGACTTGCCAGCCCAACTTGCTGGTAAGGTCTCATAGCGAGTGAGACGGACTTACGAGTATTCTGTTGTTCTTTAAGTGAATTCACAAGGAATGCATTGTTTATAGTTAGTTAAAAATGTATGAATAGATAAAGTTAGGTTAATAATATGCGCATTTATCACATTGGGTTATTCTGTAATGGTAGATGTACGTACGTAGATAAATAACTAAGGATTTTCTTTTTTGGTGCACCCTTTTATGTTGAGTAGAGAAACATTGAACCCTATATTGTTTTCTTGAACTTCGTTTCACCCATGTAAGGGTATCGAACTATCAAGCGATACACATCACAATTGAATGCTAACTATCAAGCGATACACATCACAATTGAATGCTAACTATCAAGCGATACACATCACAATTGAATGCTAACTATCAAGCGATACACATCACAATTGAATGCTAACTATCAAGCGATACACATCACAATTGAATGCTAACTATCAAGCGATACACATCACAATTGAATGCTAACTAAACGTTAATTTAATGATAGTAATTATCATTTATAATCTCCCCATAATAAAACACTTTAACATTGTTCAAATTATAATTTTTATTTTAAACTTTATTTCTTCGCGATAAAGAAATCATCGTGTGCTACGAAATTCTTGTTACCCCTTAAGTTGAACCGCGGAGGTTAGTGCTTATTTTTAGGGGAATTAAGTTCAAAATTAAATGAGAAATTATTAAGAAACGTAAAATTAAGTTTGTTTAGCAATTAAGGGGTGTATGTTGTAAAAAGTGGTTTCAAGTCGTTAGGGTTCTCGTTCACCAGGTTGAAGCGAATGTTTGTTTTTACTAAAGCCATGATCAGTAGAGTTATGAACTTATATTGCAGTCAGTTGCAAACATTTTCTGACAGACTTATGAAAGCTGCAAACTGAAAGCGGTTATTTAGATAGAGCAAGTACCCGCTATCTGAATATTATGCAAGAAGTCATTTCTGATTTTGGAAATAGTTAGTTCTAGACTATTTCTAGATTTGAAATATCGCAACAACGGTTCTGAAATACATTGCAATACCTGTTACATTATATAATTACACGAATTCATGCTATTAGTATGCCACTGTTACCTACATGCAGCCTACATTTAATTTCTTTTTTATTTTGTTATGTTAATCTATTGCGAACATATCAACAGGTGATGTAATTTGAGTACCTGTCCAAATATCATGCATCATATAAAATTCAACACTTTTCAAGTGTTTAGTGTTACAGTCCAGTGCATAGCAACCCTTATTCGGCGCGAGCGCACGCCAGATGGCGTTGCGGGGGCATTGACTCCTTAAATATATTTGTTTCGTTCGTTCAGAAATCGCGACCCCTAAGTGCGGTTAGGAAATTATAAGAACTACCACGTTTAGTTTGATCTAAGTAGTGTCGTTGTGGTTCCCATTATTTTCGTTTAGCGTATTTAGAATGATTGGGCTTTCGTTATTGTGATTATAAAAATAAAAATGTTTATGCAATGCGAATGTATGAAAAGTGGTTTAAATATTTGCACGTTCTTCAAATTACAGAGCGCCATCCACCTTCTTTCACGGGTTAGGTGGTTTGTAGCGGTTTTATGTAGGTAGGTACCTACTTGCGGCACACGCCTATATAATTTTCAGACAAAAGTCGACGTTTTTATAATACGACAAAATATTCGACAGTATAAAAGTGAAAAGTTTAGTTAAGTAGGTATGTTGTTCCATAACTTCGAAAGAAACCTCAGAAACAAACTTGAAATAGCGTAAAGTATGTTTATACAATTCGTGGTTTTCACATTTTTACATCTTTGATATTTCATGTTTTTAATTGAATGAACAAAAGTAGAACAGCCTTACGACTTATTTTTTTCTCATCATTATCGATGCCGCGAATACAATGTTAAAAAAAAACAAAAATCAAGCAATGATTATGGAGCGAAAAGTTCAAATTTCAAAAATAGAATGCGCGCGTGCGTTCGTATACGCGTCTGAGTATAATTGCACGGTATAGTAATGGTGGCTCACCTGCGGTGGTTACTAACATGCGAAATATCATCTTTTTGCATGTTAAGGGTCGGGTAATCGCCGTTGACCTTGGCCATACAAATGTACGTCCCACTCACGCCGCGCCGCCATTCGGTTTCATAGGGAATATATATTTTTATTAACGAAAATAAGAATAATTGAAAAAATCACAGATATAAGTAAAGATAACAAAATAGTCTGTTCATACAAAAAAAAACATGAAATATCTTAAGTAGTCTGAAAGTAACATGGTTTTTATGCTTAGGGTAGACATTACTTCCTGAATTTATTTCATAAAGTATTTTACTACAATACTTAAAAATTCACATAAAGAATATATGTGTTTGCGTTCTAGTTTAACATACATTTTTTGCATAACTTACTTGTATTATATGAAGGCGTATTATCAGATTTAAAAGTCACTAAAATTATATATCCGCGCCTTCACTTGTTAAAGTAATAATTAGCGGTGAAGCTAAACACGTTGGATTTACTTTCAAGGCTAGTAGCAAAAGACAGACCGTCTAAAATAAATACCTAAACAAATTCGAAAAAATAGACGTAGGTAAATTGTGTTTTTGGTTTTTTTATTCCTTCCAAAATGAAAGGAAAATATTGCGATATAATACAATCTCAATACCAATCGCAATACTTTACATCTACAAAAAAACTGAGGATAACCTCAAGGAGAAAGTATTATAAAGTCTATGCCATAGGCATCATCTCAAGGTTTGTTTTGATACTCTTTAAAACAAAAAATAGATTTCCACATTACATGTTACCTACCCGAACTCGAACCTGTCGTGACGAAAATTCGAATAGGTAATCTAAATGATTATTCAAAAACACGATTATTATCAAATTCTAATCATCTAAACGATCCCCCGAGGGACATCGTTGCGGATTTCCATCAAACTAATCAGAAGATATCGTGTTCAGCGGTAATCATGTCGTTATGCAGCCTCCTCAGGGAAGATCGGGCCGATTCGGCATTTTCCTTGTTTATACTGAATTATTCATTATAATATAACTTTTACGTAATAAGAAGAGATAGGGTTCGTGTCAGCACGCGAATGAGGAAGGAATCAAAACACGCAGAAACGAGGGTGTTGCGGAATTAAAATGAGGCCTTTTAAGTTGTTTTGATCGTTTCAAAACATTGATTGCTTCTCTGTCAGAGCCTAATCCATACTTAATGTTCGAGTCCGTCAAGAATCCCGAGCCACACTGACTGCTTTTCATTTCATTTAGGTATTGAAAGGAAAATTATGAACTGAAAATTATACACACTCGGAGTGCAACTTCAGAATCTTCCAAATCTATGCGTCCTAAAACCACTGTGCAGTCTATATTTACTGACAGTGCGACAGTTAAGTAAGAAAAGTCAAGTCCTTCCTGGCTGGCACCCAAAAGCGATCTATACATTCGACACACGTTTCATTCCCATGAAATACACAACCCCATTTCAAACAACAATGCCTTCATCCCGCACAAAATAGTCCCAACATAGTCTAGCATCCCAAAACCACTCCTTGATCCAGTATTTCATCTGAAGCCTCCACATCTAGGATCTATAAATACGCGTCACATGTCTGGTCCAGCTGGTGGCTGCGCAGTTAGCAGCAGCTGCGCGCGCAGCTGAGGGGAGTTTTTGTGCAGATCGGCGCACGCGCAGGTATAGCGCACGTGCGGACAAGTTCATGCGATTTGCATGTGTCGGGGAAAGTGCCGGCTACCGGCAGATTGTGGGGTAGTTGGTCCTGTTGGACTTTGTTTAGAAATTGGTCCTAATGTACACATCAGGTTGAGGTTGAAGTGAATAAGTCTTTACATCGTAATGTTTGGTGCATAAGCACAGAAGCGTTAACGGCTCCTTCTGTCTGAGCCGTATAAGATTGTAGTTTTGCTTTCCCATTTGGTTTATGTCATTATCTACAGTTAGGGCCGTATTATAGAACCTTACTCAAGACTCAAGTATTACTTAAAACTAATTTCAACTAATCAAATGGAAAATCATTTGATTGGTTGGAATTAATAAACTCGAAAACGAGTTTTAAGTAGGTAATGCTTGTCTTTTGAGTGAGGATCTGTAATACGGGCCTTAATAGCGACCCTGTTCTATTAATTCATAAATGATACGACAAGTTATTCATGTTTTACAGGTTGTCGACTCGGCTTACGATTTCAACGCACTTAAATAAGAAAAACAGATTTTGCAATTGTAACACACATGGGGTTAGAAATAATATAGTTTCATCTACATGTGAAGTAACAAAACATCAGCATCTTTGCAAGTGGATGCGAACTTCAAACTTTGTCTTACGGCGAAAGCTTCAAGATGCCTAAGCAAACAAGTGGGACAGAACCCACATTTTGGCAGAAAACAACTTATTAGTTAAAGTCAAGGGTTTCTTCGAAAAAAACAGTCCCAACATTTGGAAAACTAAACGTAGCTTAAAATTGTGTCGTCACCAGCAGAGACGCGTGCGCAGAAATTAAAACACGCGCATCTGCCGCGAAACCCGACACGCTCCTTGCCATATGAATTATGCTACTTCCGAAAAAAAATTACAAAAAAACTACCAGTACACTAAAACCAACTTTATTCCCCACTAGTAAAGCCCAATATTTATTTATATTCACATATTTTTATACCCATATTGACAATCTAACTTAGACTTTATATTCGTTCAAATAAGCGCAAGAACAGCACAGTGTGCCGTGTGTTAAGTCATCTGGACAAAAAGACATGTGTATATTTCGCGCGCCCCGCCAGATGTCGCGCCTAGTTTTCGAGATGTCGTCTAGAAGCTGCGGCGTTTTTTCCCCCAACATTACAATGTGTAGCGGTTTATCTGATCCTGTTAGTTGAAGCAATGTGCTTTGTTATAATAATAATGTTTGTAAATTATGTGGGTCAAGTTTTATAGGGAAAAAGTTTCGATTCGTATCATGTTTGCGTCGTAAAAAAGGCTGTAAATACTAATTTAATGTTGGCAACTTGTTAAAACAATTATCATTTGTTAGTTTATCTGTGAAAGCATGCATGTCCTGAAGTGTCAGCTGTCTTCGTGTAAGTTGTAACTTGTAAGTGTCAATGTTAATTTGTTAACTGGAAGTGACGGGATCTTCAATCTTGCGGTATTTGTATTATCTGCAGATCCATATAAGGAAAAGCGTCTCTTGAATATTGTTATAGCTTTCAAGATAAAGCTGCAAGTTGGATTAAAATCAGTCAAGATTCCAAGCAAGACCTCTTCTGTATCTTTTTACAGTTTCGTTGCCTAAATTAAGTTTATAAATAATGTTATGATATTGGTTAGTGAGGCATGTTAAATATTTTGCTCCTAAAAAACTCATTCAATTTTGTCTTCTCTATGTATATCAATTTGTATGTATGTACGTCTAGTCTGTCTGATCTCGAAAATCATTAAAACCATGTATCATTGAATGAGGAAAATGTCGTGAGGAAAGTCTTGAGTATGAATGTCGATGGCTATAAGAGTAGAGGAAGACCAAAGAAACGATGGATGGACTGTGTGAAAGATGATATGGTTAGAAAGGGGGTGACTACCGAGATGACAACCAATAGAGAAGTATGGAAGAAAGCGACATGTTGCGCCGACCCCAAATAAATTGGGATAAGGACAGGAGAATGAGAATGATGATCATTACAGCAGATTATATCACCAAAAGAGATATTACTCGTATTTTCTCACTAGTCGACAAAGTTAATGCGCAGACAGAAGTTTCTGCCAACTGAGACGTCGAAACCAATGAATTATATTATCTAAATGCGATTTGATATTCAATGGCACACATTTGATATGACCAGCCGACACGGCGTGTAGGCGAACGTAACTGTACCAACAATTATAGATAATTTGTATTCCATAAACGATAGTGTAAGCTTTGTGTATGTCACCGCGACTCAAAGCCGATTTCCGTCCGTAACTAAATTACATGAAAAAAAAACCAATGTCTGGCACCCGATAAAAAAAATAAGAATGTCACTTGTCGTTAGTCGATTATTTTATAAAAAGAACAATACGAAACTTGTTTTATATTAAAATAAAAAAAGGTCAGTCTAAAGACTACAAATCTAATTGTGTTCAAAATTCGGACAATGGTGGTTGTTTTTAGCAACCATTTTTATTTAATACACAGAATGACTAGACTTTACTATGATTAGGACAGTGTTAGAATAAGAAAGAATCGGCTAAGTAATGAGGACTCCTACGTGGTAAATAACAAATTTCTTTAAAAATTTGTACGATTGCTCCGAAATAACTTTTACCCTGTGGTCTAATGCAAATATTGTGAAAAAATATTTTACTATTTTTTAACTTCTTTAACTTTCCCTTTTTTTTGTAGTTTAAATTTCAAGAAAAATGTCACTTTTCCTTTATTTTATTTCAAGGCACATGTAAAAGATTGCATCAATTTGCACGATTGCAAATGGTAGGTTGGTGGTTAAAAAAATCCGTTTAAAGAAAAAATACTGTAACTGAAGTTTTGCAGGTGTTTCAAATTCTCTTCAATTGCACTTTTTGGAACAGTAGTAGTGAAATATAAGTAGAGTACCACTTACATTTCGCTCGAATGATTTTGATCTGGATCATTCTCCGCTACATCGCACGCCTTGAGGACTGAGGTGTCCTGCTGTCCGCAAGTTTACGTCGCGTAGGTGAAGCATCTCATATACCTCAGCCTTTGTGTTAAACTAATATTTCGTTCTATTGTGAACAAATAATTAACATTCTAAATTGCCCTGATTTTGCATGATATTTTGTTAATTTTATGATATTTTGCTTCTAAGTTTGAATTAGTATCCTGAATCTATGCCTCCTTATTTAAAAAAGATTTCTTCATAGTTTTTAATGTTAACGGGACGTATCAAAATATGAAGTGTGCTTTTGTCTCATAAATCATTGTTATAGAAGATAGTGAAGGCGGAGTCTGAGGTCATAGACCAAAGAGATTATATCATAAAGCGATCACTGATGCACCAGCCAACCGTGAATTTTATTATAAAATCCCCCGAGGACAGTTTGCTGTAGCGGACTACGGGAAAATGTATATTTGTATATTTCACAAGGTGAGCTTCTATGAACTCTTACTGACTAATATTGTTACTCAACAACTCTTACGGAGAACTTGGGAACATTACAGATCCTTTGAGAAAAAAAAACCTAGATAGCGTAACGAAAATATGAATAGAAGATGATAATGTTCTTGTACTCGTGCCAACAGATCCGTTCCAATGCCGAAAAGTCAGGCAAACTGATTGATTAGGTTATAGACAATACATTTAAAGGATCGGAAGTTTATTTGGGCAGACAGGATCATTTCCAAGAGCTTTTTTCAGTTAAAGTACCAGCTTTCAATGGAGTAAGTAATATTAACAGAAATGTGTGGAAATTGACTATAGTAGAGGACGAGGTTATTCTGAGGTGAACTTCTCTCTTTACCTCACTTTACCTCAGTTTTCACGGTGAGATTTTTACAGAATAGTGCTGGTGTCGCTTAGCTATATATATACAGACATACTCTACTTATTATTAGATATGATTAGGAGTTTCTAAATATACCCTGAGTTTGTAGCAAAAACAACGGAAACCTTTCTAATCAAGTGATATGTAATTATGTAAAGCAAATTGTTAGTCTTTGAACTCGTTTGTAACTGAAATAAACTGTTACTACTGGTGCTACTAGTCAGGATTTAAGAAGGGTGAATCGACAGAATCTAATGATATACATCATAACGTGAGGGGCTAATAGAGTTCATTTCTTAATAAGTACACTATTTGAAGCTCTATCGAGTTTAGAACCTTTAGCTTGAGGAAATGATGACGACCGCAAAAGTATTCCAAGATGGTGAAAACCTAGTAACTGTGCCTGCGACTGGAGCCAGCATAGCATCTTACTAAACCAAATATAAACAAGTTGTGATCTTATAAGACAGCCCGTGAACAATTCCTTTGATTAAAGACGACCTTGTATCTGCCTAGAGGTCAAGGAACGGAAAATGAAGGGAAACTGGTGAAAACACATCAAATTATGTAGCATATAAAAACTTGCTACCATCTTGTTTGGTCACATATTAGAATAATACAAGGATTATTATCACAAGTTATGGCGAAACATTACTTGGTAGGCTGTTTTTTTTCATACTATCCGTTTTTGTCGCAGCAGCAAGTCGTAAATTTTGTCTAATTTGCTATGCTCCTCCTTTTTTCTACTGTTGCTAGCTGGGCTCCACAAATCCATGTAACTGTCTAGCATTTGTAACAAAGGTATATGCTTTTCCACTAATGAAGTTAACAAAGTTTTGTATTTTATGTTCTTCAGAATCGCGAACTATCTATTCCATTAACTTATTTAATTGCTCCAAGAGTATGGAGGAAATGTAATTGACTATAATGTGCATTGCATCTATAATTAGTGGCAAATACCAACGTATTCTTAGCCGGTCGCCAAGCAAAGATGCGTTGGAAAAGGTCGTTCAAAGTCTATTCATTTCGTCATTGTGGTCTACTGAGACACGGAAGAAGTATTAAATGTCACAGAGGAAGACGGATACAGCAGGCAGTCAGACACCAGACAAGTTTAACTACACCGGACATAAGGACACAACGAGGTATTTATAGCCCTAAATTAACATTCTCCTTTCCTTCGATTCCATACTCAAATATGCAAGCTTGTACCTCAATATGTTTACAAATATCAATACAGATTACAGACACACTCATTAAAATGAATTTGCATCCAACTTTAACCCATAAATTACTCATCGATACTCCCACATTACGAAGTCAATCATTGACAATGTTAATGCTATTCAATAGTTATAGTTGCGCGGTGCATGCAAATATCCTCCGCAGGCGCCACGACCACAGAGGGGGTGAGGGTGTGGCGCGGGTGGCAGGGGCGGGATGCGTCGAGACGTCGTCTGCGCATCCCGTCGCGTGGCCGCTTTGATCTGCGCACGAGTAGCGCTGCGAAGCCGTAGACATAACACTCACGAATTTTACGATTTTTTCGTGTTATTATTGGGTGTTGATAGGTCGTTAAATGCTTGTGGTTGGATGTAGTTCTCAAATGTTCGAAGATAAATTTTTACATAATAATTCTGTTGAGATTTTTTTCATCTCAAGTAATTAACTACTTTTACGAAGTATTAAAACAATTTTCTTTTATATTTAAACAATAAAGCTTAATCATATTCATTATCCAGCTGAGCCGACAGACGTTGCTCAGTCCCAATTTAAATTCCTGTAGAATCAATGCTTTCAGTTAGTCCCTATTTTTTTAATTTTTCGGGCAAGTTTTTTAATTATTCTTTCAGTAAGAACCTGATTAGTCCGTATTACGAACATTTTAATACAAAAAATAGCCACATATCGGTCCAGACGTTCTTAAGTCATACCAACGCTTACCACCGAACAGCATTTAATTTTTATTATATAGATGTCTGTGACCAAATTATTGTTATTAAAATTATCAATTACTTAAATATTTAAATATTTTTGTCCACATTTTTTCAATTCATAACTCTATGCGCCGTCAGTCTGTAGGGGGCCGGTGCGCTCGCGGCGTTTATTTGCAACGCGGCTAAAAGCTACGTTCAGTTAAATGCTATCAAAACAGTCACAGACAGACTGAAATAGAAATAATTTCGCAAAATCTTAGACGAGTAACATCGCCCATATGATAGCGCTATAGTGAATGATCAAGTTAACTTTGATGGCGCGTTGGTTCACATGAATTCCTGTGTTTCGCTGAATTACATGAATTCCTGTGTTTCGCTGAATTTACAGTGATTTGTAAATATTGACTGGTTGTTGATCTTGTTTGTAAGTTCCATTGTGACTTCATTTGATCATCTAATGGCTTTACTAGCCAGACAGTCAAAGGAAATACGAAGAATACAATCAGTAAGTCGAAGGATAGAAGAGATCAGGAATTTTCTTGTGTATGCAATTAATTGAGAACAACACATTGCACCTATATAAGTGATTGGTTGTTATTAAATTAGGTTCATATCGCAAAAGTCTCCACATGCAAAATCGCGTGCCATTTCCCCTATTCATAAGTTCAAAAGGCTCTCACGACTTCATCCTACGCCTACCCAGTCGCTGTCATTTCTTTTCAATCAAGAAAAGATAATTAAAGTCAACGACAAAGATATAATAATGAAGATATGGAAGCGACATTTCCCTGTCGTGTTATTGAAAGTCTGGTGTTTAAATAGCACTCATTTTAACTTTAATTGTGTGAACTGATCGCTATCGAGGAACCTCGCTCGTAAAATAAAAGGGTAATGAAAATGTCGCCATTTGTAACTGAATATTTTTTCCTTCAAATGTACCGAGGCGAAACACTGTGCGCATTTTGAGCTCGTTTGATGATTTTTTTGCGATAAATGTAATTAAGTTTTTATGTGTAGATAAAGGTATTTTTTGAAAGCCTAATTGTAATTTAATTTGTGTAAAAATGTGGGGCGCCTGTTCGCCTGATTAATTCACTGCATATTTTTTAACTATTCTTGATAAAATAACTGATACTGCGACATTGCACATTGCATTCTGAACGTCACGCGTGTGACGCATGCGCAGTGTTCATTACATCCTCTGCGGAACAAAAAGACCGCGACATGGCATCAATTAACTCTAGTGTCGAAACACTCATTAGTGAAGCGTAGATATTAACTGGATACGACAATTCTAATTAGCTTGTCAGTTTTATTCTATTACTTTTTGTCAAGGGCCCGAAATTGATACCTACCTCCAAACAAAATGGTCTCTCTGCACAATAAATATATTGGTGCATGATCATCTATGCTCATGACTATGTAAGCCACAAAAAAATCAATAGCTGTAATACTAATTACAGTCCACGCAGGCTTGTCACAAGATAAGTTAATATCATGATTCATGAGTTAACTGAATGCTAGCCTCTTCGATCAGTGTACATACTTGCTGGTATTAATTGTTATTAGTAATTGTTTATTTATTTTACTTCGATGGTGTTAGTTTATCATTTCTCACTTCGAGTTACAGCAATAGCCTTATGTAAGCGGGCACGCCCTTTATTCCTGGAGGCTTTTATTTAGGTATTAAGTTCTGTTTACGTTTTTATGTTGTAATTTGTATCTGCTTGAGTATAGTTTTCATTGTTTTGTTGGTATATGGGCGTGTGGTAGCTAAACATATGGCAAGCAATTTAATTTAATGTTATGTGTTTCGTAGTGTTAATTACTTTGCATACGATTTGTATAGAATCATGTTTATATAACTAAACAGACAGATGTGCTGCTGGGGAGTTTGTTCCGCCACTTCTTCCCAGGTAGGAAGTGGTGAAAGGCGGACATTTTTGGGGAACTGTCTTATGTAACTTTGACGTTCGAAAAGTGCTGATTCTCAGCCTAGTTTGATTAAATGACTTTTGATTTTGATAGCTGATAAGATAACCATGATCATCCAGAGTTAAGACTGGCAAAATAATTTATGCTAACGTTATTTCAAACTAATTGTGTGCAGGTATTTGTATATACGAGTGGCACCTGCTACGACTAGTACTTACAATTGTTTTGCCCAGTCAGCCACTTTTTTCTTCAGCCGGAAAATATGTCTGTCTCCCGTTTAATGACCGAAACATTCATTACATATTTATTGTGACTGAGTTGTCTAGACGATCGCTAAATATACGGGGCTACCACGTGGCGCAAATATACGCAAATTCCTTATTTAGATGTGCGCTAAACTTAGATTAAGTGCGATTTAATTTTAGTGCGCTCAAGCTCTTGATGCGACGTTAATGTGGACTGTGACGAATACTTGAGATGATTTAATTGGTTTTAATTGCCAACTTCGTAGACACTGCAGGATTTATTTGGCATTGATGTCACAGGCAGATCTAACGTCGTTTTTGTTGTTTTGGAATTGAAGCTAATTCAAATTGAATGTCGTTATCCTGAACCGAAAAGCGTCAAGAAAATACAGGGTGACATTGAAAACATGCGACAAATCGAAATGGGAGATTGTACTCATCATTATGAACAACTTTTATTAAGGGACCAAAGCTACAATCCCAAAAAAAAAAACTGCTGTCCCCTACATTTATGTTCGCAATACCTCATCAAAATGTAGGAAAAGCAGATTTTTTTTTTTGGGATTACAGCTTTGGTCCCTTAGTAAAAGTTGTTAATAATGATGTATACAATGTCCCATTTCAGTTTGTCGCAAGTTTTCAATTTCAACCTGTATAGATCCCAATTGGAACGATCCAATAGGTAATCCCGATTACATTTTTCTATCGCCCAGTGACACGAATTCTAGACTTTCACTAAAATTGCCAATAATAGGTACTTATGTTATATTTATTACCCACTATGTCATACATAACACTGATTGGATCAACGATACATTCGGACAATCCCCAATATCCCTCCATATGACGTCAGACCATTATCATTGTAATGTATGATTATCATGGCCGTCTCGAGGATAGCGGCCTGCAGAATGAATAAGCCCTGCTTTCATTACCATATTGATTGAGGGGAAATAGAGCGGAGCGACAGTAACTGTATCATCGAGGATATGAATCACTAAGATGACGACTGTGACGTGGATTAACTTTGCCAAATGTTCCTTGGTCAAGGATAGGCAACAATATTCTTTATTGAAACTTTGCAGGGGTAACGTGACATGAGCTTAGTATGTGGTTCTTTTTCCCTCGTATTTCCAAGAAAGAATAAGAACACAAAAATATTGGTCAGTCAGCAAGTTGAGTGAAGCCGAGTGCTACTCGTGAATGGTTTATCTCTGCCAACGACTACTCATGTGCCAAAAAATTTATTAAATTGTACCCATAAAACATTTCCTAACTTATTCATAGTTGCCAAAAAAACGGGAAAATAATTGATAGTGCAGACATGAATACAATACGTTGTGTGTACATAAATCTAGCGAGCGCGAAGTTTTATATGTGGAGCGGGTGTGGCCGTGGTGTCTGTTGCCGAACTGATGGCCAGTAGACCCTCACACTTGGCATGCCAAGGACACTGCACGCTTTACTGTAGTACCATGATAGTGGTGGGATTTGTGCTTATCGATATACTTAAGTATTATTATTTTTGTTTAGTGGTAATTTTGTAGTAGTGTTGTAATATATTGTTAATGATGCAACAAGATTGAAGAAAGTAGAGAGATCTAGTCGATGAATTATATTGTATCATTAAAATGGTATAATTAATTAATACTTTATAGACTATAGAAACGTTGACTAGTTATTTATAAACGTTGCAACACTTCACCTCACTAATAGAAAAATATTGAACATTATTAATTTCTATTAGTTGCTAAAAGCTATGCATATTTAAAACTTTAGCCATACGTATTGTATACATCGATATTAAACTATCGAAACATCCCCTCACTATCCTAGACCGCCTACCGACATAATTTACAAGGGCTAGAGGGGGCAACAGAATAGAGTTGTAACCAAGCATGGCGCTTGCCAAAACACATACGTTACAGCATCAGTAACAATGAGATACTTATCGAGATAAAGGTCAGTGACCCGCCGCCCGCATTCATAATGTCGACATTACGTCACTGTCTCGCTCATTGTTGTATCGGAAAAGTCGGATTTTACTTCATTTTTGCAAACATCCGATAGTATGCATACATGACACATTACAAGCAAGATTCTCTTTAAGGCTCCTACATACTGGCGCGACTTGTCGCGCGACGCGTCGCGACACAAAGGCACCGCGTGTAGCGCTACACGCGGTGTCTTTGTGTCGCGTCGCGTCGCGCGACAAGTCGCGCCAGTATGTAGGAGCCTTTACTCGTGATATCGCGACAATACTAAGGTGCTAGATATGATCACACCCACACATGTGTGTCTTTCTGTGGGAAGAATTTAGACTACCTGTCTTACTTCACCTGAAAAAATGCTTCTCAAAAGTTTCCATTTATACGTATTTCAAGGCACTTAATCCTCAATTAATGTCCGCAACGTTTAGACATTTGATTTGAGAACTTTTACAGAGCTGTTCCGTCGTCGAGTTCACAGCTAAACATGGAAATACTTGAAAACGAGGAATATCTGAAGCCACAACGGACAGGAGTTCTGAGTCAACCCTGATAGCACTAGCGGCCATGTCATCTCGTGCTGCCGTGAACCGCAGAGGTGTTGAGGAAACAGGAGTTTCTTCGGAGACGTGCGACATGCATACCAAAGACACCGGTGTGTTCAATGGAGTAGCACGCCTGCGTATGATAAGGGTCGATGTGTGATTTTAGTAGGTAGAAATCCGACGTAACCCTTAGACGGCGGGTGGTGTCCACGATGGTTTCCACACAATAAAAAACAGTACTGACGGCATAACACGTTCAGACATATCCCCATAAGCGCGAGGTCGTTGTTCGTCAGTGGGCGACTCGTATGGCGCATGCGCGGGCCCGGCTGCGTCTGCGCACCATACTGATGATATTGACTGACGTAAAGGACTGATTGTGATTTATTTGTTTAATTAATTAATTATTTTATTACTTACGACTGGGTGACTATACCTATACTACAGAAATCATTAATTCATTGACCTGGATAGAACTGCTTAACCCTTTAAAAGACCTTTTGGGAACCCTATGTTCAGTAGTGGATTTTAATGGTCTGATATCGCCAGGGTCGATCCATTTATTAGTTAAAATCCATAAGCCGGCGGACGCTGACAAATATAATTATAATATCTACCTGTTTCTACTGTACCTAGGGTGCAATGAGCACAACACATAAATCGTACAACTATTTTCCTAACGCGGAAATAGGGACGAGACATAATAGATTGTTGGGCATAACTTTTATCGATGTCCCATAGTTTGGTTACCAGAATAGTGCCGTTTACGTTCTATTTAGGACACATTTAAGAGTTCGCAGATTTATCGCACCATAAACGCACGTAACTATTGTAGAACGGAAACGGACACACTTTCACAATCAAATTATTGGAAACTTTATTATTTAGTTAATTAATGAACATGCTACATTGTAGTGGCGAAGTGCCAGTACAAAGAAAATTTCACATTTGAAAGTATTTTTAGAGAATTTTCTCCAAAATATGTTGGTTCCATTTTTCATTTGAGGTTTAAATACGTAAATACGAAATTATGAAGAGGGCCACACACAAAAAAATACCGCTGTGTAAATAAATAAAACCAACAAACAAAAAACCCTTTTCAACACGTTAACGGGTTATAATTAAAAAACAAGAAAGCAAATTAAGAAGTGCTAATCCCGCACGCGCATTAATTTAAAAACCACCCCGAAGTTGTTAAGACATGGTTTAAAAAAGTCTTTTAAAAATATAATAGTCACCCCCGACTGTGCTCGCCATAAAGTATGCTTAAACAGCCGTCGCAATGGCTTGAAAAAGCAACAGGCGGTATGGAAAAAGCTGCGGCAAAAAATGTGTGTGTGTACTAGATGAGAAAACCCTGTGGATGTAGGTAGGGGTGATGTTAAGAGGATAGGCTCATGATTTTGGGTGCTATGATCGAAGAGTTATAGGAGTGTCATATCGAATTGGTTGGTTTGGGTGTCGGTATCGATAATTTTGAATAACACAAGCATTAAAACAAATCATCGAATGCATGTATGCAGTGCAATAATACTAACTAAGACTGAACTAACTAGTTTCCCGTTCTATAGTTATCGTCAAATGGTTGTCGAACTAGTTGCATTCAGAGCTGTTATTACCTTATCACAAACATGATACATTTTAACGTAAAAACAGGTCATAATGAAGTTCAGAAAAAAGTAAGATCATTTCAATACAGCAATTACATATTATTATTATGCCCCTTAAATGATCTTATCCATAACCAAGTCGCCTGTCCACCTGGTGCGCACGCGCATAATACCATTTTATTTGTTTATTACGTTTTAATTTTTTCCAAGACCAGACGGGAGTCTATCGACAAGAAATAATTCAAAAAAAAAAATAAACAAAAACCCACAACAATATTCGTCTGCACACATGCGCCATATTTGAATTTTGAATTTCGAATCGGATGCGAAAAAAACGGACGCAATGTGCTGGCGCACGCGCCGCGCGCCATATGTTGGGAGAAGAAAAAAGTTTTTTTTTAGTCATCAAACACAGATAAGTAATGGAAAAAATTGTTACATAAGCATAATGTTAGGAGCGGAAAAAGTGCAGCAAAAACTATAAGTTTCAGGTTAAATAGAGGATGTTACGGGAGGCGTTTGAAGTTGTAGCCGTTGTAGGGCTGCTCGCATCATGGAGGTATGGTTTTAGAACTATATGTAACGTAAACGCAAGTTCTAACTGCAAAATAAGACATAGTTTTTGCTCAATTGGAGGTAGTTAGCAAAATTATACAAAAACCGCAAAGCTCACGTACGGTTCTGCCACCACAAAAGTTCCAAAATAGACACAAATAGACACGCCTCTGACGCCGCAATAAATGTGGCCACCTACTGGGCCCCAACAATGTAGGAAACATAGATGTAGTACCTACCACCGAAACAAAAAGAAGTTCCTAAATTAAAAACATGAAACTGCGACGCAATGTTGACAAAAAACTACTTTTGTTACAGAGAACCAATTTAGCTCATCTCAATCAGATCTAGCCAACCCTATTATCTATCATGCGTCTACGCAGCACATTTGTCGCGATCGTCCGTCACTTGCGCGCATTGCGATCGCTACGATTGTTGTATTGTATAGCATATTTATTTTCTTAGATTTGACACTAATCATGGCGGCTTGTTACCAAGTCATTGTACACGCTTGTTAGGTACTTTTCTATTGCTGAAAATGTTGATATCACTGGTTGAATATGCCTTAAATTCTTAGATATAGTCAATCCTTGGGGATCCCCTCTCCAATGGTAAATTATCAGGGCTAAGTTACAGATTGGTTCTTAGCGAAAGGATGGTATTAGGTATTGATATTTACGAGCCCCAAGCGCCGGTAGACAACATTTCATAGTCCAGCTTCCTCCACCACGTCTACGGTGGAACCGCAAGAAACTCGCTAAAGTAAAATCCAAAAAAGCTTCTCACCAACTCAAGGCGCAATTAACGTCACGTGATCCTTTAGTTGCTTAGGTTTTGTTGCTACATCTTTTTGATTCGCATAACACTATAAAAACTGCCATGATTACTGATCGATGGTATTCGCAAAAACCTGCTCCGTTGATCTACTTACTTAAAACGATGGCTAATTCATCCCAGCGGCTTCAGAGCTTTGATCTTAAGGTTCTTATGGGCTTCGGTAAAAACCCGGCAGACATTTAGAAGAAATTGTTATTTTTAGTACGCAATTACGCTTCTTTTTGACTAAGATTGCGCAGTTTTTTTGTGTGACCTGATTGAAATTGGTTTATAGTAGGTAGTGTCAAGTGTAGCTTCTAATGCTGCGGATCTAATCCTCTAATTATTGAACTAGGCATAAGATCTTGAAAATATCTATTGCTCGCCTTTTTGTGTTTCTGTTACCAGACCGTTTATGATCTTAGGAAAATGAGTCACTCTGCAGGGCAATGAAATTTTTGCAATTTTTTACACTTGCTGTACTGAAAGAAAAATTGTGAATTGCACGAAAAAAAAAGACAAAATACACATGTAGGTACACTAGCTAAAAGCCTCGTATTCAAAATCTTGAAGTTTAAAGTTTTCACAATGTTCTTCCTCATTCGTTCACTAATTGTACCAAGTTCACTATGGCCTTCTAAACTTCAACTTACTTATTTAGGACCTCAAAAATCGTTTACCCCAGAGGGTAAGTATGTATTACATAAAGCCTCCTTATGTGTTGTGAGTTGTGACCGTCAGCCGCTGGGTGGCAGGTGGTGAGAGAGGGCAAAAAGCCTCCCTCACGATTTGAATACGATTTTTTTTTCATAAAAAACGTCAAGCGCCATCAGAGGTTTTTTGTTAACTGTTGTGTTCGCCTTTATTGAAATTTTATTAACAATTATTGTTTTTGTGGTACAAGCGTTTTATTACTGACACATTATTGATCTATCCCAGGGAACTGGTTGGATGTGAAAGCTAATAGGTAAGTAAAAATTTTCTAACCGACGAATGCCGAAACCGAAAAAAGTGGAGATTTGGAGAAGAATGACCATGGTTTTGAAAGAAACAATTTAAGAAGGTAAATATTAGTAAGAATGCAATATTAGACTATTTGTTAAATATGATTTTTGTGTAATGTGTTTTGATTTATTTTAATGTTTTCGTCCTTTCCAAACTCACTGTACCTGCCTAGATTATAAGTGAATAATTTGGCCTCTTATAATTGGAAGCACACACTTGTATTTGTCCCTGTTTTTGTAAATATGCATGTAATTGTTTAGCCTCTGTTGGAGATCCAATAGATAAATAAATACATTAGATTCGTGTAGCAATTAAGGTTTACATGTGGGTTATCTATGATTGTTTCAACGATTCCTGCACATGATTCCTGCCTAGTAAGGGAGGAAGATCAGTTGGAATTGGTGAATGATTATCTCAAGACCAACTTCTTCAATGGATAAAATCTTCGACTTGTAACTATTTCTAAGTGTAGTTGGACCAAGACTGAACTAACCCTACCCAAGAATGCTTTCAAACTTTACGATGGCGCCAAACCTATCTGACCTATACTCGTACCATTATATTAAGATTTTCCTCTACCAATATCTAGTAAGTACCTAAGTTAAGGCATTACCGAGTCCAGTTAAATATATAAATTTTAGTTCAACTCCACGTTAACAGAGCATCGTATGGTATGAATGGTCAGCGGATTCCTAACTTTATAGCCTCGAATGCACCGAGAACGAAGCTAAATATAGCGCGCAAGTTCATTCATAACGTTGGCCGTTTGAGCCAATGTTGGCCTTTTCAGTAGACTATTGTCTAATGTCATTCATATTATTATGTTTGTGTAACCAATGTTTTGGACATGTTCATTGATTGAATGATTGACTTGTATGTCAACAGGCTATGTAAAGTTACGTTTCGGATTCGTGCTTAGTGCTCACAGCTGCAGCTGCCAGAATGTCATAGAAACACTACTTATCTTGTGTATCTGTGAATATCTGGGAATGTAGGGAATTAATTATTTTATCGAGCAGATGGCGTCTATACAATTGACAGGTAGGCAAAGCACGGAGGGCTAAATAGATGTACTGTCTAAACAGAGAGCTTTATAATTTCATAAAGCTTTATCAAACAAGACTCACATCATCTACTACTAGCTATTCACCAGCTTTATCTGGATGTTCATTTTCAGGTTAATTCCCTTCTTACCTGTATTTAAACAGATCAATGAAATAGCTGCAGTTTGTAGAGCCTACCCCAAATGCCTTTAACGACCTGTCCACACTAAACATTCGAAAATCTATGAAGGACTCTAACATCCAGAAATGCTCAACCTGTCCATTCAACTGGTTTACCCTATAAAAAACCCATTGTCTACAAACTTCACGTCTTATAAGAATGGACTAAAGTCTAGAATGGTGTCGAAAGTAGATTTATGTTCAATTGAATGTATGTATATTTTTAGATAAAAGCGATGTTTTACTACACGATAGTGAGTGTTGTATTTTCTAACTGGGTTAGGTAATCATAAAGGTTTGTGCTACAGTTTCGGGTAACGAGGCCGGCAGTGTGGACTGTGGTGTCTGTCCTTTGTTGTTAACTAGGTAAGAAACGTAGTTTAAAAGTAATGAACTTTTGTATTTTCCCACGGCGAGTCGTGGCTAAGTAGAGAAGTTAAATGTCAAGTAATAATTAAGTACATAGTGGTACCTAGTGATTTTCAACCAATAAATTGGTTTTACATTCCATTTCTTGTTAAAAGTGTAACAAAAACTCAATTTGTTCGATATTGTACTTTATTTCGTAAAGAAACAAAGCTCCAACTCGCGTATTACGCAAGTCTACTTATAAGGCATGCACTAGTTCTAATTTCCTAAGTTGAAACAATAAAATTTTGTACGACTCCTTTGTCTTCGCTCTACTTCAGTTATGTATCAAATCGGAAAATAGTGAGACGATTCGAAATGCCACGTAGGACAAGCTCGGCCGGCACACGAACGTGATGCAACAAACTTCTAAACACAATAAACAACAATAACGCTGCGCCATCGGTTTTACGATGCTTTATAATCTGTGATACACACTACCTGCCCAACGTTCCCACGCCGCGGGATAAAAAAATATAAAAAGAACAAAAATCATTTTCACACCTTCGCGGAAACGTTTTAAGACTGTTTTATTATGAATGTAAAATAATAATGGATGCATAACTTTCTTTGGTTTACAAAGTTTTGAGAAAGTAGGTTCGAGCGACATCTAGTTTAGATTTGCTGTATTTTTAAGACTAGCGCCATCTAGCGGTGATGTGTCTTTGTAGAACAAAAGTGGAACACGTAGCGGTGAGTAGACGTACTCAGTAAGCTCTTAAGTCTATACAAAACTTCTACTCGAAGTGAATAGATGGCGCTAAAGAGCAGTGGTGGCCCGATGGTAACGGCCGCGACTTACGAGGTGTAGGTCGTAGATTCGAATCCGGACAGGCGCTTTACTTTGTGTAAATTATTTCATAACCCCTGCTCTCAAAACGGTGAAGGAAAACATCGTGAGGAACCGGTAGGGTTGCCAACCATACTGTTAAAAACAGTATTATACTGTTTTTCACTTTAAAATACTGTTTACTGTTCAACAAAAATAAAGTACATGAATATACTGTTTTCACTGATATCCAGAGCTATATCTAAATAAAAAGTTTAATCTATTACGCAGACCATCGTGCATGCACCTGGGCATGGGCGCGGTGATTCAGCTAGCCTTCATTTCAGAATAAAACTGTTAGTGTCTCGTATTTTCGGGACATAGTAAATTGATAATTGCTATCGGAATAATAAAAGGTGGAACGACAGAAATAGAGCTTCAATACATTTAATAAAAATATTGCTCCTCGTCTATTTGGTGAGGCTTAAGAAACCCTCAAAATTGGTGCTAAATTGATGAGTTGCGCGAGGCTATACCTATTAAAAAAAAAAAAAAAACTTTAAATACTGTTTATTTTTCCCACTTTGAACATAATATACTTTATTTCTTGTACAAAAAGTTGGCAACCCTAGGAGCCGGCATGACCTAGAACCAAAAATTCGAAGACATATGACATCTACCAACCCGCACTGGGCCCGCGTGGTGGAACACGGCCCACTCCCTCTCGCAGAGAGGAGGCCTGTGTCCCAGCAGTGGTAACATTATAGGCATATTATGTAGATGGCGCTATGTTTAAAAATTTATATGATCAAAATAATAAATTTACAATTAAAATAAGTAGGTTAATTTACGACTTACCGGTATAATTTCTGTTATAATAATACTTTTGTGACTCATATTATTAACATATTGTAAAACCGTACCACCTTTCTCTTCAGGTTCACAACAACAAATGATAAAATATTCAAACACTTCTTAGGTTAACACTAGAAAACATTAAGATATTGAATGCGGTTGGCAATTACGACTAAGTGGCTGTTTATGGTAAAAGTGAAAATATCAGTACCTGCCTAGGTAATAAACATTACCCAGCTAGACAGAAATTGTAACTTTCACAAGTAGATAATAAAAGTTTTGTCACTATCAATGTACCAGTGAAGAGAATGGTTTATCAATAAAATGTTTTCTCGCGTAGGAACTATACTTACTTAAATTATTGTTTATAAAACCATAAATACCTACATATCTGACTTGGCTTGCTGGCGAAGGCCTAAAATTTCTACATAGACCTAGTGCCTAAATATAGATATATTATGTAGATAGATAGCTAGGTACTTGCTGGAATATTACGTGAATGCCGCGCCGTAACTAATATTGTGATGGACAGAAAATAGGCATTTCTGTCTAGATTTTTTTTACGAATGTTTTTTACGAAATAATAAATTTGAGAAGGAATTGATTTACTTTTCCGGTACAGAACGGAACGGTTACCTACTTACCTATTTACAAAGACTAACTATTTACCTACTTGTTATTGTTATAGTTATAGTTATATATGTAGATTTATCATGCTTACAAAATTAATGCAATGTAATACGTACTTACCAATATCGCTAAAATGTACCTACCTACAAGTTGAATACCGTCGGAATTGGTATATTTGCCATTACGCTGCAATTATTACCGAAAATGCTTCTTAAATATAATCCTACACGTATTTGCACTCAAAGAAACAATAAAACTTTTGTTTAATAAGCATTTACTTGTTCTACCAGCCCCTGTGCAATAAATCAGCAGGAGTCTAATAAACAACTCAGTGGCGCCATCTGTTGACGACACGTGCTCATTACGTGCGCCGATAAATCAAGGATATCATAACAGAGGGCGCTAGAAGTTGTGTGATTTATCTTGTGAAAAGTTGAGAAGCAGGCAAAGATTGTGTTTATGAGTGTAACTGCGAACGATGGGTGCAGGTGTGCCGAGGAAATTATTTGAGAAGTTTAGAGATGTTTTGTAGAATGGGTGATATGAATTTTATCGGGGAAAAGGTTTAGCGAAGTTTGTCGACACGCGGCACTTTTTTTCTGGATAATAAAAGGTTTATGTTAAGCGTCCATTTATGTAGGTAGTTCTAGCTGTGCTCCGCTGTTTCATCCGCCGTTTAATTTAAAAGAAATCGGATTACATATTTATAAATTGCTTCGTTTTCGCTTAACGTTCTTTCTGACTTTTTCTTTTTGCTCGGCTCCTATGGGTCCTGGCGAGATGTTAAATAGTCTATTACCTTCCTCGAGAATTGGGCTATCAAATGCCTAAGGATTTTTTTATCTGACTGGTTGTACCAGAGATTAGCGCGTTTAAACAAAAAAACTAACAAATAAAATGTTCAAATTTATTCAGTCAAAATATCGGCATCGAGTAATTAAACCATTAATCTTATGTGCTAATATACCTCTAAAAAACCCTGATGAAAAAGCTAGGACAAAAATCTTCGGCTTTCAAAACCCTCAAATAAATCTCCTAATATCACAGACCACTATCTCAAACCTAACAATACCTTATCCTAAAGCAATTACGCCGACCCTAATCTAGTCCTCACATCTCCAGCTGTGATAACTCCGCATTGTACGTCGTCACTTAATGGGCTATTTAGCAACCACACGTGGCGTGTGTCTTTGCAGCGCGTAATGTATGAGGTGTACGGCGAGATAGCGGTTTTGAGGCGAGATTTATAATGGCAGGTCGGTGTCTAGACTTGTAGAGGTTGGTGCTTTACTCTGCTTTATTGCTCGACTGTGTGTTTTGGAAGATTTAATGAGTTTATTGGGTGTTGATTCGTTAGTGCCGAATTTGTGTGATATCTTGTAATGCATTTGGTACTTGTAAGTCACCAGTGGATGTTCCGGTCATTCATACAAAAAAAACATAAACAGTCATGGGGACTGCCGACAGAAGTGAAAACTTATCGCTCAACGCGTCTAAAGAAGTGTTCAATTCAATAAAATAATGATTATCTAAAAAACAATTTAAAGAATGCACAGTACCTATACACAAATTAAACGTTTCACGTGATCAATGTAACTTCACTTACTGCTACTACAGCATGTCGGCGCGGGCATGTCGGTGACGCGAACCATAAGTTTCCCCCTACCAATAATCGCTCAACGCGCCTACAGAAGTTTTCACTTTAAAAACGGAGTTTTGGGCTTAAACGTTGATTATGAGCTGGTGTGAAATTATTTCCTAGCTGACATTGTACGTAGTTGTTTGCCATGAGATTTATAAAGTTTATGGTATGGCAAAGAACTTCGAGTATAAAATAGGTTTCTTAGTAACCGGATAGGCGCTTCCAGATAAGTATTAAAATGTAATAGATAGGATTTTTAAGGAATTATCTTCCAGGAAACTTATTAGAAACTGAAGCCTGAAGAAAACTTATCAAGACGTTATGAATCAGAAAAGGCGCCAAACTGTTTTTCAAGATGTGTAGCAACTTTCTATTACTAGCCGAAGAACAGATGGCGCTGGGCGGAATATACACTTCTGGACACATCTATTGGCCCACCTTAGAGTTTAGGTTTCGATGGCCCCTACCGTAATATGATTGCTAGATTGAACAAAAACTGTTGATGCAGTTTTAAACCTGATACATTTTGCCATCTTTTTCGATCGTATTGTTTTAAATTTGAATTCAGAATACCATACGACATGGAGCTACGCCTAACAAGTCGGATATGCGCCTTGTTAAAGGCAATTGATTTTTTAATAAAAAACATGTTTTATCAAATAAAGGTTTAATTTAATAACGCGTGTTGCCCCCATGGGCATCTACCACAGCTCTCATACGATTAGGCATAGAGTTTATCAACCGCTCTATGAAATTTTGAGGGATCATCTCCCATTCCTCTTCTATGGCAGTTTTCAACTCCTGCATCGTCTGGGCAACTGGCTGACGAGCCCTAACACGTCTTTTTAGCTCGTCCCACATGTCCTCAATGGGGTTCATGTCTGGGCTTCTGGCTGGCCAGTCCATAACTGTGATGTTCACATCCCGAAGATATTCCCTGACGATGCCGGCCGCATGGGCTCTTGCATTATCATGCATAAAAAGGAAATTTGAACCCACAAAGTCCGCGTATGGTATCACGTGAGGTTCTAAGCACTCACGAATGTACCTTTCAGCATTTAATGTTGGCAGCCGTGGTCCTGTAACAACCTCAAGTTGAGTTTTGCCGCTCGCGGATATACCGCCCCAGACAGTCCATGAGCCACCGCCATAAGCAACCCTCTCTTCAAAGCAGCATTGTGCGAAACGCTCTCCCTTACGTCGGTAGACCTTCTTCCTTCCATCATTGCCATGTAACACAATTTTAGACTCATCAGAAAAGAGTACACGGCTCCAATCTTGCTGTGTCCAATTTAAATGACTGCGTGCGAAATGAAGGCGCGCTGTTCGGTGGGCTCGCGTTAGTTTGGGCCCATTAGCTGGCTTGTGTGGTACCATATCGCGTTCTTTTAACCTTCTCCGAACAGTTCGAGCGCTCACAGATACTCCGTGGAAGTCGCGAAGTTGGTTTTGTATCTCAATGGAGGTAAGGTGACGATTTCTCAAGCTGGTCGTCACGATGAATCGATCCTGCCTTTCAGTTGTGACCCGAGATCGTGGCCTTCCTTGGCGATGAACAAAGCCGCCAGTCTCTAGGTACCTCCAATAAACATTTCGGACCGCAGATCGACTTAAATTATGTTGAGCACTCACGTTTCTTTGGCTGTGTCCGGCCTGAATAAGTGCCACAGCTTGGGCGGCGACTTCAGGTGAAGTATCCATAGATTATTGATAGAACCTCACCTTAATGTTAAGAATAAGTAATGTTTGTTGCAAAACCAAAGACATCAATCACTTTTTCAAGAATTAAATCCAAGTAAACCAATAAAACCAAGTTTTCTTAGTATTCGATTGTTTGATATCAACAAACAGGCTCCAAATTGTCTTTTGTTTCTTTAAATTCTGTGTTCGAAATTCAAAAAAAGACTATTGAATGAAATTGTGAATGTGCCAGGTTCAAAACTGCATAAAAACTTTTTGCTCGACCTAATATAAAATTTTAGCTAGGACCAAACGAAACTGAAAATACAAGGTGGGCCAATAGATGTGTCCAGAAGTGTAATATGACAATGTCTGGATGATGATAATGATTGGAACAGTGCACCTACCTTCTGATGTTTCATAAGTGCCCATGTAGGTGTATGTGAAATAAAATATTTTGATTTTGATGCACCTGAAGCGGCTGAAGCAAACAGAGAGGGTGCCTTCTGGGAAAAGTTATGAGTTCGTCAAACTTTCCAGAACACGCGTCTACTTGTGACAGAACCAACAGCAAGATAAGGGGTTGAGCCTACAATTATGTGATACACAACACAGATGGCTTGTTCGTTATTCTTTTTATTTAATCATTTTACTGTTTCTGAATTTGTTAGCTAAGTTGCTGTTCTTTTCTTAATGATAAATGATTTTATTTATGTAAGTAGGTTTGTACAAACACTTTTACACGTCAATCATATTTTTTAAAGCTAGATGAGGTCGACGTTTACTGTCTGAACACTCTGAGAAGAAAGTCCGAAACAAACTCAGAGGTCACAGTCTCTTTTAAAGTCCAGACATAATCTTGGTCAGATCATGTGAAGACCACGTCGATTGGTGTCTGAAATGGTCTTTTGATGAAAGAACCACACAGATTAAATGGACCTATCCAGTCAGCCCTGTCCAGTCACTTATAATATTCACTCAAGTTTTAGCCATAAGGACAGAGGAGGAGTAGGACATTTTTTCCTTCTTGAATTAAAAGTCAGGGCCTCTACTGATATTAGTAAAGACCCCTCTGTTATAGCTACAGGCATACTTTAAACAAACTAAAATAAGTAATGAATATAAAATCAGCGATACAAATCTCGTCCCGCGCCCTCACTTGCGTGGTGTCGTTAAATCCTTGTAGCGCTACGAAATAAACGAAAGTTTAGTCGAGACGGAGTGCGTTTTCATTGCTATTCGATACAGTGATCATGAACGAGTAGTACCTACGATAGCGTGGGTACTGAACTACTTAAATAAGTTATGTTTGTAGACAGCCCGTCTGATATGTGGACTTGGTACTTTTGGACATCACCAAAGAGTTTGGTGATGTCCAAAAGAAGTCCTATCCCAAAGATTCTCCCAAAGATAAAGCTACATATTTTTCGCTACAAGAGTGCAAAGGCGAGTTATGTTCTTTCTTTTTATAGCTTAAGTTATTATAATCCATAGTGTAAGTGTCTATATGCAACATTTAATCACAACCTCATCCTCATCTTGAACCTAGACCCCAAGTAAAAGTCACGTGACGTGCCAGTTACTCCGTCGAGTCTCTCATTAGGTACCTACATAGTTTTCCCGTACCGTCTGCTAACGAAAATGCACTACCAAAGAAAATGAAAGACTGCTTTTCGTTTGTGGAAAGTGTTTCCAGCACATTAACCGCTAATTGTGCGGGGGTGAGGGGTGAGGGGTGGAACACCGCGGGGTGGAGGGGTTGATTTCACGGAGTCGCGCACGCCGCCATACTGCTATGGTTTTCATAATTATACTGATTTTATGCACCGGCGCGCCCTGAGTGAGGATGTCACAGTTTCAAACGAATGGCTGATATTTTATAAGTGCTCTTTGGTTGTGGCTGAGGTTTGGTTAATGCTTTTTTGGTCGAGCTTTAGTGAAAGTTTAATTGAGTTTTTCGTTTAGCAATTTGTGACTCGAAAAGTGTTCTGGCGTTCTTGGCGCCCCTCTTCTATCATAGACCTAAAGTGCCTTGATTTTATACAGGTTAGTTATATGAATATAGCCTTTGTTAAAGTGTATAAAACCATATTTGAGGCTCATCTAAGACAGTGAAAATGGAAACGGAGTATTTATGTAACAGTGGTTTCCGTAAGTAAAAAAATGTTTAAAATTTTATAATCAAAAATAAAAAAGTTTGTGTTTTTTTTTGTATGAGGATGAAGCTTTTGAAATCAAACTTTAAATCCTTCAAACAAAATAACATAAAAATACTTGTAAAATTAAATAGAATCCTTCCCGACCTCTCATTACGAACACTAATAAAACTAAAATAAAAGTGGTCCCTCTGAATGTTTTCTTAAGGACACTGGGGTTGGATCGTCTCAAGGCGGCTGTGGTTTTTGATTTTATTTCCTCTTCCTACCCCTGTCCCCTGGCCGTCTGCTGCGAGATTTAGAAATAGTAGTGGAGGGGTTTAAAACTCTGTCGGTGTTTTTAAAATGTCAGTTGGATTTTAAGATACAACTTTTGTAGTAAGGTTATATTTGGTTACCGTTGGTCTTGTGGTCACAAGCGCTACTGCTGAGCATAAGGTCCTCGGTTCGGTAATTGTTATTGGCTTGTTCCATCAGGTATTTCTCTGCTCAGTAGCAAACCGGGATGGTGGATTTGTACCCGATTGATGGCAATAGGCTCGCCCTCTATTGTATGTGACTTAACATACCTGGCAAAATCTGGGTGTACTATACGTACAACTCTGCCTAGCCCTTTGGGGAATATAGGCGCGATGTTATGTATGGGTGTTATATTTAAATTATATCAGTTCTTAATAAAACCTTTTTAAGATTGAAAAGTTCAGTAGTTTTGAAGAATTAGGGTTGAATCAACAAGTGTTTTAGCACTCCTAGAGAACTTCAATATCTTCGTGATTTAAGTTTGCATGTGAAGTTTTTCAATTATATTTTTTTCTACTCTGAAATGGGAATATCGATTCTTTCACATCACTATCTCCCGGTGACCGGAATGACATTTAAATGAGTTAGACAGTCTCAGTGTAGGGTTCAACTCCCGGGCGAGTCCCGACGAGAATTATTGAGCTTTATTTCAGGAATGGTAAACTTAGGACGTTTGTATTTCTGCTTTTGTGAGTTAAGTGATTTTACCGTCACAGGTTTGAAACAGATATCAACTTTGATTGCTACTCTACTCAAGAAATTTAGATACAATAAATCGGTAGTGGTTCAAAAAGAAGGTTACTTAATCGTTTATTTACACGTTCATTGTGTTTTTGACCTAATTCGTTTAAATATATTTCAGAGATTTTATTCACAAAGAACTAAGCTTAGCTGTAGGTAAAGATAATCTGCGTAAATAAAATGAAAGCATTTTAAAATCACAATAGTGCTGACAGAGTCTACTCCGTTAAAATTACAATATTGCAACACAGCGCGGGGCCAATGAAGCGAATATTTTTTAACAACTTAAAAGTAACAGACGGATTTTCACAATTAGAATTAACGAGTTTTAAAATTAAAACAAGGAAAAATTAAGTCATCAGTTGAAGCAATTTAAAAGTTCAGCGATTAAGGATCTGAGCCGTCGGGGAGTCGAACCTGGGACATCGCGCACTGGTAATTGTTACTGCACTGTTTAATTGCAATTCTTAATTATTTAGGGGGAGGATACATTAATACTGCAGTCACTCTTAACAAATTTTTAGGAGATAACTTTGCATATTTTTGAGACTGTGATGGTGTCTTGTAATTAAAGAAAAGTAATTAAGTCTACATCCTCAGGGGAAAAGAAAATATGAGAACAAAACGTAAAATGACTTTTATTTCAAACCCTTAAGTTATTTCATAACTTAGTAAGGCTGCTGGTTGCAACACCTACCTGTTTTGTTAACTAGCACAAGTCAAGTGTACCTACAGATGATACTATTTAATGAAAATATTGATTTTTGATTAAATAAATTATTTTTTACTTTTTTTTATTGAATAGACATTTATTTTGCAAATATGGGTACTTACAAAAAAACAAATATATCTAATAAATAAATAAAAAAATATAAATTATTGATTTTAAAAAAAAGAGGCCTAAAATATTCCACATTATGAATATGTAATGGTTTGAATGAAAACGAAACCTAAAGTTTACTTTAAATAAAACGTAACCTTTCTGCTATTACTTTAGGGCTTTCAATAAAATAATTCTCTGCCCAAATATTTGAAATAAACCATTTCAGATAAAAATGATTCTCTGCTCAAATATTTGAAATAACCCATTTTCAGATAACTTAATCGGTAATAAAAAATCGGTCCACAATTGAAGAAAATATCGATGAAATTAAATAACAAAAAAAACATACAAACCGAATTTCCCAATTGAAAAACCCGTTTTTCTATTTCGTAGCTACCCATTAGCCATCTATCCCAGTCAAGCACCAGTTGTGACTTAACAAACCATTATGTTAGCACAATATATTGCAAAACGACTGAGTACACAACTTGGGGTGGGCAGCACGGCAGGGGCAAAAAATACGGGTAGGTATCAATTGTAACAGAGTCAGGGAACCTATGATTTATGGGGTTCAGGATTAAAACGTTGCGGTGAGGGGTGCAGCGGACAGCAGGGATGGAAGGGGGACGGTGTTCATTTATAGGTAGTTGATAATATTGTTCTAAGAAGTTAGGGATACTCTTTATTTATATTGTATTGTAAATCTATCACCGTGTTTTTCTTAAATCACACTGTAAGTAATATATAAATAAATGGTGTTGTAGGTGAGGTAAGCTAATGTGGGCGAGGTCACATGAAGCACGTCCTTATATTACACGTACATATGAGTGTATTTTTCAACAAGAGTTACATCAGTGGGGTCGACTTTTCTATACGTTACATCTTGAAATATCCTAAATAGGTCATGTTAAAAATATTTGGATCAAGAATGTTTTTTAGGCTAAACAAAGGCTCTGAATTAAATCGTAAAGAGGAAGTCAGATACTTTTCGCGAAATTAAGAAAATCTGGCATTAAAAGCTCAGCGATTTTTTCAAGCCGCTACGGTACCACCCTCAGCTTTGCAGGATAACTAAAAGAGCGCAGTTAATACTTACTGTCTGTTTGAATAAATTGTCGGCTTACGATACCGCTGCTGTTAATCGCACGAGGGATAATGAACCGCTTTCTAGAGACAGTGAAAAAAAAGTTGGTTTATGTGCGCAATTTGTGTGGATTTTTGCGATTTTACTAGAGAAAAGTTCGTTGGGAATGTTTGTATTATTGGTGTTTTAATATTAAATGCACTAGAGTGCTGACACGACTTTGATTTGATAAATAAGTATTTCTGATTACTATATTCAGATGAGTATATCTTCTACGGTAATCAATCAGTCAAAATTTATGTTGTGCAAGACTATTATAATTTCCGTTTTTCTGTTGTGGTAACATCGCTATATCCATGCAAAAACCTTCGGCCTCCGAATGCTACACGTCATTCAAATTATATCGAGAACACATTATATGAAAATCGTCTCGGAAACTATAAATATCGTTTTAAATGTGCTATAATTTAGAAAGGAACCTTGGCCAGCCTATGTCATAGCCAACAAAGTTATCCCTAACATGATATCCTAACCAAAACCAATCAAGCAGTACCTTCCTACTAACGAAAAGCATTCCCGTCTCATCCCGTGGCCAGCGTCACTGATGAGCTATCCCCCTTGCTTGGGGGATGAAGTGGGATGAAGTTATAAACGCAGGCGACGTGCCCAGGGAGGTAAGCAGGTCGCTAATCAACACGTACTCACGTAATTGAATGAGGAGCATCTTGGGTACCACGAGGTGGTAACTGAATATTCCACATTCATGTTCATTACCTACCTATGTTACGAGTAGTCTATATTTGTAGATCTTCTAATTTAAGACGATGAGGCAAAGTTTACTCCGTAGGTATTCTAAATCGCTGTTTCATGTTGTTTTTTTTGTGTGTACACACGACTACCTACATATCAAGCTATACATTTCCAGTTTATGCTGATCTCGCATTGTGTAGGATTTCCGTATAATGAGAGGTCAGCTTGTACTGGAAATGTAAAGCGTGATATGTAGCCGTATGTACATATTCGTTAAAATTGTTATATTTAGACCACTGAAGGACTGCGATACTCGGAGACAATTATCCGTAATATCTATAGCGTTTTTTAGAACATGGAAAATGTTAAACCAAAGTAGTAGGAGTTATTTTGTACTAGTTTTTGCCCGCGTCTTCGCTCGCTTGGAGGTCGAAAATTATACCATAGGAATGTACTACCGGGATAAAGAGTATCCTATGTCCTAACCTAGGTCTATCTGTGTGCCAAACATCCTAACCCGTTCAGCCGTTAAGATGTTAATACAGACAGACAGACACACACAGTTACTGTCGTGTATAATATTAGTATGTAGGTACATAGCAATATTGTAAAAGCTGCGGGCAATTACGTAACACACATAAAATTACAATTGACCGCAATTAGTTTTATGTTGACAGTTCACCCACGTCCATTGCGGTATTTACGTTGTTGAGCAGACGAATTTTTAAACCTATGAAGCAATGGATTAGCAATATCCTTCAAAACTGTCGGATTGTGATTGAAACTGTGTGACGCAATTAGGATGCAGCTCCAAGTTGCGCTATGATGGCGTCCAAGTTTGGAATAAAGTCGAGCTTCATTTGGATCGTGTCCGGTAAGAATCATATTATAGCACATAGCGCTGGCCTAACCAAACTATTCTAGGTACATACCCGGTCGCACGGCGCGGGCGCATGCAGCTGGCGCGCCTGCCCCCTGCCCAGCGCCTCCCTCTTCCTCTGCGCGCTGAACAGCCGCAGCTCCTTGCGCTCCTCGTCCGACAGCGCGTGGCAGTACCGGACCTGGAATGAGAAGGAGGAACGTGACGTCATTGCAGCAAAGGATTGAACTTAATACGTCTATTGGTGGACTTAATCACATTAGTACAGGGGAGTTTAATTTATTTTGGGCCGCAAGCTAATTGGGGCTTAATTTTTAGATTCAAAACTAATTCGTCTAGCTTCATGCGTTCTATGACCAATAGTGCAATTTTCCAATTGGAGCTATCTTTCTCTGCTGTAATCAAAAAACTAAGTCACTTCATAAGCAATGGGAAGAAGTGAAAAAATGTTTTGCATATTTCTGTGCCATGACATGGTTGTGACCTCGCTCTGTGTATCATCAAATAGAACGAGCGTGCTCTGGAAGTAAACAGCAGTGATATTCCATTTCAAGCCAATACATTAAAGAAGAAACTTCTAGACCCAACATGCTCTCGTCTCCCATGCATTCCTCAGTATATGTCAGTTACCTTGAACTTGGGAGGTGCTGTGGTAGTTACCTCGTTGTCCTGGGGTGGCAGCTGTTGCAGCAGCTGCTTGAGACGGTACCTCTCTCCCACGCTGTTCACGTAGGGGACCTTGTCTTCTGGAAGCGCTGAGAAGTACAGGTGCACCTGGAAATTGGGGAAAAAAGATTAAGAACCGATTTGGAGAACATACCATTTGAGTTTGTTGTTGAGGCTTTGCCTCTATAATGTTTTTGAGTGTTTAGATTTACTGTGCTTCTCCTATTGGAACGTTTGGTATTGGTATGAATAAGAAATGAGTACATTCTGAGGTTTGTTTCAGCTTTTCCCTACAGGGGTACCTGGCATCTAATCAAGATAATTAAAATTAAAATTAAAAAATCATTTATTTCAATCCATTTATGATCAAGTTGTACATTTGAAATAAAATCTAAATTAAAATTATAGAATGAAATAAAAAACTCTTCTTGCTGATATTCTGACGTCAGGGATCAGAATATACACCAATAACAATTTGGAGCTATCATTTCAGTAATTCAGAATATATTTATATGAAACTAGCTGCGCCCCGCGGTTTCACCCGCATAAGTCTCGATCCCGTGGGAATATCGGGATAAAAAATATCCTACGTCCAAATCCAGGTCATTGTCTACTCATGTGACAAATTTCATCCAAATCCTGTCAGCTGTTTAAGCGTGAAAGAGTAACAAATAAACACACAAACTCATTTTCGCATTTATAATAGTAGTTAGTAATACAATTCACGTTCAAAAACACAAATAGAGCATACCTACTCTAAGTTTCTGATCACGAATATTCTTTTTATTTTCCGTCTCATTTAGTTTTCCCAAAGGAAAAATTGCCGCAATAATATTTCTTGCACGAACATAACGCATTAAGGTATTACTGTGGAGAAATATAGCTCGGACAGTGTCGGACACTGATAGTGGCCTTATGAGATTAGTGCGGTGAATATTACCGGACATGCCGCGGTAATTGATTTAGAGATGTCGTTAGGGTGGGAGGAAAACATCATGGTCTTGTGTAAGTCTGAATTCTTGAAATAATAACACAAGTACGCCATCTATACGAAGTTCTGTACAGCAGTTAACTTGCACAACATCATTGCATTTCAGCAAGAAAAGTGACAGACTCTGGGCTGTTTGTTACGCAAAAATCAATAGGTGTAGGTGGTACCTACTGATCTAATAAAAATGTAGAAAACGCATACTTTTGTTTTCGTTATTTCAGAGTTGGTTTTATTATTTTATTTTACCCCTGGAAATATTGCTGGCAAAATCAAATTGTCTACATGTTGGTCAGAAATTGGTTAAAATTGAATACCATAATAACTTGTTCAGCAGACAGACACTGTTTAAGTGTAAGTAGGTATAGTAATGACAGTTGACTGTAAATAAAACCAAGTCTAGCAGGATTTTATTACAGGTCGACATTATTTTAACGAAGCACATTAGTCGGAGGGTGGTAATGAGAGATGAGGAACGGCAGGTCATGGAAGTACGACGTGAGGTGAGTACTTATTGGTCTGCAAGCTACATTGTAAACAAACACAACAATTGTTTTTATTTACATATTGGAAGTATTTACCAAGTGATTTTCTTGATTTTCAAGCAAGGACTTGGAATTTCTAATTATTTAGATATTGGGGTACCTAGTGTGCGAAAAATTTTCGTTCGTGTTTAGTACTTTTCATCGGGATGCATAAAAGGAGCCTTGAAGAGTGACGCTTCTCAAGTATGGCGCACTAGAACTTTGTCTCATCTTGAAAGCTAGAAGAAACTTTGCAATATAACCTAACAAAGAATAGGCCTCAAGAGAAAATCCTTTCAGTAGGAAATTGCAGGAAACAAGAATACGGAAAACCAACCAGAAGACCGCAGTCATTGATGACAATAGCAATAAACTCAAATAAAGTCATTCCCTAAACTTAAAATTCATTCCTTCTTCCTTCTACCGCGAACCAGAAGGTTTATTACCGAAGGGGCCCGGCCGGTGGCCCGGGGAGACATTTTAATTTTTTGCTCCGTTGCCTCCGACCTAATGCTTTATTTTTACTGTAATTATAAATACCGAAGATTTCTTGTATTCAAAGTGCGGCGTCATTGCCGTTCAGCTGCGGGCGGGCTGCTCCGGGGGACAAGGCAGTACTTTTTAAATATTACGAGAATTTACTTGTCTTAGTATGATTTCGGTGAACGCAAAGTATACCTACTTACTAGCATTATTGGACCTAAATAATGTACTATCGTATCGATATCTGAGATGCAGCCACAGCTGTTTGGCTTATCTTTTATAAATTGTTGATTCCCTTACAAACATTATAATATAAAGTAAGTCAGACAACAACACAAACTAAATTATTTTCCTATTAATAAGTTAACACACCTACAGAAGGAAATAAAAAAGGGATTTTTCAAAACTCTTCAGAAGAAGCATCTCAGTTTCGTTGATTCAAGTCTCATGATTTATGTCAACTTTTTAAGGTACCTACCGTGTCTGCTTAACGACATAATAAGTGCTGATGCCCTGAAATGATATTCAAATAATGACAGATAACCTGACCGACAGACGTATAATGACATGAGAAGATTAACATCTGCTGAGGACGTTACTAAAGTCACGGTGAATTAAAATGTCCTCGTCATTTCTTTACTTTAATATTTTTGGAACCGTAACATTTTAAATTAGTCATTTATTAAAATACAAATAAAAAACATGACAGTAATTAAAGAATGTGTGGTCCGTTTCCTGTGCTAAAAGTCGTTATGAATTAATTGATGTGAGTGTTAATATCTAGTTCGACATAAATATCCGCAAATATTTCTAAAGGCAATTGAGGATGGCAAGCATAACTATAAAAATGAGAAAAAAAGTAAAATAGCAGCGGCCTACCTTTTTAAAATATGAACATTGAAACTGGGCATTTCCCTAAAAACAGTTTCATTGACAAAAGCCGCAAAAAGCCTTTAAAAAGAGCAAACTGTCGCTAAACAATAGCTCACAGGGACAAAGGAGCTATTGTGAAGTGTGGTTACAACGCTGGCCGCTCTCATACGTCCCTCTGGCGCGTGGCGGCGAGAGTGGTCCGTCTGGGTTGCGGGCTCCTATATAAAAGGGAATGCAAAATACTACGCGGAGTGCGTCGTTTGTGGTGGATTTTGATTTTAGTTAAATTGGAGGTGGAAGAGTGAAGCTTCGGTTTTAGATAAAACTTTGAAGACTACGTCTGTTTAAAGTGGATGATTCAGTAAGGTTTCAAAGAATCATGTTCCATATTGAATAGTCTTTGTTATATCAGACAATAAATTCCTATAAATAGAACAGCTGCAGAAAGCTTAGCTCAGCTAAGCTTTTTGCAGCTTAGCTCTGAGCTTAGCTCAGAAGCGGAGATATGTTCGTTGTGTAGATGGATACTGAGGCGAGTTAAAATTATAGTTTATAATAACACAATTATTTACCTGTTCCGGCCTCAATCCAGGCGGCACCCACGTGTACTCCTCCAACGCACACCCCGAGTCATCATCACTCTGCGAGTGCCGGTGAGGGTCCCCTGGCTTCATCAGCCGCTCGGCATGCTCCAGCAAGCCTCGGAACTTGCCCTGGGGCACAGGATGAGGAGACAGAGACATGGCTGACTGCGGAGACTGCGGCGACTGGTAACTCTGCCCAGGCTGGTTTAGCTGGGAAACACTATGACTGTGCAGCAACCCGAATTCTGGGTAACTTTGATTCTGGATTGGTTGGCTTCTTCTAAAGTTTGGGTAGGAGTAAGGGTGTGGCGAGTTTGATTGGCTGGGCGCTGATGAGCCGCTGTGTGACGGCTGTGGAGATGGTAGCGATGGCAGTAGTCGCGGCGACGTGGGAGGTGACGCCGGCGCCGGTGGCGGTGGTGACGACGCCTGCTCGTGCAGTGGTGGCGGTGACGAACCAGTTGGTGATACCACGCAGTTCCGACACACGGGCCTGGAAAGAGAGAAATTAAGAGTTAGTTAGGATAATAAAACCTTTGCGTAAGCTTTTGGGGAAAACAGGCGTGATATGTGTGTTGTGTTCTTAAAGCACAGTCATAGACTTTTGTCTATAATATACTTTTTAGGGTTCCGTAGTAAACAAGGAACCCTTATAGTTTCGACATGTATGTCTGTCTGTCTGACCCCACTGTAGCTCAGAGACGCTTAGTACTAGAAAGCTGTAATTTGGCATAGGTATACATATTAATCACGCCGACAAAGTGCTAAAATAAAATCTTGAAAAATTAGCGTACCTCCCTTGCTCGTAATGTGGTGATGGTATTTTTTTCTCGTCTCCCAATGGTGTGGGATATCGTTGGATAGGCCGTTCAAAAATATTGCAGGTCTGTAAACACCACTTTTCGATTCAAGGACCCACTTGCGTAATATTAAGCATTAAAGTGCTAATTTTTGTTAGAGTCAAGCTGGCAGGGGAGGGGGGAGGAGCCTGCCAGCTACATGGTTGCTTATGGAGATGTGAAAAAAACACGGCAGTAATACATATAATGAAATTAAAAGTGAAACTATCACAGCTAAGTAGGCTTTACAAGTTAACGAGTTATAATCGACCAACTTAAATTTGCAGTTGGAGAATTGTCCGTGGCATATATAGATATATTGGAGAACAGGTTTTTCAACTACAATTTTAAGTTTGTTTTTGGAATAAATTCGTCCCAAGTAATCCCAAATATGGAACCCTTCATTGCGCGTGGTCCGACACGCACTTGGCTGGTTTTTATAGAGTCGTCGCATTTTGTGTAGCATTACTCGTATAACACAAATAAACATGACATAATGACGTAGTGAACACTACCGATATAATGCCGACAAGTAACGATTGTCTTATCTTAGATACAATGCCATTAATTCAACAGTGGTATGGCGAGCACAGCATCATTGTAGGTAGGTCGACGGTAGGTCGGTACTCCTGATTGATCTATTACATTAGCTGAACATTAATCTCGCTGATAAATATCTTGTTTTATGACATTAATTAATTGTTGTACGCCATTATAATAATGTTCTATATCGCCTCGTTAGGCTAAGTAGTTGTTTTAGTAAACGTGGTACTTACCTAATGGATTTATTTAACCTAGTCTGAATAACATAAATTAAGTGTGCTCACGTGGTCACTAAACTTAATAAGGGCAGATTCTTCCAACTCCATATATCTGTTTTTTTTTATGACAGTTTTTTTCATACAAAACTGTAAGACCTTTTTCCACGGATATAAGATCATAAATGACGGTGGAAAAACCGGCCAAGTGCATGGCAGACCACGTACAATGAAGGGTTCCGTAATTGGGATGAATTTATCCCAAGAACTACCTTAACATTGTGTTTGATAATTATGTATGCATGCATACATTCCAACTGCAAATGTAAGTTTGTACGCACAATATTGAGTGATATTATTTTAAAAATATAGGCTTCTTATAGGTTTTGCTGTAATCTTTAAGTAAGTATAGAACTATTCCTTGTATTTTTTCAAGATTTTGGGCTTGGAAGTTTCGGAGATGAGGGTATAATGGTGAATATAAAAAAATTGAAAAACTGAAATTCTCATAACAAGTCCTTTCATTTGATAAGTTTCACGGTACAGTTTGCAAAACTTAAAAAAAAAAATCTTATTCTTCTTCAAAAGTGAACAAAGAACAAAGACACATTCAAAACTCATTTATTTACATTACACGTTCGTGTTAGGGTGCCAAATTTCCTCGCGCACGTATGGAAGTGGCGCGAGGAGGCGAATCGCCGGGGCGTAACTCCGCTGCCGCAAGAAATCGCGGTACAGCGGACGGAGCTCCGGCGGGATCTCATGGCGACATGGAGAGTACGGTTATCGCAACGCTGGGCACGCCATAATTACGGCGATAAGTCCCCTCTTTGAGGAGTGGCTAGAGAGGCGCCACGGCGTCCTCACCTTCCGCCTGACGCAGGTCCTCACCGGACACGGCAGCTTCGGGAGGTTCCTGTGTCGGATAAGGCGGGAGGAAACGTCCGGGTGTCACCACTGTGTGGATCGCCCGGAGGACACGGTGGAGCATACGGTGGAGGTCTGCCCGGCTTAGGCAGAGCACCGCCGTGTCTTCGTGGAGGCGATCGGCGGCAGAGGTCTCTCGCGTCTGGGCCGGGTTCAGGCCATGGTACGGAGCGATAGGGCATGGGCAGCCGTCACCTCCTTCTGCGAAGCAGTAATGCTCGTGAAGGAGGAGGCGGGACGGTTGAGGGAGAGGCAAAATTTTGCGCCCTCTCGACCGTAGCCGCCGCAGGAGACGCCCTGGACGTCGGGAATCCCGGGCGGATTTCCGGCCACCGTAGGCGCGGGCTTGCGGAGGTGAGCAATGGGTAGCTCACCGTCCGGTAAGGACCAGGCCCGGATCGACGGCGCGTCGTATTCCACGCGCGCCTCAAAGAGATGTCGTCAGCACAAATGTAGGGGAACACTAGGGCTGATGCCTGCCGGGGTCGCGGGAAGGTACTTATGGGTCACCGAGGCCCCTGGCAACACAGGCAACAGGAAGGAATACGGGTGGGTTTTAGTCAGTAAGAGTCTGACACACCCTCCCGCTCCGCTCAGAGCGGGAGTAGTTATTTGATGATATCCCATCCAAAAAAAAAAAGGATGCCAAATTTTAACTTAATCGGTCCAGTAGATTCGTAGCAAACCGGCTATGATAGACGGACACACAAACACACGAGTAATCCTATAAGGGTTCCGAGTTTCTTTTGAGGTACGGAACCCAAAAAATATTATCACCCATCACCCGTAACATTATTAACTAGAATGAAATTTCGTTTTTTTGCCAGAAGGCTTCAATCCGTCAGATATTTATATATTCACTTATTTTTCTCACGTCGTTCGATCACGTTATTTTTTGTCCATTTTCGAAATTTGAAAGTGGTACCTTGACCACGGGGCTCGTATCTGAAACTTATACTTTCAAATATATTTTCGGTGGTCTTTCTTCATGCCGCACCTACTCATCTATCAACTTATCGCATACGCCTGCATACGCTTGCTCCCCAGCACACCACACAACCGCTACCATAGGTACCTACAATAAATTGATGCCAATAGGGTCTAACACCCATTTTTGAAAAGTGTCTTAATTTAATTCTATAGTGCTAATATGCCCCAATTTTTTTTCTTGTATTCTATCGACAAGTGTCATAAAAATGCATTTAAATTTTACATTTTCAAATTTCGCGCGTAGTTTGACGAAAACGCTGGACGCAGTGGATGCCATGTTGCTCTGTGGTCATGACGTCACTTGGCTATGTAAACAAATGCGCTGATCTATTATTATAGTTTGTACACGGGCAGTCTATGGGTCAATCATACCAAGAGATCGCTGGATGCCCTGCGCATCCAATATAACAATGCTTTCAGGATGTTGTTGAGGCTGCCTCGTTATTGTAGCGCGTCGGAGATGTTTGCGCAAGCCCGCACCGACGGTTTCTATGCAATTATACGCAAGAAAACTGCGTCGCTACTGAGGAGAGCGAGGGGCAGTCGAACCAGCATCCTGAAAACTGTAGCCGGAAGCTTCGGCTCTCCGATTGTACAACAGTTTGTGCGGAGGTTGATTTTTACTAACACTAGGCAATAATTAATTTTTTTGTATTTTACTAACACTATATGGATATTTGGTGTCCGAAATAAACTAATTCTATTCTATTCTATTCTATTCTATTATTATCTAACTATCAGTTGACAGTTGACACGTTTTAGTTTACACAGTCGTATGACGTAATAACATGGCGGCTACTATTTCATGGTGTTTTTTTTAACAGATTAGAAAAACTAAAAACGTTGAATTGAATTTTAAAATTTATTTTGTTATTTTATGAAGTTTTCCGACTCCTTTTTGCCTAAACTTTTTTTTCGTATTTAGTAAAATACCCTATTAACGCTTTTCTTTAATATTATTTAGTTGTTCCCTGCGGCCTGTTTCCAATGCCGGTGGCTTCTAGTTTACATGATTAAGAAAGAAGACTTCAAATAAAATCTAATAGTGTTTTCAAAGTCACGTTACCCATAAAACTGCGTTTAGTTCCCGTTGGCTAGCAATGAAACTAGTTTTATACGGAGGCTTTATATCGGCAATAGTGCGACATTGTACTGACGTAAATACTTTAATGGAAAGTTACAACGAGCGCAACAGTGGTGAACAAGCATGGTTGTGCTAGCTTTGATAAGTAGGAAAGTATTAAAAAAAAATGTATATAATAGCTGATTATGACAGCTGTCAGATGGTAAATCGCAGGAAAGTTTACAACGCGCCAGTGATTCTCACAGTGTAACTAAATGATAGAAAATAGGGATCACATTGAATACCGACGTTGGCAGAATTGTCGATATCTTCTTAGTTTCCAACAAGGAAAAAAATAAAAAGACATTTCGATACCCTAAAAAGTATCCTATGTCCTAATCCAGGTCATGGTCTACCCATGTGCCAAATTTTATCCTAATCCATTCAGCCGTTTTAGCGTGAAGGCGTAACAAACGAACACACTCACTTTCGCATTTAGAATAGTTAGGATAGGATAGTAAACTATTCAAAACAAAATAGGGCCCACCTCGAATCAGTCACTATTTTGGTTTAAATAAACTTATCTAAGAAGTTGTTGACAAAGTTATGCATTGAACCGTCAAGCTGACATGTTTAGGAGCCCTTATCGATTTTTATTATGACAACATTCATATTGGTTTCAAGAGGGTAGCTAAAAAAGTGAAGTACTCGAAAAAAATATCGAATGCACAAATTCTCAGTCACTTAAGTTTTCAGTCTGCACAAACGCTGTTGTGGAGCACTCACGTTTTTAACCATTTTGTTTGGTTCCTGTGTTAGTTGTGATCACTATGCCTGGTTCTCGCCGACATATGGACATGCAAACCGCTGCCTTTGCTTCAAGAGGGACAGTCTCAGAGATCGGTGGCTAAACACCTCGGTGTATCGCGACGAGCGATACGAAACGTTTGGGAACGGTATCAGGAGACCGGAAGTGTAGCTAGGAGACCTGGATCAGGAAGAGTTAGGGCTACAACTGCCCAGGAAGACCGACCTAAGGTTAACCGCATGTCGGGAGCGTACTGTAACCGCTCGGACCTTACAAACTCGACTACGGCAATCCACAGGGACGAGAGTCAGCGATCAAACCATTCGGAATCGGCTTCACGAAGATGGACAACGCTCTAGAGTATGTGCTATTCGACTGAAACTGACGAGGGCTCATCGTGCAGCACGCTTAAGGTATGCCCGGGAACATTTGGAATGGACCATGGATAACTGGAGGAATGTGCTTTTTACGGACGAGTGTAAAGTGAAGTTTTACGGTGACGACAGACGGATACGCGTGTGGAGAAGAGAAGGTGAACGTTTTTCTGAACCATGCGTCCATGGAACAGACCGATTTGGGGGTCCCAGCACGGCAAAACAGAGCTGGTAATTCTAAATGAAGGTACCGTAACCGCCGCCAGTTACATCGAGCAAGTAATCCGGCCACATGTCATACCATTTTCACAAAGAGTGGGCAATAACTTTGTCTTTATGCATGACAATGCTCGAGCACACACAGCTCGCGCTATACAAAGAGCACTCTCTGAAGCCAATATCACCATTTTGCCATGGCCAGCCATGAGTCCCGACCTCGACCCCATCGAACATTTATGGGATCAGCTCAAAAGACGCCTGAAAGAACATTACAGTGATGTGAACAGCCAGCAGGAGCTCATTAACGCCCTGAAAGTCTGTTGGTAGGAAAAACCGGAATTAACCGTGACTCACTTGATTGAAAGTGTCCCAGATAGGCTCAGAGAGTGCATACGGAGCAGAGGAGGACCCACTCGTTATTAAAAAATAACAAGCACCATATTTTTCCCACAAGATTATGTTTTCCTTTATTTCGTGTAATTTTTCCTAAAAACTGTTATTTTGCGTTTTTATTAAACGAAATAAACAAAAGTTTCAATTGTTTGTGTTTACACTATTCCTGAATGATCACTTGAAACTTGTATATTCATAAAAACTGAATATTTAGGTTCAATTTTAAGTTACAGCAAAAAAACATGGTGGGCCCTATTTAGTTTTGAGTAGTTTAGTAGTAGGCGCGTAGTGTTCTACGTGCGCCCCTTTCAGACGTCGCGGGGGGTTAAAACACCTCACCCCCCCAGACTTGAGGTGGCCCGCAGAGGCGGGCCGGCACTAGCCGGGGATCGCAGAAGTTGCATTAGATCCCATGATCCCCGGTGCAAGTGTGGGAGGGGAACACCGGGGTAGTTTTTAGTCAGTAAGAGTCTGACAGACCCCTCCGCCTACCACAGGGCGGAGGACATCCACGAGGATTTTTTACTCATTCGAGTATTTCAATAAGCAGGCTTTTGATTCCTTCAAGCAACCTCCAAGACAGGGCAGTTCCTTTATACATTGCAAACGTGTTCATTTCTTCTAATCGTGCAGTCGCTGGCAGGCAACGTTTATGTCCTCCAGCACTTTGTGACTAAATGTCACCCACCTCATAGTGTGGCAACCCTATCCCTTGTAGTAATTTGCTGATAGCTGCGCGCGCGCAGGCGCTTGCTGTATATAAACTGTATTGGGTGACACTCGCTTAGCACTCACTTCACCTAGGCTATAGGGATGACCTGCTTTCAGCACATTTTCTCTTTGAGGACAGCAAAACCGTTTTAATATGAAGATTTTAATCTGATTATATGTAAGTAGAACCTAGTACCTAACGTTAATTCGAATGATATTTGAATCTAAAATAGAATTATTATAAAGCAGTTTGTTTTTTTTTTGTTGCGAAAAGCACAATTAATATCACCGATAGTTATGAACAAAGTCTTAAAACGAAGTAAATATTATGTGCAAAACGAGTATTTAAATGTTTTTCTTTCGAATTTACGTTTACCCCGCGCGTTCGTGCCAGGCTCACCTTATCCATATCCATATTTATTATATCCATATTACTCATGTGTTTAAAATGTTCGACATGCATACACTCACGCCTTCTTCCCACGGGGGTAGGCAGAAACTACAGAACGCCACCTGCTACGCTCTTTACATACTCCTTTTGTTTCGTTTACGTTTATCTGGTCATACACGTACGCCCCGGTTGCGAGTACTACGCACCTGACGTTTCTGAAGAAAAAAGTTAAAATGTTCTGTTTCTTGTAAATTGAATTAATCTAAAACACTGATCATCATTTGCTTAGCCTTTTCCCTTTTCCTACATAGTATTTTACTGCCTATCTGACCTCCACAATCAATAAAAAACACTAAGTAAAATAAACAAAATCATCATAATTACAGCTTTCATGTGTCATCTCAAGACCTGCCACAGAGCGAAAATGCCACCACTGTCATCCGTCAAGCTCTTTGAGTCAATCCCGCGACTGCCGCGTCGCACAGTGGAACGAATGTATGGGAGCGGTTGGACGTAGACATGTCCGAAAAAAAAGAGTAAAATTATGCCAAACTAATGATGCCATCTTATTCGATTACTTAATGCCTTCATAACTTGTGCTGATGAATTTCTTCATAACTCCCATATTTCGGGAGTAATTTGAGAAAATGTGAAATTTTACTATGAAAATGAGTGTATCGAGCTCTCTCCCTCCTGATTCCGGGCTTGTTTCAAGTAGCGGTCTCTAATATCATAATGCTAATACTAAGAGCTATATTTAATACTAAGACACATAGTGCGCCAAATGTGCACTTTCTGGGATAAAGAGTGATGTTTATTTTATAACACAATTTTTTTATTTTTTGTTTATTTTGTTGATTAAAACCGTTTTTCTAAAGGTTTACCTTATTACAATAACATTTCTGAGCAGCCAATTAGAGAAGATATAAGCTAATTAGGATATATAATTAGGGACTTAAGGTTTACATATAAAACTGATGCACTAATGATTACTGATAAGAACATTGCTATTATTTAATTACTAAATGGCTCTTAATACACTAATTTAGCATGCATCATTTACTAATTATCACAATAACTAATTACCTTGCAATATTTAACAAAGGATACCTGGGATACCTGGATTTTATATAAATAGGTCACTATTAGTAACTTTAAAATCAGTGTTGATTTACACCTCGTTGTATCCAAGCTAATCTCGCAATGTATTTTCCAAATTTTAATACAAATCTTGATATTCACGTTGCTTTATGCGCACGCGCACATAAAGATTTACGCGACTTTAACTATTTGTTCAGTGTTTTAAAAGATAACAGTTGTGTTCAGTTATGTGAAAGTGCTGAAACAAGTTTAAAAGACTGGTGTCGTCGATTTTGCTACCGCATTTATGCAAAATGGACACAGTCTGGAAGAAGCACAGATAAGTTTCGGAAGAAACATGAGATTTGGCTACAGGCTGCAATTCAATGGCCGGAATTACAGAATGAAAATATGGAACCTTCTACAGAAAATATAAGTGACGTCATCGAGCCCATAATTTCTCCTGCTAAATCTGATGCTTCAACTTGTACACATCCTAGTCCTCGTAAATCTTTTGAGGACCTTAGTAACCGGCAAAAAAGAAGACGCACTGAAGATAGTCTTTCATGCAGCAGTAGCAGCGCTGAAATTATGTTTTCGGCCGAAAGGGCGCTTCAAAAGGCAGGACAAAGCGATACAGCTTATGTTATGAAATACTTGACGGAGAATCCAGAAGAGGCCTCAAAAATCAAAGCCTTCATTGAAGGTAAATCAATTCAGGTACGGGAAATATCCCCTTTGAAGGCAATGGCTCTTTATGTATCGATGAACTTATCGAAATGGCGCTATAACACTCTTCGGGATTTCAACACTCAAGAAGGAGCTCTTCAATACCCGAGTTACTACATGTTGGTTAAAGAAAAAATTAAGTGCTATCCGGCCAAAGAAGATCTCACAGTTACAGAGAGCTCTGCAAAAATCAAATTACAAGCCTTGATGGATTTAACCTCAAGAAGACTTATTAGGTCGTTAGAAACCCCTGTTGATCCCAATCAACAGCTCGTATTGACCAGCAAATGGGGTTTTGACGGATCATCTAGCCAAAGCATTTATCATCAAAGGACGAGTGAAGATGAGCAAATCGATCTTGCTAGTAATTTTATGATTAGTCTTGTACCACTGCGGCTCGTCTCAAAAGGTGTAACAATTTGGGAAAACGAGCGACCATCTTCCACTTCATTTTGCCGGCCAATATTGTTTAAGTTTATAAAGGAAACCAAAGAAAATGTGCAGAGAGAGATGGCTGAAATCGAAGCAGAGATTGAAGCCTTAACTCCATCCACCATCACTGATGGAATTAGTGTCAAACACCAACTGCTGTTGACAATGATTGATGGTAAAATTCATTCCATTATATCCAATACAGCAGCTTCAGTGTGTGACATATGCAAGGCTTGTCCTAAAGAAATGAATAATTTAGAGTTAATCAAAGATAAACACGCAAACGAGGACATGTATAAATATAGCTTAAGCACCCTTCACGCTTGGATTCGCTCAATGGAATGCTTATTACACATTTCCTACAAATTAGACATAAAATCATGGCAAGTAAGGGGTGATATAGCAAAAAGGCAAGTTGATGACAGGAAGAAAAGAGTTCAAGAGGCTGTAAGAAGAGAAACGGGCTTACTTCTCGATGTTGTGAAACAAGGCAGTGGATCCACCAACAATGGCAACTCGGCAAGGAGATTTTTTGAAAACTACACTAAATCTGCTGAACTGACCGGAATAGATGCTATGCTTTTAAGAAAAATCTGTGTGATCTTGCAGTGTATTTCATCAGGAGAGAAGATCAACGTAACTAAATTCCGAGAGTTCTGCTTTGATACTGCTAAGCTTTACGTGGAGTTATACCCATGGTATTATATGCCTTCTTCACTTCATAAAATTTTAATGCATGGGCCAGACATAGTTCAGAACATGTCAATTGTGCCCATTGGTTTTCTATCCGAAGAGGCATCTGAGGCTAGAAATAAAGATTTTAGAAAATATAGAGAGGGGCATTCTCGAAAGCATAGCAGTATCTCATGCAATGAAGATATTATGCACAATCTTTTACTGTCTTCTGATCCACTTGTTACAAGTATCCGTCCAAAAGGAAATAAGTTTGTAAAAAAATCTTCTTTTAAGGAATTTTATGAGCTTACGGATTCTGAGAAAAGTGATATCGAATTTGTTAACATAAATGATTTAGCGGACATCGATTCTGAATTTGAATTAATTGATGATGATGATGATGACGAAGATAATTAAATGATGTTATTGTTTTAAAATGTGTAACTTAGTAAATTAGAGCTTACATCTTAATTATTTATTGTACTTTTAATGAAACTAGGTAATTTATTATCAACTTACTTAAAAGTCATACTCTCATCAGTTCTTGTGAATATTTTTGTTAATATATATTTCTGTATATATATAATATATTTATAGACCTCTTAATAAGTCTGTCTGCGGTTTAAAGTAAATACAAATGGGGAAAAAACGTTTTTTTTTTTAAATTTTCATTTCCTTTTATCCCAGAAAGTGCACATTTGGCGCACTATGTGTCTTAGTATTAAATATAGCTCTTAGTAATAGCATTACGATATTAGAGACCGCTACTTGAAACAAGCCCGGAATCAGGAGGGAGAGAGCTCGATACACTCATTTTCATAGTAAAATTTCACATTTTCTCAAATTACTCCCGAAATATGGGAGTTATGAAGAAATTCATCACCACAATTTATGAAGGCATTAAGTAATCGAATAAGATGGCATCATTAGTTTGGCATAATTTTACTCTTATTTTTCGGACATGTCTACGTCCAACCGCTCCCATACATTCGTTCCACTGTGCGTCGGTCCTACCGACCGCTATCGACCGATCTCACGACCTACGAGTACCGATCCTATCGAGAATCGAATACTATCGAGTATCGATACATCACTCGCCTGCCAGTAATTGCTCAGTAGATGCCGGTGATATTAATAAAAAAGAGCGCGAACCGAGATCTATTCGATTGATTAGCTCGTATAATTTTATAGACGGGGTATAGAAAATGGCGTTTTTTCTTTAAGTTTATATGGGTGTTGAGAATGTAAATGTTTATTTTTGTTAGAGGTTAGGTTTAAGTCGTAAAATAAAGGTAGCTGTGTTGAGAGATACTTCTTGTTGCTTTTGCTTTCAGACTTGATTGTCAGTTGTTGCAGTTATTTGTTTTGTTTTGATTTTTGTTTGACTCATTCACGAACATAATTGGTATTTACACTGTTAATTTAACGGTTTAGTAGAGGTGTTTATAAGTGAAAGAATGCTTTGAATACGGAAAACATAATATTTTTTTGCAAACATAATACTATTTAACATATACATTCATTTCCCTACACGCAGGAAATACAAACACTCCCATATTCATTCTATTTCCACAATCGCACCCATCACTTAACACGTAGAAGGTCAAACGTCACCAGCCTATTTAGCGCACCTCTCTAACCTTCAACCTCCACGCGATAATCACCTTTATGTTTTCCCTGTTAATGTTCATAATCACCTAAGTTCGTACAAGTAGGATTTATGTGCTGTCGTGTGTGAAATAAAACAAATTGGGCGGACATACGGAGCGTCGGTATTTACGACCCCCGCGCGGTGGACGGTTGGAACTTTCGACACGTAATTATTAGACAGGTTTGAATGTTTTGTTTGCTTCATATTAAATGCAAATGAGAGGGATAGCAGGTTGTTTCATTAGTTTCCTGTGAATGAGGAACGGTTATGTATGATACTTTGTTAGGTTTTATTTAGCTTTCTGTTCTCGTTATTATGTTGTCTAGCATAGTTTCGTAAGTTACATCAAGGTTGTTCAAAGTGCATTGATGTTAATCCTGTGACGGCAGGCAAGCCTCTTGTCACTATGTAAGAAATCTAACTCACCTACTAAATCACCTAAGAAACTAAATCACCATATACATATAATACTTATGGGCCTGGGCTTATAGGCCTGCTGTCGACGTCACCGTCAAGTCTTCTCAATAAGCTTAAAGGTTTACATTAAAATGTGTACAGACGCGACAGAAGTGAAAACAGACGTAAACTACTAACCATAGTAGTCTGTAGCACAAGGTTAACAGGTGCATCATCCGCATGTTAACAATACTCTCTACAGACATCGGTCGGCGTTCACGGTAATCTTCTCCGTTAATGAAAACGCGGTGTGACGCGTTCAGTTTACGCTTAACGCATAATTTCACGGATTTTGTTCATAGTTATCAGTGAGACATCTGTATTACACTAGCAAGTGAGCGTACTGAATTATGTATGAGGGGATGTGTGGAGGTGTGGGGTGGAAACAGTTCGAAGTGAGGTGGAATAGATTTTATTGCATTGTAGTGCTACTGTAGGTAGTTGAGAGTTGTTATGAAATGAAATATTATGAAATGAAATGAAATGATGATGAAATGAAATGATGAAATGAAATGATTTTATTTTCTGTAAGTAGGTCTGTACAAACACTTTTACACGTCAATCATATTTAGAAAAAAAAAAACTAGATGAGTTCGGCGTTTCCTATCTGACTACTTTGAGAAGAAAGGCCGAAATAAACTCAGAGGTCACAGTCTGTTTTAAAGTCCAGATAGTCTTGGTCAGATCATGTGAAGACCATGTAGATTGGTGTCTGAAATGGTCTTTTGAGGAAAGAACCACACAGATTGAGTGGACCTATCCAGTCAGTGCACGCATTTGTCAGTAATCGTGCAGCTCAACTCAGAACTTAAGGAGCTCAACGATTCGACGAACAATACCAAAGAAAGGGCATTTAGGTAGGCCGTTTAAATGACTCAAACTGCCAGACCAAGATTAAAACTAACTGAGAGAAAAAATAAAAACAATAGCCCACATAATTTTCACATTCACAATAGTTAAAATAAATAAATAATAATACTTCAAAAAGTAAATATTCATGTCATTGTATATATAAAAAAATCATCAATGTCAATGAGTAAATAATCTTGGTCAGATCATTTGAGGACCATGTAAATTAGTGTCTGAGATGGTATTTTGAGGAAAGAACCATACAGATTTGAGTGGACCTGTCCAGTCAGTGCACGCATTTGTCAGTAACCGTGAAGCTCAACTCAGAACTTAAGGAGCTCAACGACTCGATGAACAAAACCAAAGAAAGGACTCTTGGGTAGGCCACATAAAGTACTCAAACTGCCAGATTATCATTAAAACTAACTGAGAAAAAGTAAAATTTAAAAATATATGATCCACATAGTCACTTACATGTCAATAAAAATAAAAAAAAAATGTCAATATTAATTCTAAGACACTTAGTATAATAAAAATAGTGTTAGTATAAAATTAGTTTGTTGCTTGGGGGTACAATGGAGTAGCTTAATTAATCCCAAGCCTTTTTGTCGTCCAAGTAATCTTTAACTTTATAGAAACCTTTTTGACAGAGTTTATGTTTAATAAATGATTTAAATTAATTGAGGCTCAGTTCTTTAACATGGCTTAGGAGTTTGTTGTAAAAACGTATACTTTGGCACTTCAATGAATTACTAATTTTTTGGAGCCTAGTCTTGGGCACAATAAGTGTCGTTAGGATTTCAAGTAGAATTACAATAGGTACCTTCGTTTCTACTTGAGATATTCAAATCTTAGACGAACTTTTAGGAAAATTCGAAGGAAACATAACACATAAATCTAACAATCTAATCTATCAATCTTTTGCATTATATCTGCTAGTAGGTATTCTGCATTTTAAACTAAAATTGTCATAGTGGTTGTTTAATCAAATTCTGGCAATCTGCCGTCTTGCGTTCAGTAACTGAGGTCAACTTTTATCTCTAGACAATCCTTTGACTCAGTCTCCATAACCTCTCTTTTTTTATTAACTCCAGATCCGGGTAGGACAATCGTTGAACCGGTTGTTCTACCCGGATGTAAAACATCTAACGCACAAATGTCTCAATTCTTCTTCCAAAACCACAAGGTGACTAAAATAATGTCATCGTAAGTTTAGCAGTTTCTAACGTACAGACGGACACACATTCCCACGTAGGCCGCGAGTGATGCGCATACAAACGGACACAATTATATGTAAATGTATGTATGTTATTACACGCAGGACAGCAAACGTGCTGGTTTTCATACACATTTTGAATTTTATTTTGGTTTGATGTGTGTAGTTTTCGTTATAATATGATTTGAATAAAAAAATAGCGTATTAATAGACTCTACATGGTATATCTCTTTTGAGCACTTGGTGCTAAATATATTTGTGTAAAATTGGTGTGCAAAGGAACTTATTTTTTTGTATTAAAATAGTTTGGAAACAGGCACAATCAAATTAAGATAGGTGAATTAGGTCGTAATGATAATCAAGAATCAGCGTCCTCTTGTTTGCTTGTAGCGACACTAACAAATAAGCGACAACGACACGTTTGCGATGAGTTGGTATCGCCGTTTATTTTAGGTCAAGGTGAAATCTATCCATACTATCCTAACTTATATTTATATCCTAACTTATATTATAAATGCGAAAGTGAGTGTTTGTTTGTTTGTTACGCTTTCTTTATTTCGTTAAAATCGGGCCACTCGGTCAAAAGTTATTACAATTTAAAGTGATAAATTAACCTTTCTAACATGTAGGTGTTACGTGGCCAATGGAGGCACTAGAGTAGATATTACAAATATTTATTAAAATGAATTATTAAGAAAGACATTTAAAATCTTAAAAAACAGTTTTTTTTTTTTAAACTAGGCAACTGTGAGTAGGACTCCTGCCCTGAGGGTTCCGTCTCAAAGCTGTGCTCTCTTATTCAATCTTTATGTATCAATATAATTTAAAAGAGTGTCCGTGGAGTTTCTTGCCCGTTCTTCTCCATAGGTACCTACTACAATTTGGAATAGGCACCTAGCTTCATATTTCTAACTGACCGACTCCTTGACAATTCAAAAGTGCCTGTATATGGTTTAATTGAAATAAATGCTTTGAGTTTGAGTTTGAGTTTGAGCTCGCTCGGCTGCCCGAATTTCAAATTCCGGAAAAGTTAAGCTTACCCTTGAAAAATTAACTTTTAATAGAGTGGAGTGGACAGGCTGTTAGGTACTTCAAGACAGATTGAAGAATAACTTAACTTAACGTCAACAGGAGTCAACATATGCGTTAACTTGGAAGTTTGATTTACTTTACAGATCTAACTTTAAGTGTAGATCTATGTTTTAATGTCCATTTCAACACGCCCTTGAGAAAAAGGGTCTTGATAGACATCGAAGTCATCCTAAAAGGGTTCCATATTTTTCATTTTGAGTTACGGAACCCTAAAGAAGATTAGTTGAATTTATGAGGTATTCCTCGAAGCGCCACCGTTTTGAGGCGCACCTAATGAGGTGCACCTTTATTATTCCTCAGAGCGCACCTTTTAGTAGCGCTCCCGATAACAATTAAAAATATTAATATTTTTTTCCTCGAAGCGCTCCTATGATTAACTTTCAAATAGAGATAGGATCAATTAGGATCAGTTTGCATCCTATCTCTATTTGAAAGTTAATAAAGGTGCGCTTCATTAGGTGCGCTTCAAAACGGTGGCGCTTCGAGGAATACCTCGAATTTATTATCTGTTACCTTTTCTCACCATAGCGGTTGAACAGGTTTGATGCAAGGCATACGGATAGGCCGTGACCGGTAGGACAGGGTACTATGAGTCCCAGTAGTACGTTCCTGTGGAATCATTTCGGACCTTTCAGCAAGTACTAATAATAAAGCTGAAGTTTGTTTTTTGTTCGAACGCGTTAAGACGCTGACAACACCTAAACCACGGTTACTGTCAGATTGCATAGAAAAGAAAGAGAAGCGCGATGACACAACGCTTGTAATTTATTGCAAAATATGAAGCAATTATCTATTTACTCGAAAATGAGTTGAGTAATCGAAAATAAAAAACAACCAAGTTCTGCATTCAAATAAGACGTTCTTGTTATTAATTAAATATGTAACGTATGTTGATATTTAATGCAGATATTTTAGATTAGAACCCAAGGTAAGAGGTTAGTTTAACGTTAGTTTGTATCGAGATTTTTTTTCAAAACGTGTTTTGGTAACAACCAAGTTCTGGGAAATATGTTCAAAATTAAGATATATTTTTTCCACTACCACAAACTGTACAGATTTGGCAATTTATTTCTAAAGAGAAGCCTATTTTGGCCAATTGGGTCTTGTCAGCGCCTTAATCTGGAATGGAATTAAACATCGGATTTAAAAAAAATATTTTTTATGGCCCAATTGTTGAGGAAGGTTATAGACTATTCAGCATCACGCTAAAACCCTTAGGAGCCCTGCAAAAACAAAAAAGCCAGAAAGCGAAGCGAAAACGAAGTAATAGCGCGGGCGGGCGACGCGATGCGATGCGGTGGGTCGGGGGCTGAAATTTCACGCGGACGAAGTCGCGGGTAGAAGCTAGTATTACATAGGGCTTAGAGACAATAGTCAAATGGAATATGATAACTTTCAAAGTGTTAAGTTCTAAGTTATGCGCTTAGTGTTAGATACTATAAACACAGTCGCACAGCGTCGGCCGTGGTGTTAGTGCCACTACATTTTCTACTACTGAATCACAACTTTCGCGGTCACACTTATAATTTAATAGGGTTATAACTAAGTTATTAGTAGACTACAGGTATATTGACTTCTATAAGTTTCGAGCTGTTATTATGCTGATTATTTGTCCCACTGCAAGGCAAGACTTTTCCATTCAGAGAATGATACCTGTTTTCACTAATACTAGACGACACTTAAATTAATGCCTAGTGTTAGTGAAACCGGGCATACAGAACCGGCTAGTATCGCCATAATTAAACGCACTCGTAAAAAATCATAACGTTTATTAACATGTCTCCCAACACTAAATTCCAGTATCACTCTCCACATAATAACACATAATTACAATAACGCAGCATTTATCGCGGCGTGCGACGTTAATAACCGTTATTTAGTCGATTCCGGACCGGTCCGTATTTTGATAAGTAATTTCTCTTAATTCGGAATGCTCATTGGTTGTGTAACACAAGATGTATGGGGCGGAACACGAGTTGTCTAAAAAGTTAATTGTGGGTAAAATATTGGTGATTTTTCGCTTCCGTATATATATTTTATTATTTTACCGGTAGATCTCGGCGCCGCCGTGAGCGGTTCATTAAGAACTACTATTGGTTCTACCGTTATATGTCAGTAAATAAATGATCTTATCGCCAATTTTGATGCAAATCAGGACCGGGAACCTAAAATAGAAGGTGCTGTATATGTTTTAGAGGAATTCATCAGGGATAAAACATAAGGGAATGATTAAAAGAGTTTTCTTGTTTGTAGAAAAACGATTCGTTTTAAGACTCCAAGCGTTGGACCAGCACCCTAATCGCGTAACACACAATCGATAACAATTTGAATGATATTGAGGGATACTGCTAGATCTATTGATTCATATATTTGAAAAATTTGTCTGCCTGACAAATTTTTCGAATGAAGAAACAACACTCAACAACAAAGTTGCTGACAACGTTAATAACGCAATGTTGAACTGTGAAAATGAAACCCAGTGCTACTTATAGTGCGCCACGCTGGCAGCCCGCAGAAGTCGACAGACTATTAAAGTTAAGAAAGTTTGTTTTTGTCTACTATAGGCGTTAGGTAGGGTTATCTTCACTTGAATTTCGAGTTAAATTCTTCGTCTTTCTCAGCTCCCAGCCTAAATTTCCCCCGACCTGTTGCAGAGAGTTCAATCTTCACGCATGTAATCCGTAACATTTCTCATCAGGATTCGGCCATCATCAACAATCATCAGTAATGTTCGGCTTCCGATTAATTAAAGATTGGAAGCCATTGACCCTGGTGCATCAGACCGGAAATATTGAGACTCTGTGGTCAACCATGATCGTGCCCGATTTGGTAGATTAAACCTGATCAAACCTACCATTTTTGTAGAATACAACGTTTTTTTTTACAATTTTTAATTTGTGGAATGACAATGTTTTGTATCGTTCATAACTTCGTGGAATGTCCATGTAATTGGCTGTTAATTGTTATGTATGAAGAAATTTAACATGCGACGCGATTTTTTATTTTATGCTTTATTTACGAGTTTGAGTGTGAAAGTTGAATTCTTCTGTAGAGTCTCGGCTTGGCTAAGCTGCTGTTGCTACGGCATGTTCTGGGATGGGTGACCAAGACCAACACATCGACGCTAACGACAGTCAGAAAATAAAACTTTCTGTCGGTCCCTGTCAACATCACATTGACGGACGTTAGGGAAGTCAGCAGCAATTTTTATTTGTTGTTGTAATTTGTAATTAATAGAGGACTTATGACTCCTTTCACATCGCTCTATTTATGTAACGTAATAGTTTCAATTAGATTTAATTATTTGATATTTCTCTAGCCACTAAATGCTACTATATTCCTTGAATTAAATGGCAATTTCGATAGTATAAGATTAAGATTAATTGCGTACAGTTTGAGATTAATATTACAGATTTCTTTATCGTACCTTCGCAGCTGAGCTGAACAAGCTAATAAAACATTGTCAGAGTATTGATGGAGAGGCCTATTCATGATCAGATTTAACTTGTAGGTAGTGTGTAAGTAATTAAATGATGTAAAGTTGAGTATTGAATGTGAGATTGTAGGGGAGACTAGACATTGCTATAAGTTGCCGTAGGAACTGGGCTATTTTTGTAGACTGTCTGTAAGTGTCTAGCATATTGAATAGAGGAACCAGTGTACCTGCAGGCCTCTGTAGATTGTAATTATTGTTCTAACCAAATTAATTGGAATTTCTGATTGGGTGGTCACGGTTTCTAGTTGTTACGGTTCATTGGACCTGGAACTTGTGGTCTTGACGTACGCGTTCAACCAATAATGATACTCTATCCTTACGATCGTCTTTTGATATAAAATATAATTACGGTTTCAGTACAGATGTGGGTATATTCTCTACCAAATAAAAAATTATATCAAATAAAAGCCTTAGACCTACACATAAACTGGTGTATAAATGTTTAATTAAAGAATGTGTTCCATCAAACTAATGTCGTACACAGCGCGCGACACTGACTGATGCCCTGCGCATAACAGTTCCAACAGATACGACTATATCTAGTGCTCAGAATACAGAACTAACCAGAAGGCGCGAACGCGAAGACAACTGAGTCAGCTAAACTACTCTTGAATAGTGTAGTTTGACATTACTCCGGCCGTTTTTCTGAAGAAGGAACCTATTTAGCAAGACAGCTTCTGAGTGTGACAGAGAGGAAACCATTTTTAACGAAAAATGGTAAAATGTTCTCAGTCTGGCTTATGCGGGTGGGAAAAGAGGAGTTTCTTTTGTTTTTGGACTCAGTACGTAGCATGACATTCTGATCATCTGCGCCTTCTGGATTGTTCTGTATTCTGTGATCTAGTGTAAATTGTGGAGGTTATAGTAGGAACCGGTCGCGGTCACTATTGAGACGAATTAAATAATTATGAACTGTTATTAAACTGTTATTTCCTGTTCGCGGACTAGGTTGCGAGATGAAGCGTTGAACTAATAGTTTGGGAATAGAGATTTGGTTATTTGTATAAAAGAAAATAATATTATGTTTATATGTTTTCTTGTACACTTTGTCAATCACTTGACTCCCAGCTATTCCAGGTACAATATTCTGGCCATTCTATCACATAAATTGGGCCTTATCAGTTAACATCCTTTGTGTATAATGTTTTTTGGTGCACAGAATAAATGTTTTATCTATCTATCTACTGTACAGTTTTGAATATAATAATCAGTGATATTATTTTTAGAGATTTTTTATGATTTGGTGTAAAATGGGACGACTTCAGATAAACACTATTCACCTTGATCTTCTTCTTTTAGAGTCGATGGCTTTGAAGTGAGCTGAAAATAATGAAGACTTTTACAACTCTGAACCTACTGCGTCTTAAATGAAGGATTAAGAATAAATTCTGAAGTTGGCCACATAAACCTCCCTCGAGTATTTTTAAAGCTAATAAAATATTCAACTCAGCTCGATGGCGCTACAAGCACCGCGGGACTATCTAATCAAACTGTCGTCGTAACCACCTTTGTACCATTGTTCGCACTTTCGGAAACAAAGGTGTTATATTTGAGCAGAAGATAAAGAAAAACATAGAGATTTTGATTACTTTCACACGAGCGGCGCCACGGGTGAAAGTTTAATTATAATTACGTGTTAACTATTTACAAGACAAAGGTACCTACTACAACGGTTAAAGTTAATATAAGGTTAATATATAATTTTTTTTTGCTATTTAATAAGCCTAATTGAGTTTATGCAATTACATTTGTGCTTAAATAAATATTATTTTCTTTATTTATTGCTTTATTTTGTAACATGTGTCGCGTGGGATCCCCGCGAGTCGCTGTACTACAAATTATGCTTGGCTATGTTATTGACCTAATGATGTATGATCCTTTGAATTAACGAGCCAATAAAACCTTTTTGGTTTTCTAATGATGTACCAACGCTTTTTTTTATAAGTGACCCTCTTTTTAACTTTCCAGCTTTTGCTCAAACTCGGTCGCAGTAACTACGCTAGGCTACCCCGACCAAATGGGTTAGGTTAGGTTAGAACTGTGACCAATCGCGCTACGTCCAAGTTGGTCGCAATTACTTGACTATTTAGTATCTTTAGGAAACCAAAATGATTAAATAATAAATATATAAAATAGAATTCAATAATCTATGAAGGTTATTTAATTATATTTTATTAATTATATTAGAGTGTCCATTCCTATTTTTAGGAAATTTAAATGGGAATTATTTAGAGTTCGATTAAATATGTACGTCCCACAGTTTGACTACATGAGCAATTCTTGTAATACAGATCACGGCGATAACAAAGATTTTCCCTCATGATCTGCCTCTTCCTTGGATCCTTACCTGCCCGCTGCCCGGTCCTACCTTGGATCAAGACCAGGTATCTCCACATGACAGTAAGTCAGCCGAGCTATGCGGGCTATGCGGCACAGACGCTACAATTAACTCCTCACCACGCCGAGCTATCTCAGTGCATTCGTTACATTGCTCTGTAATTAGTTCCTACTTATATCGTGGTAATTTTCCTGGGCTTTAGGAACAGGAATTAGATGATCGAACCTGTGGTATTTTGAAAGGCAGGAAAGGTATCAGGAAAACCTGCCTTATGCCTTGCTCATACCTCAACGGTGGTATAAGCAGCATTGTAATATTGTTATAATAACTGGCGTAATGTGGGTACACCTTATCCTCCGGTGATTACAGGTGTTATGTTACGTTATGGTAATGTTTAGAAATATTGCACAACTGATTTGTTCACCTTTCTTTGTGATCAGTCATTAAGCTGCAGCTGGATGAGAGTTGCCACAAATCGAGTTGAATACCGTATAATAGGAGAGGAATATGTCCAGCAGTGCACTGTAGGCTGATGATGATGAGGATTCATTAAAGTAATTGAAGAATAGCTAATGATAGACAAATATTAGTCATTAGCAAGGTTCACTGTCGAGGAGTCCGCCTGGTTTTGTCAATAGTGGAGACACTTTATGGACTTGGATGCTCACAAAATGCATAGGTTTGGTAATCCTTTAAAGTAGTCATTAAAGAGCAACATTCAATATCGGCGACTACCCGGCGGCGGCGCTTCACTTCAATAAAGTAAATTACAATTATCTTTGAAAAAACACTCTCTTATAGCAATTAACACATTTCTTTCTTCAACAAATTAAAACCCAATTACTTCAATAAAGCTTCTAAAATATAACCTGCATTATAACTTCAGATCAGGAATTAAACTATTTAAAGTGCCGACGCCTTAGATTGGACGTTTATTGGTTGAAGTAATGCACCGAAATGAAGGGGCTAACGAAGCCAATACAAGCGTATTCATTAAAACCAGTATATGCTGAGTCCTACTAGTAAACTACTAATTGGTTGGAAGAGGTCTCATTAAAATGGTGACTAACATGACAATTCCGATTTAAGTTGAGCCTGCGTCAACGTGTGTTGATGTTGGAATGCGGTGCTGACTTAGATGGTGTATTTATATTACAAGTGGAAGTTAAATCGGTATTACATTTAATTGTGCAACAGTTCAGTTGATTAGTGGAGGCTATTTAGAGAATGAGATACTTTCACTCACGAGTGGGTGAAAAAGTTGTCATAATTCTGTAACAATTCAATTCATTTATTCAATAACAACTTTTATATACGAGTAGTGTCTGAATTTAATATTACTTAAATACCTAATTAAAAATAGTTAATAGTGTCAATAATGCTTTGTAAGTACATTTTTTATCACGCTAGGACAAACTAGTAATAAATACGTATAAAACAATCTTCAAATTTAATATAAAGGGTTAAATAATTAAAATCGTTTGTGAGTAGACTTCGTTGATAAAGCAGTAATGGATGTAATGATTATGATGACAGCAGAAAAAAATATTAAATCAACTGAAATTAATAATAAATAACTGATAAGTGAAAAGGGAAACCGATTCCTATTCACGCTACGTGGCCAGCTACGCCGTAGCACTCAGTGCGCTACGAGCGTAGCATTCGGGACCGTCTGGGAAACTTTCTTATTGTGGTTGATTCAACTAACAAGTTAGTTCTTTCGAGGGTTGTGCAAAAGTTAATATATTCTCGCTCTTAAGCAGTTTGGATGTCCTAGGCGACCTAGTAGCAAAATGTTACCCATTTCACATAAAATACTTTTCAATATCATCGTGTACGGGAACAGTAATTTCTCTAATTTCTTGAAACAGGTTAACGATTACTTCGTAAACGGACCAATTGGTTTATATTGTCCGATCTTTGATGCCCCGTCGATTGACCCACTGAACGATACAGTTGAATGTTTATTTTAGTGTTCAGAAAAGAAAGTTATAAGATATGTTTTGCGGTTTCCAGCAAAATAAAATTCTTGAATAATATGTATTTGATTCTGAGACTGGGAAAATTCAAAACTCTTGCTGGAGGAAAATCTAAAGAAAGAAAGAAAGAAAGAAAATAAATTTATTTGTCCCAGGTTAAGGCACACAATATTCATACAAAAACAAAAAACAGAAAGTAGTTAGAACAGTATTGTGTGCCTCACGGCTGCGCCAAATAGGCCCAGTTCAGCATAAATGCCAGACAAGAAAATGTAATAAAAATCTAAACATAGCACAACCGATCAGTAGGTATAGAGAGTGACTGCATCACACACACGCAACAGGCGCTGGGAAACGCTTTAACTACCTCCTAATGACGTATTATTTACCACATAAGAAGTCGCCGCCACATTGGAAAATCACTCAAATTTTCTAAGAAATAAAGTCCATGTGAACTGCATTTCTCACAAAGGAGATGCAAAATTAGAATGTGTAAATAAGCATGGGAAATTGTCTTTTCTAGTTGTTGCAATAAGGTTGGTGTAAGGTGCATGTTTAAAGTGGTTTGTACGTACACTCGCAGAAAACAGCAGTACAGTTACAAGGAAATGGGAGATTAGTAATAATTAAGGTTTGTTTTGTTGTGATAACTGTCGACAGCGCCGTCTATGGCGACGTTTAACGCAACTCAGACTGAGTGAGTGAAAGAGAATGACCATTCGGATACCTTTCATAGCATTTAACCAACGCAAAATATGTAACTACGTAAGTATGTAGCTATGTTTCTTTCTTCCAATAGTCAACAAATGTGTAAGATTATTATTATACAAAACATTTGTAGTATGAATGCTCAATCTTGACATTTAAGACTCCTACATACTGGCGCGACTTGTCGCGCGACGCGTCGCGACACAAAGGCACCGCTCGTAGCGCTACACGCGGTGTCTTTGTGTCGCGTCGCGTCGCGCGACAAGTCGCGCCAGTATGTAGGAGCCTTTATGTTCATTTTATTTCTTCAGATTTCGTCATTAATTTTCTCTATTTTATTTTACCATGCGGTGCTCTCCTGTAATTGAAGGAGCACACGTAAAACAACCTTTTTAAGGTTTCGTAGTAAACATATAGTTCCACCATGTCCGTCTGTCTGTCTGTCTGTCTGTCCCCGCTGTAACTCAGAGACGCTTAGTACTAGAAAGCTGTAATTTGGCATAGGTATTAAAATAAAACCTTGCACGTAATGTGGGGATGTTATTTTTTTTTCTCGTCTACCGCATGGTGTGGGGTATCGTTGGATATGCTGTTCAAAAATATTGCAGGTCTGTGAACACCACCTTTCCATTCCAGGATCCGCTTGCGTAATATTAAGCATTAAAGTGCTAATTTTTGTTAGAGTCAAGTCCCCCCCCGCCAATTAAACGGTTGTTTATGGGGATGTAAAAAAAATCATGGCAGTAGTACATATAATGAAATTAAAAGGAAAACTATCCTAAGTAGGCTTTACAAGTTAACGAGTAATAGTCGACCAACTTAAATTTGCAGTTGGAGAATTGACCGTGGCATATATCGATGTATGGGAGAAAATGTTCTTCAACTACAATGTTAAGTTTGTTTTGGAGTAAATTCATCTCAACTTCCCAACTACGGAACCCTTCATTGTGAGACACGCACTTGGCCGTTTTTGTATGATTGTGATTTATATTGTGTATTGTGTATCCTTTGTTGGAAATCCTAAATAAATAAATAAATAAATAAATAAGAGAATAAATAAATAAATAGCAAGCTGTAGGTAGTATAAACTTATCGACTTAGGATTACGCATAAGCTCACGCTATTATAAAACATGATTTTACGATGCTCTAGACGAAACCCTTATGAATATTTATTTGGTTTAATCACAGATGTTTACACAAATAACAAAGATGGCACACAAAGATGGGTAGCATTCATTCAAACTTCGGCAAGTTCTTTTCACTAGCGACAATAGTACCGATTCCCTTGTTCACAAACTAAGCTAAATTTAAGTTCAGTGCATCTTTTTCTTTCTAATTCATTAAGAAAAGGACAGAAGATAAATTTCAGTTTAGTCCTGTCAAATTAATCGGCGCTTGACGTAAATTGACGTACATTTAATAGGCAAGTTTTTAATCACGTCTAAACTTGTATGGAGTAGTGACAGGCGCTGATTAATTTGATAGGACTAAACTAAAATTTATGTTCTGTCCTCTTCTTAATGAAATACAAAGGAAAAGATGCACTGAACTTAAATTTAGTTTAGTTTGTGAACAAGGGAATCGGTACGAATGTGTTTTTTTTAACCCGGTAGCCGTATTTACTAGAATGCTATTTATCGATGAAGCAAGTTTTAAACTTACACATAGGGTTTTGATTACATTCTGTAACCAACCATTTCTATCGATCGACTTTAGGTAATATGAATGACTTAATTAAATTCTAACCTATCCATATTTTAAAAGATTTTAAAGGTTGCCCTGACATGAAGCCCTTGTAACACGCATAGTGCATTCTTGAATAAGGGGTGCATCACCACCAACCCTTCCAACCTTGACTGAATTATTCGTTGCTCCAAGGCCTAGGGGACTATACTTATTATTTTCTGTTTTGAAGTTCCCACGATCCGTCTTCCTGTTTTGTACCCACTGGTTTTCAACCACCTTTACTTAACTTCTAAATAAGTCTGGTGCCTTGAATAAAACCGACGCACGACCGGCGACAGGCGACAATTTGACAATCCAACAATTTTACAACTTAGAATATAGGAAAGAACCAGAAGCCGCGAACACGCCTAATACTGAGGCGTCAAAAACTACTCCTAAATAGAGTAGTTTGACGCGCAGCCGATCAGTTTACTCTGTGAACGTCGTATCGCGTAACGTGTTTTACCGGTGTGCAATTTTATTTAATTATGCCGTCTTGTGTCGTTCATACCTGTAAAAATGCAGCGGGGCTAAAAAATAAACAGGATGGGATCACATTTCACGTGTAAATAGCGCATTCAAATATCGTCTTATTTAATTACTGAATAAATTGTTCAGTTTGTAATTGTCATAGAGAATGATGCATCCATCTTGTTAGTGTTGCCAGTATAAGAGTTTTGATTTCCCTTCTTTTTATTACCTACTGAGGGCATTTATTCCTTGTAGTGTTAAATTAACAACAACTTAAAAAAAAAAACCCGACTTGAAAAAGAAAGGTTATCAATGCAACCCGTATGTATATATGATGTTGTTAGAATTGCATAACATTCATAATAGGTACTGTGTTAGACTATTAGAATTTCTAGAGGGGGCGGGTGTATGAAATTATGTATCTATGAAAAGACCAATTGTGATTTTATTATTTGTATTATCTTACCAATACTCTCAACGTTTACCCCAAAACGGGGTCATAATGTCCGAGCTAGCAACATTACGCGGGTGGGAAGTGAGGCGGGCGCGGGACGCTTGTCTTGATTTTGGACACAGCATGCGGCTTGCAATGACAGTTGAACGCGGATTCTAGTTCTTTCTATATTCTAAGTTTTACAAGTTAATAAAGTCAGTCGAGTGTATCATTTTAAATATCTAGGACACTACCTTACTGAGGGCCTTGACGATCAAATGGATATTGAAAGGGAGCGAAGGGCGCTGGCGGTCAGAAATAATATGCTGGCACGCAGGTTTGCTCGTTGCAGTTCATAGGTTAAAATCGGGCCTGTTTAAAGCATAATGCCAAACATTTTACACGAGCAGCCTGTGGACCACATATACTCAGAGATCGCTCAGTGCCTTGCGAGTGCAATACAATAATGGCTTTACGATGTTGTTGGGGCTACCGCGTTTCTGTAGTGCTTCGAATATGTTCGTGGAAGCAAGGGTTGATGGCTTCCACGCCATCATACGTAAAAGAACTGAAGCAAGAAAACATTCCTTGACCACCTTTTTGCAGTTAAAAGCGAGGACACAACAGGTGTGACCGCGAATATGAACTTTTTGATGGAAGGCGCCATAAATTATGTGACGTCACTTTTCAAGATGGCGACGCGATAGTCTCGGAGCCTGCCCGCGGGCTTAATAGTCATCAAATGAGGCACAGAAGCTCCATTCTGACAACAGTAATAAATTAGTAAGCTAAATCTTCAGCAGGTAAGCAGGTAATCTTCCCGTGCTCTCATTGGGCCATATAAAAGACCGCAACAATTCGGTTGTTTAATTTTATTAATTTAATCATTTGCTTTCTGCATTTATTTAAGTTTGTTGGTGATAGTACACAATTATTAAGGCCTTGTTAGATTTTTGCGTGTTAGAATGGGCAATACCAAATATAGACGAACTCCATGGACAAACTCAAAAAACTCAAACTCAAAGCATTTATTTCAAATAAACCAATTACAGGCACTTTTGAATTGTCAAGGGTTCGGTCAGTCAGTCAGAAAGATGAAGCTAGTTGCCCATTCCAAAGCGTAGTAGGTACCTATGGAGAAGAACGGGCAAGAAACTCCAAGGACACTCTTTTAAATCAACGTATTATGGTTACAAAATATTGTTTACATCATTCATTTTGAAATTATACATGTGAGAACGATGCAAAACGTAAAAGCGTCCGTAATAAAAAGATTACAACAAAAACAAAAGCAATTCAAAAACTAAAGTTAAAATAAGCCGTGGCAGCTAAGAGATGACCAGTCTCTACTGACGGCGCCCGTTCACGAACATGACGCGTGGATCAGCACCATTCAGCTCAACCATTTTGAAGGGAGCTAAATGATCCAACACACGCGCCACCATCAGCGAGACATTAGAGTGAGCACGACATACTCCCAGCCACCAGGGCACATTCAAGTCAATGAAAGACGTATCCAGTAAATGGCAGCTTTATAGTGCATAGTACTCACATAACAATGTGCTGTGCAGCTATACAATACTAAGAGATTGAATTTATACAATGCAAAGAGAGTTTTTAAAATCTTCAGCAGCTCCAACACTATTTTCAATACCTGACCAATTAGTTTTTGCGCCCTTGTGGAGCAGGACCAGCGTTGAGCCAAGCATTTTTATCAGCAATGTAATCCCCCAATTTATAATATGCTTGGCTACATAGTGTGCGTTTTATACAGACAATCACCTTAACGCCCAATAATTACGTAATTCATTATATTTATAATTATAGTTCTGTGATATTGTAGGAAGTATATAAATTAGAAAATAAAAATGATCATTCCTTTAGATAACTTATGTTTTTAGTGCTTTATATTATTTTATAGGTAAATCTTGTCTCTGACAGATCTTTATGTAAAAGGTATGCATTTCCATTGAGCCTTCTGAACGTTGGGTGTTCTCACGAGGCATGCGCTAACGCATCAGGATAACTTATGTAACGTTAATATTTCTTAAAGCAAATGTACAATTATTGGAACTAATTACTTTGTTCGTTTTCGCACAGTTAAAATAAATGAAACGTTTCAACTCGTATTTAATTTTATCGTTTTGCTGTCTCATGCCGTGTTAGTAATTTACACTAATTTGTTAAGTAATAAGTATTTATTTGGATATTTTCCGAAGCGTTTTTATGTTTGAAGATGGTACTAAGTTTAATTGGTTTCCTAACATCTCAAAATAAATCTTTTTACACGTCTTCAAATGGACTTTTAAAGTTGATGAAGATACTATACCAAGTAAGTTGCTGCGATTCCAATTCACCACATGATATTGGATACCTTCAATTTTATTGCAAGCGTAATAAACATCTTCTAATATGGTTGACGGCTCCAGGTGACCCTGTGACCTACGTGGGACTTAAACATAACTGGCGAATTGTGGGTGTACATGCTAGGGTACACCTCTGCCTTACCCTTCGGGGAATTACAGGCGTGATGTTATGATGTAATATATGGACTGCGACCTGTGGATCTAAACAGTTAGCCAAATACTCCAGAATCAGATAGATTGTACGTTACGTACGTTACGTCACGCCTCCATTACAATCAATCTATATCTAGCATTAAATTTACAGGCATGTATTAAATCGCGTCCCAAACAATTACTATTTTGTTGTCTTAAAAATACTAAATAACTAATTAACTACGATCAACTTGAATGTTGGTCGGCTCGCGGTAACTAAGGCCAACTTTCCTTTCCTTTAAATTAAATCTCATATAAAGGAATTTAAGATGAATACTACGACAGTCCAGAAAGCTTGTAAATAAAGGAAGTAACATGAACCTCACTACCAAAACAATAGGAACCTTGTCCCGTCCTATCTGTAACAATAGTGACACCCGACCCGCGTGCCCGTCCGTCACGTCGCCGTCACGTCACACGGCGCACCTCCACGTGAACTGACGGTAACTTGCACGCTTCACGCCTGGTCTGTCCGTCTGTCCGTCTGCTAGTCGCGCACTAGTTGATGCGCTGTTTAGATAAACAGATACATTGTAATACAATAGTTTAGTTTTGTGAAGCCGTGTTGTATTCCGCGGAGTTCCGGTGAGACAGCTTCATAAAAACATTTTTACAAATCGGAACGGTTGTGTTTCAGTTTAGTTGTCGTATTTTTTAATTTCAATCATGTTTGGTATGGTTTTGTGTATTTTAAGATAAAACATTTACCCTCAACACCTAGGTAAGAAATAACAGTCGTGCTATTTAAAAAGAAAAGGGCGTTCGATGAAAACCAAAAGTTGTATGTCATGATGATTGTACAATCGTTTCTGTACTTTATATTTGGGCGTCAATTGTCTGGGAGTAAATATATTCTATGATGAGTAGTGGTGGCCGCGAATTACAAGTTGTAGGTCGTAAGCTCGATCCCAGACAGGCGCTTTACTTGCTGCTCTCAAAAAGGTGAAGGAAACCATCGTAAGGAAATCGGCATGTCCTAGAAATTCGAAGACATGTGACATCTACCAACCCGCACTAGGCCCGCGTGGCGGATCACGGCCCACTTTCTCTCACAGAGAGTAGGCCTGTGTCCCAGCAGTGGGAACATTATATGCTGGTTATGTGTGTAAATTATAGGTGCCTAATTGCTCTAACATCATTCCATTCAAGTATTTGTCTGTTCAACAATGACCTCTTAGCGTGACGTCACCGGAGCCTGTAACCCGACACGCTTCACGCCCCGCCTGCCTGTCTGTCTCAAGTTGCGTGTGCGCACAGTATAGTATCGCTACAGTATGCCCACTTGCGCACTATGTTTTGAGATTGTTAAACAAATGAATATCAACTGTAGGTAGCAACGACTACGAGGTAGGTTCTGGTAGGTCCACTATTTAATCGGTATTCAGTGTCAAACGCTAAGCGAAAGCATTTGCCCATAATTCGAAGCGTAAGCTTGCGTCAGCGCATAAAACATTTGTCGCCAGAATCACCATGGTTGACAAAAGTATAGGTAATCGCACTACATACTTTGTAAAAAATAAACCTACTATCGCAAAAATGCGAATAGATAAAGTTAGCCTAATCTACCAATTATATCTAAAACAAAATGTTGTCTTATGATTGCTGCACCAATGGGTGCAGCCATAAAATAATTTTCCCACTTTGACGAACCGAATTTTCGTGAGTGAGCCTACTGTCCTGAGTTCAAATGTGACATGTGCCCTACTTTATCCATTGTCTAGCTAGTTAATCGTCCACACTCGTGCACGGCGCAGATCACGTCAACTGTCACAAGTTTGAAGCGCGACTTGTGCCGTCGTTGTAAGCTGTAACATGTAGATCGAGGCAGATAGCATTAGTCATAGTTTTGATACAGCCGGCTCGAGATAACATCAGTTTGGCTAATTGTGCGGCCTTGTATGTTATTTTTAGTAATATATTATTTGGTGTTTTGTTTCTCAGTAGCATTGATGCGTGCAGCTGTGCTCCAGGAACTCGAGGGGTCGTGGCTATATAAAAACAGCCGCACGGGTCGATTAAAGGTTACACTATGTTAGCTAAACTATGCTGCCTGAGGTCGGTCCGTAGATGGGTGGCCATCAAGTGACCATCCATTACATAAGTATGATCCGTGAGTTTTTCGGAAAGCACGTTAAGCCGTTGGTTCCGTGTGCCATTTGTAGATCTTTGACAGTAATTACGGGTAGTCAGAAGCTCGAAAGTCTGACAGCCAGTCGCCAGTAAATGGGTTGAAGAGGTCAGATAGGTCACTCCATATAAAATACTAGTTTTCAACTGCATCTGGTAAGCTTAGAAGCCGACCCCAATATAGTTGGGAAAAGGCTAGGCTATGATGAGCTGTGGTTCGAAAACCTAGCTAATCAAAAGTGTGATGCCGTTTGTTATACTCCGGAAGTGAAATGGATGATTCTAATCTTCTTGATTAGCGCCGGTGGTTAGATTACTTACCATGCATGTTCATGCATGGTGGTTACTTGGGTTATAATTTATCACAGTTAGCGAAAGTGATTAGAATAGATTATGTCTAATTACTTTCGCTAACTGTGATAAAAAGGGGTTAATTCTTGAGTTATCCTGCAAAATTAAGAACAGAATTACATTATATTGTACTTTTTTGATTGTGTATACTGCGTGTGTATGAACATTTATGTCAGAAATTTTTAAGTCATCAGTTTAGTTTATTGGTAAAGCGCAATAACGTCGTAACATTCCAATCATAAAATGCGAAGAACAAAAACAACTTTCTTTCATCAGTTTGATTATTCCACTTTAATTGTATCATTTTAATTAGAGAGAGTCTGTCAAACTAGTTCCCTTTAATTGTTTATAAAAGAATGTAGTTCATTATTGTCGCGAGATAAACCGTCATTAAATTGCGGACTGAGCGAAAGGCAAGTCGTGGAGACTGATTTGACTTTTATATCTTGAGACACGGGGAAATATGAAAAACACGACGAACGTCTGTGTTCTCAGAGGGACAGGCAGAGGTTTGTGTAGATAACCAACATTTCGCCAGGGTTTTATTACCATGAAATAAGGGGTCAGCCTATTGTCATTAACTGGACATGAATCCAGACTCTGGACTTCTACTGAGAAATTCCTGGAGAAGCAAACTCCAATACCACTTTACTCTATCATTGAATCGAACCCAAGACGCCAAGCCCAGCAGACACTATTTTTAAATTTTCTCTAAATAACGACAAATCGTCGACTATCCTATATTACCCTTGGAATCAGCGCCACTATGTGCCAAGATAAACTGGCCACTGTATGGTCATTTTAATAACATACCAAAGGAAATTAAGAACTGGTTGAATCAGAAAGATAACGAATGCGCACGCAGTGTGTTTAGGTAGCGAGTGAATTACTTGCATATATTATCGACTTGTGTAGGATGGGCCGATGTTTGGTCTTGTTTATATGTACGAGTAGTCCCCATAGGTGGATCATAGGTAATTTAGACAGGAAGTTCGTAAATGACCATCGTCTAATGACGTAATTGTATGACTTAGGTACCCCGCGTTTAGGTATTTCACCCATATATTACACAACTTCAACGAGTCTTCTAAAACACTTGTCAAAAAAAAGGAATTGTTAACTATGTCTTTCACCTTTTTGTCATGTTTGACAAGTTTTCTACAAGTTTTGTATACAACTATGTGTTTACTACTTGTTTTAGATGTAAACGATAAACGCAAACAGTAGACATAACATGTAGAGTACTTGTTTTATATCTTTGTGTATGTAGATTGAACATCGGGCGTTTGCCCGATGTTCAATCTACATGACGACTTAATGCCATGCCAACTTCTATCGCTAATGCAAAGGACGATATGCTCACCTAGGACGTGACGATATGCTCACCTAGGCACTAACATCCAAAATGAGCACAGTCATGCCCTTTGCGTGTAGTGGGAGCACAAGCACATAAGCATAATAACAAAAAACTTTATTTCAACATCGGCTTCATCCATTAAACGGTTTGATGGTATCATAAATTGTACACTTTATAACTGGCAGACGAACCCAAATGAAGTTATTAAAGAGATAATTGTGTCGTGGGTACAACAAGCAGGGATACTGTTTAATTGAAGGCATTTTTATATGTAATTACGTTAAAGATGCTGGATATGTTATCTATAGATAATCATGTATTTTGTGGAGATGGAAGATAATGCATGGATATGAAGTTATAATTATAATACCAATAAAAAATCGAATCGAATGTCTGCCTGATAAAAGTAAAAATGTAACCTCACTGAAGGTAACTAAAAACACATATCATATAAACACTGCCTGTAAAGTAAAGTGTTCATATGATCTTGCCCTACAAAATAGTACAAGATTGGAGCACACTGCTGAACATGGTCTTCGTATTAACATTCCCATGTAGGGTCCAACCAATTACCATAGTTACAAAATCAAGCCACTTACTCTATTGCCAGCGAATTAAAGTTCAAAATCCTTTAAAACAACATACGATTAATCTCAATAACGGTCACAGGGAATTAATATGAACATTGTAAGATTATAATTAGTTGTCTTTAATAGGAGAGCTAGTATTGTGTAAACACGGGGTATTGAGATTACCTGTACAACAGACCATCGTGATCGCGTACATGTGGAATTGTATACATAATCAGCCTATAATGTTCCCACTGCTGGGACACAGGCCTCCTATCTGTGAGAGGGAGTGGGCCGTAATCCACCACGCGGGCCCAGTGCGGATTGGTAGATGTCACATGTCTTCGATTTATTTTTTTGGTTCTAGGACATGTCGGTTTCCTCACGATGTTTTCCTTCACCGTTTTGAGAGCAGTGGTGATGAAATAATTTACACAAAGTAAAGCGCCTGTCTGGGTTCGAACCCGCGACCTAGAATTCGTAAGTCGCGGCCGTTACCACTGGGCCACCACCGCTCTCTCTCGGAATTGTATGATGGTGTAAAATGTAATTCCAGGAAATGGTGAAGTGTGGTTGAAAGTGTCTTTGAACTTCATAAAATTGATTGCTACATTCATTGAACCATGGAGTTTATTGCCGGCTCTTCTCCACAGGAAACGACCAATTGGAACCGTGCACCTAGCTTCTGACGTTTCATAAGTGCCCATGTAGGTTTATGTGAAATAAAATATTTTGATTTTGATTGAAAATTAACAAGACATTAGGGTCAATTATTTTGCTCGGTTGTACCAGGAATCTGGTACAGTTATTATTATTTATGATCAGCCGTTTGTGTCCCACTGCAGGACAAAAACCACCTTTACCTGCTTCCACATATCTCTATCTACTGTTGTATGTTGCCAATCTTTAAGACACGAGTCGAGTTCGTCCCGCCATCTCCTCCTGGGCGTTGCCTTTTGCCGTTTGCAGTTGCCTTTTTTAATACTTATTGCAGAATTAATTTGCTAGTACATTCCAATCGACATGCTATAGAAAATACAGAGTAGATATATTTGCTATCAGCCAAGAATGTGGTCATCTGGATGCCTATCTTCAGTTTATAAATATGTTTCAACAATATTTATTGCTGCTACCTCGATGTCCGTCTTCGATAAAGAAGATGTACTGTATACCTCTTCATGCCACTCCGTACGAGATACCGCTTAATAAGGCTCTTAAGAAAGCCTTAATACCCGTCGCGGTACGAGAAAAAATAATGTATCGCTTTATGGATCTTGCGTAAGGCGAGGCTAGGATGAGAGCAGAAAGCGGGAATTGTTTTTGCAACCAATAGACTGTTATAAAAAGAAATATACAGATAGAACCAACGAGGAAGACCCTGTGGTCTTCCAAGAAAGAAGGTCATGTTACTCTGTAGTAACATGACCTTCTCAAAACGTGACATAATTAAAATTAATTGAAGTGACAGAATTAAAATAAAATCGCATTGAGAGTTCAGTACTTTTCTGCATCAATAACAAAGACTAGGGGAGAAGGAGATTGGGGGAGGGTGTTACATTGAAAGCTCGACCAAGTTTCTTAGCTGTTGCGGATGGTAAGGATAGACCAAGTCACAGAACCATTCATATTCCTAAGTGGATATTCAAGTTGGCCACAAATAAAAATCAAACTTTTCTCGATTAGCTTTGCCCCTTTCTTAACCCGTGTTTCGTGGTCATCTATTAGTGGAACCACATGTAAACACAGAGGTAGACAGAGTAGGTATTCATCGATACAGTGAAGTTAAGATTGAAGAGGTGTCGTTACGCGACTTCTCTTGTCAAATAACATGTTTTTTTTTAAATAATTAACGTGTCTTTATTCATTGAGTTTTATTATTTTAGGCTTCGATTGGATTAGGTGAGATTGGAACATCTATTGGAGAGAAAAAAAAGAAAAGACGTTTATTTGGACACAGTTCGTGGAAAATAAAATACGAATAACGAAATAATAAGTAAAAATATATAAAATGGTTACAAATGGTAGATGCTCTCTGACTCTGGTTTTCTAATGAAATTAGTACAAGAAACAAAAACACGTTTTGGTAACCTTATTGGGATCACCCCAATAAGGTTACCATTTTGTGGGCTACATCTTAATTTTTGGGCAGTGATTTAAAATAGGGCGGCTTAAAATACTTAAAATGCATTATTCACTAATTAATTTCGGAAAAATGGTTCTAATTTAATTTAAAAAATCGCTTATCGCGCTCTGTACTACCCCTTCCTTGCAATCATAAGCAACTTTACTTTACCTAAGTACAAAGTAAACCCTCCCTTATTCTTTCACGATAACAACTGCCTACTTACATGAATAACGCTGCACTCACTTAATGCACTGCTGATTTATTTTTTATCCCTTTTTGTCGTAAGACATTATATTTTTTGTCATTTTTCCTCGCTTCGGATACTCCAAAATTTTTTGCTCAGATATATCAAGTTACACTGTATAAAGTAAGGTTGTTAATTTTTATATCAGGACCAAAAACATATAATAATATAAAATGTTGTACAAAAACATTGATTGCACAATACAGTTAAGTACTTTAAGGATGGAAAAAACATGAATAAAACCAAAATTTCGGAGTAAATCAGCTGCTTCTTGTGTCACGCAAGTTTTTATTTAAGCTGAGTGCGAAATTTCTTCTCCGAATTCTTGTCAAAGAATGATGGGAGGGTTGAAAAACAGGTATCCTTAATCTTCTTCTTGCTTATAAAGTTAAATCTGGACCCCTTGCAGTGGAATAGAGCAACAACTAGTAACAGCAACTATTGGAGCACCGAGGAACATTACTGAAATCTTGACGCACCAGAATAAAAAGACTAGGGATCGAATCTCTTGAATCTATTGAGATACGGTTTGTGTTAATAATGTCTTTAGTTTATCTCGGATGTTACCGGACCAGCACTGTCTATGATTGTATCATACGACTAGGTACACTCACAATATATTGCAATATCTAGTGTAGTTCAACGATGTAGAGTTGATCAAGTTATCGGAAAGACGATTTTTTATAACATAGGTCCAATCTATCTAATATCCCCAGTCTATTTGACAGTGTGTTTGCCATTGGGGTTTTGGCCCAAACATTAACTTAAGATCAATAAACGCATTATATAATGTACAGTTCCTAGACTCGCCATTAACATACAAATTAATAACATTACAAGTAACGTTCCTCGCTAGCTATATCTCCCCATACCTGGCCTATGGGGGCTAAATGTCCTGCAAGTAGATACAAACTAACTCCATCCAGCGTCACATGTTGTAAGCATTTGTCGTCGATCCTCCCGTTATCGGCAATCTAAAGAGGGCCATTCATTACGCGCCGAGTGTCACATTAGTTGCGACTAGCCGCGCCGCTATCGCACCATCGTCTGGTGCATGCACAGACTTAGATGCGATGCGGTGCTCAAACTTTTGCGAATTAGCGGGTATTAGTTACTGTATGTTAGTTAAAGTTTATTGGAATGATTGGAATAGATTGTTGTATCTCGTGCGTGAATCGAACGAATAAGGTAGTCATATGTAGCATTATCTTCCTCTAAAATATAAGCGCCATATTGAAAATAAGTCCATTACTGCAATATAAAGATTAGATTATTTTTAAATACGAACATATTTTTGTCTGCTTGAAAATATAAACTGTAGATGACCCTTCTGAGAGACGACTACGTGCTATGGTCATACTCTTCACATTATCTGTTGCTAAAACTTTGAGAACCGACGTCCTAGACAAATACAGTACAGACTACAGGGATACAAGGAACATTCACTTTGATGTACTCGTCGCAAGATACGGGCGTGCGACACGACCGCGCGATATCGGCGCGCGACATATGCGACCGTGTCGCAGTCGCCATTGATTAGGATAGTGTTGGGACTGGTAGGTGATTGGTCAGTGAGTGGGAGTGTCTTGCGAGTTATGTGCTTGTTACGCTGTTAAATGATTGAAATATGTCTGTACAGGCGCGGCTTTGTGTCGTTGTTTAATCGCGTTTACTTTATTATCCTGTCAGCACAGATAATTGAAAATCAGTTATCATTTATCATCTTTGGGGATTATCAGTAAATACAATGTCTTCAATAATTGATGTTATTACACCCTTTTTAGCAATTGTTTTTAACTCTTGTATTGCATCTGGTATATTTCCTGATCTGATGAAACTTAGCAAAGTGATTCCACTGTTCAAATCTGGCAGCACAACTGATCCCACGAATTTTCGGCCTATTTCGATATTACCTACATTGAGCAAAATCTTTGAAAAAATAATTTTAAAACAAATGTTAGGACATTTCAATTCATGTAATTTATTTCATCTGAAACAGTTTGGTTTTACGAAGGGTCGTTCAACTACAGACGCGGGCGTGGAATTGCTGAAGAGCATTTTCGAGGCTTGGGAGGAGTCGCAGGATGCTCTTGGCATTTTCTGCGACTTGTCTAAGGCCTTCGATTGCGTCCATCATGATACTCTCATCAGGAAACTGCACCACTATGGTATGAGGGACAGGGCTCTCGACCTTCTGACTTCCTATCTTAATAATAGAATTCAGAGGGTTGATATAAATGGCAAGAGATCTGCAGGATCTGCGGTCACTATGGGCGTTCCGCAGGGTTCAATTCTAGGTCCATTCTTGTTTCTAATGTATATAAATGACTTACCTTATCACATAAGGGATAATCACAAGATTGTATTGTTCGCAGATGACACTTTCCTCATTTTTAAAATTAAACGACTGCTGGTCAACTTTGAACATGTTAACGATGCACTCTCTAAAGTTGTCCATTGGTTTAATGTAAATAATCTTCTCCTGAACGAAAAAAAGACTAAACTTATTAAATTTTCAACGCCAAATGTCAGGCAGCTAACTACCAATGTTCAACTTAATGTAATAGAGTTGGACCCTGTTGAGTCGACAGTTTTTCTTGGAATAACTATTGACGCTAAATTACAATGGCGCCCACACATAGAAAAAATGTCAGAAAGGCTAAGTTCGGCCGCCTATGCTGTTAAAAAAATTCGACAGATAACCGATGTAGATACGGCCAGAATTGTTTATTTTAGTTATTTTCATAGTCTTATGTCATATGGGATTCTTCTCTGGGGAACCTGTGCGGACATTAATACCGTCTTTGTTTTGCAAAAAAGGGCTGTTCGAGCCATTTACAACCTAGGTCCAAGAGATTCCCTTCGAGAAAAATTCAAAGAAATAGATATTCTGACTATAGCCTCTCAATATATATTTGATAATCTTATGTATGTACACAAAAATATATCAAATTTTAAGAAAATGTCCGATATCCACAGTTTAAATACCAGGAATAAACATAATCTTGCTGTACTTCACACTCGCCTCCACAGAGTAGGCAACTCGTTCATGGGTCAATGTATACGCTTTTACAACAAACTTCCTATTGCTATTCGAAATTTACCCATTAAACGATTTAAAAGCTGTATTAAAACCAAACTTTGTAAAAAAGGGTACTATAAAATTTCAGATTATTTAGAAGACAAAAAAGCTTGGGATTGAGCTGCTCGCTCTGATAAGCTTTGTGCTAAAACCATAAAATTTGAAGTTTAAATTATGCAAAATCATCATTATATACAACTATATGTACATATTGACATTGATGAATATTATAAGCAAAATTACGTGAATATTTATGTACCTTAAAAAGTATTATACGAGTATTACTTTAATTATTGTGAATGTGAGCACTATGTGGGTCATTTTTATTTATTTCTTGTTGTTTTTTTTTCTCTTAGTTTTAATGATGGTCTGTCATTTTGAGTTCTTTATGCGGCCAACCCAATTGTCCTTTCCTTGGTATTGTTCGTCGAGTCGTTGAGCTCCTTAAGTTTTGAGTTGAGCTACACGATTACTGACAAATGCTTGCACTGACTGGACAGGTCCACTCAAATTTGTGTGGTTCTTTCCTCAAAAGACCATTTCAGACATAGATCTACATGGTCCTCACATGATCTGACCAAGATTATGTCTGGACTTTAAAAGAGACTTTGACCCTTGAGTTTGTTTCGCCATTTCTTCTCAGGGGTAGTCAGATAGGAAATGTCGACTCCATCTAGCTTATTTTTTAATATGACGTGTAAAAGTGATTGTCATATCCTATTTACAGAATAAACAATTTCATTTCATTTCATTTCATTTCATTTCATTTCATAGAGGTTGCTAATCTTTCATACGTTTAAAATTACAACAATAGTTTCCTTATAAAATGAAGATGAGTAACAGGGTTTGATTAACCATTCCCAAAATGTAAATAAATCAGCCTGCAACTCTGAAACCGTCAGAAGATCAAACATCCGTACATGTTATAAAACAAAGTCCTGCCGCGTCTGTTTGTCAATCTGAACGAGATAAACTCAAAAACTACCGAACGGATTTTCAAATGGTTTTCACCAATGGACAAAGTGATGCGGGCGCGCCCTTTATGCCCGGAGGCTGTTATTTAGGTATTAAGTTCTGTTTACGTTTTTATGTTGGGTATATTGTCGTGTGCTAGCTAACATATGGCAAGTAATTGGAGAAGCGATGGGAAGAGCGATTGACCAGTCTTGATTGTTGAATTGCGAGCTTCTCCATCATTGTTTGCAATTCTTGGCAATAGACATTTTAATGTTTTGTATTTTGTAATGTTAATTAGTTGGATACGATATGCTGACTGGGAGCTTTACTGGCGTGGGCCGCGTAAATCTTTAGAGATACATAACATTAATGTTTTATAGGATTATACATATTAAAATGTTTAACAAAACATTCCGCAATAGCATAAGTCTATCTTTTAAGGATGACCCACAGCAACCATTTTTATCATTCAGAACTTAATAAAAATTTAATTATAATTCCGAAGCTATTTTGCCCGGTAATGTATTTATCATATCTTTAAAAGATATCACAAATTCAAAATTACGCGTAACAAAATAATTAAGGTTGACGGCGCGGGAGTCAATGACCTTTTCCTCTGCTATTACTAAGATAGAAAAAATGCTGAACGGATTTGGATAAAATTTGGCACACAGATCTTTAATAACCTAGATTAACACAGGATAAATTAATCCCGTACTACCGGGATTAATTTCCGTGGGATTATTTCCGACCTCCACGAAGGCGAAGCTGCGGGCAACAGCTAGTTTAATATAATACGTTCAAGATAACATATTACAATTCCTACATATTTAATCCCTTTTTTGCCTTTCACATACTATAACCTCTTTCTTTCTTCAATCTTTCAACAGCTGGCTCTCCTTAAAACACACCGGTAAAATGACGTATTCATTTTAAAACTCCTGCCACATACAGCAACTGAATGACTTATAAATGGTGCGTGAAAACGGCCATTAGGCTCCTGGCACCACTTCATTACGGCTGATTGATGGGGACGAAGCCGCGGCCTTCAGCGACTACTTAATTACTTTAATTGAATGTATCATTGAGAACGTTTCTCTTCGATTTACAGATGTGTTTGTGTATTGATTTGGAAATTATTGACGTATCGTTTAGGTTGGAATATCTATGGCTATAGGTGCATATTATAAATTGGAGTCGCTTTTCGTGTCTGTGTGTGAACGCGTTGTTCTTCTAAACTACAAAAAAGGATGTTAATGCGGTTGTCGCCATCATTTAGAGAATTTGTTTCGAAAGGTCTGTGTGCATAATTCATCAATACTAAATGTTCATATAATAAAGATACCTCGATGTTTTTCAAGCCGTAAAAACCATGCGAAGCAGGGGTGGGTCGCTAGTTCATTGTAACATAGACTGTTTGTGTACATACCCTATGTGGCTGATATAAGTTAAGTTTCGCTATAGCATATGGGCTCACAAATAACGCCGATAGAAAAGATTGCCAATAAATATGAACCTTTCTAGTGAAGAGAGTAATTATAATAAATTCAAAGTAATCTCGCGTCCCACCCCCGGAGAGTGGTGGAGGATCGTGCGCATACATCAAGTCAGTCGCAGTCGTGTCGCGATTCCGTGCGACAGATAGTCGCACCGTGCGCAGTGCGCCTACGCAACGTGGGTGGAGATTTAACATGGCGTTTGGAGGATTTAACAAATTATGCACTTCAGGTTTAATATTATTTTCTCATTGAATAATATTATGTGTGATGTATTATTTTCTATTAGGTACTAAGTTAATCTTACTTGATTGCTTGTGTGTCATTTCTGAATGGATACTCATGAAAAGCTGTGATAAAAATCTCAAGAAACACAAAATACATCAGCAATTATTGTCGTAAAAGTTATATGCCTAGTATGAATTAACTCCATTTAAGTGCACATCTGTATACCCATCAAGACCCACAAGCTAGGGTATAGTAATGTTAACAAGTAAATAATATGAAGGGCGTAAAGTCCTCAAAGCGATAAACTTAGAAAATTAATTTTCTTAATCCCTTAATTAATTGGCTATAAAATTACTAATTAGCTCGTATAATATCCCGGCTATAAAAGTCCACCGTTGGTCGTGGCCCCGGGGCCAGCGGCTGTAATATAGGACATACATCGCATACGCGGTGAAATTTTAATGGTTTTCGCTGGCTTTAAAAATATTTTGTTGGGAAGCTTTTACTTTAAATCCTGCTTGTAGCCTGAACATGGTCGTGTGTTTGTATGGGTTGTGTAGGTAATAAAGGGTACTCGTACTAATTAAATATAATCCGTTAGTTATGTTGCAAAGTGTAACCGTTTAAGACGATTTTTTTCAACTCTTCCCGGTTGTAACTAATTAGACTGTCTTAAAGGAATCTGGCATCTCCTGTGGAACGCACACTGTTTTTAATTAAAATAATAAATTGACAGATAATCTCCACAAATTAAGGAAGGCGACCAAAGACTAGAAGTTAATGATAAATATCTATAATTATCTAAAATATTGATCTAATTACTTCACGCTTAAATAAACACATTACCGTTCCAAGCATTCCGAATAGTTGTCATTAAAAAGCTCATCGGAATCGTTTAATCGATAACATCGTTCCATCCGATTACACATTGTGCTTCGACCATCCGAGTTAATCATAGGCTACTTACACGGACGCGACTATCTGTGGATCGTGATCGCCGTCTGTCGCACCGTATGTCAATGCCCTAATTCTTTCCGATGTGATGTAGAGATATTATGTCGTTTGTGTGACTTTTATTTTTTAATTATGTTTTTTTGGTGTCTCTTAGATGGTTATCGATCTGATTGAGCCATTCGTAATGCTTTGGCTGCTACTGTTTCCTAAAGCTTAGTTCAGTTCTTAGGCTGTTGAATAGAGGTGATACAGAGCTTTAAAAGATAATATTGGTTTAATTGAAAATATCACATCACTTCAAATAAAGTGATGAGACTAACTATCACTGTGAGATCAGGTAAAAATTAAAAAATTATGAAGTTTTTAATTCTGATAAAGTTTGGCCTTGGCGGATGCGGTCGACTGACAAACCATTTGCAAAAGTGAACTTACACAATTAGGGCAAACTGAGCGTATTCAGGCCACTGTTTAGTTCCGGAAAAGCTTTCCAATATCCAGCACTGGTGTGTTGTAGTTTTATTGATTAAAAAGCTATGTGCCCGATATCAGTTCCATCGGTACTAATTACGAACTTTTATACCGACTTTCATCCCATATTTAACCCATCTAAGGGATGACATTTCAAAAACCCTTAAAGGTACTTAATCCTTAAAAAGCATGAATGTAGATACTATAAGAGTAAGGGAAGACCAAAGAAACGATGGATGGACTGTGTGAAAGATGATATGGTTAGAAAGGGGGTGACTACCGAGATGACGACCGATATGTAGTATAGGAGAGGTATGGAAGAAACATACATGCACAAATAAATTGGAGTGAGCGCAGGAGAGTGGTGATGAAGATGAATTTTTAAAAAACCATTACTTAGTAATCAGTCACTCTCGTTATTTAAGACGCAGAATATGATTTTAGTGACTTTTAAATCTGTTATTATTACGCTTTCATATAATGCAAGTAAGTTACGCAAAAAATGTATGGTAAACTACAACGCTTACACATAAATTCGTATCAGTGAATATTTAAATATAAAATACTTAATGAAATTAATTCAGGAAGTATTGTCTACCCAAAGCATAAAGACTCACACAGACTCGCGCGATATCGCGTGCGCCAAAGGCAGCAATATGCCTGTCGCGCCCGCGATATCGCTCCAGTCCGCACGAGCCTTAAAATACGATATTACTTTCAAACTCCTTTAGAAATATTATTTTTTTGTATTAACAGACTATTTTATTACCTATCTATATTTATATCTGTGGTTTGTTTCAAATATTCATATTTTCGATTCGCGGAGTTGTATGATCAAGGTCAACGGTGATTAAGGACCCTCGTGCTAACTGTTATGTTTCTAGACTGGTTTAGATAGTGCGGTGTCAGTCAGTGGATGAATTTAAGAGTTTTATCAAGCAGATTGTTACTATTGTATATACAGCCTTAAATGTCCATTCAGACCGGGGTCGCGGGAAGGTACTTATGGGTCACCGAGGCCCCCGCAACACAGGCAACAGGAAGGAATACGGGTGGGTTTTAGTCAGTAAGAGTCTGACACACCCTCCAGCTCCACCCAGAGCGGGAGAATTTATTTAATGATTTCCCACCTTCAAAAAAAAAAATGTCCATTCATGTAAACAACCTATAATGATCGGTGCTCTGATCCATTTCGCTCCGTCGACTGTGCAGCTTGCACCGGCTGATGAGGGACGGAACCCATTTGTTAATTACAGGCCTAACACGTGGTATTATGTAGTACAAGAGTCGGACATGCATCACCCGTCAGTGAGCTGATGGTCCTTGTTGACTTATTAATTATTAGTAGATTATTATTTGCACATTTATCAGTGGGCCTTCCAAACGCTCCGTGCGTTTGTGGTAGGCCCACTGATAAATGTCATCAAATCACTGACAGGTGATGCATGTCCGACTCTTGTACTACATAATATCGTAGACGTAATGTAAATTAAAACGATTTTAAAATTGATAATCGTCGTAATAGTATTTACCTAATTTTAAGACTATTCATATCTATTGGTGATAGGTACTTGTTTTGCTTGTCGGAAAAATTAAAAACCAAAATACTTTAAAACCAAATTATAAAAAAAAAATGAAACCAAAATGGTATAAAATACTTTTCGATTCAAAAATCGTTCTAATTTACGTAACGTTTACGTCACGCGTTCGTGCTCGGGGCCTCTGAATCAGAATTAACTACTGAGAAACACATCACTTTATCTGTCTTGTCATCTGGAGCGTGATCTCATGATTCTGAATTTCAGTCCATTGAGTGGGAAAAGTGTTATTCCTGTCAGTCCGTGAGCAGTGGTCAAAAAGTAACCAGCAGTTTGTTACATAACTGACCCACTGGGTTGCGATTATAATACCCGAAATGACAGGACCTTAGCTCTTTATAATCTCTAAAGTATCAAGCACCTTGCCATTTATGCAGATACAAAGTCATCAACTTAAGAGCTTAGAAACGTATTATTTTTATTAAACGTCGTTGATCGCATTAAGCGGTGAGCACATAAGCGCCGCGCGTCGGATCGCGTCTGTCGTCGACCGCGCGCCTAATGTAATGGTGTGGATTAAGCCTTACGGCGCATAAGGGTTTGACATGTGGTAGGGATGTCACTCGATAGGGCTTTTTGTGAACATGTGACAGGCTTTTCAGAGTGAGTTGTCTTGTGTTTTATAATAAAGCTGTACTCTTATTGGAGAAAGATTTAATTATATATTTCAGTATATTCAGGAGTATTTATCGTGTTACCCAGTAACAGGGTTGTGGAGGTCAGCTGCATCCGGTAAGACTGGAAGCCGACCCCAACATAGTTGGGAAAAGGCTAGGCAGATGATGATGATTCAGGAGTATTTATGAGAGTTTGATATGAAAGATATATAGAAAAGATAACTAAAAAACTGTTTCTACAAGTTTTTTAGTTAATAACATAACATCACGCCTTGTTTTCCCGAAGGGTTGCAGAAGGGAAGGGCAGAGGTGTACCTATGCCGCCATGGGATCTGGAGGCAAAAGTCCTCGCGCACGTATGGTAGTGGCGCGAGGAGGCGAATCGCCGGGGCGTAACTCCGCTGCCGCGAGAAATCGCGGCACAGCGGACGGAGCTCCGGCGGGATCTCATAGCGACATGGAGAGTGCGATTTTCGCAACACTTTGAAGAGTGGCTAGAGAGGCGCCACGGCGTCCTCACCTTCCGCCTGACGCAGGTCCTCACCGGACACGGCAGCTTCGGGAGGTTCCAGTGTCGGATAAGGCGGGAGGAAACGCACGGGTGTCACCACTGTGTGGATCGCCGGAGGACACGGTGGAGCATACGGTGGAGGTCTGCCCGGCTTGGGCAGAGCACCGCCGTGCCCTCGTGGAGGCGATCGGCGGCAGAGATCTCTCGCGTCCGGCCCTGGTTCAGGCCATGGTACGGAGCGATAGGGCATGGGCAGCCGTCACCTCCTTCTGCGAAGCAGTAATGCTCGCGAAGGAGGAGGCAGGACGGTTGAGGGAAAGGCAAATTTCGCGCCCTCTCGCCCCTAGCCGCCGCAGGAGACACCCTGGGCCTCGGGAATCCCGGGCGGATTTCCGGCCACCGTAGGCGCGGGCTTGCGGACGGTGAGCAATGGGTAGCTCACCGTCCGGTAAGGACCAGGCCCGGGTCGACGGCGCATTATATTCCACGCGCGCCTCAAAGAGATGTCGTCAGCACAAATGTAAGGGTCCACTAGGGCCGATGCCTACGGGGTCTCGGGAAGGTATTAATGGGTCACGGAGGCCCCTGGCAACACAGGCAACGGAAGGAATACGGGTGGGTTTTAGCCAGTAAGAGTCTGACACACCCTCCCGCTCCGCCCAGAGCGGGAGAAGTTATTTGATGACTTCCCATCCAAAAAAAAAAAAGCGGTGTACCTGTAGTACACCCACCTTTCGCCAGCTATGTTTAAGTCCCATATAATAGAGGATGAGCCTATTGCCATCAACCGACCGCAAATCCAGACTCCACCGCCGCCGGCTGCTGCTGAGAAATTGCAGATAGGAAACCGGCCAAGTGCGTGTCGCACCACGCACTATGAAGGGTTCCGTAGTTGGGATGAATTTACCCCAAAAACAAACTTCACATTGTAGTATAAAAACATGTTCTCCCATACATCGATATACGTCACGGTCAATACTCCGACTGTAAAAGTAAGTTGGTCGACTATTACTCGTTAACTTGCTTAATTGGTCAAGGACAGCTAATGAGACGCAATTGATTTTCTATTGTTTGACTCCGAATCGGTGTCGCGCGGGGCTTTACAGAGCTTAATATGTATAACGCAAATCCCTGAATCGAAATGGTTTTCACGGACCCGCAATATTTTTGAATGGACTATCCAACGATACCGCACACAATGGTATAGACGAGAAGACGGACAGACAGACAGACGGACATGGCGAAACTATAAGGATACTTTGTTGAAAACCCCTCTTGTTGGGAATCCTTTTTTTTCTCTTATTGACTAAAAGCCACCTGTGTTCCTTCCGGTGTCTGTGTTGCCAGAGGCCACGGGGTCCCTTTTGAACTCTCCCGCGACCCCGGCAGGACTACGGAACTCTCCAAATAACACTTTAACCGACCTGGGATCAAACCCAGGACCCAGCAGCGCTTGCAACCACAAAACCAACGTGGCAGATTTTCAATGAATGTAAAGATTATTGCAACATTTAATTTGAATACCTGAAGGTCCTGCCCTGACTGAAACTATTATTACTATACACTACACTTGTTCCAGATAGTTTGCTAAAATACATTTGTATTAGTTGTTCTTCAATTAATCTATGCACTTTTTGACATCCCTGGAGACAGGGCTGTATCAATTTACCGCGTAAATGTATGTTTTATCTGTAATGGCGGCTTGGACTCAATGGTTTTATGTAGGCCGGGATTGCCTACATTAAACTTTTATTGGTCGTGTCATGCATTTTACGGTGATTTCCATAAACAAGTATTTATTTTAGTCGTGATGTTAGTAGCGCATAATTAGCGGGTCTTATGATGTGGGGTCAAAGAAATGCGAATGTTCTATGTATTGCTGTGCTAATAACATCTATCAATATTTGTGAGACTCATAGCATATGGGGTCTAATTAAATTAGTTAGAGAGACTCCGCAAACGCGATGTCTAAACATAATAAAACAAAAAATACATTAATAAAGGTTATTTTTTTAATCAGCTTTTTTGTGTAAACACAGCAGTATCTAGACACGATAAAACATAAATAAACAGATTTCTCAACTTAAGGCTCCTACATACCGGCGCGACTTGTCGCGCGACGCGTCGCGACACAAAGACACCGCGTGTAGCGCTACACGCGGTGTCTTTGTGTCGCGTCGCGTCGCGCGACAAGTCGCGCCAGTATGTAGGAGCCTTTATACTTCAGTAAAATATGTATTTACTTGTAAAGTATTATATTGTTTTCAATTATTTTGAATATGAAGACTATGTAGGTCATTGTTTTTTTTTCTCATTTAGTATTAATCATGGTCTGACAGTTTGAGTAATTTATGCGGCCTACCCAAATTTTCTTTCTTTGGTATTTTTCGTCGCATCGTTGAGCTCCTTAAGTTCTGAGTTGAGCTGCACGATTACTGACAAATGCGTACACTGACTGGACAGCTCCACTCAATCTGTGTGGTTCTTTCCTCAAAAGGACCATTTCAGACACCAATCTACATGGCCTTCACATGATCTGACCAAGATTATGTCTGGACTGACTGGAGACTGACCTCTGAGTCTGTTTCGGCCTTTCTTCTCAGGTAGTCAGATAGGAAACGCCAACCTCATCTATTTTAAAAATATGATTGAAGTGTAAAAGTGTCTATACATACCTACCTACTTACAGAAAATAAACCATTTATCATTTATAATACTACCAGCGGTCGTTGACCCTAAGAAACAAGCATTAAATCTTTTCTATTTTTAGTTTGGAGAGTTTCACTAGATAGGTACTTTAATCTAACCCTGTAGTTTGTTTCTCTATCGTCCACCCGTCGTTTATGAAAAACCCCATGGAAATACTTACTAATTTTAATAAAACCTTAAAAACATGCAAAATTTGCCATTGAATTAGGTAATCGATAACCTTAATCGACCAATGCAATAGTTACTTAGCAAACAATCAATATAAATAATAAAACGACATTCTGTTTTCAGTCAAATCTGACAGCGCCATACGTCACACTAATGGCGGCCAACATGTCGTCGTGCTTTACTGTCACAATAGATTTGAAAACGCCCATAACTGTCTCAGGCCATTAAAGGATTTGTCTGTCAACTTAAAAGTAATTAGACCCACTTAGGAAATGGAAGCTTTATAAGTGATTTTTTATTTAGTTTTATTATTAGGTCTTACTAGTGTGGTGAGGGTTCCGTGCAATGAATATGTTATCTACCATGTTTTTTATCCCAAGACAATTTATCTCAAGAACACAACTTAACACTAGTTGAAACGTATGTTCCCCTACACAATCAACTTCAAATGTAAGTTTGTACACACAATGTTGAGAGGTTTACAATGTTATTTTAACACCATAGACTTCTAATAGGTTTTCCTTTAATCGATAAGAAAAGAACTACTTTCTGTATATTTTTTAAAATTTTAGGTTTAGTAGTTTCGGAGATAAGGGGGGGGGGGGGGGGTAAATTTTTATCTATTTCTTTAATAACTTTAACACAGATTACTTTAAAATTATTTTAAAATATTTGAGACCCACACAATAAGCCCTTTCATTTAATATGTCACATGGTACAGTTTGCAAAACTTTATTTTTATTTTCTAATTTTCTCCCCAAAAGTGACCCTCATATTCAAAATCGGTCCAGTAGATTCGGAGCGAATCGGTTGTGACAGACGGATAGACAGACAGAACACGAGTGATCCTTTAAAGGTCCGTTTTTTTATTTGAGGTACGTAACCCTAAAAACAAAGCAGCTTCTTATGAAAAGAGAGAAGAAAAAGGGCTGACCAATCCTTATTTAGGACAAAATATATATACTAGATGATATCTTTGTAAATTATGTTTTATTAGAACAGTGTTTGCTCTTAGATCTTCAACAATCGATATCGCATTTCTGTGCGATGATTCACAGCCTAACTGAAATGTAATTACGTTGCATAATCTCCTGTCTTAGTCGCGTGCATGCGTGCAATCCTTCAAAAGAAAAAAGTTACTTAACAGCTTCATACCTATTTCATCTGATATCATATCGGCTATTAAAAAGTATTATTAAAAGAAATAACAAACTTGTATGCGGCCTCCTTCGAGATAAGGCTGTGTACAAAACGCCGCTGCTTTAAAAAGTAAAAAACAAAATGGCGTAATGCTCGAATGTCGTGGCGGGAGCCCGCGGCACAGGGTTGCCAGTGAAATAATGTGGGATTAATAATGAATCTCCCTTCATAATGAAATAGTAGCCGTCCAAGATATGAATTATTATAAAATTATCAGAGTTGTAAAGAGGTAGTAAAGTATATTGGGTAGTTCGATGAAACAAGATTCTTTAGAGGATAGGTAACCTGTTCTCATAATGCTACTTATGTCTGGAAATTGTAATAACAGACTTTAATTTGTAATAAACTGAGGATTTAGGTTGAGTTCCCAGCTGGCATCGTGCCTTTGCTTAACAAGTAATTTTTATGGCAAAGGCATTACTCGAGTTATCCTTTTATGCGAAAATCCTACTAAGCCATTTCATAAAATACAGCACCTACCCCATGGGCCTCACCCCAGCGCGATGGCATCGTATAATTGAAAGGTGCGCGTTAGCGACGTGTATTCGTGCGCGGGCGCTGCGGCCTGTGTTATTTTCTACCCTTAGGTAGGTGAATATCGATCTTTCAAGCTTTTATTGCCACAAAATGTAGAACTTTTTCCTCGGGCTTTTGACCATCTAATCAAGTGATAAGTCTTACTTGTGTCAAATTCGTTAACTTTTTTATTTGTTTACAACAATAACAGCAGCGTATTGTTCCTTAAGACGCTGACAACACCAAAACCGCGGTCACTGTCAGATTCCATAGAAAAGAAAGAGAAGCGCGATCGCAGAACGCTTAATTTATTGCAAAATATAAAGCAATTAAATAATTGCTTTAATTGCTACTCAACTCAATTTTGAGTAACTAAATAGTTACTCAAAATTGAGTTGAGTAGGTAAAATAAAAAACAACCAAGTTCTGCATTCAAATAAGACGTTCTTGTTATTAATTTAATACGTAACGTATGTTGATATTTAATGCAGATATTTTGGATTACAACTCAAGGTAAGAGGTTAGTTTAACGTTAGTTTATATCGAGTTTCTTTTTTAAACGTGTTTTGGTAACAACCAAGTTCTGGGAAATATATTCAAAATTAACATATATTTTTTCCGCTACCACAAACTATACAGATTTGGCAATATTTTTTCTTAAGAGAAGCCTATTTTTGTCAACTGGGTCTTGTCAGCGCCTTAAAAAGTGAATCATAGTGAATTCGGCTTCGAGAAACTGGGGTATCTTAATGGCAAATTCACAGGGCTTCCCTTTTCTTTACTGAGCAATGCGGGTCAGGTTTCCGAGCCGAGACAAATATTTGAACGGGACACTCCTACTTGCTCCAAGCCTAAGTGTTTGGGGCACTCAGTTTGAGTTTGCTGTGGCACCTATGTCACTCGGATATAAAAAATAAGCTGTAAATGTGAGGCGTTTATTTTGAGGAACATTCTGCACCTTGTATCAAAAGTGTTGTATCAAAAGTACTAAGTCTAAACCACACGGATCATCTTATTTCCAAGGTCCACCCCTAGGCGCTGGCATACCTTAATTGAGAGGTCCGCAAGCGCCTTACTGACTGTGCAAGAGCTCACCGCGGGAATGAGCGATTACTTGCTTACCACCGTTTTGGAATTGAAGAGTGTTTCTGTTTTGCCTTTTAAATCTGCTATTTTGATCAATGAAAGAGAATATGGAGCTGATATTTGGACTTAATTTCCTACTGTTGGGAAGGTTCTTAAGTTATCGAAAGTTATAGTATGAGAATTAGGAAATGGAATCTAAACCGACTCCGGGTAGATGCATTTTAGTTGACGAGCTGTGGCGCTCTCAAAGCTGACAGGTGTTCGTTAGGCTGTAACTGGCCTCTGATGGAGGGCCTTTGATTGAGTTAGTAAACCCGAGTTGTTTTTTGTATGCTGTAGATAGAACAGTCTGTAAAAATATATAGAAATATAAGAATGGGAGTGTACGCGCCATCATTGATTTCATACAGAGATAGTGTCTTAACTTAAGACGGTCTTTATTCGGGCCTGTGTATCTATAGCCTACAGCCTACCTATTCATTAGATGCACCGCTTTATACCTCGTTAACATTTATAAAATTAAATATACAAGGATCGTCAGCGGTCATTGAAATGATGGTACGCTGTAATTGCGATGAAAGCGCGATCGCGTGGTCATACTGTTCGTTGCGTGCGCGCAGCATCCGTTGCGCCTTTTCTCGTAAGAACGAAGGATGAAGTAGGTATGCGGTGTTGTTAAATTGTTTCTTTTTTAAAAGATTTGCGGCGATCCTTCTCACGGTAGCAAGGAGAACTTATATGTTTGTGTTTTAAGTAATGATATTTAAGATTGTCACATAGGTAAGACAGAAGCACGTATAATAAACTTTTGCTGGAAAAGTCTCATCCTTTTTATGTTCTAACTACCATTGAAAATGGGGTGGTACAGTCAACCGCACATTAGTGGTAATAATGCCCCTGTATTTGACTCTGAATTTGACATTGTCGTAGCTGCAGGTTTTCGCAGTGTGAGCGCTAAGTAGGTACCACGGATGTGAGATTGACTAAAAAGTCATCACTAGCTTTGTTTTACCCGACTACAAAATCATTGTGCAGAATCAATAAGATTTTTTAACTGTTAAAAACAAAGCTAGACCTCAAAGCAACTCCACGATGTCAGCAAATCAATCTTTATTGGCAAGGTTTCTGTTTTGTTCCATATTTTTTTCTAAATACGAGAACAAATTAATAAGTAAGATCTTAAATCCTCTCATAATAATATTGATACGTAATTAAATCTTCGCATGATAATATTGATAATTCGAAAACACTCATTATCTCTCATTTCCTCTAATTACAAAAATAAATTGATTTCAGATGGTTGTAACAAAAAATATGTTAAATTTTAATAATATCTATGTATTCATGTCTACACTCACTTGGTGTGTGTTTCCATTGGTGAACGTCACGTTACACTAGTCATCATCACGTGTAATAAAATGTTAATTTATTGAACTGAATTATAGTTCAACAAGCTTTGTATCCTGATGTGATTTCCCATCGGCAAAAATGAAGAACTTTCATGTATTTAACCTCTTATGGGGAAGTATTTAAAAACAATATTTCCTTAGGACTCACTTTCGTTACATAAGGCACCATTGTGCAGAATTTCATGCTTCTCGACCCAGAGTTTAAGGATGTGCGCTGTCTGTCGGTGACTGAATTCAAGATTGTCATTAATTTAGATGTGCAAGTGCAATAAGGTATCACTAAGTTGTTTGAGCAGCTGTGGGAGAAAAGCTTAGGTTATAAACTCTCAATACAATCATGTTTGTTTTCAATGAATGAAGCTATTACGAATTACCGCAAACCGTGGTGTTGCTATTATTATTATTACGATTTTAAACCAAAATATCAATAGAAAAGATAAGCTATCTATTGTATGAAGCAGTTAATCAATACAATCTGAAAATAAACATCGCACTAAAGGTTGCTTACACCAATGATTGACTAAAGAATAAGGTAACTACGAGTAGTCATGCAAAGATCTTTAACATAAATCAAATCCCGTTCCGTCACAGTGCCTATGGAAACACGCATGACCCCGTTCATCAATCATCTCCGTCGAGGGCCGACATATGAACTTATTTCATTTCTAATTCCATACTAATCAATATTAATGCCGCCATCAACTATGCGTATTAATTTAAATTCATAAGACTTGTTGCTTTGGCTGACTTGAATGTAGAATGAGAGGTAACGGTTTACATGTGTTAAGGCTCCTACATACTGGCGCGACTTGTCGCGCGACGCGTCGCGACACAAAGGCACCGCTTGTAGCGCTACACGCGGTGTCTTTGTGTCGCGTCGCGTCGCGCGACAAGTCGCGCCAGTATGTAGGAGCCTTTACACAGACTTGGAACATTCTTGCCCGTTCTTCTCCATAGGAACCTGCTACGCTTTGGAATGGGCAACTAGCTTCATCTTTCGGACTGACCGACCCTTTTTTTTTTTTTTTTTTAGGGTGGGAAATCATCAAATAACTTCTCCCGCTCTGGGCGGAGCGGGAGGGTGTGTCAGACTCTTACTGACTAAAACCCACCCGTATTCCTTCTTGTTGCCTGTGTTGCGGGGGCCTCGGTGACCCATAAGTACCTTCCCGCGACCCCGGCAGGCATCGGCCCTAGTGGACCCCTACTTTTGTGCTGACGGCATCTCTTTGAGGCGCGCGTGGAATACGACGCGCCGTCGACCCGGGCCTGGTCCTTACCGGACGGTGAGCTACCCATTGCTCACCGTCCGCAAGCCCGCGGCTACGGTGGCCGGAAATCCGCCCGGGATTCCCGACGCCCTGGGCGTCTCCTGCGGCGGCTAGGGGCGAGAGGGCGCGAAACTTGCCTTTCCCTCAACCGTCCCGCCTCCTCCTTTGCGAGCATTACTGCTTCGCAGAAGGAGGTGACGGCTGCCCATGCCCTCTCGCTCCGTACCATGGCCTGAACCAGGGCCGGACGCGAGAGGTCTCTGCCGCCGATCGCCTCCACGAGGACACGGCGGTGCTCTGCCCAAGCCGGGCAGACCTCCACCGTATGCTCCACCGTGTCCTCCAGGCGATCCACACAGTGGTGACACCCGGACGTTTCCTCCCGCCTTATCTGACACAGGAACCTCCCGAAGCTGCCGTGTCCGGTGAGGACCTGCGTCACGCGGAAGGTGAGGACGCCGTGGCGCCTCTCCAGCCACTCCTCAAAGAGGGGACTTATCGCCGCAATCGTGGCGTGCCCAGCACTGGGTTGCAACAACCGTACTTTCCATGACGCCATGAGATCCCGCCGGAGCTCCGTCCGCTGTGCCGCGATTTCTCGCGGCAGCGGACTTACGCCCCGGCGTTTCGCCTCCTCGCGCCACTCCCATACGTGCGCGAGGACTTTTGCCTCCAGATCCCATGGCGGCAATCCGGCAAGGAGGCTCGCTGCCTCACAGGAGACCGTGCGGTATCCTCGGACCATCCGGATGGCCATGACCCTTTGGGCCGCGCTCAACCGGTGGGCTGGCCGCAGCGCCAGAGAGCGCGCCCATACAGGTGCCCCGTAGAGGGCCATGGACCGCACGACCCCCGCGTAGAGCCTCCGGCAGGAGGCGTTTGGACCCCCTAGATTGGGCAGGAGCCGCTTTAATGCAGCGCCCGCCCGCTCCAGTTTGGGAGCCAAACGTCGGAAATGCTCCACGAAGTTCCACCGGCTGTCGAGGACGAGTCCCAGGTACTTCATCGTCGACTCGACGCCGATAGAAACCCCTCCTACTGTTATTTGGGACCCCAACGGTGGCGCGTTCCGAGGACCATGAAAACACATGGCCTCGGACTTGTGCAGGGCCACCTCGGGACTGACCGACCCCTTGACAATTCAAAAGATCCTGTAATTGGTTTATTTGAAATAAATGCTTTGAGTTTGAGTTTTGACATGGAAACAAAATGGCGTTTCTTAGTTTAAAGTAACTACAACAAATATCGAATATTTGATACTTTTATTTTTTACTTCTCTTTCATCGGGTGAAACAGAAACGGTGCGATATCTATAACATCATTAGGTATTTAAAATTAAATGTAAGTTATTAATTATCTTCTCGTATTGTGTGTGTGCTTATGTGAATTTAAATTCATGTTTGCAAAACTATTCAGCTGTAATTTAATTATATTTCTCACTGTAATTTTATTTTCTCGTGTTTATTTTAAACTCGTAAACACGAGAAAATATAATTACAGTTTACAGTTATTGAATATTATGTTAATTTTAATTGAAGTTTTGCAAGAACAAATAATTTACTGTGCCTACCTATATAAAACGCAGAAAACTATTATTGTTTGAAAAGCTCATTTCTATTTGTTTATTTAAATTATGATAGAGTGCATGATTTGAAATTATTTATATAGCTTGTTTTACTGGTAATTACAAATTATTCATATTTAAATAAAACCTGTGCTCACTAATGCGATAAGTACTCAATACATTTGTTGCATTCTACGTTCTAAACTTAGGTGGTACGTTTAAAAGACATAAAATTGTAAAAAAAAACCAATCAAACATATAAAGTACGTATTTTCTAAGGACTACTTACGAAACTCGTTCAAAATAAGACAGCGATCGATTACACACGATTACTCACCTGAAACAATAGACAATTCATTAATTAATAGATGAAAAAACAGTTATAATAAAATAATAACAATAAGTGTCTCAATAATAGTAGGTTTATTGAAACACGACTAAAATAATCATCAAAAACTAAAATCATACGAAGAGTCTTCCACACCGCTAATCAAATTATGAGTGCTCTTATTATAGAACATAAGTCCTATGTATTTGTTTTTGCCAATTATAACTAGCTTGACAAGTAGCTACATAATTAATTAACTATTCAATACCATAGTCTTATGAATATAATAATCATTATTCAACAAAAAATAACATTCTGTCAATATTAATCATTGCTCTTAGACCCTACCTGTGATATATTTACACTATCAAATTACCATATTTAATAATGACCACAATATCTCACCACCTTTTGTGGTCCATTAATAAACATTCCTACAAGATATGGTCATGTGCCACTCGGGACCACAAGATATATGCGTATTAATGGTGGCTATTAAGAAACATTATTATTTAAACATAACGATTGTCAGTACATTAATAAACTAATATTGATATCTTTAATAACCTGGTGATTGCTTGGGTCTGTGGACCACAGGGGGCCGCAAGGGTGGGTTCAGAAAATGTATGTTCGTCATTGTAACTAAACTTTTCAAATCAAAAAATCAAATCAAATCTTTTTATTGTGGGCATAGGTTATACATACAGATGTTAGGTAAATTACAGATCCATTATGTCCTGCCTATTAGGCATACAATAATAAATTATGTCAACATGCAGTATAAAAAATAAATAATAATATGTAATATGGTGGAGTCTACATTATGTTTCGTTGATTTTATGTGGTAGAAAAACGCGTTGCGCCGACCTCAAGGAACATGGGACAAGAAACAGGAGGAAGAGACTGTTATGTGGGAGAGCCAATCATGAATCACTCAAAGAACACTACATTAGGATTCCTATGCTCGGAATATTCTTGGTTTCGTTCCTTTATCCACTTTTGATGTCTTGAATAATTGTAGAAAATAGATACGAGAAACAGGTGCTTTCCGGTAAAACGTTTCCCCCATTTAAGTGATCGGACAGAATTCGAAAGCGAACTAACTCAATAAAAGTAGGTATCTAAAAGAAGCTTAGCAGTGTCGGATGAGTTTCTATTACTGTGTCATCAATAGAATCCCTTATAGGCGATCCAAAAAAACAAAGAAAAATTTTCCAAGAGTGCGTTACAAACCCAACCTTAAAAATCATTCACGCCTGGTTGGCTCCGGATATCGAGAGGGACTTCAATCAAACACGAAGGAAGGGCGGGATGGGGCACGGCTGTCCTCATTATATACGGCTTTTATTGACCAAAATGTAGATAACTTCCGTCTATGTACGGCTTATTCGTAAATGGTTGACTGGCTCTCGAACTCTCGAATCTTAAATCAGTAAGTTTAAGAATCCATACGTATATTTTTTGTTTTAACAATAAGTTGCTACGGGCCAAGTAAAATCAAAGAATCGACGAAACTTAAGCTATAACTAAAACTAAAACTATTCTTATAAAAACTAAAACTATTCTTAAATAGCTGATAAATTATTCAATCCAAGTGGATTCTATAATTACAGCTTCGTATAACTATAGAAAACCTTCCAAAGCTCGCAGCTCAGATATAGAAGAAGTAGAAGAAAAAGTAAAAAAATATGAGTATAACTAAGTATTCAAATAGACGATATCGGGGTAACATTTTGTTTGGTATGTAGTTTTATCTACTTGTATTTCTTTATTCTAAGACCCGCCATAGTAATAAAAAAAACTGGTTCGGACAGCACCACGACAAGTTGTGAAAGAGAAATACCCGTGAAGCAATAACGTCACTAGCTCCGTGTTCTATCGTCGAGCCTGCGTGTCAGAGCTGTGGCTGGTACAGAGTGACCTGTAACCCCGCACGTGCTGACTCACCTGCGCACGTGTACCTATCAACAGTGCCCACGCAAGTTGTCAGGAGGATATCGTCAGCAGGTCAGGTCATAATGATTCGCAAACAGGAGGCTATTGTTTTGCCCTTATTTGAGATATAAATAGGTCTGTTTTCTTTCGGACAACGATGTTTACTGAAAATATTGTTTTTTTCGGGTATTTTGGGAATCGCAGATATATTCGATTTGCTTTGCTTACAAGTTTAATTGCTGTCACATTGACAACATTTTGGGAAAAACTTATCATGTAAATGATAAATTATTTATTTTCTTTTGTACAAACCTACTTAAGGTTTGTACAAACACTTTTACATGTCAATCATATTTTTAAAATAAAGCTAGATGAGGTCGGCGTTTCCTATCTGAGTACTCTGAGAAGAAAGGCCGAAACAAACTTAGAGGTCACAGTCTCCTTTAAAGTCCAGACATAATCTTGGTCAGATCATGTGAAAGCCATGTAGATTGGTGTCTGAAATGGTCCTTTTGAGGAAAGAACCACACAGATTGAGTGGACCTGTTCAGTCAGTGCACGCATTTGTCAGTAATCGTGCAGCTCAACTCAGAACTTATACCAAAGAAAGAACATTTGGGTAGGCCGCATAAATTACTCAAACTGCCAGACTGATTAATACTAAATGAGAAAAAAAAACAACAATGACCCACATAGGCTTTACATTCACAATAATTGAAAACAATATAATACTTGACAAGTAAATATTAAATTCTACACAATATATTGAACTCCACAAAGTAAATAATTATGTCATTGTGTTTTGAATAATCATTAAATGTCAAAAGTGTATATAAATAAAATAAAAGTTTCAGTATGCAATAATTGGAGCAGCTTAATTCCAAGCCTTTTTGTCTGTAATGTAGCTCTTCAGCAATATTGTTATAGGCTACACACCTCCTTTATATGTTCTGTGGGCTACACCATTGGTCCTGGCTGTCATTTGTATGTGGCTCTTTGACAGTCGTTACGGGTAGTCAGAAGCCTGAAAGTCCGACAACTAGTTTTACTATTAAGGGGAATGGTTACTCAGTGAAGAATTGGGTTGCGGAGGTCTGAGGCAGTCGCTTCATGAAAATCATCTCCGTAACAACGTAATTTGGAACAGGCTAGACGACGGATGAAGAGTTGCTATTATTGTTACACTTGCATCCTATCATCTACAGTTCGAAATATTTCTCTTCGCACACAATGAATAGTAATGATTGTCATGACCCTACTCGATAAACGTTGATGCCACTGTTGCGCAGTATCCTCACATTGGGAGTCACCTTGAATCGATAACAATTGCACAATACTGTCACATTTAAATTCACCATGACGTGTGCCAGATGGAGCGCCATTCATCAGTGTTAGAAGTCCAAATTCGCTATCTGGTACTATATTGTTCTGTTCTGTGGCGTTCTACTGCTATTGTTCATCAACAGGTCATATGCATTATCAACCATAATACAAAACAAGGGAAGAGCAGATTAAAATCGTAGCACGGTTGACGGTCGTCGGGCGGGAGTGACCGGGCAGGCGTGGCGGGCAGGCTATTGGTCACGGCTACTGCTAGCAAGGTAAGGTAGCGGAATACCAGCTCTCCGACAAAACCGCTCATTTACATAGTCGTCTATAATCTAGCGTTCGAGATAAAATATGAGGTGTAAGCTGTAGTTGCTAGGTCGATGAAAGTAGAAACAGAAATTAAACAGGTTATTTTGGAAATTACTTACGGGACCGAAATTATTGATATGTCTATCAAGGCATATCGTGGTAAAAACCTTTTTTTTTGTGGGAAATCATCAAATAACTTCTCCCGCTCTGGGCGGAGCGGAAGGGTGTGTCAGACTCTTACTGACTAAAACCCACCCGTATTCCTTCCGTTGCATGTGTTGCGGGGGCCTCGGTAACCCTTTAGTACCTTCCCGTGACCCCGGCACTATTTGGTGTAAGCCTGGCATGGTCCTATACACAGCCATTCGACTTTTCTATGAAATAATCTACTATTTTGCCAATTTTAAAAAAGAAGGATGTTCTAGGTTTTTGTTGTATTTTTTTTTATTAATCAAATCTCCACTGTTGGGAAAGATACATTTCGGGGAAAATGAAGAAGCGTGGTAATCCATCTCAGTATGAAAAGAGACCTTTGTCATGAAGGGAGACAAAGATCCCAGAAGAAGAAGAAGAGAAGAAAGAGAAAGGTCGATATTAAAAAATTGCACTGGAATTATCATAAAACTCAGAAATATCGGTATCGAAACCGAATTCGTATAGCGATTGTGATCGGCATTAACATAATAAGCATTATTTATAGATACAACTTCTCCGTGTATTTGTTATCATGTAAATGTATTTATTAGTCTGATGTTCTAAGTTTACCGTTTGTCGAATATTTGGTGTTTTTATATTGACACCGATTGTATTGATAGCTACCTTAATAGCTTCATCGCGCGGTTCGCTTTGACACTCGCTGTGTTTTGAGTGGGATGTTATGGATTTTATGGATTTTGAGTGTTTATAGTGATATTCTAAGTAGATAAAAGAGCCTGCTGTATATTTAGAGGTTGTAAAAGTGAGAAAGACAATTCTTATAAATAATATACAACTAGTAGGTTAAGACAGTCAGTAAACGGTATTCGAATCTTAATAATATACAGCTTAAAGGCTCCTCCATACTGGCGCGACTTGTCGCGACACAAAGGCACCGCTTGTAGCGCTACACGCGCTGTCTTTGTGTCGCGTCGCGTCGCGCGACAATTCGCGCTAGTATGTAGGAGCCTTTAGCGTTTCTTTTCCCCTTTATTTAGAAACGTTGCTTAAACTTAAGTAATGATAAGCATCTGTTTAACCCCACATTTTTGACATTCTCTTAACTTTAAGCAACGTTTATAAATAAGAGGGTAAATAATATACCTACTGTACTGTTTTTACATCTATTATTTTGTAAGTGTTGTATATTTTATTTTACTTACGTAATTTTGTATAAAATGTATTTCAACTTAACAACTACTAAAGAAAGCTCGTTAACACGCTTATTATCGCTTATGCTTTTAAAGAAGCTTGAAAGCTATCTTCTATGATATTATACAAGATGAACACGACTTTTACAAGATTTTAATATCGTTCCTCTAAAAATCGTCAATAATCACCTTTTTCAAGACCCATTCCCATACATTTTTCTCAGCAACTTACTCACTTAGTATCTCACGTTTCCCCTCTAATAGAACTCTACAAGCATGCTAACTGAACAGGTAACATTAACTGATAAAAACTCCTCAGAAGCGAGCATACTGTGATGTAGTTCGTATAAAACAGAAGAGGTCGGCTCACATACAAACTAGTTTGGACGTTAAAGTTAATAGACGGGTCACGGGCTTGAAGAAATATAGCTAGGGAGTAACGGGTTCCCTATTTTTTTTTTGGGATAAGTGGATGTTAAATTAATGTAAGGGATGGAATGTAATTTGTTATTATTTTCGAATTTAGGACGTTGGCTCTGTGTTTGTTGTTGACTGGTAGAATGTACTGTTCAGCATGTTGTGCTTGTAAGTTTGGTGGAGTTAGGTAGACGATGCCAAGTTGCAGTCAAGATGTCCCTATAAAAAGATTAAAGAAGGGACTTGTGGTCAAAGACATGTTTTAATTTATTTACTTTAGTCTTATTAGCCTAATCATACTTAAAAACCATACTGCTCTTTTATCCAGTAAAACAGGAAAATGTGCATACAACATGTACGAATCAGCTAATAAGCTCCATATATGGGTTTATCTTGTACATAAGATCAGTACAGCAGATGCAGCGTTACGTATCTCGATCTGAGTATATAATAGAAAGTAGCACTTTCGACTCTCTCCGGACCATCGACATTTAAATAAATTGTATGTAGGTATAGCATTTTTCTTACACATTAGTGTGGTTATGAGATATACATGAAAAATGCTTATAATTGGCAATTGATAGCTTTTAATTATTGTTATTAATGATATTCATTTGCATTGCCTGTTTGCGTTGGGTCGAAGAACTGAATTTCTCAAAATACCAGTTTGATTTTAGTAGTACAATAAATGCATACCTAATCGAAATTCAATAACCAGACTTATTGGTCTAGTTGCTAATAAATCCATAAACGAAATACTCTTGATAGTTATAAATTGTCGCAACTATTCAAAATTCTTTTACACACTAAAATGTCCTCTTTTGGTTCGTAGGATCCTGTTTGGTGAATGTGAAACAACTTGACAATTTGAGTGAAATTCTTTGAAACCACTATTTTAACCACAGAACCACTATCTGTCATAGTTGATCTCAAGTGTTTCCAAAAAATAACCACGGTATTGCCGCTTGTTGCTAAGGCTGCTAGTTCTGTGAGAAATGGAACTGGAACAATAACTCCATCGAAAGTTATACAGGTGTTAATTGTATGCACAGACAAGAAGTCAGAATCAAGTCTTGTAGATGCAAGCAAACTGGATGAATTTGTGCACAAAAGCATACGATACTGAAGCTTGCCAGCTACGGGATATATAACGCTAAGCAGAAGAGGTGATGCAAGTTTATGTGTTACCAAATACACAATTCCATTCTAGATAATTATCATCATCAACAGCATTTTAGCAGAAAGACGAACACCGTAGGACATAGGCCTCTCCTAGACAAGGCTTCTGGGGGCCCTACGAGTGATCACAGAACAGAAGCAACATGCATTCTGTTATTGATATACTGGTATGTGAAATACTTAGGAATCTAAAGTTGGGAATAATAATTGTATAATAATAACATATCTCCAATGTCATTGTTATGAGAATGTTATATTCGACGTGGGAAGTTGCAGAATGTATTGCTTTGTCCGGAAACTTCACACATTCTAGTACTCAAGTTTTATTAACGCACAGGTAATTCGTAATGAGCTGTTTTGCATACTTACCGTTATTAATGTTCTTAGAACATAATGGGGCACGTTTTCGTAAAGATGCCAAATGCATTTGTGGACAATTATAAACCTTAGAAATCTCCCAGAAGGGATAACGTTTTCCACACCATCATGGAGATTTTCTGAATCAACACACATTACATTAATTGCTTAGTAATTATCTCAAATACGTCTGCACTAAATACTCGAAGTTCCTTTGAAAGACAACATTCCAGATTTAAATATAAACAAAATCCCCGTTATAATTTGCTCCCGTTTGCTGAGAGGCCAATGACAGTAGAAGAATTTGAGTTCCCAGCAAATATTGAAACTGGCGTCGAAAAAGTCGAAGTTTACTTAAGAATATCAGCAGGTCATAGGGTCCGGGTACAGGGGTACCCGGACCCTGTGACCTGCGACCTGTCCCTGTGACCTGTGTATTTATATACCTGTCTGAATTTCAATCAAATAGGAAAGCCAATTCCCGTATTTAAAAACGTTCAAAATCTGGTCGCACTCTCCTCTCAGTCAGCGTAGGGAAATTAGAGGTATTTTTGACAGATTGGTACTGAGATTAGATTGTGTCTGTTCTTCAAGGTACGGGAACTGCCGCTCTGTTATCGAAACTCACCTTGGAGCCCATTTACACCATCTTCATCATCTGCCTAGCCTTTTCCCAACTACGTTACGGATGCAGCTGAATACCAGTATTTTACATGGAGCGACTGCCTATCTGAGCTCTACAACCCAGTTACTGGGCAACACGATACCCCTTGGTAAGACTGGTTGTCAGACTTTTCGGGCTTCTGACGACCCGTAACGACTGTCAAAGATCCACGAATGACAGCCGGGACCAACGGCTTAACGTGCTTTCCGAAGCACGGAGGGGTCTTGGTATGTAAAGATGGTCACCCATCCACGGACCAACCGCGGCAAGCGTAGCTTAACCTCATAGATTGACCCATGCGGCTGTTATTATTTACTGGCCACAAGCTCCACAAATATTATTATTACACCAAATATAAATATTATAATTAAACAAATATAGCCTCAATCGATAATATTGATCAATCATGAATTACAGATGTCGCAAAACGTATTTGTCGTACTCACAATTACTTGATAAATACGAGTATAGACAAGTCAACCTAGAATCTAGACGTAATTTTAAAAATTATGTGTGCCGTTAATGCGTCACAGGCATGAAATGCCACGTGCCTGACCCAAGTATCTCATAGTTTTTAATTTCCCCATAGGTAGTAATCTTAATGACCGATTTAACTTAATCACCAGCGCGTGGCGGTGATTAATGACGTCATTTAATTACTGGAGAACAGCTGAAAGTTCTGCATTATCTCAACTCTTATTATTGAAGATTAATCGTGGTCATCTGTACTGGCTGATTAGATTTGATATGAAGACAGTAGGAGCTTATTTTAAATTGTCTGATCCTTGTGGTCCTACGAAGATGGTACTTATTGGTTATAATGCGGATGATGTGTGTATTGTGAAGGGCAATCAGCTGGTACAGCTATTTACCTGAAAACCATCTTAGTGGTCATGAATCATAGTGAAATGGTGTTAATGCTAATTCCAAGATTTTTCTCTTGTGAGCATTATTTTAAGAAGCAGAAAATTGAGTTATATGACTTCGACTAAAGGCTCGTGCAGACTGGGGCGATATCGCGCAAGTCTGTACGAGCCAGGCTTGTTTGGTAGAAAGCTGTAAAAAGGATATAATTTTGTTTGCTATCACAGTTCTGCTGTAGGTATGTAGCAATAGTTCACACATAATGTATAACTGTCTCATAACATACATGCATAAACCCACGCCTTCTTCTCGTGGGGTCGACAGAAATTACAGAAACGCCACCTGCTAAGATTCGTTTGCTTCGTTTAATGTCATCTGGTGGGCATAAGTAGGTAATAAATATCCTTCTGCTGGTCTGGGCACGCAGGCCTCTGTGAGAGGGAGTCCGCTACAATCAACGACAAGGGCCCAGTGCGGGTTGTTGGATCCCCATCATGTCTTCGAATTTTAGATTCTAGGACATGCCAGTTTCCTCACGATGTTTTCCTGACTAATCATTCGAATATACAAACATTGATTGGGATGTACTTTTTGACCATCCATATTGTTATTTAAAAGAGTTCTTCATGTAATCATTTTACGTGGAATCTCTCCGCCCAGCTATAGCAACGGCATTCTTAATCATCCTCTCATGGGAACCCAGCCTGTCTAGCCTAGGCCTTACATAATCTAGGTTTGATTCAATGGCTTATTAGCCTGGGAGCACAAATACGACTGTCCCAACGCGCACACGTCAATTAGTAGCAACGAGCTGTCTTTGATTTACTAGTTGTGGGTAGGCACGTGCATGTGATGGTAATTAGTAGGTATGTGTGTTACTAGCTTTTCATATGGACCGGAGGCAGGTGACTTGATAAGTGATGGACAGAAATCAAAATAAACGTCTGTGGGTATAACCATTGCATATATTTTTCTTGTGTGTTTATAGCAAGCAAATACGTTTGCCAAATTCAGGGCAATTATTTTGATCAATTCAAATCAATTAATCTTTATTGCAATCCATAATGTACACATACAGGTGGTAAATAATAATAAATAGAAACAATTCTGGACCCTGTCGGGCACAGCAACATTTTAAATAAGCAGGATAGAGGAAGAGCTTTAATTGTCCTTATTACTAAATATTTAAATTATTTCCTATCTTATTGTGGGTGGTTCTTTATGTTTCAAGCATGGATGCACTGAACCTATCGAAGACGTACCTAGTTTAAGTTGCCTTTTAGGATATAAATATTTATAATACTTTTAAAACAAAAGAGAGATACAACGATAGCGTCCCTTTCCAAAATATAACCACAGATTTCTCGTTTAAAACTCCTCCACTTACCTAGTGGCCAGTCTATTATTAACTGCTATCACATAATGTAAAATAACATGAGCAGTGTGCCGCGCTGAGCCGCATGTTACAGTGGACCCGGTTATTGCCTGGGGATGGCGCGCCAACCAATTTGGGTGGAAACATACGGGGGGTAGTATTACCGTGGCTGCTGTTGTCAACAGGTGGAAGGTAGGAATGCATTGAAGATTGAAACATTTTTGTTACCACGTGTCGACGTCTTGTCGGTCGATACATTTCTTACAGGGGAGAATGGAACAACAAAAAACGTTTTGCACCGACCCCAAGTACCGTGGGACAACGGCAAGAATTTCATCATATTTACATAAAATTTCAGTTGGTAGGCCTGTTTTGACGTCATTAGTGATACCTAACTAATAATTTAAAATAGGAACTTGTGGTATACTTACAGACAATGATCAGAAATATTAGCAGTTCCATTGGTTCATCTTACAGTCGAACTTAATTCAAACAAAATTCTAAAACAGACCTCAAGTGTATTGAAGCATGTCCGTTACAACAATCTGCCCGTATCCAAACCCACAGGTGCGTTATAAACTAAAGCTCGTTTCGACTAATTATCGAGCAGTTGTGAGCCGAGCCTGAGCCGGCTCGGGCCAACTGTAAGCCAACGAGCCAGTTGTGAGAGGAACAGGAAGATTTCGAGAATTCTTAGTTGTTACGTACAGATAAATAGAACACGGTTAATAAAAGCTGAACGAAATATCCAATATTCCATTTGTTATTTGAACCAAAAGTCAGAAGTAATCAAAAAGAATATGTAGTGTGTATTAGAAACTGCAGTTGATTCCAAAATCGTCTTCAATCCTCCGAATTGAGAAAGGTGTAACTGATGCAACCGGCAGGTTGATAAACTCAGTTCATGATATGATATCCATATAAATGAGAACCGACAAACTTCAAGGGATCACAACATAATATGTGATCACTTATGGAGGAGAAGAGCCGTGTGCCCTATAATTTTTCATAATCCAAATTGGATTGTATAATTTATAGTTACCTTATTCAAAACTTTGACCACCTCAGCCCAACTTTCTCCACTCAGTCGTACAATAAGTGGCTACATCCACAGTCAAGCCTATGTACTCATTAGCAGGGATATAATGAGCATAGCCTCACCACGGCGAGTACCGAGCCCTACACGGTACCTAATTATGGCACTATTTATAGATTGGGAATCTGAAATAGATGCGGTTGCAGATAGTTGCTTGGACATCAAGTGGTATGCAATACTACTAATTAATAGGAGTTCGCAGGGATAGGGGTAATTATAAGCTTTCTTATTCGTGCATGTGTCTGGTGGAAAGTAAGTCGGTGTAATTAACACTTGCTTCTTTATCCAGTTAATATGTATTCCACTTTAAGATTTTCAAACCGAGATTTAAGCTGTTAAACCATACGAAGCTTACGTATGGTGTAAAAGCGAACATTATGGTACCAATAATTGTGAATTTATTAAACTCTTCAATAATAATGTACCTAACTGTTTAAAGTCATGATGCTTTTGACCCCGTACTTTTTGCAGTTTATACCCCAGACATAACTAGTCCCTAAAAAAATTGCAATGTCTCCTCAAAGGTCTCAATTCTCTCTACACCTGCATTATATCTAAACGGATCAGAAATAAAGTGGCCACGCGACCATCGTGCCATAATATCGTTACATCATAATATGGTAAAAAGCTGCTACTTACCATTCCTGGCCAGTGGCCGGCCAGCACCTGTCGGTAAATAATAGTAAAGCCAACGTCACGTCAAGAGCACTACAAACATATCGAGCTACCGAGAAACTTTACATCTCTGTCCCTTTTTAACACGACACGTGTGAGAGGGAAGATAAGAAAAATGTGTGAATAAACATCGGTAGCTGAGTCGAGTTGGTGTGGAGTTGTGAAATCGGGATAGTCAATGCGACTAGTAAATGATTGTGTCACGGAATTGATGATACAAAATGTTCGATTGACTCGTTTCTGTCAGCATTATTCGGGCTAATTCAGGATCGATCTGTATCTGATACGGTACCGTACCTCGTACCCACCGTTGGATAAGGAAAATGAAAAACCAATAGCCAGCTCTCTGTGAGTGGGAGTGGGCCGTAGTCCACCACGCGGGCCCAGTGCGGGTTGATAGATGTCACATGTCTTCGAATTTTTGGTTCTAGGACATGTCGGTTTCCTCACGATATTTTCCTTCACCGTTTCGAGAGCAGTGGTGATGAAATAATTTACACAAAAGTAAAGCGCCTGTGTCTGGGTTCGAACTTACGACCTTCAACAAGTCGAGGCCGTTACCACTGGGCCACCACTGCTCTCGCCGTTTAAGGTTAAAACAAGATAAATAAAGAAAATCAATCAAAAAGGTAAGGTTATTTTTTCTGATTTTGGTTCTAAGAAGAAATGCACAAGCGTCCTAAGACTTTTCAAAAAATCTCTCAATCTCGGCGCAGCCGTGCGACGTTCCCTAGCTTGCTAGAATGGTTCCGTAGTTGTAATGAATATACCCCAAAAACAAACTTAGCTTTGTATTTGAAAAACATGGTCTCCCATACATCGATCGAGCACTTGACTCAAACAAAAATGAGAACTTTAAAGCTTAATATTACGCAAACGGATCGAAAAATCGAAAAATGGTGTTCACAGACCCGCAATATTTTACGGTCTATCCAACGAGATCTCACACCATGGGATAGACGAGGAAAAACAATATCATCTCCACATTACGTGGGGATACCTCCCTAAACATTTTTTTTCAAGATTTTTTATCGGCGTGATTAATACGTAGGTATACCAATAACAAATTACAGCTTTCTAGTACTAAGTGTCTCTGAGGGACAGACAGACAGATGGACATAACGAAACTATAAGGGAGCCTTGTTTACTTTGGACCCCTAAAAACGTGCTTGATCCCTAGACAATTTTGGTTACAATATGTAACAAAGTTATAAAAGTATTAGATACTTTTTTTCAGAATTAAACATTGTCGTCCACGGAAATTTCGATAAAAATAAGATCAGTATAAAGGCTCCTACATACTGGCGCGACTTGTCGCGCGACGCGTCGCGACACAAAGGCACCGCTTGTAGCGCTACACGCGGTGTCTTTGTGTCGCGTCGCGTCGCGCGACAAGTCGCGCCAGTATATAGAAGCCTTAACTTTAAAAAACCTTGAAGTGCAGTTATCTAAATACCTAATCGCTTCAACAAATACGCCATACACAAGTGTCTGTTAATATTATTTCTACCAAGTAAAATTGAGACTAGTAGTTTTCTAAAAAAATAACCATAGTCATTTATTTATTTGTTAACAGATGTGTTTATAAATACAGATCTTAGCTTAGATGAAATAGAGCGCTATGTTATGCCAGGAGGCGTACGAATATGGTGATCAAATTTAAATTAATTACATACACACGGGGGTGAATTTTTCACGGTGTATTATTTGAACATACTTCCCTGTCCATACACTACACGTTAAATGAAAAAAAAAATATAGGCAGTCATAGGGACTTTTTTTTTTTTTTTTTGAGGGTGGGAAATCATCAAATAACTTCTCCCGCTCTGGGCGGAGCGGGAGGGTGTGTCAGACTCTTACTGACTAAAACCCACCCGTATTCGTTCCTGTTGCCTGTGTTGCCAGGGGACTCGGTGACCCATAAGTACCTTCCCGCGACCCCGGCAGGCATCGGCCCTAGTGGACCCCTACATTTGTGCTGACATCTCTTTGAGGCGCGCGTGGAATACGACGCGCCGTCGACCCGGGCCTGGTCCTTACCGGACGGTGAGCTACCCATTGCTCACCGTCCGCAAGCCCGCGCCTACGGTGGCTGGAAATCCGCCCGAGATTCCCGACGCCCAGGGCGTCTCCTGCGGTGGCTAGGGGCGAGAGGGCGCGAAACGTGCCTTTCCCTCAACCGTCCCGCCTCCTCCTTCGCGAGCATTACTGCTTCGCAGAAGGAGGTGACGGCTGCCCATGCCCTCTCGCTCCGTACCATGGCCTGAACCAGGGCCGAACGCGAGAGGTCTCTGCCGCCGATCGCCTCCACGAGGACACGGCGGTGCTCTGCCCAAGCCGGGCAGGCCTCCACCGTATGCTCCACCGTGTCCTCCGGGTGATCCACACAGTGGTGACACCCGGACGTTTCCTCCCGCCTTATCCGACACAGAAACCTCCCGAAGCTGCCGTGTCCGGTGAGGACCTGCGTCAGGCGGAAGGTGAGGACGCCGTGGCGTCTCTCCAGCCACTCCTCAAAAAGGGGACTTATCGCCGCAATCGTGGCGTGCCCAGCACTGGGTTGCGACAACCGTACTTTCCATGACGCCATGAGATCCCTCCGGAGCTCCGTCCGCTGTGCCGCGATTTCTCGCGGCAACGGACTAACGCCCCGGCGTTTCGCCTCCTCGCGCCACTCCCAAACGTGCTCGAGGACTTTTACCTCCAGATCCCATGGCGGCAATCCGGCAAGGAGGCTCGCTGCCTCACAGGAGACTGTGCGGTATCCCCGGACCATCCGGATGGCCATGACCCTTTGGGCCGCGCTCAACCGGCGGGCTGGCCGCAGCGCCAGAGAGCGCGCCCATACAGGAGCCCCGTAGAGGGCCATGGACCGCACGACCCCCGCGTAGAGCCTCCGGCAGGAGGCGTTTGGACCCCCTAGATTGGGCAGGAGCCGCTTCAATGCAGCGCCCGCCCGCTCCAGTTTGGAGTCATAGGGACTGCCGACAGAAGTGAAATCTTAAAACTTTGGACTAGTATTAGTAGTAGTCACATGAGCATGTCGGTGACGCGAACCTGTAAGTCTCGCCCCTATCAAAAATCACTCAAAGCAGCTAAGAAATTTCACTTCAAAAATTGTTATAAATTAATACAAAGTTAGCCTAAAATTTGGCGTAAATTCCCCAGGCTACGTGGCTTCAGTCAACGACCTATCACAATCGCGTGCACATCGAAACCGACCAATCAGCGACCGTCAATCTATATTCAGATTCAATTAATCCCCACGTGTTAATACGACGGTTATTATAATATCTACGCGTATCAATTAAACGGCTAGCGTGGCAGATTTCCAATTTCCTTGGAGCCGCACGCACTAAATCATGCGCGTGCGCTGCGCGGATTTATTGCGGCGCAGCACGGAACGCTATATTGCTGTTATGTTCAGATACAGATTGTGCTGAAATTGGAGGGTCATTAGCCACTTGGAGAAGAAATAGATACGTCTCTAAAGATGCTTTCATCAAATAGTGTATAGAAGAATAGTTACGGATGTCATCTCTACCAATTTAATTTTCGTCTGAGATAAAAGTTAGCTGTCCAATAAATTCTTCGCCGTGGCATGTCTTATCTTAGTTGCTACCTATTAAACTGTCCTCGAAAATGTTTTAAACCTTCAGCCTCTCCTGCGAAGACATTCAAATTCGATATCCCTGCAGATAGATTTCCCTCGCAAATTTAAAGAGGTAAAATTGGAATGTGTCTCATATCAGTACTTAGCATCCGTTATAATAAGTCAAGTACACGCGGCTTAGTTAAACCATTAACTAGAAATTAAGTCAGATTACCGCTGATTGATAAACCGCGCCGCTTCAGAACCTCCTCATAACTGATAAGGAAGCTGCTGGTACAGTTACGAGTTCGTAACGTCATTATAATATCGTACTTATCGACATGGATTCAGGTTATAAAGCTCATATTAATGGAATTTAAGAGCATGTACTTTTAATTGAGTTATGGCTGATAAATATACCTAAAGATGCTAGATTTTCTCTCGACTTAGATTTTGGTAGCTCGGATTAAAGAGAAGACTGAAGGAACGATATTGTTCAGATCACCTCTTAGTGCAAGATGAAGATAAGGTAGATAAGATTATTGATTTTTCCAAAACATGAGTATAAACACAAATTCCATGCAAGGTGTTACATTCAATCGAAGCAGACGAGGAATTTTGTAAGATTTGAAGAAACAAGAAGTGAATTCCCATTTACCAATTAATTGAATGGAATGGAAATCTGACTCAGCACCTCCTAATTTGACAGCTTGTGTTTAAAGTACTGCGATCTCCATCAAGTATTCTAAGTTTAGAAGTCCAAAACTGCCTAAAGCACCGCTAGCATACATCATCTAATCCTATTACTATTCAACAGCTACGACTACGAGACATAACTCACTAACGAATAACGCGGCGTCACTCGGACCCCCGCCGCCTCGCGGTGAGAACGACTCATGATTTATATATAATTATAATATTTTTAATGTTTATTGCAGCTACCTTAGGAAATTCCATGCATAATGTAGATGTAGATGTATCTATTGATTAAGGAGTGGTATAGTGCTAAGTTTGAATACAAATCTTGAAAAGAGAATGACGATGTAAAGGTGTTTCGAGAAAAATATTTACTCGTAAGCTACGTCCTAACCTAGCGATACACATCCGAGCTGAAACATGTAGTACGGCCCTCCAAGCTGCACAGCAACACGTCCCTGTTTACTGCAGCGCCCGCGCCGCAGTGCCCGCGCCGCGAGCACCGTGTCGGACCGCACAACAGTTACAGTTTATAGTCTGCGAACTTATAACCAAAGAATGTAGGTTTGTTCCTTAATCTTATAATTCATGCATAACATTGCTGCCTCCGACCATCTCGGATCACTTCACGAAAATACAAGTTTGATTTGACAACTAATAAAATGTTTTAATTAAAAAACTGGCCAAGTTCCGGGTACCGTTTTTGCTTTTGAGGTACCTATGGAACCCTAATAAAAAAATTCAACATTTTCCAGGACCGCATCGAGGAACGAAAACGCGTTTTAGTGAATAATAATTGAGGCAAAATAGTTAACAGGTAAATGTTGGATACAGTATGTATAAAAATATTATTAAGTATCCAAACAATTAAACAATAATATGTAAAAAAATATGAAACCAATATATTTTTTCAGAATTAAATGTCCACGGAAATGTTGATAAAAATTAAATTAGTAGAACTTAAAAAAACCGACCACGCACAATGGAGGGTTCCGTAGTGGGGATGAATTTATCCTAAGACAAACTTAACATAGTAGTTGAAAAACATGTCCGTTATGCCTACTGTGTGGAAGTGTTTGTTTAGCGAGCAGTGGCCTGTGATGGTCCCCGTCAACAGGCGCAGGCCGGTCCTGTTCAGGCGTAGCAGGCGTCTGGTTAACTTGCTATCCAAGGATGGCATAGCCTCCTTGGACTGTCTGCACCCCTGTGCCGAGGACCACCAGCTCTCCGCTTGTGTGTGGGTGAGCTCCTGTAGCCACCTGCGTAGTTGGTTGAAGGGGATGGGCACGATCGGCTCCGGCCCGCAGACTGACGTGCCGGATGCTCTCCTGGCTAGTTCGTCAGCTGCGTCGTTGCCCAGCGATCCGCTGTGTCCTTTTATCTATTGCAGTGTCACTGTGATGCGGTTCAATACCGTTATATGTTCTAGCGCATTGTGACATTCTTGTGTTAATCTCGAAGTACTGTGTTTCTTCCTCACAACAAGTCCTTTCATTTGATATGTCACACGGTACAATCAGAAAAACTTATTTTTAACATTTTCTCATTTTTCCCCCAACAGTGAACCCCATATTCAAAATTCATTTATTTATGTTACACGTTCGTATTTGGGTCAAAGAAATATATATGAGTACCAAATTTCAACTTAATCGGTCCAGAGCGAATCGACTGTGACAGACGGACAGACACACGGACACACAAGTGATCCTATAAGGGTTCCGTTTTTTCCTTTTGAGGTACGGAACCCTAAAAACATTAATCAGACTTAACGCTGGATTTGGAAATATTTAGCTACTATTTTGTATCATCAGCATCGCGCACACCGATAATTAAAAGGCGAAACGGTTCTCCTGGCATTGTTGTTGTCAACTAGAATTAAGTAGTCAAGTATTGATATTTTATCCTGTCACTGTGTGGGGTTTATCCTACTATAGTCTGTCAAACGAAGTGCCACTTTGACAGCTTTGTCTCAAATCTGTCAGCTCATTCCGTCGTACGTGTCTTCATGAGAAATTGCAACTTTTCCTAAGTCTTAACCTATAATCTGAACTAGGTATGTTGGTTAAGTATCCGATATACTGTATGATTTTCTAGCATTACAGATCTACTTCGAAACTTGATTTCTTACATGTCGTAATACGTAATTTAAGCAATATAATGAGGCTCTCTGAAATTAAACACGGTCGTGATTCATTGAGGATGGATGTTGTAAAGAGAAGCCCTATTATAACGGAAGGTGGTTTATCTGTGCTTTTATTGGAGAGCCATTACATTACATTACATTACATTACATTACATTACATTACATTTTTGTACTATCAACATTGATGATCATTATGATTTTGATCCTAAAACAGTCCAAGGCGTATCCAATTAGTTTTTACCCTACTACGGCGAAGCAAAATGGAGGGTTATGATTTTGTCCACTATGTTTGTATGTTCATTTGTTCCCTCATAACTTCTAAACTACTTATAACATAGTTTGACAAGGTTAATGGTTAAATTGTTAATTAAATTAAATATAGCGCCCTCAAGAGGAAGTAGTCACGAACTAACAAAACAATACATTCTAACAGTCTGTAGTAAGCAATCATAAGCTTTAGGGCAAAGTGAATACGACCACGGCTATCCTGTGAACATCACTATTAATATTATGTATTAAATATATTAAAATATAATACTTGTAAGTTGTTAATAGCCGATAAATATTGAATAGTTTGTAGGTACATAACAATTTCAGATGAGAATATTTTCTTGTTTCATACTTTTTAGAACGTGATTTTTCAGTAGTCGGGTTTTAGTTTTTGAACTTACTTTTTTATTAAATACAGTGATTACAAAGTTATTTTCCGCTACGGTGCGCGGTGTAGAGAAAATTGCAAGCAATAGCAACACTTTGTTCTTCAGTAAGTACCACCTTTAGCTACGTATAAGTAGTGTTTACTGTCTGTACTTCCTCATTCCAGATTTTGTCTCGAAGCTGTCACGTTTTGCTTTTTATATTAAGACCAACAGGGATAAAAGAAGATAACGTAGACTGGACCCAACTTTTCTGCCAGCACATAAAATTAATTAGCGAAGGTTATCTCCTTTTACAAACTCGCCGATTACTATATCAAATTAAGTGTGAATTAACAAATAAACTACAGAATCTCGAGACAACATTTAATAAAAACTGTTAAAAAGGAGTCATCGATCACTGCCCGTCGTCGTCGGTCCATGACTACAAGGGACACGAGGGCCGTTGTAAACGGTAGCTAAGAGATAACATCGCCCGTCCTCCGCCATGTTGCTTTTTGTTTTTACATTTTTTGGCGCGCAAGCAATGGCGAGTTATAAAGAGAGTTTTAAAAGGTGTACTTACATTTTTATTTTCGTTTCTTTTTTAGCTTTTCATGATAAACGTAAGAAGTTTTATCAAGAGGCTCTCATCTTGTTACTAAATATTATTAACTAACATAGTAAACGATTTACAACTTAATCTTTCATAATCAGGGTCCATATAAGACATAATCAGGGTCCATATAAGACATAAGAAGCCTGGTGTTTTACAATTATCATAAAAGTGGACTATAAAGAGCGCCTTAAATTGGATTTCAAGCATTTTTATGTCAATTACACGACAACACTGTAACATGCTAGTTAAATTGTACGCAGTACGGGGCATCGGATTACTTTGTTCGTTTCAAATCGCTCCCGCGCCGCAGTCAATCGTACGATATCAATGTACTGTTTTTTTTTAATGGAATTATCGCTTTTTACGAAGTAATTCATTTTATGGCGGGCTGTCAATTTTAAGATTGCGATGGCGGCGTTTTTATTGGCTTTTATGCTACGCGGATGTAATGTTTTCTTTGATGAGTTTTGTGCCATTATTTTTATGTTAATTAGTGAAGCCGTAAGGCAAAACATAAGCGTTGAATGTTTCATCAGCGGGGCAGAAAAGAAAAAATATAAGAACCAAGTAACTTTGTGGGTACCTGAATAGATACAATAACTTTAATTTTATATCTTTAAAGTTTCAAGTCTTTTACTATAATTATTTTCCTGAAACTATAAAGTCACATCGCCCCTGCCATGTTCCAAAACCACGAGACCGCAATCATGACGGATTCCAATAACGTCATTACCGGAACTGCATGCGGCTGCGCTCGCGCCGCCTACAGTGCTCTACCTACAGTATACGGGGCTTTTGTGGTGAAAGACATGGCGAGGAAAATTTAATTATATTGTTTAGGTGTTGGAAATTAAATTAGAGTGCAGCAAGATTATGTAATAAATTGATAATAAAGGGAATTTGGTTCAGATATTGCGCCATGTCCTGATGTGATGGATTTAACTGTATCTGAACACAAAAGTTATGTTGTTTTCGTTCGCTCGCTCAATGTTGCACAGCTCGGTTTACAGTTCACATTAAACTGGTGAATCTTCAGTGAAATTACGTCACAGGATTAACGCAAATAAGTACGTAGGAAAGAGGCAGTGAGGGTAAAACAAAATGAGTAAAACATTTTTAACTCTTTTGAAAAACACTGCAGAAACGACTAAACAAAACAAAAGACTTGGCTATTTACTAAATATACATGGAAACTATATCTAAATACTCACTCATTGCACGATGTCATGGAGGTCTGCGTGACCGTCACCAGCGTGGTGGTGGTGGTTGTGAGCTGGTCCCCGATGCACTTCCTCCGAGAGCACTCGTCTAACACTTTGTCCTCTTTCAGCGGCTGAAGCACTTCCTTCACTTTATTTGGACCAGTCTTCACTGTAGACCTCTGAAACTTTAAGTTCGCCAAAGTCCTCCCATCAGTCGAGATCTCAGTTTCCTCAGTAACTAAAGCCCCCTTTTTCGTCCTACAAACTGTTCTAGAATGTTTCCCTACTGTATTCCCAGTTCTTACTACTTCTTCTTTTGAATCAATAATTTTAGATCTTTGAGGTAGACCGTTTTCTAACATACTCTTAATACTATCTGCGTTGAGATTTGTATTTAATATTTTGTCTAGATCTGTTGTGTTCATGTATTCATCGTAACTTTGTTGTATGGGTTGTCTTCTTTGGTCTTTCTGCCACGTTGTTTGGTAATCAAAGCCGTATGTAGCTTCGGGTTCAGTTGCTCTGGGAGTGTCTACTTCGTCTGGCGCCGGTTCAATTTGTGAGCAATTATCTTCAAAGAAATCATCTGTGAGTTCAGTTATTTGAGCGCCAGGTCTTTTGGTGTCCGTGTCATTGAAGTTTAAAAACGTAGTGTTTAGATTATTGATTTTCCTTTTGCCATAGAGTTGTCTGTAGTACTTCTCTTGGTCACCGTACATCCAGCACACTTTCCACCATTGTTTACACATAAGGATGTTCGCCGAATTGGACGACTTTACATGTCGTGTCGCGGTCGCCGACATTTTGCTGCTGCAGAGATTGATACGATTCAAAGGATTGAATGAGAATGTTATGACGTAGACTACGTATGTATGAGGAAGGATGCAATATGAAAAATAATATAGACAAAGGTTGCTATCAGATTTATAGTTGCTAGGCTGCTCTGCACTACATAAAATAAAACAGTCGTCAAACCTTGAGCCCTGCCTACCCGTCGCTGCCTCGGCAAGCCATCATTCACGGCCTGTCATTACGTCCGCATGCGCCGCGGTGGAACCGACTCAATCCGTGCGGTTACCTCACCCAGAGCTATTGTGCACTGCTGGCATTTTGCAGTTGACTACGTGATTTATACGTTCAATTGTCTTTACGCACTATGCTATGCTTTCTACGTCTTAATGCCATTAGAATAATATCGATTCAAATAATCGATTGAAGTTAAAGAAAAGTTAGTGTGTTTGAAATAATTAATATATGTAGATAGTTGAATGAAATCAAAAATACGAAATAGAAGTAGAACGTCACGAAAATCAAAGTTGTTAATATACAATTCAAACACAATAATATGGCACTCTACGTAAACTTAAGAATTATAGTTTAATGTTGTTGAAGCCATGTTTATCGTAAATATACCGTAGCCTATCTTGTAGTAAAATATCAAACTGCTAGCGGATTACTTTATATGACAAACATTTCTGGACATGAACATGTTCACAAGGTCTTGCTTAACTAATAACTCAACTAAGATTTAAACAATTGCGGTTGCGAAACGCGACCGCCATCAATGCCTCGTTTGAAAACTGTTTAGTAATGCGCCGTTATTTAAATACTTTTGCTTCTGCAGCCCCGTTTACTCGTTATAGCTTTGACAGTCAGTAATGCCCTGTAAACATCGAAATCTCTTACTTCAGGAAGAATCGTGCGTGAATATGACTTGCGTGTTGAGACTAAATTAATACGGTCTAGTATATCAATTATTCATATATGGTATGTTCCGTGATCATTCATTAATCTCAGACAAGTGACTGAGTGTTTTATAATTGTCAGATGTATGTGCCTTACGGCTTATATGGTCAGGGGATATATTATAAAAAGAATGTGAAGTATGGCATCTTCTAATTATGGCCTACTGCTGGCAAATGTTCCCCTATTTATAATTTTACTTTTGTTTATTATCAGAGTCCAATCTATATCTACTCAATATAATTTAAATAGGCCACGAATACTTAGTTCATTAAACCACAAACGTACTTTTCCGATTTGACGCGGATTTTAGCAACATTTGATCGAGATTTTTGTCTAACAATAAAGTTCATCAGCTTCATTATGAATTGGTGTTAATCAATCGGTTATGTTCCGTCATTCCGCTGATATTTATCATTTGCCATGCTACTGCCGCACCGCGCCCTTCGTCATTACTCTCCGCACCGTGGTTACCCGCTCCGGAATCTGCTGCGATTATGATCGCATTGTACCGGCTGGCTCTGCGTGATTTATCTTATAATTGGATAAGTTTTCTGTTTTATAAACCACAGTTTATAAACGTAAGTTGTGTGGATTAGAAGCAAGATTTTTTGTAATGATACAATTATTCTGACTAAACGAGAACTAAATCCATCATTCTTGCGATTGCTGTAGTACACCTTTGACAAGTATATAACTTCGACACATCAAGCCTGTTTTCCTCGAAGGGTTAGACAGAGGTAACTTAGATAAACGTGATATAGGACATGATGGGACACACGTACTAAGTATCATAGGACGCTACAGGGTGCAACAGTATCCTCTCGGTTTAATCCTTCCTAAGATTATGAACGAGATTTATTTATTACATAAGTAAGTTTACTCCCAGTTCAGAAGCAAACTTTAAATCCTTATTCCCTAACTTTAATTTGGCATTATTTATCAGTAGACTCCGGCCCTCTAACTGGATTTAGACGAATGCCTTGATCACTACCTTTTGCGTCACTCCTAGTCTTACCATCGTTACTGTGCCAACCACTCAATTTGCCATTATCTCAGTATTGTGTCTGCCGGCAGTACTCTCGTGGTTTATCTGACAATTGTGTTCCAGATTGTGGTGCACTTTCTATTTCAGACGTGGGTGTGACTTTTGTTTTACTGTTATGGTGTGAGCAAAAAGGTGAGACCTTAACAGGTTTTATTGTCTTTGAATTAATATTTAATGGGCATGTGTCTCAGTCGTAATAAAGTTTTAGCGTATGATTTCTGAATCGTACGTTAATTTTATAGACGAGTCTCGTTCAACGTTAGTGCCTAATAATAATAATAATACAATTATTTATTCAGACAAAGTCCATAATTGTTAGTCACAAAAATTATCTTACAAACTATGTTAGTACAGACAATTCAAAAAGGTAGGATACAAGATATGTAGTCATGAAACCTCTCGCTCGAGTTCAGGATAGATTGCCACGCTATCCGACCAGAATCCGAACGAAAGCCTTCATGACTGCCGAGTCATACTTCTCAGCAATTACTTGAAGGAGACTATTAGCGCTGCCTCGCACTCTGCTTAGTAGGGAGGCGTTCCGTTTGCGCATTATATCATGGAAGCCATCAACCCGAGCTTCCACAAACATACCCGAAGTGCTACAAAACCGGGGCAGCCCTAGAAGCATCCTGAATCCATTATTGTACTGGACCCGCAAGGCATTGATCGACCTTTGAGTACATCTGACCCACAGTCTACTCGTGTAAAAAGTTTGGCAGTAAGCTTTAAAAAGTGTAACCTTTACCTGTTTACTGCAGCGAGCGAACCTGCGTGCCAACATATTACTTTTAACCGCCAATGCCCTGCGCTCCCTTTCAACTTGGTCATCAAGATCCTCAGTGACATAGTGCCCTAGTTATTTGAAGTATTAGACCCGTTTTTGTTCAACACCATTCAGTTTTATGGCGGGCACACTAGGCGGACATTTGCCAGAGGCCCTGAAGACCAAGAACTCACTTGTTTTGCAGTTATACAAAAGACCATGTTTATGGGCATACTTTTCACAAACCAGTAAGAGCTGGCTTAATGCACTGACAGCTGGGCTCAGCAGCACCATGTCATCCGCGTAGCTAATATTATTCATGCATACATTATCAATTGACATTGAGCAACCGACATGAGTGCTGCTGAGCTCAGCTAGCAGGTCGTTAATGTACAGGTTAAGGCGCTGACAAGACCCAATTGACCAAAATAGGCTTCTCTTAAGAAAGAAAATTGCCAAATCTGTATAGTTTGTGGTAGCGGAAAAAATATATGTTAATTTTGAACATATTTCCCAGAACTTGGTTGCTACCAAAACACATTTTGAAAAAAAAAATCTCGATACAAACTAACGTTAAACTAACCTCTTACCTTGACTTCTAATCCAAAATATCTGTATTAAATATCAACATACATTACGTATTTAATTAATAACAAGTACGTCTTATTCTAATGCAGATTTTGGTTGTTTTTTATTTTCGATTACTGAACTCAATTCTGAGTAAATAGATAATTACTTCATATTTTGCAATAAATTACAAGCGTTTTGTCGTCGCGCTTCTCTTTCTTTTCTTTGCAATCTGACAGTGACCGCGGTTTAGGTGTTGTCAGCGTCTTAAAGCGCTTAGGGGAGGTCAAACCACCTTGCCTCGTCCTGCACTCCATTCCGTACACGTCGGAGAGGCTGTCTGCCCATCTGACATTATTGGTCTGATTGGTATACCAGTAGTGGAAGTCCGTTGCACCTGTGCATTTAATCTCTAGCTAAACTTTCAGAGTGATAAAAGAGATTTAAAAGATACAGTCATGAGAACCTGGAAAATATATTATAGTTATTAAACTGATTCAGCTTTAGTAAAATGCAATGGAAAGTTGACATTGAAAGACAAGTAAAATCTGATAAAAAATCCTACACACGAAATTTACGAAACATAAGTGCTGTATAATTATTTCCATAGTCGACAGCAGATGTTTGCGGAGCACCTCTAATTATAGACTCGAGGGTATCTCGCAATTATCGATAGTATCGAATAGATACGGTGCAGGGCGCAGCTCTATTGTGAGCTCAGATGAGTTGTAGCTCATTGTATATCGAGCAGCTCTAGCTAGACGATCTGTTATTGGTTTAGCAAACATTAATACAGTACAATAATTTATTTGTTGATCGGTCACTTCCGTGGAATCGGAAAAACAAACGGTTAGATGAAACTTCGTGATAACCTGTCATAACTCATGCGCAGCAAGAAGTTACAATTTGTTTCCTTTATTGCGATATGCGATCGAATCAAATAAAAACAGATATTGTGCTACAGAAAGAAAAGACGTTCCTTGTGTTGGTCAAGTATTAACTTGATCCGCCGAGGAGAATGTTCAAGGTATTGCAATACGTTTGGACTTTAGATCATTCTATAATTAAATACTTTGATTTTTTTTCAGAACATGGAGCCTAATCCAGCCATCTCAAATCAAATCAAATCAAAAGTCATTTATTCAAACTAGGCTGAGAATCAGCACTTTTCGAACGTCAAAGTTACATAAGACAGTGCCCCAAAAACACCCGCCCTTCTAGGTGAAGGGCGGGTAAGGGCCTTGAAAAGTGTCAACAGACAGTATGAGAAGAGTGCAAAAATGAGCAATGTGATTCACAAGACGTAATTTGTGCTTGCCTAAATAGTATAGAGAAAGAGAGAGAGAGAGAGACAGTATTTTTTCGCATTTTGTCAACGAAAACCTTGGGAATTTCTGTTCGGAGATACAACCGTATAATGGTGACACATTAACAAACGTATTAACAAAATGTCAATAAGAATCCAACAGGCTGTTCCACCGTTATCGTATTTATATATCGTCTTATTAACCCCGAACACGGAGCGCTGCGCTTGCGTCGCGTGTGCATGCAAATGAGCCGAACAACAAGAAAAACAACCAGAAGTAAATCTATCTCAGTCTCACGTAGGAACACCAGTAGGAGGAAAAAAGATGGATGCGAGTTTTAACCTTCGTCGTTGAAATTGGTTGTCGAGCGTCGGTGATTATGGTAATATCAGATTTTGTTTCTGACCGCTACCGGAGCGAATTTTTGGGAGCCCTTAATTTGATAAAAAGTATTTTTTTATGGCAACTGACCCACAAGTTTTAGTGCCTTAAGCCAGTTCTCACCGAAAGCTATTGAGTGATCAAGTTTTTGTTGGTGGAGGGGCAAATTAAGTTCCCAGGAATACCGACGTAATAAATGCAATTTAGAACATTAACAATAAACGATAGAAAAACACAAAGCTACTCTTCAAATAGCCTAATCCAGTATTTATTATCTTACACGACGAGATAAATCCAAAAAGAGATAAAATAAAATCCAGTAACAGTCGTTGAATTAAAGATATTATTATCAACAACTGAATGTAAGCAATCAGTCAGACCATTCTGCTCAAAGACGATGATTTACTAAATGATGATAATCTCTACAGATGTTTTATGTTTACGTCAGAAAATCAATAAACTTTTTATGTTAATAAAAAGAATAGACTGCTAAATATATTTATTATTTGTCTAATACATACGCTATGTTTTAAAATTAGTAAAACGGAATCAGATTTTAGTTATTACTCGCAAAATATTTATTAGTCGTGTTCGTGAATGAATGAAGTATTATTAAGGTTGAATTTTGATAAATTCGTGCAACTTTTAGAATTATAGAAACAATCACATCCTTTCGAATGGTCCCACCGACTCACCCACTCTCAGCAGTTTGCAAGTAATTAACACAACTTGTTACCAGTTTGAGAAGATTGAGTGTTTATTTGTTTAAAACAAAACGATGAAAAGTATTTTTAATTATATTTTGTTTAGACCTTATAAGGCAATAAACGATTATAGTGACCGCACACTACGGACAACAGGATTTGCTAGTAAACATTATCCCAGATATAGTTACAAAGTTGATTCATTTAGTGAATAAGAAAAATTGTAAGATGTGGCTCCAGCCCCTTGTATTTATTCAAAACTTAAATGGGGACCAGAAATATTGATTTATCTTTGGGAGAATGCAATAGCCATCAATATAAACTTTCAATCAATCAAACCCGGTCTGGACTGAAACATTGTCTAACTTAAATACTTTACGGATAAGAACCGTTTGTGTGCCACAAGCACTATTAGTGTGCCAGCCCAGCCCCGACTGCCTCTTTCTTGTTACCATTTGTGTCATTATCTCAAGTGCCTCTGCCAAGTGCACTGTCGTTTAACTACAATTGGTATCTGAACACAGGGCACAATATCGTTGCATTTCATTTGTCCTTTCATTTGTTTGGTACTGCTTTAAAATATTTGTTAGTAAAGTTAATTCGGAATTTTGGTTTAATTAGACTTTGAAAGTTATGGCTACTCATTAGAGACGTGAGAAAATACTGCGAGAGTTATGGTAATGTTTATGTTGTAGAAATTCTTAGGGAAAGCTTGAAAGAGTCCTTCTTAGGAGTCGAATGAAAGGTAGCCGAAGACGCCAATATTGTTCCAAATGATTCTGTGTGATCTATCTTTGCTTACCCTTTATAGGTGATATAATTATGATGTTCTGTCTCCTATCATAAAAGGGAATCAACCAGAAATAGGCACCTAATAATCTTGATCCGAATTTCAAGAATCATCCTTACAACTCTAAAAGCCATTAAAAATCAATTACAGAAAAAAACAAGGGTACCACAATAAGCAGTAGTCTTGGTGGCCCCCGGCCAAAAGGCTGGGCCATTCAAACCTCAAATTTGTCAAGCCATTATCAACTTTAAGACTTGGCAATAAAGGATCGTTATTGAGAGAGATAATGTCTGTTCTTTCGAAACATGCTACACAATATTTGACCTTATGACTTTGAGATAAGGGTGCAGTAAGTAGTCAAGTAATGACTGCCCCAGGTTAGGTCCTCTTTAAATTACAGTGGACCGACACCCGGTTCCGAGTGAAGGCTGTATTATTGTGTTGGAGCATGGAGAACTTGACAGATGCACTTTGTATTCAACAGCTAATGGTAATGGTAAAAAGTTGGTAATAACGGCATGTGCCAAGACTGATGGTATTCGTCAGGGCGGACGTAAAGTAACTGCTGTCACAATCTAAATACGTCAAAACTGGGATGACTTTCTGTTCCTCAATATACAACTAAGAAACATGAGGGACAATAAATTTAAATTGTGATACTCCATGGGATATTAGACACCTTGCTATAATTTAAAATCGATTGGAAATCGTAATGGGACTTATAAACAATACAAAGTTGCCCGATACGATGATGATGAAACAATACAAAGTGGTCTTCGGAGGATTTGCAATTTTACCTTCTGAGCCTCTATACTATGTGCTATTGTATTTGAAGCCAGTAGCGGCTTCGCTATTAACTAAAGGTAAATAATTTATGGCTAAAAGCCTTCCGTACAACGTTGGGCCATTACAGTAATTAGTAATCCCTCAGATGCTAGTGTGGCCTTATAGAGTGTTTTAAGCAGGAGCCACAACAGTGCGTAGTTTGTCTTTATAATCTTCTTAGTGACATTTCAATTGAATAAACAGAAGCTCAAAGTAATTTCTCTGATAGATATTCTGTCTTTTCATCTCTGCTATAACGCAAATGCGTATTGTCGGTTGTTTGTTAATTTGGTTCAATTCAATTTTTTCAATTCATTTATTTATTCAGTAACAATTTACATTGCGTTCGAATTTAATCCAGCATGAACCATTAGCAGTGTTAGATGTACAAATATATATGAAACCATGCAATTAAATTAAAATTAGAAAACTATTGAGAAATTATATAAATAAAATGTAAAATACCATGCAAACATAAATTATTAAACCATATGTACCGTTAACTACCGTTAACTTCTTCCGTTACAAGTCACCCTGTATATATTAATACAGGGTAACTTGTAATTTGATGTATTCCTTCCAGGACGTGATAGTGTGACCTATTTGCAACATTTAAGCCCCATAAATCCTAGGCAAAAATTCATGGTGTTGGGAGTAAACTCAATTTTAATGTCAAAATTTGCCAGAATTCGCCTCTTAATATCACTTTTCTCTAAACTCTCAGTTTGCATGGCGTTCATTGCTATTCCATTGGGTACCTAATACTTTAATAAACCTTTCGATGTACCCAAATTGTCTAAAACATCAAACAGTTAAAAATAAAAGGAAGAAGTCTTTTAAACAATGGTATCCGGTTCATATTCATTCTAAGGAAATATGACCATGTTTTGAGCTACAGGTCTGAGCTCAAATGGATGTCCATTCGCCAAAGAAGAAGCTTGCGCGCTTTGACCACTCTTTTCTCCCTTCTCAACTCTCCCACCCCTCCTTCTTATCTTAAGTATCGCTTCCAATATCTATGTTCTTCGCACGCTAAATGTCTGCGTTCTTCCAACAATCTTCTTCTACTCTGTCCTTCTCATACTTCTGACTTTGTTCATTCTTCCTTTCATATTCAGTCTATTCTTCTTTGGAATGCGCTTCCTCTTGAGATCAGTACAGCCACCAGTCGGTATTGCATTTAAACAGAAATTGCAGAGTTATTTTCAAAACAAATAGCGTAGAGTCATCTCAATTATATATCTCTTTTCCTTGAATTTGTATGTATATATTATATGTATAATGTAGGTATATATTGTAGTAAATATGTATGTATTTGTATTATAAGCTTGTAACCTATTTATGTATTTCTGTCCCTATTCTATTTATAATCTATTATGTTATCTTTTAAAATCTATATATTTGAGACCGCAATGTTTGTCAAAAACAATATTGAGTTGTATAACCACTACACTCGTATAAGGCGCAAGGACCAACTGCGCACAGTAGCTACCAAGACTCATTTAATGAATGAAAGTATCTTTTGTACAGCTGCTCGCATCTTTAATAATATTCCGGGACCTATTAGAATATTACCAGTAATAACAAAATTCAAAAAGAATCTCCATGATCTGCTAGTAAACAAATGCTACTACTCTATAAAAGAATTCCTATCAGACAAATCTCTACTCCAATACAGTCTCCCTCAGTCACGACGCGTTCAGTAGCCCCCTGATGTGTACCTACCTGTGTTTATTGTTCTCTTTAAAATTGTGTGACATTCTAATAATGTAATCATCTATAACTTAATAACATTTTATGTGACATTTTAATAATTTAATCATTTGTAAACTATGTATTCTTAATGTTTGTAATTTGCATGTAATTGACTATTGTATGCCATATGGGCGGGACATAGCTGATCACAAAATTATTTTAAGACCCGTATTATGTACCTACCTATGATCCACAATAAAGATATTGATTGATTGAAAAAAAAATCATTCGTTATTTTTATTTCCTCTCAGAGAACCTGCCATCTTATCTTTTGACCACCCTTGGATGACTGGTGGAGAATGCCTAAGGCATTAAGTCTGCCTTCGTACTTAATATTGTGCGAGAAGTTTAAATAAATGAACATTTTCAAAAATCATTTTTATAGGTACATAAACTTTGACGCCAGTTATATAAAAAAAAAATTATGGCGTTAAGCGTGAAAATTATGGGAAATACATCTTCATTTAATCAGCTATCTAAAGAAGTACAACAGTCAAGAAATATTTAGAGGTCCCGATGAAACAGGGAATAATGCTGGCAAAGATCGACATTGCAATATTTTGAGATTGTGTAAAAATTGAATGAATTAATTAACTGGTTTAGCTGGTTTGGTTTTTGACCAGTGCGTGTTGCCAGTGATGACCTATAGCACTGGACCGTGGTCGCTCACATAGGGCCTTATTGGAAGGCTAAAAGTCACCCATAAGGCAATGGAGATTCCTACGTGATCGAATCAGAAATGAAAAGATCCGCAGGCGAAGCAAGGTTACCGACATAGCCCGAAGAATTGCCAAGCTTAAGTGGCAGTGGGCAGGGAACATTGGTCGCTGGGGCTGAAAGGTTCTGGAGTGGTCATCGCGTACCGGAAGACGTAGCGTTGGAAGGCCTCCTACATGGTGGATCGGTGACCTTGTAAAGGCTGCAGGAATCCGCCGGATGCAGGAAGCACAGAACCGGTTGAAGTGGTAGTGATCGGGGGAGGCGTATGTCCAGCAGTGGACGTCTTTCAGCTGAAATGATGATGAATGATGAATTAACTGGTTTATACGACCAACTAATTTCTAACCCCCCAGCAATCCATTACACTACAAGAACGAATTTATGATATTTCAGCACGACGGATGCCCAGCTCACTATCTAATCACGGTACATCAATGGATGGACAATCATTTCCACATTCGTTGGATAGGCGGATGAGACCCCATGCCATAGCCTGGGAAGTCGTTTGACCTTACTCCTCTAGATGTTTATATTTGGGGTCACTTGAGAAGCCGTACCACGGTAATATTATAGATAATATTACCGTGGCCGTACGTTACACTCGACACCGGTGCCTGTATAAATGTACCGAAGAGATGTCTTGTAGCTATAGACAAAGAGATTTCTTGATACCTCATTCATTCATTTATTACTATTCATATATACACATCATAAGTAAACTCCAGAATTGTCATGGTTACAACAAGCCACATTCTCCCACAACAATAACGTATTAAGTTTTTACATAACTGTACATGACATCACAGTTGAATCACAGCGATATCATACTGCCATCATACCCGCGCAAAACAAATTATAAAACGACACTATACTTTCAGTTAATCAACCGCATGCCAGCGTAGAAACTAATAGTGATTGCTGTAAAAAACGGCGGCACTGTCTCAAGACATGGAAGAAATAAAGGAGATACGCCGAGAACGACTAGTGTTGTTTTGATGAAAACTATTTTAGGACGCGAAATAAATGATTTTGGTAGGATGTTGAAAATGGTAACAATGTAAAGGTGTTTGACAAAATGTGACAGCAATTTATATCAGACATTCTGGGTTGTGTAACTTCCAAAAGCATTTAGACAGATACACACGTACATTACTACAAATTTGCAAATTTTAGATAGGAAAGAAGAGGACATTTAAGATTAATAAGGAAATAAGGATCAACTATCTGTATTATAGGAAGATTCCCGTCCATGTCCCTCACTATTTACCGGTAAATCAACAATTAAATTAGCCTTAATTTGCCGAGAATTAACGACTGCTTCACTACGTTATTTTCTTCTATATTTATGTTAACAATCTGTTATCTCCTGTTAAGATATATTACTTCTGGATTTACGTCGTAATTTGTTAACGGCATTCTGACCGAGGCGAGGAGGATATCGTTAGTAGAGGGTTGATTTAAGGAGCTCATTATTGAAGTTGATTGGTCGAAGCAAAGGTTGGAGCTAATTTTGACTGTTGATTGGTCGAAGCAACGATGGTCTGGTTCTTCAGAGTTAATTGTTGGAGGAACAGGATTGATGGCAGTTATTTGTTTCTTAATTGTCGGTTATGTATTGGTTTGTTAAGTTTGTTATGTTTATTACGTTGCTGTCTGATTGTGGTATTTGAAGTCGTGAGGTCTTCAGAGATTTCTGGTTTGACGATGGTGGAATATGCAAAAAAGTTTTGGTTTATGAGTTTTGCCATAATTTGTGTTTGTTTTGTTATTTTTTATAGATCCGATTTGGTCGTTCAATACATAAAAAGTAAAGAGATTTTTACAAAACCAGCACCCTTATAAGTAACACACTTTCATCACAATTCGAAAGTTTGAAGGATATTGCTAATCCATTTCTTCATAGGTTTGAAATATTCATCCGCTCTACAACGTAAATAATGTAATGAACTGTCAAAATGAAACACATTGCAATCAATTGTTATTTTATGAGTGTTTCGCAATGAACTACCCACCCATTTTAAAAATTGGTGCCTGTTTGTGGCGTTTGTGTGGCGTTTGCCATCTTAACTGGTCTTAAAACTTTCATCGGCGTTTTACGAATGTTTATAAAACAAACTCTGCCAAGCCCACGACAGTTATCACCGAGTCAATTGTCTCTCAAATCTAGCAGTTCTCTTCGCAATAGTCATAAAGGCACAAGAACGCTACCATTTCTTAAAGGGAATGTATATACCCGACAGTCCCGTAGACCACAAGATACGAGTCCTTCCTCAGCCGTGTTCGTACTGCGCAATAGAGTCATGTACCATATACCCCCTTGTCCTCATATATTGCCTTATACAGCGCGCGCTCGCCGACTGTTTTTACACCATTTTATTGGCCCTGATTTATTGAACTCGTCGTTTAAGGTAAAGTTATTGCTTATAGGATATTAGTAAAAAGTTTAGCTGGAGACTGAATAGAAATTGGTCGTATTTTTTCTGTAAAATGGTACACTTCTGGTCATTGTTTGGTTTTTATGAAAACGGGGTGTAATACTGCCTCATTGTGTTTCTGGATTTTTTTTTTCTTGGTTTCGCAATCGTGTTTGTTGAGTCTAGCTGAAGCTAGACTTCAGAACGATTATTGATTATATATTGATTTTGCTGTGTGAACACAGCAAAATCAAAGCGTGTGTGCACTCAACAACATCTTTGAGTTCTTTCGTTCGATCTGTTTGGTTGTTTGTCACTAAATTCGCAACTGTCTTGTATGATAATTTTTGGAAACCTTTTCATATTTATTTTAATTTTGTACTGTGTGTGTCTAAATGAATATCGTCTGCTGCAGAATAAACATATTTATATATACATATATATATATACCTTCTAGGAAACAGTTATGAAGAAAAGCTAAAAGGCCTAGGATTACAACTTTACGAGGAACCGTAATAAAGTTATTTTATTAAAATTCTCATCATAGCAGACTGACTGTAAATGTTTTAACTGCTAAAGAGAGATATCTTAATAAACTGCGCAGTAAATGATTGTGAGGGAATAAAGCCATTACTACCATAATAATTGTTTGCAAAGAGATTAGTATAAGTAAGGGTGGAGAGAATGCTAATACTCATAATATAATTAATGATGATTTCCAAGCAATCCAACATAAAACAAGTCTTCAGTATTCTTGTTCTGAAGTGAAATCAGGGTAAAGTTGATAAGAGGTTTAAATTCGATGAGTTGAGTTGAGTTGAGAGATTCTTTGAACACAGTTTAGCGTGGCAGACGTATTGGAACATCATAAACTTTAATCGGATTAAATTGCCATGTTCCGTCAGAAAACACCTTGCAGCTTCCGGAAAACTTTCCAATAATAATAATTCCATTAAAATCTGCCTAACGGTTCTCCACGTGGACAGACACTTTCTTATCGAGTGTTATTTACAACATATTTTAATTTGTGGAAGCTTGGCGATATGATTTATAATCACCGTTACTAGCATACCGAACACCGAAGTGAAGCAATACGTGATTCTATTAGAGAAGTATTCCGTTGAGTTCCGTTCCGTGATCTGTAGCCATTTGTATTAAATCTGTTTTATTTTCAATCAGAGATTTATTCAAAACATGATTTAGAAACAGGATTTTCGGTTAGAGGTTGTCGGTGTATGTTCGTCCGTTGCTGGATTAGTATGTTTTACACAAGTATGGAAACATTTCTCATTAGGTAGATTATTTAAAAATTCAGTCTGTAGTAGAACTTGCGAGCTCGTTTAATAATCTAAGGCTTGTTATTCCAATGAAAACTACTAAAGGGATGATCTATCTGTGACATGGTACATGGCTTGTTTATATTCCCGATATGGGAATTTAAATAAAAGATAAATTATGTTTACACTTCTGCAAGAATATTTTGAATATCTTAGCACAAATGATCTAGGTCTAGAAACAACACTTACATAAAAATTACATATGTATGGTAATTTTAGTTCTCATGCATATATTTGCATTTGACTCTACATCTGATTATTTTGCTTTAGATACTTCTAGTGCTTGAGAGTGTCTTGGCATAGATCTATCAACAAAGCAGTTAAATCAGTTAGAAAGCCCTTCGTATTTAGTAAACCTAAAACAATCATGATATTTGGTAAGTTTTTGGCCACTGACATCCCCAAAACATATCTATGGGCTGGAAATAAACCCATGGTACTCGGGAAAAGCGAGTCGGTCTTGGATGAGACTGGCCCCTGACTGTGGAGACTGGCTCGACCAGAGAAAGGTTGAAGGCTAATACGGGCTGAGATAATGATGAGTCGTTTACTGCGTTATTGACTGAAATACAGGCTGTAGTAAGTTAGACTAGAACTCATCCTCAGCAGATTGAAGAATCCGGTTTATAAAGCTAATGCATGATATGCTGACAAATTGAAAAGATTTGACAGAATCATAGTCTGAACCAAAATATTTCTTGTGCATAACAAAGGTTCACACGAGCTAACTTTACTTTAGCCGTACAACAATAGTTTGCTCAGAATACGGGGTTTTCTCCCGTCTGAACGTGTCATAATGGCCAATTTGGTTTCGTTCAGTACTCTGTCTTTTATGTTAGGTGACCCACTTGTGTTCATAACTCACTGCTTTGTTCTCTTCGTTAACCTTACGAGGCAAACTATTTTTGTTTACTTGGATTTTTTTTCCAGAAGAGGTTGGAGGTTGTTAAAGATTTATTAATATTATTTATTTATTATTATTAACCATTTATATACACACATATAAAAACAGACAAGAAGAAAAGAAAAGAAGAATACGCACAAAGGTGATGCTTATTTGTAAAGAAATCTCTTTCAACATACCTGCGATAGGAAAGTAGATAGGAATTACAAATTGGCGAAGATATGATATGATAAGCGCAAGACTGACCGTCTTGGCTATACTTGAGGGCGGGGGAGTCCTATGTCCAGCAGTGGACGACTTATGATTGAATGATGATGATAATAGTAATATTTCATATTATTGCTTTCAGAATAATTGTGCTATACTTAATCAGACTGATGTATTACACTTAATAATTTCAGAGTAAAGGATCGTACAGACTAGCGCGATATCGTGGGCGTGACAGGCAGCAATATACTGCCCGCGATATCGCCCCAGTCTGCACGAGCCTTAACATAATACTTTAAAGGAATTTAAGATAACCAACAAATATCAATGTTCAATTAAATAACCGTTTTAATATACACATTAGACAGTAAATAGCTATAAAAACCTAATGTTATAGTTATGGATGTGTTTAGTTTTAATAACAATTTTCATATGTGCCTAGCTACATGTTTATGGACCTATAAAACTCGTTATTTCTTCATGAATAGCTTTAGATTACCCATACGTAGGGTTGTAAACGTTATGGTTTTACTTGATGAAAGAAAGCCGATGAAGTTAGTTACTCCTGATGGAAATCTTCACAGGTTATTGTGTCTTAATTACTAAGTTTTTAGTTGATTTTCAGACGAATATGGAGTTCTGCTAGGCTACTCCACTGATTTGACAGTTAAGGTGTATAAATAATAATCTTAATAAATGAGATTACTATGGAACGTTTTGCACAGAATGACAATCAGTCTATTTTTCAGAATAGGCAAACAGGAAAAGTCTTGCTCTCGCATAGCTTACAGTCTATGAGGAAATATCTATAGCTTGTAGTATAATCAGTGCCATAACAAAGGGATTGTAAATCTTTTAGTTGTAAGCCAAAATACTTTCGACTACTAGTCTACCATTTTATACGTATTTTAACTTACGTTACCTTGATGCTAAATAACTCCAACTACGAAATCAATTCAATCTATGGCACTGATTTGTATACTTCTTATCCTATTTGGGATTCATCTAACCAACATTACATACGTAGTATTGCAAATATTCCCACGTCTGCTGCCTACTGCGTCCCCAGTAGAATGTGCGGTGCATTTTTATTACAACTAGCGTCATCTGAGATGTTATCTGGTTCGATATTATTCCATTTAACTTTAAATAACGCTGTCATACCTTTTTGTTTTCCTTTTAAAGCCTCTATTTTAAGCTCTTGAATTTAAATGGATGAACGCGAAAGTGACTTTGCATTAACTGTGGGTGCATATTGGTCTTTATGGACTACTTAATGTTCCTGGTTAACTATTGTAAAGTGATCCTCTTCTGTCGTTTCAGAATTTGGGTAGGAAATAATATTGGGATTATCAGCAATAACTACAATTGCACTTTTATTGCTTGGCTTGGCTAACCAGCACTTATGATGGGTGCTCTTTAGGATTAGTAGTGAAAAATCTTTAGCCAATTTATGTGATTGATTAATATTTCATATTTTATAAGAAATTTTGTTTTACATAGTCAGCAAGTGCTATACGGTAGGGCACAAACGGGGCTGATTCAACCTTTTTAGGTAGTGCACGTAAACCTTAACCTAATCAATGATAATATACACCATAAGGACACAAGCACAGTGCAAGAAAAATCACTATTAGTGATAAAAACATTTATTAATATCACAAGAATGACTTGTCTTCAATGCAAATCACTGGGTTTACCATAGAAATAGTTAACTAAACAGCTTTAGAGCATAAATATAAGTGTATTTGAGTAAAACAGATCGATATCAATCGTAAGTAGTCACTTTTATAGCCTGTATAGAGCTGGGTGATGGTTGCAACACTGTGCAACTAGCGGGCAATGATACAGGAGCTGCTTATAATGTATGAAGAGTAATAATTAATAGGTATCGCTTTTAGCGATAAGACCGCCCATTGTGTCACTCTATGTAAAACTTCTACATTTATATCTGTAATTTTTATGGTGTATTTGTGTGGTGTATTTTTATGGAGTATTATATTCTATTCTATTATGGTAATTTTGTACCGTATATCAGATTGATGAGGTAGGGACGAATATACATGAAATAGCAGTAACGGGTTCATCTACAAACTTGCTAATAATTAAAGAACTCAGTGCTCAACCAAACGTTAATCGTAGTAATCGTGATGGACATCGTAGTAAATTGTTTAGGAGTCCTTTCTTAAGTTTTGGTTTTACAACGTATAAATTCCGTGTTTTTCAACAGAACATATTCCAACATATCTTAGAACGTTGGATTTAATGAACGTTTGTTTTTACCCTTCATTAGAAACGCAACCGACAGGTGATATCACACCTGACAGAACACATCATTACCGTCGCAACGTGTATGTACCACTATAGCTCTACTGGCAGTTTACGTCATAAACCATTCTCATTCCCTTCCGCACACTGTTAATTAGCCAATACTTCTCACGTGTATCCAACAATAACACTGTAATCCTTTGTCGGAGATTCACTTTCTACACAACAGAAAACATTGCGACTAGACTCATACGATATTAAATCCGCAACAAACGCACATTTTCAACACTTCACCTCATCCAAAGAGTTTCAAAATTCAAAATGCAAAACGAAATATCACTGGCCAAAATAATTCGCGCGAAAAGCGTTCGATTTTCAAACGCGAACGCTTCCCGCGGCTGCGTGTGCGCAACTGTGAACTGAGTGACATAGAGCCAGCCAACCGTTGCGCACGATGCCTCAAAGAAAGAGATAGAAAGCGAAAATTTACTCAAGTTAGACAGATATGAATATACACGAAACCATCCCTTTAGCCGGCAACAAATACCTCTTATATTAAATATCTAATGTTTCATTAATTGAAACGGGTTGCGTACTAAAATATATCATGTTATTATTACGAGCGTTATTAAAATTCTTGACTGTTTTATAGTTATCCTGATTGGGAATTCAGTCAACTACACCTTAGTGCTTGTTTTATAGTTATCCTGATTGGGAATTCAGTCAACTACACCTTAGTGCTTGTTTTATAGTTATCCTGATTGGGAATTCAGTCAACTACACCTTAGTGCTTGTTTTATAGTTATCCTGATTGGGAATTCAGTCAACTACACCTTAGTGCTTGTTTTATAGTTATCCTGATTGGGAATTCAGTCAACTACACCTTAGTGCTTGTTTTCAATTTATGTAGGCAGATATCATAAAATTCTGTGGACGACAAACACACTATATTAGACACTATATTTGATTTGTGTACTACACCGTTCTCTCGATGGCGAAGAACATTATTTGGAATGAATTAGTCGAGATATTAAGGTAGATTTTTCTGCAATCCATAAATTGTGTCTTTCTACGTGTATGTATAATGTTCATCAGAAAAGCTATTACATCATAATCACGAATCATCTGATTTTAACAAGCTTCCGACATTCCGAGGTTAGTCTAACAACCTTTTGGTAGATTCTGCTCGTGAACACGACCATATTATAGACCGAGAAATTGTATATTAGTACTTTTGCCTTTGATAGGCTAAGCAGAAATTCAGCTAGATTGAATTGCATAATGCCTTTGTGTGGTAACATACATTTATAAAAGTACTTTGATAATTATATCCCTACTCTTGCTGTAGGAAGACGAACATTGATTAGATGAAGAAGACAGGTACCGTCTTCTTCTTCACATAACTACCATGTTAAAGGACATCAGTAAGGAAACCAGCAGTAACGTCAGTTCACGACTAAATCAGAAAACATTAAACAACAGTAACTCTAACTAATCAATCTCATCTACACGATAATCTGCGAATCTGCAGCTACTAAGCTACCTGAACAGCACGGTAATTTCTAATCTTTCGTCCCACTCCTCGAACATAGCAGAACGCATGCAATCCACCTCTAAACTCCTCATCCACTGAAACCCGTCCTGATGTGTGTCATCGGATAAACTGACTAATCTCACTTCTAATTAATAAGGCCCCGTAATGAAGAGAAACGCTGGAAAGGTCCGAGATATTATTTACGAGACAACTCGGCGTTTATCTCACAATTTACTGACTTTGCCTTTATGAAGCTGCATTTGAATGCGACTACATTAATATGGTAATTTTGAATTGGACGTATGAGCTTGTCTATATGTAGATAAGTAAGTATGCAAGTGATTACAAGCGGTTCGTCGCCATATTTAGATTTACGAATACGACAAGTTCTTTTGGAAATGAGTAACGGATTAAACGTTTAATATGGTGGAAACAAATTGAAATCAGGAGCTTAATATAGAAACTACAAACAAAGCAAGATCTGCCAGATATTGTTAATAGTAAAATATCAGAAAATTATTTAGGTCAAGTTTGGGTAAGCCAAGAAAATCATTTCAAGTTCAAGAACGCTTAGTTAAACTACTTATTTTTTATTTACAGTAAATAATGTTAGCAGGTCTAACATTATGTCAACACTCTTGATCAGATTACAAACTAATAAATAAACAAAAAAAAAGCTGCAACCGTTTAGAAACCTATGTTATCATTATGTCAGTCAGCTGTACGCAATAAATGAGCTTCCCCAAGAGCACGTTACTTCATAAATAGCAAAGGTCTTCAACATCAAGCCTATCTATTGAAAACAACAATGTTATACACAACAACCACCTGCCAAACGGTTCATTTCGATCAATTTTACGCTCCACACGAAATTATGCCTTAATAACTGGAACGAAGTATTCAATATAGCGTGGAAATAATTTGCGAGTTATGATGTTATTGATATTTTCTTGAACTCAGTCCATTGCAAGCTAAAAGAAGCTTTCAGGGGATGTGTTATGTCTAAAAATCGTGAAATAACAATTGGTAACGGAATGGAAGCGCGTGCTCCGAGCTGAGTTACCATTGTTGTACGTTGATAGGGTTTTCGTTTCGAGAAAAGCGTGTGAAGAATTTCAAAAGCTGTAAAACTTAACTGGCTTAGCCTAGAATCTAAATCGTTAGTCAGTTGTAGTAGTTTTTATAAAAGAAAGGTGAATATGAAGAGTGATCGCAATAAGTTATTGGATTTGAAGACATAAATAAGAGGCGGATATATGACGGAAGGTATGCATTACAAAAAAAACTTGATATAAGAAAATGTTCCAATTATAATACTGCGTATGAATACACTAGTACATATGGGACACCAAATAATATCAATGAATCCTGTAACACAAAACACTTGACGACATCAAATAACAGAAACACGACACAATTTATATACAAAACGACATCAATACCATTCATTCTCAAGAAAAATAAAACGAAAAGGAAGGCGACACGCGCACGAGTTGCTGCGATAGCGCGGCGCGGCGGTTCGAATCATCCAGTATAGTTATTACGCTGATTGCGGTAGCAAATGATACCGCCGCCGCGCCGGTGTGCCCACAATTTTCTGGTTGATATGGCCATACTTTCTTACGGGCACGAACCTTTGAGGTCTGGGACTTAGTAGCTTGGTTGTGTTGTTGTTGGTATTTTAAAGGAATTTGTCGTTTGGTATTATAGCTTGAAATTGTAGAAGGGTTTTTTCGGAATTCTGCTTTTTCTAATTTACCAACAGAATCTTAAAATAACGTACTATGCTTGCTTCATAATCTTAATAAGATTATGAAGCAAAAAAAAGAAAGTTGTCATATTCATCATCAATGTCTTGAAATATGGTGTATTATATAAATCAATATGATATAATATCCCAGTGTGCTTGTCCTTTTCTGTATACCATAAGAAGACAGAGAATTTTAATTAGTTCGAGAAAGAACGAAAGACAGAATCAAACCAAACTAGAGCATGTTATAAAGATAAGGGTTTTTTCGGAATTCTGCTTTTTCTAATTTACCAACAGAATCTTAAAATAACGTACTATGCTTGCTTCATAATCTTATTAAGATTATGAAGCAAGCATAGTACGTTATTTTAAGATTAAGATCTAGTTTGGTTTGATTCTGTCTTTCGTTCTTTCTCGAACTAATTAAAATTCTCTGTCTTCTTATGGTATACAGAAAAGGACAAGCACACTGGGATATTATATCATATTGATTTATCTAATACACCATATTTCAAGACATTGATGATGAATATGACAACTTTCTAGACTTACAGGCGTACAGAAACATTCAGCCGTACCTACACCACGCGTGCCTACGATGAGATGTGCCATTCTTATATCGAGTCAACGCAGGAGGTACTATCCGGTGCCCATAAACCGCCTTTCTAAGTACGTCTGGTCCTGTAGGCTCAGGCACCATTACCAATAGTCACGCCAGCATAGCACATGGCACATTGTGTGCAAAACAATAGCTTGTAAAGCAAGATGAGCGGTTTTTGCAACGACTGGGAAAGTGTTTGGTGACAGATTTCATTTGCTGGATATGTGAAAGTACTCGTAAGAGGAGATTTGCATGAAATGGTATTAAGTTTAAAGTTTTGCATATTTCTTAGCTAGGTAAACCTAAGTTGTTTATCGGTAGCTTAAATTACATGAGTTAAGAGACTATGAAGCAACTAAGTAGTTCTGTTACATTATTAGTCAGAATCAGAAAGACATTCTGATGGAACATATTAGTTTCTACAGAATACGAAGACAAAGTTTCACGTACAACGAGACTCACGGCTATGCCTTGATCGTGATCATATAGACCTCTATTTTCAACTTCACTAAGGGTATCAACAAGTATCGGTAATTCCAGATATTCACGATCGTGCAAATTGTCACACGTTCATACTGATCTGAACGAGTCCAGGGATTCCATATCGAATGGCGCATAATAAGATTAAAGGCTCCTACATACTGGCGCGACTTGTCGCGCGACGCGTCGCGACACAAAGGCACCGCTTGTAGCGCTACACGCGGTGTCTTTGTGTCGCGTCGCGTCGCGCGACAAGTCGCGCCAGTATGTAGGAGCCTTAAAGTGATCAGGTTCAGACACATTAGCAAAACACGTTGGTCTATAAAGATTGCAGTTAATGCGTTCAAATGGAAAAGTGTAGATTATAATTTTACGAGTTCGTGAGTAGGTATGCTGCATATGTATATCTACTAAAATCAACGTAGTCTGGCTTAAACCGAGTCAATAAAAACATAAAAAATCATTATCACGCAAAAAATGTAGTAATATTCTGGTGAAAAATGTAACCATGGCCGGTACAACACGTGTTTCACTAAAGGTTGATAGTCTCATATATTTCCGTATATTCTAGACAAGAAAAGTAATTCATAATTTGAAAAACTGTGGCACTTGTTGCTACAGACAGACGTTAACACCCAAACATAGCCACGCCCATTCCAAGTACGACTCTTTATGCCTTAAGGCAGGGACGCAATTAGGTAGACACTCCTGGCAAAGGAGTTTGAACTTTGTGATTAAAGCATTAAGGTGGTTATTAGCTGGTGAAGGTTATGGTCACTGGTATTTTGGGCTCAGGTTAGGAGAAACGGTTTGTTGATCAACTTGAGTCACAAGGTGTGTTGGTATCGATGAAAAAATTATGTTAAGGAAAGGAAGAATATCTGGCAAAGGTTTGATTACAACAGCTTCAGTTGTTTCTTCTTTTCACTATGATTGACTCACTTACTTCGACTGGCTTTATAATCTAAGCAAAAACATAGACAAACAAAGAAATGAAGTCATACGTAAGAGAACCAATGCTCTAGCCGCCCTCGAACATAACCAACGTCTGAAGTGGTAATGGGCAGGCTATGTGGCACGCCTACCTGTGACAAGATGGACACATTGACCAACCATGGACCAACAGGAAGAAGACCCAGAGGACGTCCACCGGAACACTGGGTAAATGAATTCAACAAAAGCATAGGCAGACTCGATGGTCAAAGTTGAAAAAAAGTGTAGCTACATTTTTTAGGGTAGTAAACAAGGAACCCTTGTAGTTTCGCCATGTCCGTCTGTCTGTGTCCGTCTGTCTGTCTGTCCCCGCTGTAGCTCAGAGACGCTTAGTACTAGAAAGCTGTAATTTGGCATCGGTGTACATACATATTAATCACGTCGATAAAGTGCTAAAACAAAAACTTAAAAAAAAATCTTTTTTATTGTAGGGTGATATATTTTTTTCTCGTCTACCCCATAGTGTGGGGTATCGTTGGATAGGCCGTTTAAAAATATTGCGGATCTGTGAACACCACTTTCGATTCCAGGATCCGCTTGCATAATATTAAGCATTAAAGTGCAAATTTTTGTTAAAGTCAAGTGTCCCTCCCCCTGCCAGCTAAACGGTTGTTTATGGAGATGTGAAAAAAATCATGGCAGTAGTAGGTACATAATATAATGAAATTAAAAGGAGAACTATCACAGCTAAGTAGGCTTTACAAGTTAATGAGTAATAGTCGACCAACTTAAATTTGCTTTTGGAGAATTGACCGTGACATACATCGATGTATGGGAGAATATTTTTTTCAACTACAATGTTAAGTTTGTTTTTGGGATAAATTCATCCCAACTTCCCAACTACGGAACCATTCATTGTGCGTGGTCCAACACGCAAAAAACCGGCCAAGCGGTTTTTTATAGTATAGGTATTGTTTTTAAATGTATTTTTTTAGTAATCCACTTGTATAAAATATAATGTTTCTCTTTGTTATGGAAATAAAGGCTATATTATTATTTTGTTTATTCCTTTTTTGCCATACTTTTATTTATGTGATTATAATGAACCTGTATTTATACGAGTTGGTGTTTAATATGGGAAACCAACCATTAGTAATTTAATTGGTCAAGGACAGACAGCTAATGAGTCACAATTGATTTTCTATTGTTTGGCTCCGAATCGGTGTCGCGCGGGGCTTAACAGGTTAAATCCAATATTAATAATTAACATTGTAGCTTGTGGCTAACAAATAACAGCCACACGGGTCGATCGCTACGCTTGCCGCGGTTGGTCCGTGGATGGGTGACCATCTTTACATACCAAGACCCCTCCGTGCCTCGGAAGGAACGTCCCGGCTGTTATTTGTAGATCTTTACAGTCGTTACGGTTCGTCAGAAGCCCGTAAGTAAGCGTAAGCGGTATGTCGGGTAGCTCACGTAAAATGTGCTAAAGACTCTAGAGCTACACGACCGAAACCAACCGTACCAGCTTGGCAGTGCAGAATTGTACACCGTATTGGTGGGGCCAGAGCGCTCATCGCAAACTAATCTGCTTCAGGGAGGGCAATACTCGCCCTAGAGTGATGCGCTTTGTGAGGCGGGCGTTCTCAGGGACTGATATCGGCCCTCAGGACTATATGTCCCGTGTCACAGAACGCATCAACTTCCTGAAGCAGAAAGTGTATGCATAGGCGAACCGTATTCGTAGGTATAAGCGGCGAGTAGAGCGATACACTTAGAATCGTACCTTCCGGAGCGATGAAAGGTGGGTTTATAGGGGTTGGGAGTGACCAGACCAAGGTGTGACTGGCACGCGCCTGCCGGATGATGATGTCATGTGTTCTTTCTGGCGCAGAATCTGGTCGGTGCCTGTCAGTCACACCGAAGGTGATTGGGCTCGAGAAGTCGAGCGAACCTGCGATCCAATACCAGAAATGGGGGCTATTACCATCTACCCCCAAGATGTAGCTCGTGCAGTCCGTCCGTTACCTAACTGGAAGTCCCCAGAGCCGGACGGGCTGCACAAATTCTGGCTCAAATGGTTTTTAAGGTCGCACGCTCGCTTGGCGGCTCAGTACAAGACTGCTTTGGAGTCTGGTTCGCTACCCCGATTCCTAACGACAGGACTTACCTACGTGCTCCATAAATCAGGTAGCACCGCGGAACCCAAAAATTATAGGCCGATCACGTGTTTACCGACGGTCTATAAAGTTCTTACATCTATTTTGAGAGCTAAAATCCCGCGGTACTAAGGAGCTACTCCTCATTGATATGGCCATTAGCCAACAGGTTCGTCATTCCCGAAAGGATCTGTCGATATGTTGGATAGATTATAAGAAGGCCTATGACTCGGTGCCACATACATGGCTCATGAGGGTGCTGGTGTGGTATAAAGTAGATGCGACTCTACGTACCTTCCTGATGTCGTGTATGGGGCAATAGAGGACGGTCCTTAGCTATCCAGGATGTCGAAATATCCAGAGGAATAGCGACCCGATATGGATAGAGCGAGGCATATTTCAGGGCGATAGTTTCAGTCCGATTTGGTTCTGCTTAGCCTTGAATATTCAAAGAGCATTCAAAGTACAAAAAAAATGTATCAGAGTCATGAGCGGAGCAGAATATTTGGATCATTGCAGGCCATTATTTAAAGAATTAAAAATTCTTCCACTCCCGTGCCTGTATATTTTTGAGGTTTGTTTATTTGTAAAAAAATACCCTCATTTATTCATATTGAATGAACAAGTCTCCCAAAGATTGAATGAAAAAAATGCCGGGAAATTGCTAGTACCTCCTCAGAGATTGCAACTATACAGCAGAAATGCCAGTTGTATGACAATCAAAATTTATAATAAATTACCACCTGGCTTGAGAATGTTACCAATAACTAAATTCAAATGTAAAATGTTTACTTGGCTTTTAGATAATTATGTGTTTTTATTCCGTTAATGAATTTTTAAATCATTCTTTTTGACATTGTAATTAATATTCTACGCTATTAGTATTTTGACATTATAATTAAATATTTTGATACTAGAACTTTGATTTTTGACATAACTTTTTTTTTTTTTTTTTTGTTATGGAACTATGTTGTTTTTTTTTTGGCATGATTTAATATTTTGACATTACAAATAATCCAATTCAATTAATCTAAATTATTAATATTGTATCAAACTAAAAATATAAATTAATAAACAATTTCAATAATTTATTATAACTCTTATTGTACTCGTAATGTCTATAAGCATATTATTGCATGCACTTAGCTTATTTCATTTTTCTACACCAGCAATGGTAGTATATGTGAATCTATGTTTAATTTAAGATCTCAATGTACCATATACTTGGAAATAAATAAATATTATTATTATTATTATTATTATAATACTCTAAGCACACTGGTGGAGGATTCAGGTCTAGGCTATCGGTTGAGGAGACGTGGTCAGATTATATCTCACCCATTCTACATGGATGACCTAAAACTCTTTGCCTCCAATAATTTGCAACTGATGGAGCTACTGAAAATAACTGAAACTTTCAGTAGCGCCATCAGGATAGAATTTGGGGTGGATAAATGATAAATGATAAATGATTTTATTTCTGTAAGTAGGTTTTTACAAACACTTTTACACGTCAAAACATATTTTTTAAACTAGATGAGGCCGGCGTTTCCTATCTGACTACTCTGAGAAGAAAGGCCGAAACAAACTCAGAGGTCACAGTCTCTTTTAAAGTCCAGACATAATCTTGGTCAGATCATGTGAAGACCATGTCGATTGGTGTCTGAAATGGTCTTTTGATGAAAGAACCACACAGATTGAGTGGACCTGTCCAGTCAGTGCACGCATTTGTCAGTCGTTGTGCAGCTCAACTCATAACTAAAGGAGCTCAACGATTCAACGAACAATACCAAAGAAAGGACATTTGGCTAGGCCGAAAAAAAATACTCAAAACTGCCAGACCATGTTAAAAACTAACTGAGAATAAAACAAAATTAAACAATGATCCACATAGTCTTCACATTTACAATAATTAAAACAATATAATACTACACAGAGTAAATATTCATGTCATTGCATAAATAAAATTCATCAATGTCAATGTGTATATTCGGACATAATCTTGGTCAGATCATTTGAGGACCATGTAGGTTGGTGTCCGAAATGGTCTTTTGAGGAAAGACCACACAGATTTGAGTGGACCTGTCCAGTCAGTGCACGCATTTGTCAGTTATCATGCAGCTCATCTCAAAACTTAAGGAGCTCAATGATTTGACGAACAATACCAAAGAAAAGACATTTGGGTAGGCCGCATAAAGTACTCAAACTGCCAGACCATCATTAAAACTAAGAGACAAAAAAAAAATATGCGATCATGCATGTAAAGCAAGGGGAGATTGTGGAATCCGTGGGAACCCAACTTTCAGATTCCATAAACCTTAGAGCCCTCTCTGCATCCGAAAACTACAAGTATTTGGGTGTTACGGAAGCGTTGGGCATCAATGTTAATAACATGAAGCAATCGCTGAAGGAACGCTTTTTTGGCCGCCTGAAGAAAGTATTTAATAGCCTTCTTATCAGGCGGAAACAAAGTGCCTGCCTTCAACGGCTGGGTCATGCCGGTTTTGATGTACTCTTTCGGCATACTCAAATGGACTCAGACCGAACTCGACGCCCTGGATAGGAGGGTCCGTACGCTGCTAACTGCATATCGAATGCATCATCCACGTTCATCGGTAATGAGACTGTATATCCCGCGAAAGTGCGGAAGTCGAGGCTTTTTAAACGCTAAGCCCTCCCCTCCACAATCGCGAGATATGCAATCTCAGGGAATATTTCCTAAAAGCCGACGTGGGGATGCATCGAGATGTGGTCGCGGTGGCCAAGGGCCTCACCCCACTCTCCTTGGCTAGTGAGAACTGGCGCAAGCTTGTAGTGCTTGACACTAACGATCGCAGGGAGGTATGGCAGAGTAAGGAGCTTCACGGACGCTTTTTCCGGGCCCTACATGAGCCCGATGTAGATTTCCAAGCGTCCGTAGCCTGGCTACGTTTCCGTGACCTCTTTGGGGAAACCGAAGGTTTTGTCTGTGCAAGATCGTCTATGGACGAAGTTATCATGACGAAGAATTACCGGAGATTGATTGTGAAGGACGGCACGGTTGACGTCAGTCGGGCATGCCAACGTCCGGGAAAATCGATCCGACACATTATCTCCGGGTGTTCTCCTCCAGCTAACGAAGAGCAGTTGCATAGACACAACCTTGTAGTCAGGATTATCCATCAGCAATTTGCTCTGAAATACAACCTTGTGAAATCGGAAGTGCCGTACTACAGGTATGTGCCTGACCCAGTTCTTGAAAATGGAAATATCACATTGTACTGGGATCGACCCATCATCACTGACAGGACTATTGTTGCCAATAAACCTGATGTAGTGGTGGTGGATCGAACAGAGCTGCGCGCAATGATTGTTGACATAACAGTCTCTCATGACGGGAACCTCGTGAAAGCCGAAAAAGATAAACAAATCAAGTATCTTGACTTGGCTCGCGAGGTTGTCGACATGTGGGATGTGAATTCAGCAATCATTGTGCCGATAGTCATATCAGCCAATGGCTTAATTGCCAAGAGCCTCGACCAACACCTAAGGAGGCTCTCGTTGGACGGCTGGATTAAGGGCTTGATTCAGAGAGCGGTACTTCTGGACACGGCTCGCAATGTTAGGAGGTTCCTTTCTCTGGAGCCCTGACCGCCGGTAGCTTGGACCCTGTTCCCGATACCGGTGGGCTACCATTTATTATATTTTTAAATGTTTTTATATTTGAATATTTAAAAATATAATTTACTGTGTAAATAATGAAATAAAAGATAATAATAATAATAGTTTATTTCCCACAACAATTACAATATAGAGGTGTAAGTGTCATTTGATACACAATATTTTAAGAATCAAGTGAAGTATCTATGCACACAGAGGCACTACCATCATAAATTGCTGTAGGCTTTAGCAACGCTACTAAACATAGTAAGTATGATTACAATAAATGGATATAAAGGACCAGAGCGTTTGCCAGATTTATAAAGATTAAGTATTATTCTAAAAAAATAAAAATAAATATTTTTATCTGTAACTCCTTGAATTACGGCGAACAAATAAACCTGAGGAGGAATGTAATAGTCTTTGCGCAGTGAGTTGAGTTTGCAAAGTAATCAATATTTAGTGGCATGCGGACTGGAAGTAACTTCACTTGTCAGTAAACTAACGTCATCAGTCGAAAACTTAGGTGAAGTGAGCTTGAATTGAGCTGTCAAGCTGTCTAGCATCAGCTGGACTGGAATGACAGCACTTCACCTAAGTTTTCATGGTGAGATATTTACAGAATAGACGGTAGGCTTCATAAGTTCTTACGATTCTACTGTCATCAAAATCCTATAATATTTTCAATGAAAGAATTTCAATTCTTTCCCAATTCTGAACAAACACATCGCAAAGAACCGCAACTCACTTCCTCGTAGAACGTATCCCCAGTATTAGTAAACGCATGTTGAACAAGCACGTTCAGAATATTCCCGATACTTTATCTCTGGTTTATGTCCCCGATATGGCACAAAAGGCCATTTTGTTACCGCTAGGAATTTACTGCGCCATGCTTGTTTGATTTAAAGGAATCTATTTGTCTTCTTAACGCCGAGTTATTTCAACAGTGTTCGGGAATTTTCAGGCATGACGTGTGTCATGTTGTTCTTCATTTTAGAGAACAATAAAGATTATCTCTAATCAGGATTCCATTACTCAACAGTCAAATACACAGTCGGTTAGTCATTTTGTCCATTGGTTGATTATCAGAGAGCAACCTACATATATTCAACAATGGGTAGATTAAACCTGTAAATCACAATAAAGCCAATAATAATAATACACCTCCTACGTAAAACCAATCCCATTTGTACGTGAAAATATTCGAACCATTTGTGGTTACAATATCCAAATTGTCTATAATATTGGTGGTATCTTAATACCAGTCAATTGTTTTGTTTTCGATACAAAGCTTGTAATTTGCTTTCAATTTAAAAACAAAAGAATAGAGTTTTTAATAAAAGGAACTGACGGAATTTATTACTGGTGTGGCGAAGTTTGATTGCGATCGGAAATAGTAAGTGCTTTAATTTGTTAAAAGAAATATTACGTACTAATGGACGGTCCCGTTTTATTGAGTTAAATATTTGAGTTCTATAAAAGTTGTCGTGTCCAACATGTATAAAGACATAATGATGCCAGGAGTTAGGTGCGCCACTTTTTCTCAACTCTGGGAAGTGGTGGACGCTGAAAAAGTGTTCAAAAGTACCTGCTAGTTCTCAGCCTCATATAATAAATGACTTTGACCAATTATAACAAATTGTAACCATACAATGAAATCCTAAGGTGACCTCTGCCTTCCCAGTATCTACCAGCAACCTATATCAGTCGGTAGTGGGCACGTAGGCAGTAGATCCTCAACCAGACATCTTGTTATGTGCCTCGGTACAGATCGTGATCTTACAACAGCACCAACTCGTTAGGGACATCTGACCTCGAACAATGTTCGTGTGCAGGAGATAAACTTGTCTTTCAATTAGTTCCTACTGATAAGGGCGTGGAGGTAGAATTTGGTAAGGAAAGTAAATGCCTTCATTGGTTACACCATTAAATTCAATAGAAATACTCAGCTGTGGTGCTGTAGCTACAGGGATGAGACTGCTTCGTACACGAGGTTGATTAAAAGCTGTCTGTCAGAAGTAAGCCCCTCATCGAACCACGGCTAAACACAATGATAGAGTTACTAAACCCTAGATATAGTCGAATACGTAATTAGTTTATCTGTTATTGCTTCATTTTTAGGGTTCCGTACCCCAAAAGGAAAAACGGAACCCTCATAGGATCACTCGTGTGTGTCCGTCTGTCACAACCAATTTGCTCCGAATCTACTGGACCGATTAAGTTGAAATTTGGTACACATATGAATTTCTGTGACCTAAACGCGGACGTGTAACGTGAATAGGTAAATGAATTTTAATTATCCCCATATTCAAAATTAATTTACCTATTTACGTTACACGTCCGTGTTTAGAGGACTTCACTTTTGAGGGGCAAATGAGAAAATTGTAAAACAAAGTTTTGCAAACTGTACCGTGTGATATATCAAATAAAAGGGGTTGTTGTAAGGATTTCAGATATTTTTTGTAATAAATAGTTTTAAAGTTATTTAAGAAAATAGATAACAATTGACAGCCCGATCTCCGAGTCTAAAATTAAAAACAAATGCGGAAAATGGTTCTTTACTTATACATTACAGGAAAACCTATAAGAAGTCTATGGTTTTAAAACAACGTGGTAAATCTCTCAATATTGTGCGTACAAATATACATTTGTAGTTGGATGTATGAGGTAGCATGTTTTCAACTACAGTGTTAAGTTTGTTCTTGTGATAAATACATCTCAACTACGGAACCCTTCATTGTGCGTGGTCCGACACTCACTTGGCCGGTTTTTTATTGTTTCACCTGTGGGGTATAGTAATTTTATTCTTGGTGTATTGTCTTCACATACTTATAATTTAATAATTATATAATTAATGTGTACAAAATATTGTAAAACATTTTAAAAGAGTAACGGTGGAGTTTCTTTCCCATTCTTCTTCATACGAAACTACCTTTTGTAAGGGGCTAGTAGAATCAATTCTATTTTTTTTTGTAAATAACGTTCAGAAGTGCCTTCTATGTGCCTATTTGAAATAAATAATTTGACTTTAACTTTGAGTTTGATCGCATTACCACCTTAGGGTTAAGTGTTACTTGTACGTCATAAAACGACAAGGTCTGAGTGACATTTAGACGCGGACCACACAACAGAGACGTAAGACGAGGACGGGACGCAGACGTCGCGTCCCTTTCACGTACCTTCATTAATCTGCATACAAAATAAATTAAAGCGATCTGGCACTGCCACAAAACATTCAGAAAGGACAAGACGCAGGCGCGTTGCTTTTCAATCTGCATACTATTTTCCGCGGTCTGCGTCCCGTCGTCGTCACACGTCTCTTCTGTGTGGCTCGCGACTTAGATAATTTCATCCTCAGTAAAGTTTAAATTTATTCGAAATGTTTGTCAAATGTATAGTGAGGTCGACTATACCTGGGTCCTCCCTAAACTATGGTGAATAATATTCCAAATTAAACATCTATATGATACTTTCCCACTTGGAATCGGCCAAAATGGAACCGATCATTTCCATTAAACGGTACAAAATTCTTTCTATCAACGAATTGAACGTAATGATACGTTTTTGAATGAAATTCATAATATCTCAGAGCATTCAGCCTACAATACAATAATTTAACCAAAATAATGAGCACTGGACACTATACCCAAAATCATTCAAATTACAAGTAATTTTAGAAAAGGCCGCAGAGCAACTTACAGTTTACCATAGGGCTGGCAACATTAACAAAATCATTTATCATAGAGGAGTATCAAAAAATCTTTCAATGAATGAATCGATCGGATTACCTTCTTATGTAGTTAAATGATTAAATTCACTATAAACTTTTTTTTTTATTATGTCGAGGAACAAACAGTGGTTTCAAAGCTTCCTAATATCGTGCACAATGTTAACGTTTAGATATGATATAAATAAAATTACACACAGACATACATATCACTGACCTTATTGGTGATGTTTATGAAAAAGGATGTATGGACGTAAGGACGATGTATGGACGTAAACAAAGCAAAAGGAGTATCTAGGCAAGGATCGTAGCAGGTGGCGTTCTGTAGTTTCTGCCCCCAAGGGAACAAAGCATGAGTTTATGTAAGTGTATGTATGTGTAAAATTACACAAAAAATTGACAAAATGTCGCCAGGCACAATTGTTTGGTCCTCAATTGTTTTAACACTTAACATTCAAGTTTCGATATTGACAGGTAAAATCAAAATCAAAAGTTATTTATTCAAACTAGGCTGAGAATCAGCACTTTTCGAACGTCAAAATTACATAAGACAGTCCCCCAAAACGAAGCCCTTCACGAACTTCTTTTCTTTTCTCTGTAAATCACGGATATCATGAAAACATGTTGATTAAGAATAAACAAGTGGCAGCCCTGACTTGTGCGGAGCCGTCGAAAGCACACGTAATGACAGCTAGCAGCGAGATGTTTTGAATCTATTAACATTATGACACGGGTCGCCGCTCTCCGACTGCGCACACCACTCACACGGGCAATCATGTGAAAATTCGGTGAGTAGCTCTGAAGCTATTCACCGGATTTTGTAGAAAACGCATACTAAATGAAGGTAATTCAGATGGACAGGTCAATGGTTAATGGAGAGGATTTCAATAATCCGTAGGTATCTATTGAGTTTGAAAGAGAGGGACAGATAGTCTTTCTGCCTATAGTCATATTAGAAGTTTCACCTCAGAATAATAGAAAATAAGCTGGAAACTCGTATACACTTTAATTTTGGCGTTCTAAAAGTTGTCTCATACACAAGGTATTACACGGTACGACAAGGATATTCATCGCGATTCGCGGTTGACCTTGCATTACAGTAATATGGCTGAGCGCTGCGCGCTCTCCACCCTCTAAAACGGTTGAGCGCATGAAAAAATGTTTGGAACAAAATATATCGCAAATTTTATGCTTTAAAATTTATTATTATAGATGTTAACATGTAACAGCATTGGAGCTATAGAAACATAGATAATCGCAAAAAAAGGATTTTGTGACCTTTGACCTTGAACAACTTACGACGTAGACACGAGACTTTTAGAACGCCAAAATGAAGGTGTATATACGATGTTTCTAGCTTATTATCTCTTATTCCGAGGCTGACTCTTTTTTAGTTTTGTAGTTGTTTTTGTAAGTATTTTAATTTAGAAAAATATAGAACAGTTAGTCGTTCACAACTCATCTGTATTCTTAGCCTACGGCTGCAGCACACACAGGTACATAACATTACTACTACTACTCGTATGTAACACAACTGCGTAGGTTTTTAGATTAAATCTTACTTCGCCTAATGGCCCAGCCTCCACTTTGTGAATGTTAATATTACCAAACTAATTAGGTATACGTTATTAATTATTAATAGTTGGCAAGAAATTGTAATCGTGTTGCCCCCAGGCTGTGACTGAAGTAGGGCTATATGTAGCTCTAGCCCGGTATAGCCTAGGGCTATTGGATAGCCTATTTGTGTAACGGATTCCAGATAAGGTGGTAGCCGACTTAAAACGATTCACAACAATCTAGGGATCCAGGCAATTTTCTGATTATTGGTTATTCTGTAAAATGCAGTTCCTATGAAATTGTGTGTTGTGGATTAGACTTATTTCTCATACTTACAAATCTAATATCTTTATCAAATATCTTTGCGGAATACATACCTGAAACAAATAAATCCTCGGTTAAGCAGGTATTTAAAAAACACAGAGATAAATCATCAGGATTGGTGTAGTTAAAAGTAATCTTCGACCGCACAGAAAAAACAACACAAATGTAAACAAGCACGATATAAATGATGCCAATTATAAAATTGCCTCATATCACTCGTTCCTAGAATCTATTCCCCATAGAGAAATATCAATAAATAACTTACTAGAACCAACTCATAACTGGAATTCTAAAAGTAAACCCTTAACCCATTACAAACCCACAAGATTGCATCCCATCGAGCCACCAACATACTCCATACAAATCGTAATTAAAAACTGCACCAAACTATTATGTAGTTGCATACCGCAAAATCCGGTTTAACACAAAATGAATAGAAAAATTGTATCACCCCGTCCACACCATCCATTACTGGAGAACTACGTGACGATGATACACACAGATTTATAAAAGCAGCAGTGGATAGTGTACTTCTAAATAGTTTTCGAACTGGTATAGTATAAAAACTAGTTAGTGTAAATTTCTAGGCGGTGTTGAGGTGTCAGTGTTAATTTATAAGCTCCAGCGTAAATGGCGAAGAGATTAATATTGTCCATTGTGGGGAGGCGATGTATCAAGACGATGATAATGCGATAGATACAGGAGTGGCCGCGATAATGTCCGCGGAGAGAGGTTTTAATAAGGCTGATAAATTCATTGGTGATTAAAAATGATTGTGAGTATCGCAATGCGAGGCTTTTATCGTGTAGTGTTAATCAAGTGTATGGTTAATGTCACTTTGGCTTTTTAATATTTTCAGACAGCGATAAAAGGGATAAAGAAAAAGCTTATATTATAATTATAAACCTGGAATTTAAATTAAGGATGATTCTAAGTAAAAGAGATTCTATAAAGAGAGGTATAATTACTTAATAGAGATACAAGGGTCAGCTATTAAACATGGTGAGAAAAACTGTAAAGAGACATCAGTAAGACATTGTGCCAAACTTTAATTTCAATCAAAAACTCCTACATAGTTGAAGCCTCACTTTTCCTCGCACACACACTTCAATAGTCGTCACTGTCCCAGCCAATACTCGTAGATCTCACTCAGTGTTTTTTCCGTCACTCCTGCGCATAATTTGACACCGTCACATCTACAAGTCAATCGTTCACGATTATCATTCTTGTAACATTTATCGCACATAATAATATTATGCATGTCAACACTCAATGATTGACGGCCATGTTTTGTGGTAGTTCTACTTATTAGTGCTTGTCTTTTACTGGTAGAACGAGAGCAGGATTTTTGTTGTCTGTGGTAGGTCCATTTCCATAACATACGACTGTATTCTCCAATCACAATCAGAATGTATTTATTTGCCAGATTGTAGTGAGTAGTTTTCACTTCTGCCTCTCTAGTACCTACATTTCGCCAGCAATGTTGTAAGTCCAATTCATTTGCACTTTTATGTAATTATAACAATAAGCTCTTTAATTTTGTAAATTTTGCGTTTTGGTGTTTTCAGTACTTATTAGTTTATAATATAATGTATCTTTGTTGCTCAGTGTACCTCTTGTCTTGGCAAAGGCCTCCTCTAGCAATTTCCAAGGATTATTATCTCTCGCAACTCTTCTCGTCTTTTGTATTTTATTCCTCTGTTCTTTATGCCATCTCTGGGGTACCATTCTGTCACAACTCGACTCCCCCCATGGGAAGAAGGTGAGTGTTTATGTATGTGTATTAACTTTAAGTCATTTATAGAAAATTGCAGGCTAAACCACCGAACAGGTATTATGGTGTTTCTTACACATAAAACAACTGATTTCTAACAGAGCAATCGCCGCATCTACAGCCCGATGAGTATCTCCGATACATTCTAAATAAAGTTCCCAACGTGACTAATCTGTTGATCAACTGAATATCATAAATCACCACCATATTAGGACACAGTCGAGATACGCATCTATTTCCATTCATTATGCTCACTCTATGGTTCAAAAGGTCACTCGAACTTTTAAGAGGTGTGAAAAGAGCAATGACTGGGCTAATTAAGAAAAGATTGAACTAAGATTTAAAAGCAAGTACTTTTCTGTAGTTCTTTCAGGTAAGAAAGAAACTATAATTTCAACTATAAGCATATTTAATTACATATTTTAAGTCTTGTTACATATAACAAGACTAATGCTCATAAGCCATTAACATAAACGTTGATAGATGTTTCTATGGTCTCCGTTTCACTATGTGCGACTCTAATAATTATCATGATCGACAAGGGCTAATTACAATATTTTCACGACTTTGCTTCAGTTCTTGCTTGCTTTTCCTCAGTGTATTTTTGGATTGATCACCATAGATGTAATCACCATCTGTTGCAATGCGGAATGCATTAAAAAGACAGGTGCTAATTTATTGAATGCACGTTCATGACAATTGTATGATGATGTGTTCGATAGCGTGTAGGTGTTATCACGACGTGCATTACAATGAGACCACACGTGTCGGTCTATTTATGTAATGGTCACGATCGTTTTATTACAAGTGCTAATATTGTAAACAGACATTTTTCAAATGTCTGATTTAATTAACCTATTTATTTGTTACATTTTTAGGACAATAAGCTAAACGTGTTTTTGGAATTTAAAGGTCAATAGTATGCACGATAGTATGAAAGTCCGTGGACGGTCAAGGAGCGAGATGTTAAGGCGCAGATATATTATGATTTTAGTGACTTTTAAATCTGTTACTGTGTAATGCAAGCAAGTTATGCAAAAATGTATGTTAAACTAGAACGCATATACACCAACTCTATATGTGAATATTTAAAAGTATTGTAGTAAAATACTTTATGAAACAAATTCATGAAGTAATGTCTACATTTTCATGTTTTTTTTTTTGTATAAACAAACTATTTTATTATATATATATATAATACTATGTGATTTTTTTCAAATATACATTTTTTCGTTACTAAATATAAATATTTCCTATGAAACCGACCGGCGGCGGCGCAGCGGCGAGGGTTTGATCGCGACGTGCATTTGTATGACCGAGGTCCATGGCGATTACCCGACCCTTAAGTAAGTTTCAATTAAAATTCCTCTGCCGCAAAGTGGGCACATGCCACCTTTTGGAACTGTTATTTTCATTCAAAATGTTGACGTACGTAGGAGAAAAAATAGTGAGGTGCCGGTGAAAACGAACCACGTTAAGTTGGTTAACATTTTAATTCCTCGAGTGTATTGTAAAATTGAATGGATTAAATATTGATGACATCAAGGCTAGGAAAACCGCTTTTGATGGAGAACACATAATTCATAGTAGATTATCAAGATGACCTCTACACCTAACGACAGTTGGGACTGTGGCCTCATTGTAGAAGTGAAGCTGTATTATTTAAGTAGTTATGACTGCGAACACATCGATCGACCCACATGGACGTATGAGTCATTATTAAGACAAAGTTTTATGACTGGCCAAGGCATAGGAAATAGGAATTATTAATGTGCCGTGATATTTTCAATCACGAAAATAGAGTATTTTATTTTTCATGTTCTTGGTGTCATGAAGTTACGGGTCGTCAGAGGCCCGTAAGTCTGACAACCAATCTTACCAATGGGTATCGTATTACCCAGTAACTGTGTTGTGGAGGTCAGATAGGCAGTCGCTCCGTGTAAAATACTGGTATTCAGCTCCGGTTGGACTGGAAGCCGACCGCAACATAGTTTAGTAGCGCTCTTTCTGACTTTTTCTCTTATTGCTGCTCCTAAGGGTCGTAGCGTGATGTTGAGTAGCTTATAACCTTCCTCAAGAATTGGGCTATCAAATACAAATATTTTTTCAAATCCAACTGGTAGTTCTAGAGATAAGCGCGTTCAAACAAACAAACAAATTCTTCAGCTTTAGTATAATCAAATCATCACTTTAAATTATTTCAAATATTAATTAACCCGACTGCGTAAAAAGTGAACTTTCAAAAGATGGAAACCAGATGACCTATTTCTATATCTATTTAAACAATCTCATGCAGTCGCAGGCATCTTCTTAAATTTAACAATACAGAGGCATCTTCAAACAGACTTAACATCACGCTACGACCCTTAGGAGCCGAGCAAAAAGAAAAAAGTCAGAAAGAACGCTAAGCGAAAATGAACTGACGGGGCACAGCTTTAGGATATATTTTATATTAAAACAATAAATTTCACGCGGACGAAGTCGCGGGCAGTAGTTAGTTAGTACAGATAAGAAGCACTTGAATTGCGTTTCATATCCAAGGTTAGGTTAGGTTAGGTTAGCCTTAAAAGCCCGCGACAGAATAAACTGATGATGGTTGTCAAATGTTGGCAAATGCATGAATGCTACTCGGGGCCGTCATTTTTTCATTATATTTCCATAGATCTCCAGGGGACAGCTGATACCTAGATCTGGTAATTATTCTCGTATTACATTGAAACGATCCACAATAAATAACCAACATAACATAAAAGCTCGCGTGTTTTAAAACGTAGGAATAAAATTAAATCGAAGCCTTAGGCGCAGTGCTACAAATTGCGCAGGAGTTGGACAAAAACGTGCGCTCAATTACATCGCCGTTTTATTTCCAAATAATTACCCTGCTAACCACTGTGCGTGTTGTCTGTCAGGGGATGACTACCGGCTTTGTTTGAAGGTCATCATCCAAGAATGTCATAAACAGTAGGTAGGGTACACAAAACATATTTGAATAATTAGGTACTTGTTTGAATCTTGTTACGTAACAGCGGGTGCCACACAACTTGACTGCAAATTGAAACCCGCTGTACCATAGATATATTTCTATTTCTATGAGCTGTACCTGTTTCAAAAGACAATGCCGATCGTGAAAAAAAGTATTTTTAGTCATCAGTGAGCAAACTTTGCAAATTATTTGATGAAGGAGGCTTTTTTATGAGCATCATCATAATAGTCATCACAAACATTTTCAAAGCCATCCTGTCAAAGCCAAAATAGTCATATTTTTAGCACTGCTGTCCATCCATTAGACGCAGCTCTTATTGATTTATATTTTCTTTATTGTACACCTTAAGCGTCCTTCACGTCACCAAGGGAAATGGGGTGCCATATCCTTTGCAACGAATAACTCAGAACAGAGACAGGAAGAATAGACTCATGCCAGCTACCTTATTTATAGCCTTTAAACTCCTGCCAATGCTAATCCATCGTTTTGAGCCAAATGAAGGCGTAAAGCGAATCGGCCAGGTAGCATAGCCCGCGGGCACGGCAGCCATTCCACTAAATAGCCGATCGGCTCCGAAGCGGTCCGAACGAACCCGATCGTATCAAGCTTGCGTGTGCGCCGATTGCCCGCAACTTTGCCCGCTTTTAGTCTTTTTGCCTGTTTAGTTTTCCTGTTGGGCATCGAATTGAATTCTAAGTAGTTGTCTAATGCGAGCCTATGGAATTATAAGCTGGTTTACTTTTGTTTCTCGTGTGGCGTCTGATCGGACCAGTGGGCTGGTTAGTAGGATCGGGTCTATGATTTGTCTCGTTGTAATATAGGATTTCATAGCTGTTTACTGGTCAAATTAAATATCTTTCGTATCGATTTCAAAGAAGTAGGTCTCTGTAGGACCTATTTTAGCTGGTAATGAATTAGTCATTGGATTCAGGGAAGGAAAGATACGGTTTTGGCATAACTTGGGAAAAGAATAGTTATGTCTAGTCCAGCAGTGATCTGTAGGCGAAGTTGATTGATTATTGAATATCAAGTATTGCAACACAATATCAAATACACCACATCATCTAATCCGTCTAACATCAGCTTGATTAAGGGAGTTTGAGGCTATAATGATTATATTAAGCGAGTAATATGAGCTCTAATGATTATAGTAAGCGAGTATGAGCTGCAATGATTGCTAATCCATCGCTCGGTCACCTCATCGCATATTAAGGTATGGGGTAGACGAAACAGTTTCCCGTTGCTATAGCGGATTGAGTTAATTATGGGCCGAATCCATTACCGCGGTTATTTGTGCTGGCACACGTGTGCTTATTCAATGTTATCAATGTATATCTACATTGATTATATTGAATAAGCACACGTGTCGAATAAATATGACGGCGCAACAAGCGGTACTGTCTAGTTTTATTACGAAGTAACTGGTATCATCGAAAAGGTCGGATAAGAGTGACACTGGCTGCTGACAGTCACTCCAGCAGTGCGTCGCATCGACGGTTGCGTGGCGGCTGTCTTCTGATTACAGAAATGTCAGGGTCTGCCGTACCACGCCCACGACGAACTGCTATATTCCGGCACAATCCTGATGATATTGAAGGTGCTGAACCACTAATACGATGACCCTTCTGGTAAAGAATATCCTGCGCCGTTAAATATATTACCTACCTATGTAATTTTGCAATAAATATTAGCAAAATTCTCACACAACGAGTAAAATATGAATAAGTTTTTTCCTTCTTCAAAGATTAAACTACATACTAAAAAACGGATAATATGATAGATAGATATTCTTTCTGTAAGAAGACATGTGTACTGCGTCGAAGAATTACTACTGAGAAGATGATTCCATGATGTAAGGAAGAAGGAAAAGAAGACAGGAACTAGTCACTGACTGTCAAACCTGTCCTTGTTATTACTGGAATCCAACCTGTCACTCCAACATCAATCGATAGTTCCACTAATCCTGCCGCAAAAATCGTGAAGCATCAGACAATAACAACATCGTACCGATATCGCAATTACATCGCTCCACCATTGCGTACTACCACCACCAGCTGGCGACTACCATCGATCACCAATTGGCAACGGTTGTCGGCCGCGTGATTTACGTGCGAGGACGCGGACCTAACTAGTAATTAATTTCACTTTAATTTATTATAACTCGATGGTGACTTAACTGTTATTGTAGGGATCGTGGTCGCCTCAGAGATGGGCTCATAGTTGATGTCGGTGTTTTAGAGGGATTTTCGTTGACGGATTATGAAATATTGGTGGTTTCAATTATTATTATAGATTTGTTACGGTCACATTTGAAGAGATGTTATGACAGCTCAGGTTTCGAGTACTCCATCATTGGTTTTGACTATAATAATAAGTTTATTTAGTTTTCTCTTACAATGGTTATGGAGCACTTACCTATCAGTTTTAACCTATAAAAATTCACACTGTAAGAGCTAAAGGTTTTTAGAAAAAACCTGTATTTTAGGTCACAAGTCACGAGGCCCAGGTTTCTGTAAATCTTATATAAATATGTATTTTTGAGTGCTGTGGCAATGATAGGCGACTATTTTATTGAAAATAAATGTCTGTAACACCACGGCTGACCCAATGGCCATATAGCCAGCTCTCTAAAATATTGTTTCCTGTTCCAAAATATGCAGGTTGCACTTACAACTATACAGTACTACTACTTACATCTTGGCACACTGGATATCACGTCATCACACAAGTACCATCTATGTTTGACCATACAGTAATCAAAAATCTTCCATTCCTCCACATTTCACATGTAACCCGTGGTCCAGTTTACCTGGACACCTATTAGCCCGGGGTCCCGTACCCTAACATTATGCGCCATTACGCGCCTCCGCCTGATTTATAGGCGCCTGGTACTTTCGGCACCGGATGGAATCTTATAATTGTTTCTAATATCTCTGAGATCTAGTACACCGTGTATTTCTGTTAAGTTGAAGGTTCAAGTTTGTAGGTACCCATTTTAAAAGAATATTTAAAACCGGGGGGAGCAGTGGTGGCCCAGTGGTAACGGCCGCGACTTACGAGTTTTAGGTCGTAGGTTCGAACCCAGACAGGCGCTTTAGCATAATCACATATACAATCGACATAGTCCAGGAGGCCTGTGTCCCACCTCCGCTGGAGGCCCGCTCTCTCTCACAGAGGAGACTCTGTGAGAGGGAGTGGGCCGTAATCTACCACGCGGGCCCAGTGCGGGTTGGTAGATGTCACATGTCTTCGAATTTTTGGTTCTAGGACATGCCGGTTACCTCACGATGTTTTCCCTCACCGTTTTGAGAGCAGTGGTGATGAAATAATTAACACATAGTAAAGCGCCTGTGTCCCAGCAGTGGGAACATTATAGGCTTATTATGCTATTTAAAACTGATAAACCAGGTAGAAGCAAGATAAACTGTGATCACGATTTACAATCGATGGGATTTTTATAATCTGATGAAGTTACGAATATTAGCCTACCTGTAGCCTTCTGTTATTGATTTGATTGATCGATTGTTACGAGCTCTCATTGCGGATCTCTGCGCAGTCCGCGGTTCTCTCTCTAATAATTTTGTGACAACCACCTCTCGGAAAAAGAACTCCTTCATGAAAAGACACGAGGGAAGAGGCAGATTTCCCGCTTCTCAGATTACCTACCTACAAGATTCATTAATATCGGTAGTAAGACTAAAGTAGGAATTAATCTTCCTTCAAAAACAAAATATAAATATATTTAATGTTCTAAAAGTTAAATACCTACCTATAATATAATTGAAAAAAAAAACTATAAAAGTTTATTTTATATAAATTGTAACGTAAGAGAAGGCACATGCACCTACCCCATGTCTCCATGCTCTTCAGCATATCTTAAATCTTAATTTTCTGTAAGTACAAAAGTTGGTACGTATCCGGAATCTTTATCTGCTTGTTCAAGCAGTAACATGCACATTTAATATCAGTAATTAGGAGGCCAGTGGGCGCGCGCCACGCTGGGCGAAATACAACGAAGGGCTCCTAGTGGGCTCTTAATATTGTGTCTTATGAGGCGAATCTTTGTAGGTGTTCTTTTGTTTTATTTTTATTTAACTATTTACTTTAAGAGGCTTACAACACCTAAAGCGCGGTCACTGTCGGACTGCATAGAAAAGAAAGAGAAGCGCGATGACACAACGCTAGCAATTTATTGCTAAATATGAAGCAATTATCTATTTACAAAAAATCCATTGATTGGAGAAAAAAATTAAAACACTATTATGCTAATATGTTGCTTGTAGAATTATCTGACATAAAATCAGAATAATTGCATATATATTAGTATGGTTTTTAATCGTCAAAAGATGTTTTTCGAGGTATTTTCGTGATTTTTTTCTATCGTATCAAATTAGTTATATTATGTTTTCAACACACTATCTACCTAGCATATATCCTGAAGAATATCATATATTTTTCTGATTTTGTGTACTGCACTGGATCATATACTTTTACGCATTATAAAACTTACAAAATTTGCGTTTAGGTCCTGTAGTCCCCTTAAGTACCTACATATCACTGAGCAAACCGCATTACCAGCTACTGGACCGGTAGACAATAAACGCATCTGGCTAAGCTTGCACATGTTGGCCAAACTACGTCAACGTTTCCGTGTTTTCTATGAAAGAGAACACGTTAAAATTATTATTTACCGAAAGCCGTGTTGAGTACCTACATCTTTATTTACTAAGAAAAAAGATGATGACATTACCTATCTTGAAGTGTTTACAACTTTTCAAGAAACATATTCGCACCTAACCTTAATTATAATGATCATTAAGTTTGATTTCACACATAGGTGCATACAGTTAAACTGAATTTACACGGTGCAAGCTTAGTGCCTGTGGCATACCATAAAATTGCAGCAACAATTGACTAGCACCGTGTAAACAACACGCACAATAGTACATACGAGTAGTAGCACAAGTTAGTTGCCGTTCAAAACTGGTATAGACGTAAACACCTCGTACAATGCAATTGCATTCTACGTGGTGTTTACGCTTGTATGTAATCAATCGCATCCAACTCTACAAGTACGAACGAATTGAAATAAACACGCCTTGTCAGTACGAATATTTCTGTATTTATATTCTTGCACACATATAAACTTGGTATGTATTTAACAAACGATTTAATTAGGTAGCTACTCAATATAATATCAGTATAGACCATGATTTCCATTCGGTTGTGTTCAAAAAACCAGTACTTATGCAGTAACTGTCAAATTAGATACTTTTAAACTGCATGGACTACCTACAAAAATAATTTGAAGCAAATCACATACTTTCAATTTGATATTTAGTTATTAAAATCACTACAAATCTTATTAATATTTGGAAATCATGACAGAATGAAACAAGTATAAACAAATCTTGAGAAGACGTATCTCCTTTAAAGCCCCGCGTGACTCCGATTCGGTGTCAAACAATAGAAAATCAATTGTGTCTCATTAGCTGTCCTTGACCAATTAATTGGTCAAGGACCGAGGCAAAATGTGCATGCAATAACTGCCTTGTAATAAAATTGACTTGGTGTAAGTCGCATGCAATTTTATTGAAGGGCAAAACTTGCATGGATCGCATGGGTGTAAACACTTGCATGCGTTTCTTGAATGGTAATAATTGAGCGTGCTTTCTGGCATGCGATTATTGCTTTTGAACGGTCCAGAAACTTGCACCGTGTAAATGGGGTTTTACGATTACGTTTCAGAAGGTCCACGTTAAATAAGTTGAATGCTCGACAATACATGTACGTACAAAGTATTACATGCACGTACAAAGTATTATCATGTAGGCTAGGCACCTATCACAAATATAAAATGATAGTCATCTACCATTTTTATTTAGAAAAATGTCGATTGAGTGTTAAACAAGTTTATTGCTATTGCCATAATGCCGAGTTGTAAAGTGTCGCGTCGCGAAGGTTCCCACAATAAAGTAGGTACTGTGTATATAGCACTGCTAACATTCCCATCTCTGGAATTTCTACCTTCCTATACCGAGGTAAGAGTTTTCCTTGAAACATACTGAACAATTGGCTTGAAGGATTCCGAAGTTCATTCATAGGAAATGCATAGTCGATTTAAATTCAATTTTAATTTAATAATAATCTTACTTGCCTTAGTTTTGTCTGATGCATCATTGATAAACTAGGTGTAGTAATCAGGGCATGCTATCCGGATATCCTAATAATCCGAATATGATTTTGGAGTTTCGCTCTACTACTGATGATCACAGAGTACTTTTTTTTTTGGGTGGGGGATTATCAAATAACTTCTCCCGCTCTGAGCGGAGCGAGAGGGTGTGTCAGATTCTTACTGACTTAAACCCAACCGTATTCCTTCCGTTGCCTGTGTTGCCAGGGGCCTCGGTAACCCTTTTGAACTTCCACGCGACCCCAGCAGAATCATTGAGTACTACGTCATCATCCTTGCTGTAGTCAACTGAAGTCAAGCTCTGGGCAAAAGCTCTTTTGAATTATCGTTATGATGGACAATTCAAAAGTGCCTTTGCCCAGAGCTCGACTCAAAGTAGTACTCAGTGATTATCAGCAGCAGAGAGAAACCAGCAGTTGCAGTGGACTTCGAATAAATGGTTAGTCGTTACGGGTCGTCAGAAGCTCGAAAGTCTGATAACCAGACTTACCAAGGGGTATCGTGTTACCCAGTAGCTGGGTTGTGGAGGTCAGATAGGCAGTCGCTCCATGTAAAATACTGGTATTGAGCTGTATCCGGTAAGACTGGAAGCCGACCTCAACATAGTTGGGAAAAGGTTCGGCAGATGATGAGTACTAAATGCATCTCTTATTTATTTTTCTCATAGAGGGGGATGAAAAGCAGAGTGTGCCACACGGTACCAAAATTATTTAACCTCGAAGGACGTACTTTGAATCCCTCGCTATGCTTAGGATTCTACTCTAGAATCCCTCGCTAGGCTCGGGATTCTACTCTAGAATCCTTCGCGTCGCTCTTGATTCAAACAATCGCTCTCGCCCTCAATACATTATTTTGGTCCCCTATGACACAATCTACTATTCCAATGTTAAACATGGGATTCTATATAATAGCAAAATATCTTTTTGGTTCTAGGAGGTTTCCCTCTCACCGAGAGGAGGCCTGTGTCCCAGCAGTGGGAACATTATAGGCTGATTATGTAAAATAACTTACACTACGCGCAATACAAAACATTAAATTAAGAGCCATATGTTAGCTAGCACACCACTATAACAACCAAAAAAAAAAACAACGAAAACTATACTCAGGCAGAAAGAAAAACTTAAGCAGAACTTAATACCTAAATAAAAGCCTCCAAGCATGAAGGGCATACAGCATATAGTTATAGCTGTAATATAATATGTCTTTTATTTGGTATTGTTCGTCAAATCATTGATCTCCTAAAGTTTTGAGTTGAGCTGAATGATAACTGACAAATGCGTGCACTGACTTCCAATCAAATCTGTGTGGTTCTTTCCTGAAACGACCATTTTAGACATCAACCTACGTGGTTCTCAAAAGATCTGACCAAGATTATGTCTGGATTGTGATATACACATTGACATTGATAAATTTTATTTATGCAATGACATGAATATTTATACTCTGTGAATTATTATATTATTTTAATTATTGTAAATGTGAAGACTATGTGGGTCAATATTTAATTTTGTTTTATTCTCAGTTAGTTTTTAATATGGTCTGGCAGTTTGAGTATTGTTTGCGGCCTATCCAAATTTTCTTTCTTTGATATTGTTTGTTGAATCGTTGAGCTCCTTAAGATCTGAGTTGAGCTGCACAACTACTGACAAATGCTTGCACTGACTGGACAGGTCCACACAATCTGCGTGGTTCTATCATCAAAAGACCATTTCAGAAACCAATCTACATGGTCTTCACATGATCTGACCAAGATTATGTCTGGACTTTAAAAGTGACTGTGATGTCTGAGTTTGTTTCGGCCTTTCTTCTCAGAGTAGTCAGATAGGAAACGCCAACCTCATCTACACTGGCCTGCAAAACTAAGTACTACACTTTTAAAATTTAAATTTTTCTAAACTATAGAAATTAGAGATGCTTGCCATCAAGCCTGCTTCTCAGAAAGAGTCCAGTACGGTGGTACACTTGGACACATGGACCTTCTGAAGATATCTTTAGAAGGTCGCAGAGTTAGTGGCCATAGAAAACGGCACTCTGACTAGGGAAAGATATGCCCAGGAGATTCTAAATGCGTATGCAGGGCCGTATTTAGTAAATATGGGTGATGGATCGATGCTGATTCATGATAATGCCCGGCCACACACGGCTCGGGTCGTGCAAGAGTATATTCAGGAGGTTGGTATCAGCGTGATGGCTTCGCCATCAAGAATTTCTGATCTCTACCTGATTGAGCACGTCTAGGATGAGCTAGGGAGACTAGTCAGAAGCCGCAGACCACCACCAATCTCCCTCAGGGCACTAAAACAGGCCCTGATAGAAGAATGGGAGAATATTCCCCAACATCAGAAAACTCCGAAACCTCGTGTTCAGTATGCCAAATCGACTCGAAGCTGTAAGCAGAGCCTGAGGAGGTAATAACAGTTATTAAAAAATAAATAACATGTAAAACAAACATGTAAATGTTAGTTGAGTTTTATGACACTAAGCTAAAAATTGCCATTTTTATTGTTTTATCTTGATTTAGATTTTAAAATGTTACTAATGTATAATTTACTATGGTTTCAAAGAAAGCTGATAAAAATTGCTATAAAACGTTTTTTATTTTAAATATCTAACTTCTACAGTTTAGTAAAATTAAAATTTTAAAAGTGTAGTACTTAGTTTTGCAGGCCAGCGTAGATAAGGTTGGCGTTTCCTATCTGACTACTCTGAGAAGAAAGGCCGAAACAAACTCAGAGATCACAGTCACTTTTAAAGTCCAGACAAAATCTGGATGAAAAAATGGTTTCTGAAATGGTCTTTTGGTGAAAGAACTACGCAGATTGAGTCGACCTGTCGCTGGGGTCGGTGCATTTCATTCATTCATTCATTCATTCATTCATTCTCATATTAAAAAAATAGAATTATAAATTTCAAAACGAGTTTATATAGACATACTTTATAAACACATTACAGAAGTTTAAAAATAGAATCATATTATCACACATTTTCTCTAACAATATAATGCTATAAAACAATTTTCTTATCAATACGTATCACCAAGGAGTTTACATCATTTTTTTTTTCTTATGGGACGCTTATGCTGGGCGCGCCATTTTTACAGCATTAAGCAATAAACTGTTTCTTACTCTTTTAACTTTGACCTTTTATTTAGTAGGTCAATCCATTGGGATTGACCTACTACCACTACACTACTTCACTACACTACTACACTACTTTATCTACTCTCATACATTGGTATGAGAATAGATAAAGTAGTGTATGAAGCTGTATATAACTAGGTATTAATACACCCGCGTGATAGTAATACAAACCCCACCTAAGGCTCGTTTTTAAACACACAATTGTGTTTTATTACCCCTCATTATGCAACAGTTTCATAAATAAACTACTATTCAGTTTTATGATTCGTTAGTAACTTAAGTATGACATATTAGACACACGGTTATTGGAGAATTTTACTATACGAATAATTCGGATACTTCCTTAACACTATCGGAATGATTCGGAAAAGAAATCTGGAAAGTGTTCTGGAATTATCCGAATCATTCCGATAGTGTTATGGAAGTATCCGAATTATCCGGTTAGTAAAATGGGGCCGTTCAAATAATGTCAAATCAAAAGGGATTTATTCACACTAGGCTAGGGTAATTTTGAGGTTCGAAAAGTGCTGATTCTAAAATCAGCACTTTTCGAACGTGAAAATTACATAAGACAGTCCCCTAAAAACGCCGCCCTTCACCACTGCCTAGTGCTTTAGCTGTGCAATTACTTGAATGAGATTCGAATCGAATTTTACCTTTTAACATTTTTTGATATCATCTAGTGGTTTTGTTACTTTTTCACACGTAGCGTATGCATTGAGAATGTGACGTAGGAAGTGCATGCGTGCGCGCTGCTGCTCGTCACGTGAGTGCGCGGCGCGAGCGCCTGCAAGAAGGCGCGCGGGGCACATAGCTGCATAAAAATGTACGCTATTTCCTAAAGACGTACCTCGTCTACGATAGGAACGCAAAGGTAGGTGTTAGATGGAGGGTAATTGGAGTCGGCAATCTTGGGACTTGCAGTCACTGTACCAAAGGAGTACGGCGGCATACCTACCCTTTAAGAAACTACCACCTGCTATTTTAAGGTAGGTACTGAAATGATTTGTTGGCAGTATGATGAATTAATAGTTAGTGCTGCTTTGAATGCCTACAATCAGATTCTTTTGCCGTAATCTCTTGTTGTTGTTTCTTAGAAATGTATATTATATTTGTCAACTTATTTTTTCTCATATTTTACTTGCGAATAAATAATAATTATTCTTATAGTTACTAATTCTTGGAACACTTCAGATAAGCTATTATTAAAACTTACTCTGCTCTCAAAAATACCACATCATTTTGATTACTCAACTCCGCCACCGATCACTCCAAGTGTATCACTTCAACATGTCGATGATGTAGGTAAGTTTGAAAGACAGCCGACGCGGACGCGACGGGAAGTGAGCCCGCGCTCAGCTGACAGCATGCTCGGCTGCCCGCGCTGATCTTAAAGGTAAATTACAAAAACTTGTTACCGCAGTGCGAAAGCGTTGACGTGCAGTTCGTCTAAGATGACGAAGAAGACGTGGATATGTATGGTAGATATATATGTACGTGGGTAAGTACGTGAATCGCTGACATATCGTGTATTGTTTCAAGGACGTAGCAAGAAACCTGCGATTCTAAATAAGGCTGCGGGGATCAATAGACATCTCAGCTTTGGTTATCAGAGGAAACGTCCATCAGTTTGGGCAATTCATTAAGAAAATCTTATGTAACTTTTCACAAAGGATCCCATTTAACTTTTGAGAATCAAGGGCACTCAAACATGTGTAACGAAAATGAAATTACATAGTCATAGTAATGTTTTCTACATAGTCCATCTTTTTCTTTCTCCGCTTAGGACTCGCTGCCTGACCTGTAAACTCTTAGAACTTACACCCCTGCCATTCGATCAACTGTATTTTTTCTTTCAAATCGACAACCATTAGAATTAATATTTAAATTGGCTTGCAAAGCCGAGGCTACTGACTTGACAGTCCGGGCGGAGCTTCAGAACTGCGCCCGGCTTAAAGCGCCGCGGTATCGCATCGACTCCTAATAGCAGCATCATGCTGATAGCAGTAGCTAAAGCTGCGCAGGAGTTTCACTCGCCGTTTACATACATTAGTTACATTCGTAGATGCTATGGACTTACACACGTCCGGTCAGGGTTGGCAATTTTGAAGTCTTGGGAAATTCATAAAGTTAATATTAATAATTATAGTGTCGGAAAAATACTATTTTGGCAGAAGTCATTCTATTTGCTAGTGCTTTGAAGGTGTCCCTGTATTCCAATGTTGTTTTCAGGTAGATCTCTCTATCTATAAAGATTGAAAGTTATGTTCAATAGTTACATCATTATACCTACTGTACACAACTGACACAATACTGAATTACGCAATGATATAAGATCATTTATTTTACCAAATTATCTATTTAATTTTAGTGTTATAGGGCAGCCTTACCTCCACGCAGTCGATAGCTAGAAACATCTCGCTTATCCTTGTAGGGGTATGGGCAGGTAATTAAGGATTATTTCATTTGCACATACACAAGTGCCTGCTACACAACGTGCGACATAGGTGCCTACTGGCGGGCTAACGAATGTTCACCTGATTGTAACCTAACTTAGTCCACTGGAAACTGTTGTAGTCAGATTACTGCTTCTAATTAGGGATTAAGGTCTGTTATTGGCTTATTAGTTTGGTGCAAAGTTGTCAGTATTATATGTGACATATTGTATGTGTGCAGATTTGTATACGTATTTATTTGTGATTTCAGTGTTTATGGGACCTTAAGAGCTCAGGAGATTTGGTTTACATGCATGATGCACCCTTATCCCCTGCACATATACTTACCATTGTTTTGTGCTAATCCTACTGTAATTTCAATCTTCCTGTATACATAACGTGACCATTTAATTTTTTTGTGAGAGCGGGACTTCTTTTTTTTTTTTTTTTTGAGGGTGGGAAATCATCAAATTACTTCTCCCGCTCTGGGCGGAGCGGGAGGGTGTGTCAGACTCTTACTGACTAAAACCCACCCGTATTCCTTCCTGTTGCCTGTGTTGCGGGGGCCTCGGTGACCCATAAGTACCTTCCCGCGACCCCGGCAGGCATCGGCCCTAGTGGACCCCTACCTTTGTGCTGACGACATCTCTTAAAGGCGCGCGTGGAATACAACGCGCCGTCGACTCGGGCCTGGTCCTTACCGGACGGTGAGCTACCCATTGCTCACCGTCCGCCAGCCCGCGCCTACGGTGGCCGGAAATCCGCCCGGGATTTCCGACGCCTAGGGCGTCTCCTACGGCGGCTAGGGGCAAGAGGGCGCGAAACATGCCTTTCCCTCAACCGTCCTGCCTCCTCCTTCGCGAGCATTACTGCTTCGCAGAAGGAAATGACGGCTGCCCATGCCCTCTCGCTCCGTACCATGGCCTGAACCAGGGCCGGACGCGAGAGATCTCTGCCGCCGATCGCCTCCCCGAGGACACGGCGGTGCTCTGCCCAAGCCGGGCAGACCTCCACCGTATGCTCTACCGTGTCCTCCGGGCGATCCACACAGTGGTGACATCCGGGCGTTTCCTCCCGCCTTATCCGACACAGGAACCTCCCGAAGCTGCCGTGTCCGGTGAGGACCTGCGTCAGACGGAAAGTGAGGACGCCGTGGCGCCTCTCTAGCCACTCCTCAAAGAGGAGACTTATCGCCGCAATTGTGGCGTGCCCAGCACTGGGTTGCGACAACCGTACTCTCCATGACGCCATGAGCTCCGTCCGCTGTGCCGCGATTTCTCGCGGCAGCGGGCTTGCGCCCCGGCGTTTCGCCTCCTCGCGCCACTCCCATACGTGCGCGAGGACTTTTGCCTCCAGATCCCATGGCGGCAATCCGGCAAGGAGGCTCGCTGCCTCACAGGAGACCGTGCGGTATCCCCGGACCATCCGGATGGCCATGGCCCTTTGGGCCGCGCTCAACCGGCGGGCTGGCCGCAGCGCCAGAGAGCGCGCCCATACAGGAGCCCCGTAGAGGGCCATGGACCGCACAACCCCCGCGTAGAGCCTCCGACAGGAGGCGTTTGGACCCCTTAGATTGGGCAGGAGCCGCTTCAATGCAGCGCCCGCCCGCTCCAGTTTGGGAGCCAAACGTCGGAAATGCTCCACGAAGTTCCACCGACTGTCGAGGACGAGTCCCAGGTACTTCATCGTCGATTCGACGCCGATGGAAACCCTCCCACCGTTATTTGGGACCCCAACGGTGGCGCGTTCCGAGGACCATGACAACACATGACCTCGGACTTGTGCAGGGCCACCTCGAGTCCCAATTGCCGGATCCTTTCGACGATTGTCGCAACCCCGCGTGCCGCTAATTCGGCCGCCGCCTGGTGCGACCTCCCCTGCGCCAGGACCAACGTGTCGTCAGCGTAGCACACTACGCTGACGCCGCTAGGGAGGTCAGCGCGCGGCACCCAGTCGTATCCGAGGAGCGGGACATCTGCGGAAATATATAATTAAAAAAGTTTTTATTGTTGTACAAGTATTTTATTAGAAAATATAGAATAATACAAAATAATCAAAGCATTAAACACAAAATAGTTAAGTAGACATGACTTACTAACGTCCAGTAGTGGTGTGACTTCTCTAAATGCTCGTGCAGACTGGGGCGCGCCCGCGATATCGTCCGTATTTTTGTTTTGTCGGCTGAACAAATTTGTTTCAAAATATCGGGTTTTGTATATACTAGAATAGTTACTCTATGATATTCGTTTGTAACAGAAGTATCCATTTAATTTAAAACAAAGGAAAGATGATACCGCCGTGCCACGCATGTCGAGCGGGAAAAATAAATTTTAAATTATCGTTTGGTCTGTTTGCAAAAGCGGGACTATGTCGGCTTTGCTGGGGACACCGGGACAGACTGCCTGAAAGCGGGACTGTCCCTCCCAAAGCGGGACGTATGGTCACGTTATGTATACATGTATCCAAACTGGTTATCGTAGTCTATGTTCTCCTATCTGCAAACTAGTTGTAAGTACGGTATATAATTTGTAGTATGTACCTACTTAATACAAATTACCACATAAATCCAAGTCAATTATTATCTTCTGCAAAAACTAATAAATAGTTCGATTTCTATCGCCTAAAGCTAGACAACCATGTTTGGCTTTGTTTAATGATTTGTCGAACGAGTTCCTGTTCTAAGGAATCAACAACACTAATCGATAAAATAAATGTAGTAATTCATTACCCGCGTCACTGGCTACATTGTTACCTACCTACTATTTAAATAGTCACTTTTTTGTATCATTTGGCATTTTGGCTACTGGACAAACTAACTTTGGTTAGTTTAGTATTTTGTAGACTTTATGTTTTAATACTAGTCTTGTCTTACATAAGAAGAGGCCTGAGTCCCAATAAAAGGTATCTATATAGGCAGATCTAAATGTAGTAGGTACCTATTATGTTATTCTTATTCTGCCTTTATCAATTAAAAATATATTTTTTAAATTATTTATTGCTAGAAAGCTGGGTGGGATTCAATCTGCCAACTCAGACTCATGCAATTTTCCTACATTCCTGAATGGGAATAGATACTTATTAAACTTATTGAATATTCAAAGCTGAAGGAACATTAATTCAGGGTGAGCATAGCATTCCGATACTTAAAAAACCGATTCACCGTTCATGACAATTTGCATTCTACTAAGCTTCGGTAAAAGTAATAACATTTTACGACGCGACGGTAGCGCTCTTGCGGCCGATAGCAGAACTAAAACGAACAAAACTCCGTCTCCTGATCACAGATGGCGTTATTTCAAATAACTGCACTAACGTTTAACGGGATCGAATTAAAAGTAATTGCAGTGCGGTCGGGTTCCGTCCATATTTTCATTTATTATCGTTTTTGCTGCTTTCTCGCTTCGGTTTTGCAATAACAGTGCGAAGCCGGCCATTTTGTGAGCAGTTATAATTAGAGTCCATTGTTATTGTACATTTAATTTGAGTTAGCATGTTAAATGTAATGAGCGCGCCACCAGGGATTATTGTTAATTTCTCAATTATTAAAATGAGTGTCGTTATGAGTCGTATGTCATAACTAAATGTATGGTAATGAGGTATTTATTTAAATTATGTACATATCTTATATGGTTATGGGTGTGAACAAGAGAATTTATGGAAACAGGCGTTTAAAATTAACACTTAAAGGTTATTGTATTTTGTTGATTTGAAAGTATAGGTGTGACTGACCAAGACGCACAGACCAGTAGTAAACCACTTTCCTCATTTAATTAAGGCGCTGACAAGACCCAATTCACCAAAATAGACTTCGCTTAAGAAAAAAAAAATGCCAAATCTGTATAGTTTGTGGTAGCGGAAAAAATATATTTTAATTTTGAACATATTACCCAGAACTTGGTTGTTACCAAAACACGTTTTGAAAACATAATCTCGATACAAACTAACGTTAAACTAACCTCTTACTTTGAGTTCTAATCCAAAATTGCGCTTCTCTTTCTTTTCTATGGAATTTGACAGTGACCGCGGTTTAGGTGTTGTCAGCGTCTTAAGGAAACGGTGCGATTCGTCGAAATAGGTTATCACAAAAAAACCGGAAAAGTGCGAGTTGATATTTTATCCCAAAAAAAAAACAAACTTAACATTGTAAGTAGTTGAATAACATGTTCTCCCATACATTTCAACTGCAAATGTCAGTTTGTACACACAATATTGAGAGATATATCATGTTATTTTAAAACAATACACTAGGTTTTCTGTAATATATAAGTAAAAAATTATTTTCTGTATTTTTTTCAAAATTTCATTTTCGAAGATAAGGTGGATGGGATAATTTTCTTAAATTTTCTTATAAAAGTGGTCAATTTTCATCTATTTTCTTACATAACTTTAATACTATTTATTTTAAAATGATTATAAAAGCCAATAATTTGATAAGCCACACCGTACAGTTAGCAAAACTTTTTAATTTTTTTTCCCCAGAAGTGACCCTCATATCCAAAATTCATGTTACGTTACACGTCCGTGTTTGAGTCACAGAAATTCATAATAATGTGTACCAAGTTTCAACTTATCACAAATCGGCTGACACACAGAGACACGCACGAGTGATCCTATTCGGGTTCCGTTTTTTCATTCGAACGTACGAAACCCTAAAAAGGGGGAATAGGTAGAGAATGGTTCACAAAACTCATAATAATATAAGTAGTAACAATTTCCCCATGGAAGTATTAAAATATTAAAAAGATTCCTAAACGAATCATTTCCTTTCCCACACTACTGCACAGAAAAAACAATAAAAGTCCAACATAAATAACACAAAAATAATAACTTGACATTATGAAAATAATAGGTTCAACACTGACACTGGAAATTGTTCAATCTTCCGCAGATTATAACAAAATTGATACCAAAGGAATATCGACCTTTTTTCCGTAAGATAAAGTTAATAATGCTTAATTTTTTCAATGATTCCGAGTGGCACATTGCGTAAATGCGTCCGGAGACATTTTGAAGTTATTTTCTAGCGATGACAAAGTTTAAAAGTTGTCTAAAAAAATGCAATTATTTTGAACTAAGTACGACCCAAGAAATGTGTGGTCCGGCGTTTGTGACCTCCATTTCGGGTGGCTTTTTTTCGGTTTCTAACCAATTTAACTGAATTTCATTGCTCCCTCTAGGTAGGTATATTTTATATACAGGTACTTCCGCTGCTTTTACGTTTGTTACAGGCAGATAATATTTTGGTGAACGCTGTGTACCTACGCCTACGCTTAGTCCTTTAGTTATTAAGATTGTTTTGAGCGTGTAATGTATGTGATGTGGCCGAGCATTTTTAAATATTAAATCCAGGATTCTTGGCTATTCAATAAAACTCATTTCTTTATCTGCATTTTTAGTCATTTTGGTAATTTCTCACATACAGAGTTATTGACACAGAACCAGCCCATAGACAACTGTATACATAGTCAGCTTCTACAGAACAGCGACGCACGGCCGAGGCCGAACTGATTGAGTAGTTAATCGATTATGAGTAGGAACGAGTGACCAATACTTAGATTAATAACAGAGGTAGGTAACCGCCGATAATATCATTAGAAGACTTTCATCCATTATTTGAACGTAGGTAACTTAATGTTGCTTTATTACTGTCAGGAGGACTCGTGGCTAAATAATAATAATAATAATAATATACAACAGTCGCTCGGGTCGATCGAAGGTGAAGCTACGCTTGCCGCGGTCGGTTCGTGGATAATCCATTACGTATCGAGACCCCTCAATGCCCGTTGGTCCCGGCCGTCATTCGTAGATCTTTGACAGTCTTTACGGGTAGTCAGAAGCCCAAGGCTGACAACCAGTCTTACTAAGGGGTATCGTGTTACCCAGTAACTGGGTTGTGGAGGTCAGATAGGCAGTCGCTCCGTACCTAATACGCCGACCCCAACATCGTTGGGAAAAGGCTGGGCAGATTAAAGGCTCCTACATACTGGCGCGACAAGTCGCGCGACAAGTCGCGCGACAAGTCGCGCCAGTATGTAGGAGCCTTGATTTTGCTTTATTACTGTCAGCTGAGAACTTTCTTCACCTACGCCGTGAATGTCGGTAGGGTAACGAATTGCAAAGTAATAATTACTTTATTTACCATTCGGGACACATTCGTGCAACTTTACGCGAACATGGAGCACTGGGATGTCGTAAAATCGAAGCAGTTCATGAATGTATAATATATTGTACAACTTTGATCATGCATAACCACCAACGGTGTTATTTATGTACGAATGAATACTCTCTCAGGTGAGGGTGAGCGCCTGATAATGTTGTTGTATGTGATTGGAAGATGTGTTGCTATAATTTTTCTAGCAGGCGCTCTGAAATTTCAAACTGAGTAAGTATACTTTTTTTTGTTTTCTACTTCCTTCCTTGGATTTAGGAGGATATTTTAGGAAGCTAAACTAACAATTTTTGGCCTCGTAAAATTTATTGCTTCTACTTATGTTGTACTAATCTAATTTACTTACGAATCCTTAACACCACTTAATTACGCCACAATTTTACCTGAAACAAAATAAAACCAACATTAGCATGTGATTGAAATTCATTCAATCCAGCATGTGCAATCATTCTACTACAATTTTAACGTAACAACATGGTTTTTAGTAGGTATCTAATTGAGTCGTAAAGTTTATTGTTCACTTTGACTGTTAGACACGAACTTAGTTAGTTAGGAGTAAATTACCTTAGATTGAATGGTTTTATTGACTGGTAAAAAAAAACAAATAAAGACGGAACTTTTGTTAAGATGGCAATTGTGTGCGAGTGTGATATACCTACGATTAGAGTGATTGGTATTTGTTTATGTGAATGGTCTAACCGAGACACAAACAGTGAGTGAGACCCTTTCGAGGAAGACACGTCTCTACCAGCACACCTCAATCGTGAATCAAAATGCAGGTAACACATTTGTATTTCATTAGTAGCACAATGTAGAAATAATAAACAACTGTTAACACGGACAGAGAACTGCGCTAAACTGTTTAGCTATATGCAAAACAGATGCAACAGTTAGCATGGTTGCATAAAATGAGCACTTTTGTACTATTAGTTACATTTTGTAAGAGCCGGTGTCATAAGTACTGCTAAAGTTTAGCAGTACTCATGAGCACGACACTTCCTTAACTTACAAAAATTCTGATGACACTTGAAAACTCACTGTAACTATTAATAATTAAGCCTAAAGTATGAGAAGATGTTACTTTTTATCGTACTTTTGTTGAAGGTTAAATGCTGTACCTCGCATGGAAATTTACCTTTAAAGTGGAGGAGCTACTTATGCATCCTTACTGATGTGGACTTAGTTCCCATTATCACTTTTGTGTAACCCATGGAGCGAGATAGAAGTGCTTATTCTTTTATGAAAATAAAGTTACTTAGTGAGATACAAAATGTAATCTGTATGAGAATATTTCATAGTCCTACTTATAACAAGACATGCCGTGACCTTTCGATTAGTCAACGTCATCTTTGACCTTATTTGATATTGTTTTCTTCCCCCCATGGACACATCACAATAGGTTGGGGACTCATCGCCATTGTTTAGGGCTAAGCCGAGCACTCGCTTGAGCAATGTGCCGCTCTATTAATCCTCGAAGTAGCTGTCTGTCTGCGACTCGACGCCCCGCCACTAGTGCCTATAGCTTACTCAATAAAAACAATGTGTAATTGATGCGTCTTCGATATGAAGCTACTGTAGGTATTATTTTCTTCTTCGCTAAATAAGTATGTAATTACGATATCAGAACTTTATGTTATTGTACTCTTTCATTATTCAGCACATTTATGGTCTCCCACAGGTGGTGTTTCTTTGTATGTCGTTATTGTACCTCACAAAGATGATCAGAGGTAACTGACATGAAAAGAACATTATAAGTAAAAAATATCTCTTGGAACTCAAAACAATGGATTAATGGTAAACAAGCAAAACAAAGGATGTAAACAACAAATTCTTAGAGTCGGCGACATAGCGCGACGTAGCCGCGGTCGCGGGCAGTCGCCTTACTTACTAACGAATTGTGCATACCTCGCTACTGTCACTATTTTCAATTTAGCTAATAAAGTGAAAATCAATAATAAGCCTACGGTTGATAATCAACAACCAATAAGTATTGTTTTTAACAAAGAAATATAAATAAATAACAAGTTACAGCAATGATTATCGTAGCACAAAGTTAACTTACTATCGAGAAGTTCAACGATTCAAAGTTGACGACGTTGTCACACTAGAGATATATGAATATACTAATGGAACTGAGCTCCACAACGAGCTGTGAAACATTTTCAACCCGTCAAATCACACCTGTCCAAAATTCCTCCTATCGAAGTACCCGCGAGCTTCATAGTAAATAATGCGCCGGTTTCCTCCGATTTGATAGTCGGCAACCCATCAGAATATGAGGGTGCAATGAGTGCTAACGCCACTGATGAATTATGCAAGATATGTGACGGACGCATCGAGTGTGCCCCGACGGCTATCCTCCTGATATCCCTGGTGCACACTCTGTATGGCCACATAGGACCTGAGCCTGACTACTTCGGCAAGAACAAGAGGAACATACTGAAGCAGGTAGAGGAGGAAGGAAAGGGTCCATACAAACAGTTTACTTACTTTGATCGGTTTCCCGAAGAGCAAGGCAAGAAGAACGGCGGCGTAGAGTTCGATAATGAATATGATTTCATCGTGGTCGGCGGAGGGACGGCCGGCTGTGTGCTAGCTAGCAGACTATCGGAGAACAGGAAATGGAAGGTAAGGAATGAATATTTCATTCATTTAATAAGACACTCACCTGTATTTTTTTAATTATGATTTTTCCTGCAGGCACCATAGTTAAAATTAATATTGTGATTAATCAGTATTAGCTTGCCAAATGTGTAACAGACTTGTGAATTTTTAAGTCTACGACAACATTTATATTATAAGAGACTGATTATGAGTGTTTTTAGGCTTCCGTACCTTAAAAGGATAAACGGAACCCTTATAGGATCATCACTCGTGTGTCTGTCTGTCACAGCTGACTTGCTCCGAATTCACTGGATCGATTAAGTTGAAATTTGGTACAAATATGAATTTCTGTGACCCAAACACGGACGTGTAACGTAAATAAATGAATTTTTATTATGAGGGTCACCTAGGGATAAATTAGAAAATTAAAATAAGTTCTGCAGACCGCGTGACATATCAAATGAAAGGGCTTGTTGTGAGGATCTCAAATATTTTTATGTAATTTTAAAATAGTTAGTTTTAAAGTTATTTAAGAAAATAGATGAAAATTGACCATAGCTCCGAAACTCTCAAAATTTTGAAAAAAATACAGAAAATAGTTTTTTACTTATAGATTACAGGGAAACCTATAAAAAGTATATGGTGTTAAAATAACATGGTAAATCTCTTAATATTGTGAGGTTGGAATGTATGGGAGAACATGTTTTTAACTACTATGTTAAGTTTGTTCTTGGGATAAATTATCGTGAGACAAAAAACATGGTAGATAACATATTCATTGTACGAAACCGTCACCACGCGAGTTCAACTCGCACTTGTCCGCACTTGCACTTGTTTTTTTGCTTAAATTGTTTATTAATCCATTCAAATTTCTAATTATCGACCTGTTTATAAAATACTCATCTTGATTCTAGGTACTGATGATCGAAGCAGGTCCTGAGGAACCCAAGATGGCGCTGATCCCAGGACTCACGAGCGAGTTCAAAGGTTCTAACATAGACTGGCAGTACTCCATGAGGCCGAAAAAGGGGTGAGATTCAGTCCACGTTCTAAGGGTCGGGATCTGTCAAGAGATTGGCTTTTAAAAGACTAGTATATCTACTACTAGTTAAGTCCAAATTATTTAAAAGTAGAGATTGTGTTCGTTTCACTCTCGTAGTGGTTACTAACGTTATTTTATATATTTCTAAGTTTTTCAGACCAAGTTCCTAAAAATCAATCTGTCGACAGATCCAGATAAAGCAACTGTAGTTTTTATCAATCATATAGTTCTATCACCTTACAGGTTCTGTCAGAATCGAGCTGATAGAGGCTGCGAGGTAGTCCAGGGCCGAGTCCTGGGAGGCACCTCGTCTATCAACGACATGGCATATATGAGAGGGAGCCCAGCCGACTACGACGAGTGGGCCATCAACGGGAACGAGGGTTGGTCTTACAGCGAGGTGCTGCCTTATTTCAAATATTCAGAAGGAAACTATGATAAGGATATATCAAAAAACAAGTTTTTTCATTCAACACAGGGTCCGCTCGATGTCGGCCGGTATCCGTACGTCGACGATAACGTGGATGTTCTATTGAGTGCTTTAAATGAAATAGGATATAACTACACAGATGTAAACGGTAGACATCAGTTAGGGTTCATGAGGATACAAACGATGTCGTACTTCGGTGAAAGAGTTAGTGCATTTACAGCCTTCATCGAACCTATTAGAAAGTTAAGATCTAATCTAGAAATACTGTCAGAAACTTTAGTTACTAAAATATTATTCAACGACAACAGGGAGACAATAACTGCTCTCGGTGTAGAATATATCAAAAATGGTACAAGAGTAAAGGTGAGAGCTACAAAGGAAGTTATATTAAGTGCAGGAGCAATAAACAGTCCTAAGTTACTGATGCAATCTGGAATAGGACCTAAGGAATATTTAGAATATTTAGATCTTAGAGTGATCTATGATTTACCAGTAGGCGGAAACTTTCACGATCATGTGTCAGTTTGCTTGCCTGTTATAAAACTGACAAAAACATCAACAACATCGAAGTTCCCTGAGAAACTAAAAGATATTACTACTTATTACTCTAAAGGTATCGGGCCTTTATCAGCAAACTTTCAAGTGGTAGCATTCTTAGAAACCACAATTTCTGATATTTTAGGAACTCCTGACATTGAGGTAAGATTCAAAGGTCACGACTCAAACATGTATTACGACAAGATTGAAATATGTGTGTCGTTATTGACTCCTAAAAGCCGAGGTCAAGTAATCCTGAATGCTACAGATCCTGTCTTTGGAAAGCCATTGGTTTACCCCAATTTTCTTAAAGATCCATCTGATGAGAAGAAATTATTGGAAGGAATCCAAGAAATCGTGAAATTATTTGATACAGACGTTTTCAAGAGTGAAGAGTATGTGTTTGATCCCCGCAATATACTGAACAATGACTGCAAAGACCATGAGCGCGTATCTGAAGATTTTTGGTTATGTATCATCAAACATTTCTCAACTCCTCTGCACAATTACGCCGGGACGTGCAAGATGGGTACGTCCAAAGATCCCGATTCAGTTGTAGATACGAACTTAAGAGTGTTTGGAGTTAACAATTTAAGAGTCGTCGATGCGTCGATCATGCCAAAAATAACCCGTGGTTCTACTGCGGCTCCTGTTATAATGATAGCTGAAAAAGCCAGTGATATAATAAAAACGACTTGGTATTAATGCAATATTTTATTTACATTAAACCTAATTTTTGTCACCGCCTATTGTAATAATGACCGTTATTTTCTTTCCAGTCTTTTATGATCATCTTAGCTCCTTTCTCTGCTATCATCATTGTGGGAGCAAATATTCCGCCTCTAGCATGTGTCGGCATTACTGAAGCGTCTATTATTCTTAGACCTTCGATCCCATGCACCCGCAATTGGTAATCCACAACAGAACTGGTACTGTTTTCTCCCATTCTACAAGTTCCTACAGGATTACTCATAGCTTTAGTGTAATGTCTAGCGATACAATTCCATTGATCTCTGTTGCTTAATCTGTCGCAAGGGAAGAGGTCTAATGGTGCAAACTTTATATCAGTTTTCTTGAATTCTTTCGTGTCAAGTAATTGTATCGCTATGTCAATACTATCAACAAGAGTATCTAAATCTTCAGGTTCCTTAAGGAAGTTCGCTTGGACTATCGGTCGACCGTATTTGGGGTTCCTTTTATTTAGCGTAACCTTTCCTCTGCTTTTAGGTCTCAATAATATAGGATTGATATTAACTAAATTATAGTACGGCAAGGGCAGGTTCGTTTCCTCCACCGCATGAACACTTACGTTAGTCAGCATAAATTTATCGCTTCTAATAAAATTACTTTCTAAAGCGAGCTCCACGTCGGGAGCGTTGAAGTTCTCGTAAAGTTGTATGAAAGCTGACACTTGGGCGATGCCTCTAGAAGCTAGCGGTCCGCTGCGGTTTTGGAACCAAGTTTTAAAATCATTAATTACTTCAGCTTCAGTGACGATCGGGACGTCGTTCAATACGAATGCAAGACCACCAATGGTCACTTGATCTTGATAGTTATGTCCTACCGGGAGATCGACTATCGGTGTAATATTATGTTTCTTTATATCAGCTTTGGGGCCAATACCGGACAGATGTAGTAGCCTGACATTATTGATAGCACCTCCCGCTAAAATTATTTCTCTTTTAGCGTACGCCGGTCGTTCTTTACCTTTCTCTACTTCATACATTACGCCATCTACATTTCTTTCTTGTTTATCAATTACTATTCTCGTCACGTATGCTCCTGTTACCACTTGAAGATTTTTTCTATGTCTCACTGGTTTTAGGAAGGCGCTGTTGGTGCTCAGCCTGGTATTGTTGGATATCGCAAATTGGTTGTTGACTACTGCTTCCTGTACGTTGGTGTTTATGTCTAGGGTGCGAAGGCCCATTTCCGTGAAGCCGGCGGTGAAGATCTCCATGTACCTGTCGGCGTGTTTGAAGCGCTGCACGTGCATCTCCCCCCCTCGGGAGTGGTAGTGCGAGTTCATCAGCACGTCGTAGTCACCTTTAAATTAAAACTATAGTTAGATTACAGGAATTATGATTATGTGGGATTTTATTACTGAAATGGCAATACATATCAATTTACAATACTATTATTATGCTGTTTAACAATCTAAACATATGGACTTTTTTAGGCATATGGTGTGATTACTTAGTGAGTGAGATAATGTAATGAATCCCTTTAGTCGAATGTAACCAATTATTATAATTATGTATTACTCTATGGAAACCATGGTGATCATATTATGTATTCAGTTCTTATTCAAACCATCGTTGATGTAATCTATTAACAATTAACTTATCAACAGAGTACGAGTATGTATGGCTAAGTTTTGATTAATATTGAGTTAAAGCGTAGTTCACTTCAAAACTAGGCTTATCAGGAAAATAATTTGGCAGTCATCGGGCTACGAACAGAATTGAAAACTTAAAACTTTGAACAGCATCTGTTACAGTCGAATATTTACAATGTATTAGTGTATATATGCGTATGCATGTACACCGGCCAGTGCGCGTCGCCAGTCCGGCGCAACACGTCACATGAGCATGTCAGTGACGCGAACCCGTAAGTTTTGCCCCTATCAAAAATCGCTCAACGCAGGTTTAACCAGGATGAAACACTTACATAAAATACTGTCCTACCTACCACAGCCAGTGACAAAAGTTGACATAAAATACATTTATATTTCTATGTAATATTTTGCATTTTTATGTTTACTTTCAATATCAATCAACTCAGGCTATCGCAGTCCACCTGTACATAGGCCTCTCCCAGGCTGAGCCACAACACCATGTCTTCCGCCTTCCGCATCCAGTCTGACCCAGCCACATTCTTAAGGTCGTCGGTCTATCTAGCTGGGGTGCGTCCCACACGCCGATACGCGGTCTCCACTCCAGGACTCGTCTGCTCTATCGGCCATCGGTCCTTCGACAAAGATTGTCAGTCCACTGCCACTTCAGTTTGCATACTCTGCAAGCTATGTCGGTAACTCCGGTTCTTTTCCGAATAATTTAATTTCTGATTTTATCCTTCAAAGACAGGCCAAGCATAGCATGCAGCATACCCCGCACCACAGCTCGCTAGGCGACCTTTAATTTGTGAACCAGGCCAGTTGGCCTGGTTCACAAATTCCAGTTGGCCAGTGTCCACGTTTCGGCACTATGTCATGACGGGCAGGATGCACTGGTTGAAGACCTAAGTCTTCAGACACTGCGGAATAGGCAACGAGAAGACTTGACGAAGTTTTCCAAACTCTGCGCAATCCAACGGGAACCTTCTGTCGGATTCTTTCTCAAAGTTGTGTACACCGAGGTGGATGACTTGCCCTAGGTACATATACTCCTTTACAACTTCGAGATTCGACTCTTCGATGTGGATTGGACTCAGCAAGACGTGCGAATTGTACATGACTTTAGTCTTGTCCAAATTCATATCGACGCCAACTTGCCTAGAAGCCCCATCTAGGCTATGCAGCATCTAGTCTAACGTTTCCAGCGTCTCTGTCATTATGGCCATGGCATTGGTAAAGCGAAGGTGTGAGATGTACTCGCCGTTCATGTTGATACCCTGTCCAGTCCAGTCCAGTGTCTTGAAGACGGCCTCTAACGCATTGGTGAACAATTTCGGGGATATCAGATCTCCCCGTCTTACCGCTCTGAGCAGTTGGATGGGGCTGGTATTCTGATCCCGAATCTAGACAGTCATCATGGCAGCGTCATACAAACATCTCAACACTTTTATGTAGTGCCAGTCAATTCGGCGTTGTGTTTTGATGAAGTATTTCTCGTAGTTCACAAATGCATGTCCATCCATATGTCAACAGCGGCTGGTTGTGCTCTTCGGTATTCTGTATGGATGTGGTCTACAGTACTGAAGCCTTTTCGAAAACCGGCTTGTTCTGGTGGCTGGAACTCGTCATGTCTCCTGGTAAGACGGTTCGTGAGGACCCTCGAGAACAGCTTGTATACGTGGTCCAGAAGTGAGGTGGGTCTATAGTTTTTTTAGCCCCGCCCACTTTAAGGAGCTCTGTTGTTATTTCGTCATCACCAGATGCCTTGTTCTTAAGCTGCTCGAGAGCCGCCCTAATCTCGCACTGGTCGACATCCGGGATGTCCTCCGTGTAGTGGCGCGTTAATTTGGCTCGATGGTCATCTATGTCTGTCTATATCCCGCTGGTTTTGCCATCCGCGTTGAGTATAGTGCCCGTAGAAATCCTTTACTTCCTCGAGTATCTCGGTCTTCAAAGTCACGATTCTGCCATCTACAGTTCTTAGTTTCGTCAAATGGGACCTCCGTAATTGCTGAGCGAACACTTTCGACCCTCGGTTCTGCTTACGACCTTAATGTCGCGGGTGTTGGAGCACCGAAGTTCGCGTCGTGTCAGTTTCCTAATTTTCAAGTTTAAAGCAGGTTTCTATGACGGTTGCGTGGATGGCAACTCTCTGGCTTTTCTTCATAAGCCCGAGAGTCTCTGAGGAAAGTTTGGACACCTTACTTTTTCGCTGTGACAAAAAATGTCTGCGGGAAACGTCGCGTGATGTTTTGACCACCAAGTCAGCTTTCTCTTCAACAATGCCTGTGGTTTCCAGAACTTTTCGGATCCTAGAGCGGCTTGGAGCTGCGTAGGTCGAAGGTTAGGCCTCATTATACGGATTCTTTCAGCTCGATATTTTATATTTAGAGTGCCTCGGACAAGCTTGTGATCGCTTCCAGTATTAAACCTACTAATCACGGAAACATCTCTAAATATGTGCATCTTATTCGTCACGATGAAGTATCTCGTTCCTTGTTACGCTATCGGGGCTTTGACAGGTCCACTTCCGTTAGGGTTTTTCGAAGATCGAATTTAGCAAGCAAAGCCCTTGCGACTCTAAAAAAATCGACCAGCATTTGCCCCCTGTGATTCCTGCGTCCCAAACCGAACGGTCCGACTTTCGATTCAGCGCGTTCTTGTACTCCCACTTTGGCACTGAAGTCCCCCATTACAACGTTGTAGTAGGCCTTTGTCGTACTGTGCATTGCCTTTGTATAATTATATCCTCGTACATGGCCTCAGCTGTCTCATCAGAGCATAGCTGTCTAGTCGAATTCGGCGCATATACCTGTATCACTTTCAGTACAAGGTACGCTACCCGTGTCAACAACTACTGATTTCCACAAAGCTGCTAGTGAGTTCCTTATTGACTAGAACGCCGACAACGCCTTGGGAGAGCTAATCCCCTTCGCGAAAGTAGAATAGGTGGCCTGACTTTAGGGTAATCGTGTCCTCCCTCTTTTTTCGGACTTCAGATAACCTTCAAATAAGTTGGTAGCCTGCCGTAATCCGGGGATTCTTCGCATCCCTCGTTCCACTTTTACCGTGACCGCTACCTTGACCAAGAATAGCGGGACCGCCGGGAATTAGGGCTGCTGTTTTAGCACTTTCATTGGGAGGTTTAATGTCCGTAGTCACCACGCTGGGCATGCGGGTTGTATAGTGCCCCAGGGCCAATCCTTTCGAAACGATGCCGCTGCTGCCCGTCATAGCTCTGGAGAATTTAGGTTGGCTTTTCGGATGGTTGTACCGCCATCGGTCGGTCGCCAGCGCCTCGTTCGTCAGTGGCAGGGTGTACCGCGCGCAGCTGAGGTTGACATTTGGAGAGTCTGGTTGTTGTGTGCTCACCATTACACCCCACTTTCAATATACTTCAATTAAAATAATTTGTAGGCTTGAATTTAATTTTTAATGTTTTTGTCATATTGGTGTGTCTTAGCTGACACGTGGCAAATAATGTAATTTAATTTGTATTTGTTTGTTTTGAAATGTTAATTACTTGGCACAGTTTTGTATAGTATCAAGTTCATCTAACTTAACAGACAGATGTGTTACTAGAGTTTGTTACAGCTAAAGCACTAGAAAGTGGTGAAGAGCGGGCGTTTCCGGGGACTGTTTTATGTATTTTGACGCTTATTCTGATCCCGATTTGAATAAATTCTTTTTTATTAGATTAACGATTGATGTTTCTCTTGACAGGAACGTATAAAGTCAATGCCAATTATTTATTGCCGATCATTAAAACCTATGTTACGAAAAACATGTTAATTAATAGGTATAGGGTAATCCAGAGAGTGATTTCCTACGAACAATGATTGTCCACAAACAATATTTTGTGTAAAGTTATTTGTAATATAGTTCGTATGACTTCGCTAGATGACGCTTTTATTGATACACAAAAGATAAAAATATTCACAACAGCAACACTGAAACAAAACAGTAATGGCGGATTTTATTAAGACGAGGGCACGTGCTACTCAAAAAGGGAAGTATTTTAATTATTTTCTTAAGGATTTAGGTACTTACCTAAGAGGTATTTTTGGATGTTGTTTAACAAATATATTAGCATTGTAGCATAGTTATAGTAATAAGTATGTTTTCTTTTTTTATTGAAAACTGTTGGTTTTAAACTCATACCGATCATCTTTGATGTGGGCAATTACGGAACCTGAATTTGAATATTATCAGTAATCACCCACCACGATTTTAGTAATTGCCATGTGGTAATATATGTCTACAGTTATTGCCCGGACAATAACTGTTATGCAATCCATAGGAATAATATGGATTTTTAAATTCTTATTGTTAAGTTTTCAGTATGCCGAAGACACCAAAGATTCAATATACTTAGTAATGAAAATGTACGAAAAGTAATTGAGCCAGTTCAAGATACCAGTAATAACTTATCAACTAGGCAAATTGCTATGAAATATGGTATACCACGGTCAAGTCTCCGGTATTATATAGAAAATCCAGGTCATTAAACCAGTTTAGGCCCAAGACTCACTCATCATTAGGTCTTATCTTTTTTTTTTTTTTTTATTTGTGGTGGGTTTGCTCTTGACCTTAGTCTATGCCAGAGGTGACAGAAACAAAGTCGACGATGGAGCGAGCTTACCCTGAAGAAGCCTGTTCACTCTCACTTTGAAGAGATTAGGGTTGTATGCGTTCGGAAACACAGACGTGTCCAAAGAAAGTCTTCTAGAAGATTGGGTGATTGTCTCTGCTAGAAAAGGTCGGACCAAAGAAGATATTTTAGACAGCGTGCAAAAGTTTCTTGTAGTAAATCCTCGCCCAAATCCATATCCAAATAATAGGCCGAGTGATGGTTGGTAGAGGCCTTCTTAAAAATACACCCAAGGTTGAGGATCAGGGCATCAGAAGTGTAACGAAAGTAAGTTCTTATGTTTCGCAAAAAGATATAAGAGGGTGGTTTACTGGAGTGGAAAATTATGTTGCTGAGAACGACTTGACTTCCATTTTTTGTCAACTACGTCATGTATTTAATGCTGACGAAACACATTTTCAAATATGCGTTATAACGTGCCAAGTGTTAGCCGAAAAAGGTTTATAGTGTTGAACAATCCCAAGCTTAACAGTCTATTGAGGTGCTGGGCAATCACTACGCTCTGGTGTTGGCAACAACTAGGCAATAACTACCCTTTAGAAGTGTTTAGTGTTATAATTATTTCCTTTAATACGTAATTGTTTTACTAAAAACTGTTGATACTCCATAGGAGAAATAGCTTATAAGAAAATAGTTATAAAAACTTGGTACCTATAATATATATTTTATTTTAATCTGTTTGCAATCCTAACTGTATGGTTTCCCCGACAATGCGCGCATAATTATGCAACGATACTTTTAGGGATTTCAGCAGATATTTTCTGGGGTTCGACCGTGTCCACTACAAACGAATACCTTATTATGTGTTACCTATTATCGTTTGATACAATAAGATATGATTATACTAAGTAGCAAACATACAAAGTCTTACCTAATAAATCGAATTGAAAACAGAAAGTTCCAAAAGTTTCATTAGCTAAAAGCTCTAGTTTGGTATTTAAAATAAAGATACTGTTGGTACTAAACCAACTTATAGGTACCTATATCTTCGGCACACAGGGCGCAAGCGGACCATGTACTCTGTACGACTAGTTTGCCACTGCGACCACTGAAACTCACCGTTATCCTCAACGCTTTTAAAATGTTCTATAACAGCATCGAACTTCCAGTCCAGAGAGCCCAGAGCTCCTGTGCTATGCCACCCATCATAGTCCACTTTGGATCCCCTGGTGTACTTCATGTCATTGGTCACGCTGGACCCACCGAGCACTTTTCCGGTCTTTACTTCGCAGCTGCCACCAGGTCTGGAGAGGCAGGAGTAGCCATTCCGCTCAGTTCTGTAGTTCCAGAGTATGGGGCGGTACTCTTTCGTGGGAACTCCTGGGATGTCATAGTCTATATTCTCGTCGACGCCGGCTTCTAGTAATAGAACCTGGAATGGGGATTCTTAATGTCAAATTTTAGTTTAAATTTGTATAGTCATCTTTTTGGTAAGATTTTTTGGCTAAACTACAAAACCGATTTAAATACAATAGTATGTAACTAACTAGAAGCTGAAATAAGTATTTCACAGTATTCGGATTGGTGATCGATCGATTCATCCTTCTGTTTGGCCATCCATTTTGTAATGTCATCCTTATTCAATCCATCAAAAATAAACATTTCGGGGGAAAATAGGTTCGCATATACAGGGCGTCCCACGACTTTGCTACATGGAGGGAAAGTTCCTTAAATACTGTAGATAGAAGAAATGACTGAATGAATAAATTGCAACACAGGATAATAAAATAACACGACACACATACACATGATACATTCAAAATAACACGACACACATACACATGATACATTCAAAGAATTTTAAATAATCGCCTGTCTGAACCGGGAATCGAATATAATATAATTTTACTGTACCGGTCGAGAGGCTCAACCCTATTACATTTATTTCTTCTAATTAACATAGCAACTAAAATAAAAGGAAGACCATGAAATTTATTTAAAATAATAAGGTAAAACGTAACTCATTATTTCGTAACTGCTAAGTACAATCAATTTAACTGATTAAATGCTCAAAATATCTCCTTTCCTGTTGTATGCAAATTCCTAAAATGTGTACTCATTAGTAATACTTTGAATGATAATAAAGTAGAAATATATAGTCAGTTGTTACAAGCACGATATAGTCAGAGAAAAGGCTATTAATTATTATGAACAACATTTTAAAATGGGTTTTCCTTTCATGGTTTTTTTTTCACATCTATAACGGTAGGTTATTTTTTTTAATGTAGTGGTTAATTATAATTTTGACCACAATCCTTAATGAGTCGGTTTATCTCGAGAGCGCAGAAAGGCGAACAGGAATAAATGGTAATTAGTTACCTATATAATTTAATTAAAATTATATTATCCTGCATTATTCCATATGCACGTGGAAGTTAAAATGAGGAAGGAAGGATCGTAGCATTACGCGTAGTTTCCTCCAATGGAAAAATATGTGAGTGTAGGTACGTATGTAAATATGTGAGTGTAGGTACGTATGTAACTATGTGTCTACTACTACTGCCACCCTATCAACAATTTATATATTTTTTATCTGTAAATCGTGTGGTGTAGGTACATAATAAAGAGTCTTATATTCTATGTATTATTTAATACCACGAAACTGTCAGGGAAGTAGGTAAATTGTTGAAATCTGACGACATGATACGAACGTTTGGAAAATACGCTATTTATTAAAAGAAAATGACATTCGAAATATTATAATGCACCGATTCTTTCTTACCTGAAATTATTTCATGAAGTATGACATAAAAACTTATTTTCGCTCGGAGTACTGGTTAAGTTATATATGTCTGACCGTCAAAAACATGTAATATTTCAACCGCTAATAACTACAAGACTTTTAATGCTAGAGTAATGGTTGAGTGACAGCGCGGGAATATATTTGTAAGAAGTTGGCAGAACCAGCCCAGCGCTGATTCGTTTTCTCCCCTGCCAATCGTTATTTCTCCTGACACTTTTATTTTGTTTATATGTATGTACGAGTATGTATCTATGAATGAGTAGTTGACCTTTTGTTTTGTGTATTCATTTGTATATTTAGTTAGTAATTTAATTTAGTACCTACCTAGTGTAAATAGTTAATAGCATCAATATTGTTTATTATCTAAGTTATATTCGAAGACATGTGACATCTCTCACAGAGAGGAGGCCTGTGTCCCAGCGGTGGGAACATTATTGGCTGATCATGTATCTAAGTTATATTAGTTTTAAAGTTATTATATATCTAATAAAATTTGTATGAGTATATATTTTTTAATTTTAGATTTAGCTATCCCTTATGTTGCACCTGCCATGTTTTGTCTCCGCATCACCCTTAGGTTGACTGGTATAAAATGCCACAGGCATTAAGTACGCCTTTGTACAGTATTTTTTTTCTTGTGCATAAAGTTTTAATAAATAAATAATAAAAGATAGGTCAAATTTATAAAAATTGTGGGGTAGGATATAATTTGCCTATGGACGTCACGTTGCGAGGGCAGGCGCATGCGCAGACCCTGTATTTTTAACTATGACGTGTCGAAATTACAATTCGTATAGGGTAAAAACGTGTTCAGCTAGAACGGTGATTCTGGTGTCGGTCCCAAGAGTTGACAAATGACCTAAAGAGATTCAACAAAAATATTTCGTAAAATAGGGTTAAAATCTGCTCAGAAATGTAAAACAAATGCATTCGAAGAAAGCTTGCATCATAAGGATTGAGAAATGAGCCTAAAATGTTTAGTGCCGAGCAAATACAACAGCCACGACAGTATGGGAAACCGTAAGGAAATCTGCTGCAAATAAAAAAACTTTAAGATGTCGTCTCATATATACAATTCGTAAATCTAACCCAAATTGAAAAAAAAATCCTTTTTTATTGACATATTTTTTTGTAATTCATTGTAAATATCAAATAGCATCGTTAAAGAAATTTGTTATTATTTCACCACACGTTTTCACGAAACTGCGGCGCGGGCTCGACCTGCCGCAGGCTGCTGTCCGCACGGACGTAAAATGTTGAGCCGAGCGTTGAGATTCCAATAGAGTGCAACACTGCCCGTCAAACACACTTGGATTTTCAACTATTTGCGTTAGGGCCAAGAGTTGAAAATCGAACAGTTTGTTTGAAGAGCGCTGAAAATCCAATGTGCGAAAAAGCAATCGCCGCGGCAAAATCTACTATTACTAAATGTTTTTCCTCGGTACCTATAATTAAAATTTCCAAATGAATACAGAGTTAAACAAAGGTCAACCTAAAACGGAATATCCGCTCTGATAGCAAGTAACAAGTTTGTTTGGGATTGCCTGCAATTGGGAACGATATCAGTCGCGCAATCCCGAAAAACATAAAAAAATCCGGAATATTCTGACAGAAAAAACCATAAGGCATCAGTTAGCTACAAACCTCAGCCTGTAGGGTTCGAGTGAATAGGTAATGCTAGGCAAGCGACCTCCACCGTCGGCGGCGTCATTACTTCACTAAGATAGTGGTCGAGGGCGACTCTAGTCTTCTCCTAAGCATAGTTATGAACTGAAAGTCTTTATACATAAATATATACATAAACTTACGCCTTCCCCCCATGGAAGTACGCAGAAACTAAAGAACGGCCCACAAGGAGTATGTAAGGATCGTAGCTGGTGGCGTCTTACTTAACTTACTTATTTACAGATATCCCAAGAAATGTACGAGCATCATCCATTTCAAGAAATACGAACGCGCGATGATGAGCCCTACTATAGAGCTGTTACAAATATAACAGTACTTGCCAATTTTGTATTAACATGGTTACAACATTACAGATTGCAATACCAAAAACTTTTCAAAACTTTTGAGTGACGGATGGCGATCGGAGTACGTTTCTGGTTTGGCTGTACTTCAATTCAAGCGTGGACCACCGCCTACGTCATCATTATATAATAAATAATAATAATAAAATCGTTTATTTATAAGAGGGGCACATTTACAATAAATACCTTAACAATTAAAGTAGAGCACAGTTGCTAATTTGCCTGAACTAGGTTGGACCTGTGCTTCAGGCTAGAAAGTGCAGAAAAACATAATGTAATAAATTAACAATGAATATAGAGTTACAACGAAAAATAAAACTTAGGTAAATAAAAGTAAAATAGCATGTTAGCAGTTCTATTTGCAGACAACAAGTAGATCTTCTGTCTGGGCATAATTGATGGTTAGTAAATACTTAAGTATAATGTTCTTACAGCTATAGTAATTTAATTTATAGATACTTAATTTTTTATTTAATCTATTGTACAGAAATGGGCCTAAGAATGTAAAAAATCTTTGTACAAAGACATGTTTTGAGGTTGCATTGGATATGCATACTATATCATTCCGTCTCTTGTTAGTATTGTTGGCATTGTAGGTAAGCATGGTGTGCTGTTTTAATACTAAGTGCATTATGAAAAGCTGGCGAACTGTCAGTACGTTGCAGGATTTATATAGCAGATCTGTGGGAAAGAAGAAGGGATGGAAGTTTGCTACTTTCAAAATAGCTCTCTGAGCTCTTTCAAGAGGAAGCAAATTAGTTTTTGGTGCGCCACCCCAAGACGTGATACAGTATTGAATTATAGATTGACATAGGGCCAAATAAACTTGTGTGATCAATTTTGAATCTGCTATTGTTCGCAATTTCTTAAAAACATATATTAGTTTGCGCACTCTTTTAACCAGGCTTTCAAAATGTTTTTTAAAAGAAAGTGTGTCGTCCATTATTACCCCCAGGTATTTTATGTTGCTCGTTTTGAGGATAAAAGGACAAATACACATGTTGCCGGTACGGTTTCCACATTGATGGGCATATAGATGAGGGTTAGTAATGTTAGGTTGAGGCTTGCGCATGGAGAAGGTAATATATTTTGTCTTGTCGGCATTTAATGTTAGTAAATTGCTTTGAAGCCAATTAGTCACAGTATTAAAACCTAGTTGAGCGATTTCAAACAGTTCGCTACTGGATTTAGCGGTAAATATTAACGCCGTGTCGTCGGCATATGATATAATTTTGCCGTCTTTAATATTTAAATTACACAAATCATTAATATAAATCAGGAAAAGGGTGGGGCCTAGAATACTTCCCTGAGGAACACCAAAACCAGTATTTTTCTGTTCATCACTTGTAATATTATCTATTCTTACACATTGGTACCGGTCATTTAAATAGTCAGTAAAAAGTTTCAGCGGCGTTCCCCTTATTCCTATGGTCTCTAATTTGTTCAGAAGAACAGAAACAGACACCGTGTCGAAGGCCTTGGCTAAATCGAGAAAGACTCCCAGGGTCTGGTTTCCTTTGCCGAGTTCTTCTGAAATATAATCAGTCAGGCTATGTACCGCATCCGCTGTCGATAGTTTGGCTCTAAAACCAAATTGCGCGGGAGATAAGATGTTGTTTTTTTCTAGGTAATTAACTAGCCTACTGTTTATGATTTTCTCTAGTATTTTTGAAATTGAAGGGAGTAAGGATATTGGTCTGTAATTATTAACTGAGTCTTTACGTCCAGATTTAAAGATAGGGATTACAACTGACTTTTTTAAACAACTAGGGAAAATTCCTTCGGAAAGACAGATTCGAAAAATAAGGGAGGTACCAGAATATGCTTAAAGAGTTTAAGGATCTTATTGCTTATACTATCCCATCCAACTGCACAGTCATCCTTTAGCCCAGAAATGATTCTGGTTATTTCATCTTCATCAGTGTCCAACATAGCAAACGATTTCGGGTAACAGCTATTGTTTGAGTTTGGAAAAGGTAGTTGGTCGCAATATTTCGGTATCTGTTCGGCAAGAGTTTTTCCAACATTTACAAAAAAGTAATTTACATTGTTAGCTGATAAGATTGGTGAAGGATTAGCAAGCAGTAAACTCGAATTTGACTCACGCTGTTTAGACATATTGGTGACATTTTTAATATGTTTCCAAAGTTGTTTGCTATTTTTACCTGCTCTATTTAATTCGTCTTTATCGTAATTATTTTTAATAGTCTTTAGGAGATTGTTGCAGAAATTCCTGTATCTTTTATAGGTACTTAGTATTATTACATTATCAGGGTATCTCTTAGTTTTCTGATGAAGTTTATCCCTGTGTCTTATACACCGAATTAGCCCAGGAGTAATCCATGGTTTAATATTATAAAGTTTCCTGTTTACTGTAGAAACTGTCGTGTTACGTAATATTGCTTGTTGCACATGTTTTATTAAATACGATGAAGCCAAATTAGGGTCAGCAGTATTGTAAACTGGGCTAAAATCAAGGTTGCATAAATCATATTCGAGATTGTTTGTGTTTAATTTGCTAATAGTCTGAGGGCGATTTAGCTTAGGCAGCGTTAAATTTACAGTTAGTAGGACTGCGTGATGGTCAGTAATTGTTGAGTTAGTAACAAGCGTAATATATGACAGGCTGGTTTTGATCATCATATGATCGAGGCAGGAACCGCTCTGATGAGTTGGCAATGTGTGAGCGGGGAGAAAACCATGGTATAAGCAGATATTAAGGTAATCTTGGGTCCCTGCATCGCAGTTTTCGGAGCCAATATTTATATTTAAATCACCTGTTAGTATAACATTCTTAAAAGGGCTTAGTGCTTGAAAAATCTGATTTAAGGATTTGTTAAAAGGATCTAAGTTTCTAGCGGAAGGGGATCTATACATAGCTATTATAGCTGTGGTGGTACCAATTTTCATGACTAAACAATTGCTCATACAGTCACGCAGAGTATGTTCTTCGACTGTGACCTTTAATGATTCCTTAGCAAAGACTACCACACCATCATTTTGATTGTGGTTTACTGTGGTATGCAATAAGTTGTACCCCGGTATTAATGGGAGGTTATCGTGGCGATTAGATAGCCAACACTCAGTAAGTACCATTATATCACAATCAAAGTTTAGTCTATGAAGAAAAATGTTAAAGCTATCTATGTTCTTAGAAATACTACGAATGTTTTGGGTCAGTACGGTTAGTGAATTTCGATAGTCGGAAAGATATTTTCTGCAGTCCTCAACGTCACATGTCTTTGACACAGTTATAAATGTGTTATCTATATCGGTAATTAAGTTATCATCCATACTAAAACTAAAAAACAAATAACAATAATAAGGTGAAGTCTAAAATATAAACAAGTATGTGGCGCTCTTAGGCGCCTTCATAATCTATCGAATTAATGTACCTGTATTCGGCAGCTTTTTTAGCCGGGCAATCTGTGTCTCCCGTCTTGTGGTTGGCTTGTTTTTTAAAGCGCAGACAAGTAGCACATTTTGGCGGGTTCGCTTTCTTTGCGCAGTCTTGGATTGTGTGCCCTTCTTCACCGCAATATCCACAAGTGGGGGCAGTTATTTTGCATGTCTTGGCTGCATGACCGTACTGCTGACATTTGTAACATCTTGTTACCAGTGTGAAGTCTCGTACCGGGCAGGATGTCCAATTAATAAATAATCTGTCCTGTGTGATGAGGGCTTTACGAATGACAGCTGGAACTTCTATAATATAGTTGCAATTCTCAGCATCTTTCCTGCCAGATTTGTGGCTTAGTTTTATTGAGGTCAAAAATGTATCATGGGACATAGTCGGCAATTTGTCGGCCAAATTTTGTTCATAAATACATTTATAAACCTCATTCTCAGGCATTGATGTGGGAATTCCTATAATTATAATGCGAGGTTTGCGCTTTTTAGGTTCGTCGACGGTAAGCCCTGACGAAGCGAGTTGGACTGTTTGTTTGAGCTTATCTAGGTCATCTTTGGTCTCAGTGCTAATTATGAGTCCTCCTTTTCCTATTTTACGTACGCCTCGTACTTTCAGCTTCATTTCTCCAGGACATATGATTTTTTGGACCATGTTCTTTGTTTCTTCACTGGTCTTTGAGTTATCACAGGGATAAATCGCCACGGAACTAAAAGTATTAGGACGAACAAAGTTGTTGGAACCCTTCTTCACCATATCTGCAAAAGATGTAGTAGCTGCACCCTGCTTCGTAACTGACTCCTGAATCGTCCGGTTCATCTCCGTAAGACAGACCGACAGGTCTCGAGCTTCGGTCATAGTTTTAAGGGAGGTATGGGTTTGTATGGCCCTTTGCTTAAGCGACTGGTATTGAACAGCCATTTGCGAAACTCCATGTCCTACTTTTCGGCAAAGATTGCTTATTTTTAGCTTCTGCTCAGCGTTTAGTTTTCCATCAGAAGCAATAGCACATACCTCATTCAGGCACTGTTCAATAGATCCCATCCAGTTCTGGATCTCTGGAGTGGACACTACTTCAACTGCATCATCTTGGTCCTGTCTTGGTTGTTGGGGCGGTGGTGAAGCCGGGGTCGGTACCGGGGTCGGTACCGGGATCGGTGTCGGTGGAGGGCTGCGTCGTATCATCGCACTCCGATTAAAGGGGCTGCCTTCCATATATCACAGTATATTAATTACCAAATAATCCAGTCAGTTCATTATTTTAGCTTGTCACTTAAAATGTTTCTCTGTATAACACGCTAATGCACTAAAACTAGGTCACTGATTATGCAAACGTTAATTTATATTATTTTTAAAAATGCATCGATGAGCACGTCTGTATGCTTTGAATCAATTATATCAATATCAATCATTGCTAACTATCAGACTATATATCAAGGGTAAGCCTATTAAATATAAAAGAAACAGGGTGTTACCTTCCAATCAGAGACAGCAGACAATCTATTCGCCAGCACACACCCCGCCGTGCCTCCCCCGATGATGATGAAGTCAAACACGCTGTTCCTCAGATCCCTCTCATCCGCCTTAGTCCTCGTCGCCTTGGAAAACAGGTCAGCATTGGTAGACGGTAGCAGCAGCAGCAGGTAAGTCGGCAATAGCTTACTGTGGATAGGGATCAGAGAATAGTTTGTAGCTATTTGGAATTGATTTGGCCACGACCTGCACGCTTAAGCGACACGTGTGCAATGCATCAGCGACTGCGGTGAAAGAAAAATGAAAGAGCGTCACGACTGCCACGAGTCACTGCGACGCGACTTGCGGAGCGACAGACGGAGACAGGACAAGCGCGTGCGTGTCGCTTGAGGCAAGTCGCGTACTCGCGTCGCAAGTCAAATCGCTCGAGGCCGTGAAAGGGCGTATCGAGTGTCACGACCTTGCTCGGTCGCCTTTGACATTGGCGTCTAACGTAATATTGATTCACTCAAACAGATTCTAAACAACAGAATCTAAACTCAGTCAAAACAGATTGTTGTCATGGTGCTTGTTGTGTCTTTACTCCAATTGTTTTGTCTGACTCATTATACGTTATTCACACAAACGATCAAAGCAACGTTAATACAGGCATACTTTTATCGAAAGATAAGGCGTTACCATTGTAGGGCTACGCGTAGCTTATCCCACAGGTCGCTTATACTTTTTAGTATGCGGAAAACGCATGCTGCTGTGTAGGTGTGTAAGATAAAATTAGCGCTAACAGACTACGTCGGCTGCAGTGTGTTCGACAACAACGTCGCGCGTCGTGGCGAAAATAATAATTATCATAAAAATTGTTTTATCAGTAGGTAAACTAGTCGCGTGGAAGTTCGAAAGGGTTACCGAGGGCCCTGGCAATACAAGCAACGGAAGGAATACGGGTGGGGTTTAGTCAGTAAGAGTCTGACACCCTCCCGCTCCGGCCAGAACGGGAGAAGTTATTTGATAATTTAAAAAATAAATAAAAATAAAATAGTAGGTAAACTAATTTTACATCTTGTAATAGAGAAGTGTGGAAGAAAAAGACATGTTCCGCCGACCACTAACAAGTTGGACACGGGCAGGAGAGTGATGAGATTACATTATACTTAGGTTATATTTTGTTTTTTTTTATGTCTACCATGGAATTCGTTTATTATGACTCCGCCTATAATTCCCAACCACTTCATATGAAGTAATTGCAGTGCAACATTTGGTTTTCATACAAAATTCTAAGTTCGGATATAATGACTACGCTTAGTGATACTCGTATGTCGCTTACTACTCGTATGACCTATTTTTATGAAATAGGTCATACAATTATGTATGAATTATGTAGCGACATGTCACGTTAAGAAAAAAGTATAAATACGTAATGTATGTGTCACCGTCAGATTGTGAACACCGTTAGTTTATAATCTGGCGAGCGAGATTATAAACTGTCGCACAACTGAACTGCGGAACTATTACAATATAACACATTCATTTTCGGTAATTTATAATATAATCTATCAATGTCAAATTGTGAACGAACCTGCACTCATGGACAGGGTTCATAGTCTGGCCGATATATCATCAGTAAAATTGTGAACTGTACCTGATCGGTAGATCTTGGCGGTAGCGGAATCGGTCGCAGTAACTAAGCCAGGGCACCTAAACCAAATGTTTTAGGTTAGGTTAGAACTCGAGGAGTCCTGGGCCGCGGTGGTGTCCTGGCTGCGGAAAGGGAGCGGGAAATGTCTTCCACCCACCATGCAGGGTGAGTCCCTGAGTTGCCGTAGGGCGTCAGCGTAACGCGGACAACGCCCTCTTCCAGCTCCCCTAAATGGGTCCAGGGGCGACGGATTCCTTGACAGACCCTTCGCCCGCCCCAGAGCGGAAGATATACATGAGGATTTTCCACACCGGAACAAAAAAAAAAAATTTGATAGAACTGTTGCAAAATGCAAGCGGTGCCGGCGAGCGCTCTTCCGAGCTGGTCGCTGTTACCTGGCTATTTAGTATTCGCGCAAGGTGCGTTCGTTGCATGCAAGTTTAATACCAGTTCACAATCTGTTGGTTGCCATGAAAAAAATAAAAATTGTAATAGTTATTTTTTATAGATTACAGGAAAACCTATAAGAAGTTCGTGGTCTTAAAATAACATGGTGAATCACTCCAAATTGTGCGTGCAAACTTACATTTGAATGTATGGGGTACATGTTTTTCAATTACAATGTTAAGTTTATTCTTGGGATAACTCATCTCCTTCATTGAGCGTGGTCCGACACTCAATTGGCTGTTTTTTTTTAATACAATTTGTAGTTTTGTAGTTTTTCTCTGTATTAAACTAAATACCTAACAAAGTAAGTTTTTTATTTTGTAAAACTATGCTTTGTATGACTTCCGCTTAGTGTGACGTGTTTGTCACTTCCCTTCGATAAGCGGTTTCTACTGTGTACAATGTAGTTTAACTAGGTACCTATTTGCATCTATCATCATAGTGATTTTTATAAGATCGCATGTTACGTGTTAGTGTGAACTGACCTCAAATGTAAAACTCTAGATAATACAGTCGAAGTTACTTGAAATGCTTTAAATTACATCAGTTCCGTTTATCATTAAACTTGTATTAGGCAACTGTTTTACGAATCGAATTGAAATCTAATTGGTCAGTTTCTAGCATTTTAAAAACTGGAACGAGGAAGTGATTGTCTCTTGAAATTTAATCATCAGACTAAAGGTTAGTTATTTGGCCGCCAGTCACCAGATAGGGCTGAATATCAGTAATTAATATGAAATCAGATGACAGTTCATCTAAACTCTGCAAAATATTATCACTTCATGGACGAGCAGTTGGGAGGTGCACCTTCAGTAATGAGTGGCTATTTAAATTATATTTTCATCTATGGTTCTCGCACTATTGATATATCTACTAATTATGAAAAAACCGGCCAAGTGCGTGTTGCACCACGTGCAATGAACGGTTCCGTAGTTGGGATGAATTTGTTCCAAGAACACCCTTAAACTCGTAGTTAAAAAACATGTTCTTCCATATATTCCAACTGCAAATGTAAGTTTGTACGCACAATATTGAGAGATTTACCACGTTATTTTAAGGTCATAGACATCTTATTTTCTTTTTTCCTTCTTATTTGAAGGAAAAATGAAGAAAAGAGTTCTTATTTGACTTCTTACTTTTCTTTGACTTCTTGTTTTTCTGTAATCTATACGGAAAGAACTATTTTCTGTTTTTTTTTTTCAAAATTTTTGGCTCATTCGAAAATAAGGGGGGAATGGTCAATTTTCATCAATTTTCTTAAATACTTTTAAGTATTCATTTAAAATAGAAAATAAAAACTGAAACCCTTGCATCAAGCCCTTTCATTTGATGTGTCACACGGTACAGTTTGCAAAACTTTTTTTTTTATTTTCTAATTTACCCCCCAAAAGGGACCCCATATTCAAAATTCATTTATGTACGTTATACATCAGTGTTTGGGTCACAGAAATTCATGTGTACCAAATTTCAACTTAATCGGTGCAGTAGATATGAAGCAACTTGACTGGGACAGACGGACAGACAGACACACGAGCGATCCTATGAGGGTTTCGTTTTTTTCCTTTTGAGGTATGAAACCCTAAAAAATATGCAAAACCAAGGAGTTTACATTTACCATCAGAGATGACTATCCTGCAACCCGCACTGGGCCAGCGTGGTGGATAGCAGCTCACTCCCTCTCATGAAGAGGAAGCATGTGTCCCAGCAGTGCGGATGTTATGTTAAATAGTTTAGTCATCTCTTATAACATAATCAGTGTTATAAGAGATGACTAAACTATTTCTTAGTGCAAAGAAACCTTTCATCGTTTGGTAGCTAGCTGTTACTCTGCTCCGAATGTGTACACTGTGCGAGCTACACTGACTGACTGCAAACTTTAACGGCCTACAGACAGAACAAACACTGATAAAGATTTTACGAGTGCCTGACGCATTCAATATTGACATAACCTGCGTGCAAGCTTATCACAACAAAGATCCATCTCCTTTCCCGACATTCACAGGATAGAACCCAACTATCGACGATCACACAACATAATCAGCCTACATTACTCACTCTGCCGGGCACAGGCCTCATCTGTCTGAGAGAGAATGGGCCGTAATTCCCCACACACGAACTCAAAAATTATCGAACAAACACACACACACAGCAAAACACTGATACAAAGGACCCCACCTCAAAAAACTCAGCTTCATTTTCGAGCCACGTATCAAAACAACGTACAGCCAGTTTCGTTGGCCAATCCTAAGTGGAGTGCACGGCGATGCACAAGCGCACACATCCTGCACTTTCGACACCGGGGATGTAGAGAAACTGGTTGCAGTGGCCTCAGACGGCAGCCCCTGACAACGAGGCGATGACGTGCGGACGAAACTCGGATGTTTCAGTTGGAAGGTTCCTGTGTGAAGCAATCGACTGTTCCTTGTTTTGCACTTGCACTTGTGTTTTCTAATGTATTATTAAGTTGTGTTTTTTTTGTCGCGGTAAAGGTACACGGACATACTTTCTGTTTGAGCTCATGATGAGTTGAAAGTGTGATACACTAGTTTAGATTGTGAAATTGCAATTATACAGCAGTTTCATTTTCAATTTCCAAGAAACACCGTCACTATCAGCGACCAATTTGAACGCGACTTTGCTGTTGTGAAATAAAATAGGTGCTACAAACAATATTTTTGTGTCAATCAAACTTATAAACACTAATTTATAGATTCCTAATCTTAGTAAGTAAATAATGAATTGCCTAGTAATGAATAATTATTCGCATAAATATTTCAGTATTAAGCTTTTTAAATTCTGGGTAATTTCTGCCGCTGCTCAGATGTTATACACCATATTATGCGACTATTGTAAGGCTCACTCGTTTTTTTTTTACTTTTTACTGTTTACCTCCCGGTATTAGAAATCAGCAAAAGTGATTCTCATTGGCCTGATAATATTACAATGATATGTTGATCCAGTAACAGGACCATACTGTCTGTTCTTCGCGAGGCCGTGGGTCTGAAAGTGGTAGGAATTTGTCGCAGCTTATGATGGATAGCAGAATCCGGGTCGAATAGCATCGTTTCATCATTAACACGCTTCATGCTCCAGCTCTATGTAACCATTTGAAAATCGCAGTCATGTAAGCTATAATAAAATAGAAGCCGTCATAATAACCAGCTTATCTTTTTAATCTGTAAATTAGATAAATACAGAGCGTATCGTTACATTCGCTACAGTAGAGCTTATCGTACCAAGTGACCTCAGATTACTGGCTACTTAATCTACTGTCGCAAAATTTGTAAAAGTTAAGACGCTGACAACACCTAAAGCGCGGTCACTGTCAGATTGCATAGAAAAGAAAGAGAAGCGCGATGACAAAACGCTTGTAATTTATTGCAAAATATGAAGCAATTATCTACTTACTCAAAATTGAGTTGAGTAATCGAAAACAAAAAACAACCAAGTTCTGCATTCAAATCAGACGTACTTGTTATTAATTAAATACGTAACGTACGTTGATATTTAATACAGATATTTTGGATTAGAACTCAAGGTAAGAGGTTAGTTTAACGTTAGTTTCTATCGAGATTTTTTTTTCAAAACGTGTTTTGGTAACAACCAAGTTCTGGAAAATATGTTCAAAATTAACATATATTTTTTCTGCTACCACAAACTATACAGATTTGGCAATTTTTTTTCTTAAGAGAAATCTATTTTGGTCAATTGGGTCTTGTCAGCGCCTTAATATCAAAGTAACACGCGTACCGGAAACGAACAACCTGTGCATACATCAGTCAGTGCTGCAATCTATACCGAAGCGCCACTGAGTAGATAGCAAGCAGAAGCTCCATTTCATGCAATATCTCAAACATGTCATAACTTTTTTTTTTTTTTTATGTTGGTAAATCATCTAATTACTGCCGCTCTGGGCGGACCGGGAGGGTATATTCCTTCCTGTTGCCTGCTGCTCGTGCTTACCTATCATGACATGGATGCTTTACAGCTTGTCGTTACTTTGGTTTACTTTTAGTTAATAATAGACAGGCTTAATAGACTAGATATTTTAAACTTTTTTTTTTGTTAAGTACCTGGTACTTCTCGCCTACACTGTCCTCCCATACCTATTAACACTGTAGTTTGAAAACATTGTAAAAGCCAATTATTTTTAAAAGACTAACCGTGGAGTTTCTTTTCGGCTCTTCTCCATAGGAAACGACCCATTGGAACCGTGCACCTAGCTTCTGACGTTTCATAAGTGCCCATGTAGGTTTATGTGAAATAATATATTTTGATTATGACTTTGATTTTTTTATTTTAATAGGTTTTTAATAGATATCTGAGGTTCATCGGAAAACTTGAGAGTAGAGATGCCGATGCGGAATGCATCGGCATCTCTACCGTAGAGATGCCGATGCATTCCACCAGCTTTTATGACGTCTTTTACAGTTCAAGCAGTACGGTTATGCAATGCCTTGCCCGTGTCGATAAGGCGTGCTCAATCTTTGTCCTCTTTTAAAATTCAGGTATTAAATACCCTCTCTTTAAACATCATCATTACATAACACAGTTCCCTGCTCTTGTTTTATGGTCATTTTTGTATATGTATATATATTTATGTAGATAAGTATATATGCTTTATGTAATGTATAAATTTATTGTATATGTAACTGGTACACCACTGACTGCCTGCAGTATTGTCTCTCCTTCTACCTTTAATCCAACCAAAGGTTGTCTGTGAAAGTTCGCTTTTAGCGATAAGTTCGCCCGTTGTGTCACCCTATGTAAAATTTCAACATTTGTATCTGTAATATTTATGGTGTATAAAGAGTATTCTATTGTATGCTAGGTTTCTCGTTCTTAGGATGTGGATCAGAAAGTTAGTTAATTGAAACTACTAAAGCAGCCAACATTTTATTCCAACACCAACAGTTTAGAATGAATTTTAGTTAGTAAGTAGATGCAGCTAATATCTACGAAGAGATATTCCTGTTTCGTAAAGAAAGAGGAATGTCTCTTCGTAGATATTAGCTGTAAAGCTTTTGACTGCTTTATACATGCCTAGTACTTATACAAATATCGTAACACCACTTTTTAGCTGACCGTGCCGTGCCGTGCAGTAAGCCCCTTTGTCCTGACATGATAAGTAATCCCAGGTTGATCGCGACTGTTCTACCAACACGATGTCGTGTCTATGACACAATTCCCTGGAGAGAACCAATCATAAAGTTCTCTTAACCTAATTAACTAACAACATGATACAGGTCTGTCGGAATTTGGCGCATCGCAAAGAATAGAGCACTCTGCCTTCGTCTGTGGGTTTCACATAGAACTACTAATGCCCGTTTACAGTAACCCTAGGCAACATCTTATTGAATGCCTAGTTAAAAACAAGCTACCTATTGTTCTTTCGCTGAGTCGAGCGCTAAATATCCAACAGCGCGCTTTTCTTTAGGAAGTTTACGGGCTGATAAGATTTACAGACATTTAGACGTGGTAAATTTTTCAGGAGTGACTAGATTACCGGCTCAGGCATTAGACTGGCGAACTAGAGGTCAGGGGCCCTACCATCAACATTAAAAAAACTTGCCAAGTACATGACAGGTCAACTTAGCAGGTTAACCTGACAGGTTTTCTAGTTGTACCATAAGCATTTCCGTCTGACCTGCAATGTATCAACTTCAGACCTGCTACGTTATCGCTGGCCGGTACGCCATATTATAAACAAACGTTCGGAAATACTTTTTCGCAATATTACCGGTTTTACGGTTTTAATAAAGTAGATCAAATTAATTTAATAACAGTTTATAATGATCAGAAGAATTCTAAAAAACTATGGTTCGTAGCAAAAATTCTTATTTAACACGATTAGGACGTTCGAGACCCTTTTAGATACTTAAGGAACGGTAAGGTACCTACTTGAAAATCTTACCAAAGTTATTGCTATTTTCGAACGAAAACAATTTCTTGAGTGTCAAATATATTGTCAACACCACAAAACTGTACAAGGTCATTTGTGATCATACTGTATTTAATTGTTCTTATGATAATTAGTGCGATAAATAGATGTATTATTTTAGTACAAACCTTAACCTCTATCGACAAATCTATTGATTTTGTGGTGCGTGGCATGAAAGCTCGTAGCTCATTGCAATGCTCAAGTAATAGTTCTTTGGTGAGCCTATACCGTTTGACAAACATGCCATCCTGCAAGTCAAAGGGTTTTATCATGTGTCTCATAACTTGCCTTTGGATTTTAGCTATATGTTTTACACTGTTAGTATCATCAACTTCTTCAAGAAACTCAAAAATTTCATTTTGGTCACACATCTAAAATAAACGACAAAGAGATTCTTTTGTGTGTTGTCTTTAATGTTAAATAACGCCGCAATAGTATTGTATTCACAAATTAACACGTCCTTCCGTTGTTTATTTTAAATTAAGGAAAACAGTTCAATAAAAGTTAGTTTTACACGGCTGCTTAATATGACTGCAGGGCAGTTCAGTTGTCAAGGCTTTACATGTCAAAAAGGACTTGATGTTACAGCATAAGGCAGGTCAGACCACTGAAATGGTGTCACGTGACTACTGACCGGCTTTGGTCACGTGATCGCTGGCTCGCCTGTTATTTGACGTGTTCATAGTACAAAATAGCCCGACAGTTCACTTTACGTCGAAAATTGACCTGCTATAAGAGTTCATGGTAGGCCCCCTGGGGTTCGAACAGTTCCAATTGTACGACGGTGACCATCGATGGATTGAGCCCCCCCTGTTACTAGATTATTTAGGCAAGTTGGAGGATTTTAATAGGAATAAACGTAGAAATGAATCGTTAGAAGTAGCGCAGATTTTATTTTTAAGTCTCTGAAGGTAGGTGAAAGATTAGTAGACAAAACAATAACACGTAAATAATGTGCTCGTCGCCAACAAATCGCGAACATCAAAGAAACGGTTCCACGACGTCATCGTCTGCGATATCCAGCTTTACTTGAGGCGAAACATATTATTATGTATGTGTACTGTCTGCCTGAAGTTACAGACTATGTTACTAACAGATGCTAGTCTGAGCTGTGGCTGCTGTGCCTTCACTCATCTGTTAACCAAATGAATAGTATTGTTACGATAAAGGTCGAGAAGCTTCTACAGTCAGGCAAATTAATTGTTCAGCAAATTGACTACAAATCTAAATTGCCCGTATATTCGAATCACAATTAACATTCATTGACATTGGATGAAATGGCTACGAAACGACAAATTAACGTGAGTCAATTTGGTAACCAAATCATTTCCTTAACTGTACCTAAATACAATTTATTATTAACATAGTAAAATCGGTATACAATTATGGTTTTTCAGCTGTGGGTCAGTGGCCAGGGGCCCTACCATCAACACGTACATGACAGGTCAACTTAGCAGGTTAACCTGACAGGTTTTCTATTTGTACCATAAGTATTTCCGTCTGACCTGCAATGTATCAACTTCAGACCTGCTACGTTATCGCTGGCCGGTACACCATATTATAAACAAACGTTCGGAAATACTTTTTCGCAATATTATCGGTTTTACGGTTTTAATTGGTCAAGGAAGCTAATGAGACACAATCGATTTTGTATTGTTAGACTCCGAATCGGTGTCGCGCGGGGATTAACAGGTTAATTAAGCTAGTTTTCAGTTTCAACCCTTGACGCACAGGTCTTATCGTACAGCGCACATGTTATCAGTGCGCTGTAAGTGTTTGATTGTATTGCACTATTTATTACACGTGCCTAATCTTGGAAATAAGAAAATATAGAAAAAGTAAAGTAGCTACAGACCTTACGTATTTGTTTGTTTTTTATAAATCTTTATTTACTTAAGGATTGCTCGGTTTATTTACAGATACTTACATTATCACACCATCTTTTGTAAATTACAAAAGACAGTGCAGTAAGAGCAGGTACTAGGGAGGGTAGGTGACCGTTGCAGCTTCAGGAACACGTTCTTAGGAGACTGCCCTGTATCTGTTAGAGGAATTGCGAACTACATTGACATATTTTGGAAAAATGGTGCTGACGAAAAATACATTTTGTGGTCGGTATCCATCAGCATTTGCTTCCTCACATTCAGTATTTACTTTTGATTTTGTATTATCTTTCACATCCATCTTTTCATATTCTCTTTTCTTTTAGAATAATAGGTACTAACACCCAAAGTGAACATAAACAGGGGGCCTACCATGAACTCTTATAGCAGGTCAATTTTTGACGTAAAGTGAACTATCGGGCTATTTTGTACCATGAACACGTCAAATAACAGGCGAGCCAGCGATCACGTGACCAAAGCCGGTCAGTAGTCACGTGACACCATTTCATTGGTCTGACCTGCCTTATGCTGTAACATCAAGTCCTTTTTGACATGTAAACACTTGAAAACTGAACTGCCCTGCAGTCATATTAAGCAGCTGTGTAAAACTAACTTTTTTGAACTGTTTTTCTTTAATTTAAGATAAAAAACGGAAGGACATGTTAATTTGAGAATACAATCCTATAGCGGCGTTATTTAAAATTATAGACAACAAACAAAACAATCTCTTTGCCGTTTATTTTAGATGTGTGACGAAGATGAAATTTTTGAGTTTCTTTAGGAAGATGATGACAAAAACAGTGTGAAACATATAGCTGAAATCTAAAGGCAAGATATGAGAAGCATGACAAAACCCTTTGACTTGCAGGATGGCATGTTTGTCAAACGGCTCACTAAAGAACTATTACTTGAGCTTTGCAATGAGATACGAGCGTTCATGTCACGCACCACAAAATCAATACATTTGTCGATAGAGGTTAAGGTTTGTACTAAATCAATAAATCTATTTATCGCACTAGTTATCATGAGACCAATTAAATGCATTATGCTCACATATGACCTCGTACAGTGTTTTGGTGTTGACAATATATTTGACACTTAAAAACTGGTTTTCGTTTGAAAATATCAATAACTTTGGTAAGATTTTCAAGTAGGTTACTTTTTTTTTTTTTTTTTTATTTGTGATGGGTTTGCTCTTGACCTTAGTCTATGTCAGAGGCGACAGAAACAAAGTCGACGATGGAGCGAGCTTACCCAGAAGAAGCCTGTTCACTCTCACTTTGAAGAGATTAGGGTTATATGCGTTCGGAAACACAGACGCAGGCAGAGAGTTCCATTCTTTTGCTGTGCGCATTATAAAAGAAGTTTGGAAACGCTTAGTGCGAGTTGGTGGGATAGCCACCAGGAAGGGATGGTAACCTGAAGTGCGCCTAGATGACCGATAATAGAAGGGGGCCGGTGGAATGAGGTCGTGGAGTTCTTGAGCACACTCTCCGAAGTACAATCTATAGAAGACCGACAAGCAGGCAACCTTGCGACGATGGGCCAAACTGTGAAGCTTGGCATCCACCAGATTTACGTCGCCAATGAGCCTCTTAGCTCTGCGTTCCACAGAGTCAAGCGCGGCAAGTTGGTATTTAGCCGAGCCATCCCAAAGGTGGCTACAATACTCCATGCAGGATCGGACCTGCGCTTTATAAAGGGTCAAAAGCTGTCCAGGCGTAAAGTATCGCTTCACCTTATTTAGGATGCCCAGTTTCTTGGCCGCAGTTTGGGCTTTGTACTCGATGGTGGCGCCGAAGTTGAGGTTAGATGTCAACTCCGTGCCTAGGAGCTCGAGCCGATCAGTTACAGGAACCGATGTACCCCGAAAAGTAGGAGTCAGGTCGAAACGACTCCTTTTTGCGCTAAAAAGACACGCTTGTGTTTTGGTGGCGTTAAAAGTGACCAGATTATCATCACCCCACTGGGAGACAAGGCTTAACGTCAACTCTGTCCGCTCTACCAAGGCCTCTCTCAAGGAACGAACTGCGGCCCCGTTGGTTTTTGCGCTGGACAAGTATCTCTCTGAAACAGTACTGTCGTCCGCGTACCCAACAATACCAGTCTGTAGTAGGTCATTGATGTGCAGCAGGAAAAGAGTTGCAGAGAGAACAGACCCCTGAGGAACTCCGGCATCAATAGCCATAAGGTCAGAGGAGCAGCCGTCAACGACTACTCTGATCGACCGTTCACTAAGGAAGTCTGATATCCAGCTACAAAAACCAGCTGGGATGCCATAAGCAGGAAGCTTGCTGAGCAGACCAGCGTGCCAGACCCTGTCGAAAGCCTTCGAGATATCAAGCGATACAGCAAGTGCTTCGCCATGTTTCTCGATGGCTTCGCCCCAGCAGTGCGTGACATACACAAGAAGATCACCAGTTGACCGTCCCCGGCGAAAGCCATATTGACGGTCACTGAGGAGATCATTGTCTTCGAGGTAGGTCAGCAACTTACTGTTCAGTACCCTTTCCATAACTTTGCACAGAATGGAGGTAATGGCGATCGGACGGTAATGGGCAGGGTCAGCACGGTCGCCCTTTTTGGGCACTGTTTGTACATTAGCAAGCCTCCAGGATTTTGGTACCGTGCCTTTTTTAAGAGAGAGGCGGAACAAACGTGTCAACACAGGAGACAGTTCAGGCGCACACTGCCTCAACACTCTCGCCGGAATGCCGTCAGGCCCGCTGGCCTTATTCACGTCTAGACTGCACAATACTCTTCGGACCTCTCTAATGTGAACTGCGATCTCCGGCATCGTGGAGTCACAATGAGGTACTGTAGGTGGTTGCTTGGAGCCAGCGTGCAGACGTGAATTGCTTGCAAAGAGAGATGCAAATAAATTTGCTTTCTCTCTTGCGGAGTGGGCCAGCGACCCATCAGGTTTCAGCATTGGAGGTAAAGTGGGACGACAGAAATTCGCTTCGGCCGCCTTAGACAGGGACCAAAACTGTTTACTACCCGGAGGGTGCGATGCCAGCTTGGCCCCAATACGTCTGACATGGCCAAAACGTGCCTCACGTAAAACCCGCTTGCAGGACTTGGCGGCAGTGTTAAAGGCTCTCTTCTTCGCGCGAACCCTACGAGCTCTAACTTTGCGGTCGCGGGCCTTGACCCAGGCTTGGTAGGCAGACTCTTTTCGGGCCTCAGCGTGGGCGCACTCTGCATTATACCAAGGCCGGGATTTATGGCCGAGTGGGATGTCGGAGAATGGAATAAAATACTCCATTCCCTGCCGAATAACGTCCGCAACCTCGTCTGCACAGCACGAGGGGTCACCCGAAGAGAAGCACACATGCCGCCATGGATAAGACGCAAAAAAGTGCCGCATCTCATCCCAGTCCGCTGACTCGTATCGCCACACTCGTCTCGTGCCTCTAGGACTCTCATCTGGTGGAGAGCAGGTCGATACGGTTTTCACCAGACAGTGGTCGGACGTTCCCAGCGGGGCTGAGACCGACACTGAATTATTGTCCGGATCAGATGCCAGCAGAAGGTCCAAACAATTGGGTGTATGGCCGTCAACATCCGGTACCCGCGTTGCCACATTCACCATCTGGGTTAGATCTAACGTAATAGCAAACTTGCGCGCCTCTAACCCAGCATGGTCAGTTTTCTGGTACGGGAACAACCATTCTTTATGATGGGCGTTGAAGTCCCCCAGAAAAACGAGCTTCGCTGTTGGGTACCGTTGCTGGGCGACGTCAGTCGTCTCCACGAGGAAATTAAAGAGCGCTGTTGTCTCCTGGTCACCGCTGTGCGATCGGTAAACGCCGATGTAGAGAAATTTCTCCACGCCAGAGTCCACAAGTAGCCATATGGCAGAAAAACCCGAGTTCTCAAAGCAACGGAGACGACGACAACAAATGTCATCGCGGACGTACACACAGACCCCAGCTTGCTTCTTGAACTTGTGTTCAAGAGAGTAACCCGGGTAGTTGAGGTACGCCACGTCCGACGGGGTTGTTATCTTCGTCTCCGTTAGGAAAAACAGGTGCGGCTTCTCGGTCTCAAGGTGGTGATGGACCGGATCGAGATTGGAGTGCAACCCCCTGATGTTAGTGAGGTGCACTTTTAGTGGGAGGAAGTGCAGCCGTTGTTTAACCTTATCTTTCTTTTTTGCTTTTGACATTTTGAGTGGAGTTGTTGGGGAAAGAAGTCGACTTGTCGAGGCGCTGCTCAGAGATCCAAGTGGAACACTAGAATCAACTAAACCTATGGGGAACTCATTTGGAGACTGCGGGGACGCCCAAACCCCCCCGGATATGGCCACCGGGTCCTCCCGTCCAGTCGCCAGCTGGCACGGTGGAGCATACCGGGATTTTTCGCGAGTTGGCGGGGCAGCCTTTGGCACGTGGCTGGCGTGCTACTTGGGCCCCCTACTGACTGCGGTCGGCCAACGGCTGGCACCGTGCTTCGGATCCCGCTACCCTCCACAATGAGTTACCCGGCAAGCTAAGCCCAGAGACCAAGACCGGTTCTGGACAGCGCAACTGACAAATCTCCTACTCCCCCAAAGGCACTGGCACTCCCACACACCGACGGAACACAGCAAGCTGCTTGGCGCCGGACTCCGGTGGGAGGGTGGTAGCGAGCCAGGCGGCTCCTTGCGGAGCCTACCACCGCTAAGTGGGATCGTTCAGCCGTACCACAGGCAAGCCTGTGGTGCCATTGCCCGGGGTGGACCACTAGGAGGTAGATCCCAAACCCCACCCCAAAAACTTACCTTCCTTAAGTATCTAAAAGGGTCTCGAACGTCATAATCGTATCGTTATCGTTTTTTTAAAAATTCTTCTGATCATAATAAACTGTTATTAAAGAAGTAGATAAAATTAATTTAATTGGTCAAGGACAGCTAATGAGAAATTGATTTTCTATTGTTTGACACAGATGAACAGGTTAAATGAATGAAACAGGTTAAGTGTCTCATTAGCCGTCCTTGAGTGATATTATTACGATGATTTCAGGCAGAACATGTATTTTTTTATGTATGGCATCTCGTAGTTGATCTTGAGAGATCGTGACTACTTAAGGGTCGGGTAATCGCCGTTGACCTTGACCATACAAATAATTATAAGATAGACCAAGAATATTTATTTTTAGTAACGTAAATATGAATATTTGAAAAAAAATCACATATGGAATTATAGATAGGTAATAAAATAGGATGAAATTTTTTTGTATGTACTGAACATACAAAAAAAAAATATCTTACGTAGTTTGAAAAATAACAAAAAGTTTTTCATGCGTTGGATAGACCTTAATTCCTGAATTTATTTAATTAAGTATTTTACCAAAATACTTAACGCGTTCTAGTTTAACATATATTTTTTGCATAACTTACTTCGAATGTATGAAAGCGTAATAACAGATTTAAAAGTCACTAAAATCATATATCTGTGCCTTAACCGGCCAATCACAGAACATGTGAGCGAACTCTTTTGCTTTTAAACGATATGATTTTTCAACTTGCCTGCATCGTGGGTCTAGTAGTCGCAAGCGCTACTCTGAGCATGCGGTCCTGGATTGATTCACAGGTCGGCAAAGTGATATTGGTTTTTTTTTTCCGTTAGGAATTTCTTAGAAGCAACCCGGAGTCTGGATTTATAACCGGTTGATGTCAATAGGCTCGCCCCCTATTACATAGGACTTAAACATGACTGGTGAAATGTGGGTCTGCTATAGGTGCTCACCTGCGTAATCCTTCGCGGATTACCGGCGTGATGTTCTGTTATTTGTCAAGTTGGTCTCACCGCATGTTGTCGTGTCGTGGCTTAGCGTTTAGGTTTTTCAGCAGTGGGTGGCAGTTTCGATTTCAGCACGAAATTTAGCTATTTGCAGCGTCCATTTTCTTAACAGGAATTTTGATGGCGAGAGTAGATGACGAATATTTCGGTCTACATTACAGTACTTTTTTTTTTCTTTGTGGGTGGGAAATCATCAAATAACTTCTCCCGCTCTGGGCGGAGCGGGAGGGTGTGTCTCTTGTCTGACTAAAATCCACCCGTATTCCTTCCTGTTGCCTGTGTTGCCAGGGGCCTCGGTGACCCATAAGTACCTTCCCGCGACACATTATAGTACTTAGTGCCAGACTTTTTAAAACAATCACTGGGTAAGGATATAGTAGTGGAATGTGTGGGGACGTACTGCGTACTACCGGTCATAGCTATTGATTGGCGACGTCATTCGACCGTGTGATGGTGGAGTACAGTATGTAGGTATAATTTAGCAGACGGACGTACTCTACAACTATTTCTTAATATAACGGTATCTTTCAGGATTTTACGTCTATGCATCTGTCGTCTTCTGTATCAACCTGTCATAGAGCGGCATTTCTGTAATCACTTTCTTAGCCTATCATAGTCCACAACTTTTATAAGTACAAGCCGTTCCCCAAACTGCTATTTGTTTGGTGCTGTGACACCTGGTTAATGGAATGGCATCTCGTCCAAGGATTTGTTATTGTTTTTTAACTTTTTGTGTAATTAAAAGTGACCAATTAAAATAGTCAGCCCTACACTACCAAGCGGGCTACGTGGGTACCTATCTCGGTATGCGGCCACTTACGAACAAAACAATTAACACACGGTTCGCTGTAGTTAACCCTACATAGCGCGCATTTCTTAAAAGAGTACGCCTCGTACACAATCCACCATTATGACCTAGGTACAGCACTATTGGCTAACCTGACACTTTTAGAACAGTTTTCGGGTTCCTTGTTGGAATACAACAAAATGTATCCGTCTCACTTAAGTAGTTAGAGAGTGTTTCTCTCTTATATATATTTACATTGTTCATAACTTTACTGTAGTTTATTAGACGCTAGTGTTCCGTCTGGACTAAGCGAGAGGAATAAGCGAGAGCGCACACACACCTCCTGCTAAATAAATATAAATTATAAAATAGTAGAAATTATAACTGTGTCTTACATTGATGCTCACAACCCAACAGGTTATGGGCCCAGTGATTTAGACTAAATAACATTATAAGTTTTTAGTGGTTTTAATAAAATGGATACACTTAAAATGAAAAGAAATATAAAACCGTTTGACGGGGACAAATATAGTGTGTAGAAACTTGGAATACGTAATTTATTAAATGAACTTGAAGTGCTTAATATTATAGAGGCTTGAGGAACAGGGTGTAAAGTTCACCAAACCTCCATAGAAAAGGGAGGATCCTATAGTTCATACGGGTGCCCCATCAGTCTGCTCAATGTTTTCGGCAAAGTCTATGAGAGGCTTATTTATAAGCGCCTCAGAGATTTTGCCGAAACAAAGGGCCTCATCCCCGACCAGCAGTTCGGTTTTAGAACCCAACACTCTTGCGTCCAACAGGTCCACCGCATCGTAGAACACATAAGCGTTGGTTTCCAACGTCGCGTCGTCTTACGACCGGTGATGTATTCTTCGAAATAGCGAAAGCGTTCAACAAGTTCTGGCACAACGGCTTATTATATAAGCTCTACAAACTCGGTGCGCCTAATCGTCTCGTGTTCATCCTACGAGACTTTTTGTCAAACCGCACCTTCCGCTATCGCATCGAAGGAGCACTATCCTCCCCTCACCCTATCCGCGCAGGCGTCCCTCAGGGCTCCGTGGTAGCCCCTCTTATTTTCCGCAGTTGGCTCTGTTCGCAGACGAGATGGCCATTTACTACACCGGCTTAGTGCATGACCTGAGATATCGCGCACTCTCCAAACCGAAGTCGATAAACTCGGCGCATAGTTTAGAAAGTGGAGAATCGAAGTCAATCAAGAGTCAGGCGGTTATTTTCTCAAAACCGCGACAAATCCCCCCCCCCCCCCTCCGACCGCTCACCATGTTTGGCAAGCCTATCCCTTGGGAGAAGCGAGCCAAATACCTAGGCGTGACCTTCGACCACCATCTCTCCTTCTCAGAGCACATAAAGCAGGTGCGTTCGCGTGCGTGTTTACACAGCGTGCATCCGTCCAATCATGACATATCCCTGTAGTGTCTTCGCACAAGCTAAGCCCCACCACATCCATATGTTGCAGTGCCTCCAAAACCGTTGCCTCCGAAAGGCAACGGGTTCGTTCGAAACGAGATTCTCCATCTCGACCTTAAATTCCCCACCATCCAGCAGTTCACGAAACGCACCGCGAAGCGGTTCTTTGACTCTGCCGTCACCCACCGCAACCCTCTGGTTGTGAAGGCCGCTAGTTATAGAGTTATAGGCATACCTTGGACGGCGAACATAGCTAATGGTAGACATTAGCTGCTCTCACCAAGTCCTATGACCCCACTACCCTCCTCCAGAAAAGCAGTAGGGCCACGAGTACAATGCACAAAACACACAGACCGACCTTCCGACCTCGCCGCCGAGGTCCCTCGCGAAGACCCCGACGTAATTGTCCCCCCCGACCCTTGCTCGACGAAGTGCCAGCCGGCGCCGTAGCTGAGCCCGTAGCTTTAAATTCCCCGAATAATAATAATTATCCAGTTCTGATCCAGCCTGTCCCACCTTGCTGTCCTCCCCCCAGCGACGCCCTAAGCCAAGGTTCGTACCCCACAGGGGGTGCCCTTAGCGTGCAGTCGCTTAGTGACGTAAGAAATTCGCCCCTGGCTGGAGGCTTTGAGTCCACTTAAGGCAGCCACAGGCTAGTCCGGTTGAGTAGTCATGACCTCTCAAGGTCAACTACGAGATGCCATTCATAAAAAAAAAAAACAGGTGGGTGTCGCGTCTGGTGGGAAACTGCCCTACGGTTGTTGTATACGAGTACGAGTATCTGCTAGTTGCGTGGTAAACTTAAAAAAAAAAAGATTTTGCGTGACGTCAGTGTGTTGCGTAGTTTGCATGTGGCGATGTAGATACCGCCACAATATAATTGACGAATAAACTCCTAAATAAAGAACCGGATAGTGAATGGGACAAAAGACAGAGAATTGCTAAGAATATGATAATAATAGAGTATCTATCTGATTCATTGCTGGCTTACAAGTGAAGAAAATACTGCGAAGGATATTTTTATGAAGCTGGGCTCCATCTACGAATGAAAAAGCATAGCGACTCAACTAGCTTTGAGGAAAAGGTTGTTGAATTTTAAGTTAAATGGAGAAAACCTCTTGACAAAACACTTCCAAGAATTCGACGACTTGTTAATCGAATTAATCGCTGCAGGTGCAGAAGAAGTAGATAAAGTAACACATCTATTTATGTTTCTACCTAACAGCTATGATGGTGTCGTCACAGCAATTGAAACATTCGCAGAGGACAACCTGACCTTAACCTTTGTCAAAACTAGACTTCTTGATCACGAAATAAATAGGGGTTAATAATCACTGAAAGACGTGATACGAGCATGAAAGTTCTCCAGGCGGAAACTACAACATTACCGGCGGGCACTACAACAAAACCTAAAACTCAAGACCGTCACAATTATAGAAGTTCGAACATGTGACGGAATTTGAATCGAGGACATCTTTATAAAACCGCATTCAAGCCGAAAAATCATAGACTGAAACTTATAAAATGCCATTGTTTTGAAAGAAATCAAGAGAACTTCAACGTTCAGAAAACAACAGAACAGTTCAAACTGTTAATATTACGGATACTGAAAGTCCTAATATCTTGGTATTTGCTTTTATGTTCGGAAGCTGTGGAAATAAACGTGAAGATCAAAACGAGATAACATTTATTTTGGACTCGGGTGCCTCAGACCATTTAATTAATAGAGAAGATCTGGCACAAAACTTCTTGGAACTGAGCAAGCCAATTAACATCTCAGTTGCTAAGAATGGATTTGCATGCATTTATAAGAGCAACGAAGAAGGGCAATATTGCAATAACCAGCCCCTTGGGAATAAAGGGAATGCTACCGAATGTACTTTTCTGTTCCGAAATTCCTTACAACTTGCTCTTGGTAAAGAAAATGCAACAATCAGGAACGACCATTGTTTTTGGCAATAACGGTGGTGTGCAAATATATAACGAGGGTAACATGTTAACAAGGGGTAAGTCTTTGAACAATTTAATTAGTATTAATTTAATACTTGAAAAATGTGCTTTAAATATTAGAAGCTCATCAAAAATAGTGTCGTAAACAATAATAATTATGACTTATGGCATCAAAGGCTTGGTCACATTGGCAAATCTAAGTTTGCGCAGATAAAAGGCAAATAATTTTATTCTGATAATGAAAAAAACAATGTTGTTACACCAAATGTTAAATTATGCGAAGCTTGTATAAAAGGAAAACAAGCATACTTGCCATTTAATAAATCAAAGTTAAAAATTATAAAACGACCTCTATTTAATGTGCATACTGATGTGTGTGGTCCCATCACTCCTCCAACACTTGACGACAAAAACTATTTTGTTATTTTTGTTGACAAATACACACACTACTGTGCGACATATTTAGTAGCTCATAAATCAGACGTCTTTGCTAAGTTTCGAGATTATGTTGCAAAGTGTGAAGTTCATCTTGGTTCGAGAATAGTCAATTTGTATTGTGATAATGGTGGTGAATATTTGTCAAATGAAATGAAAGAGTACTGTGTGCAGAAAGGTATTAGTTACCACTTAACAGTGCCGCATACCCCTGCTTTGAATGCCGAAATAATGATAAGAACTATAACAGAACGAAGTCGAGCCATGGTATCTGGTGCTAAATTAGACAAAACGTTCTGGGGTGAGGCTGTGTTGACAGCTACATATTTGATAAATATCAGCCCTACAAACAGCTAACAGCTAACCTGAAAACAGCTAACACACCTTTTGAATTCTGGCATAATAAAAAACCACAACTTAAATATTTAAACGTTTTTGGTTCAACTGTTTATTTTGTTAATAAAACTAGGAAAGCCAAATTCGACGAAAAATCCTTAAAAGGGATATTAATTGGTTATGAACCCAATGGTTCATAACCAATTAATGGTTATGTGAACCATTATTATATAAACAGGTGTGGGATGTGGTAGACTAAAAGTTTGTGAAAGTCAGAGATGTGATAGTTGATGAGATTAATTTCTTGTAAAGCAGATCATTGAAGTCTGACAGACTCTTGCCTGAAAATTGTATTAACTCTGATAACTTTGACAGACACTACGTAGAGAAAATATTTAAACGAACTGACAAAATACCAGTAACATTGGGCCCACCACCTAATAAATCTGTAAGTGAAACAGATATGCATCAAAACAGTTCTTCATTTCAAAATACTACAAATAAGGCCATATCTCGAAATGAACTGATTTCATATGGTCAAAGAAGAAGTGAGAGGATTAAAAACTTGCCCACCGTATCATATACATAAAATGAAGGTGATATTTTGTGAACTATTTGCTATATGCTAAATCTTAATTAGGCAACATACCTACATCTTACAAAAAAATCGCATCCCGGAATGACAAAGTTTTATGGGAAAATGCTATTAATGAGGAAATTAAATCGCTCACTTAAAATGAAATCTGGACACTTGTACCAAGACCCGCAAATAGAAATATCATAGACTGTAAGTGTGCATATACAATAAAAAAAATAAGAATTTGGAAAACCACTCAGATATAGAGGTCGTTTAATAGCTCGAGGTTTTAGTCAGGAATATTTGGTTGATTATAATGAAATGTTTGCACCAGTTGCGAGAATCTCAAGTTTCAGATTCGTATTAGCTTTTGCAAATCAGTTTAATTTATTAGTCCACCATTGATAGGATGTAAATGAACGTTGTATGCATTAAAACAGTCTGCACGTTGTTGATTCCAAATATTCGTACAAGCTTAGAGAAGGGTTTTCGATACTTATCAGCTAATCGTTGTATTTACGTTCTAGGTGCGAATGGTATTCGTGAAAATATTTGTTGTACTTTATGTCGATGATCTTGTAATTTCGACGGCTAATATAAATTCCATGAATAGTTTTGGAAAACCATTTAATGAACAAGTTTAGATCCGAGAAGAATCCGTTGTTTCTTGGGAATAAGAGTCGAAAGATATAATAACAAAATTACATTAGACCAGAAAATGTACATAGAAACAGTTTTAGAAAATTTCAACATGAGTGATTGTAAAACTGTCACTGTCAACTGACAGTTTTACAATCACTCATGTTGAAATTTTTTTTTGGTCTAATGTAATCTTGGTTTCCAATGGGAAACCAAAGTAGATTATACTGCATTGAATTCAAATGAAACAACAAAGGCCCCTTGTAGAAACCTTATCGGGTGCTTGATGTATATAATGTTATGCACTCGTCCTGATTTGAGCTTTAGTGTAGAACATTTGTTTGCTAACAAAAACAACAGTACACTGTGGTTATATTTAAAAAGGGCTTACGCTACTTGAAAGGGTCAATGGATCTCAAGTTAACTTACGTGCGAAGTGACAATCCAATTAATATATTGACTGGCTTTGTTGATTCTGACTGGGGAAGTGATGAAATAGAGCGCAAGAGTACAACAGGTTATTTGTTTAAATTATTTTAACAATGCACAATAATGCTGGAAAACAAAGAGGTAACTCACAGTGGCGGCTTCATCCACTGAAGCAGAGTATATGGCTTTATTTGTAGCTGTTAGAGAAGTTCTGTGGTTAAAATCCTTAGTGACCAGTATTAACATAGAATTACCCAATGCAATTCCTATTTATGAGGATAATAATGGGTGTATAAGCATTGCTAGTAATCCTACGTGTCACAAAAGATCAAAAAATATAGACGTAAAGTATCACTTTTCAAGAGAACAGGTAGAGAAAAATGTTATTAATATTATTTATGTTTCCACAGGTAATCAGTTAGCTGACATCCTAACGAAGTCATTAACGACAATGCGTTTTTCAGACATGAAACTAAACTGGGTAAAATGTACTTATGTGAATAAGATCTACCTATAATTCAATTTGTCTATATTCTTATCTATAATTCATTTCCTTAAATAATACAAATTTATAAGAAATCGAATTATGGATAAGAATGACTTGGTCTGATTAGGTTTTCCTGGGTTTTCCCTAATCCTGAGCATCGAATGGTGGACTATATAAAAATTGTGCTTCCAGATAAGGAAGGTGTGTGATATTACGTATTATTGTAATATTATTTGATTATTTATTTTGAAAAATAGTCTTTATTTTGAGGTTAAATAGTTTGAGAGTGTTTATCTCTTATACATATTTACATTGTTCGTAACTTTACTGTAGTTTATTAGACGCTAGTGTTCCGTCTGGACTAGGCGAGAATACTAAGCGAGAGCGCACACACACCTCCTGCTAAATAAATATAAATTATAAAACAGTAGAAATTATAACCGTGTCTTATATTGGTTCTCACAACCCAACATTCAGAACCTAAGATGTGCCATGTGAGTTCTTTAATTAATTATGCTCTTACTAAGGCTTGCTGAGTCCACCACGGTAAGGGACCATCTCAGAAGCTAACCAGCATGATGCTCACATGATTTGACCAAGATAATGACTGGAACTTTAGAAGACTGTTGTTTCTGAGTTTGTTTCGCTGTTTCTTCTTAGTGGTAGGAAACACTCGACCTTATCTACATCTTAAAATATTATTGACGTGTCTACTCTTAGAAGTCTTTCAAAAATCTTACTTAAAAAACCGGCCAAGTGTGTGTCGGACCACGCACAAAGAAGGGTTCCTTAGTTGGTATGAATTTATCACAAAAACAAACTTAACATTGTAGTTGAAATACACGTTCTCCCATACATCGGTATACGTCACCGTCAATTCTCCAACTGCAATTTTAAGTTGGTCGACTATTACTCGTTAACTTGTAAAGGCTTACTTAGCTGTGATAATTTTCCTTTTAATTTCATTATATGTACTACTATTTTTTTAACATATCCATAAACTACCATTTAGCTGGCAGGGGGGGGATACTTGACGCTAACATAAATTAGCACTTTAAAGCTTAATATTACGCAAACGAATCCCAGAATCGAAAAATGGTATACACAGACCCGCTATATTTTTGAACCATCGGATAGACGAGAAAAAATATCATTCCCAAATTACATGCAACGGACCTTAAAATTTTTTTTTCAATATTTTAGTTTACCACTTTGTCTTCGTAATTAAGGCGCTGACAAGACCCAATTGACCAAAATAGGCTTCTCTTATGAAAGAAAATTGCCAAATCTGTATGGTTTGTGGTAGCGGAAAAAATATATGTTCATTTTGAACATATTTCCCAGAACTTGGTTGTCACCAAAACACGTTTTGAAAAAAAAATCTCGATACAAACTAACGTTAAACTAACCTCTTACCTTGAGTTCTAATCCAAAATATCTGTATTAAATATCAACATAAATTACGTATTTAATTAATAACAAGTACGTCTTATTCTAATGCAGAACTTGGTTGTTTTTTATTTTCGATTACTCAACTCAATTCTGAGTAAATAGATAATTACTTCATATTTTGCAATAAATTACAAGCGTTTTGTCGTCGCGCTTCTCTTTCTTTTCTATGCAATCTGACAGTGACCGCGGTTTAGGTGTTGTCAGCGTCTTAATACGTATACCTGCCAAATTACAGCTTTCTAGTAGGTACTAAGCGTCTCTGAGCTAAAGCGGGGACAGACAGACAGACAGACAGACAGACAGACAGACAGACAGACAGACGGACATGGCGGGACTATAAGGGTTCCTTGTTTACTACGGAACCCTAAAAAATATCATTCATAGAAAAATCTATGTCAGAAGGTTTGAAGCATTGTGAAATTAATTCATGAGCGTGTGTCACAACATTCATCGCGTTTTATCTACTCGTATAGGTAAGCAGGAACCTGTATCTTGAATAAGCAAAATATGTTTAACATTTGTACGTTTTGTTATTTAGGTTTGTTTAGTGTTTGTACGAATCATTATTGTTTTCAATGTTTCTATAAATATGTCGTTTCATATGTTGTAGTTTTACTTACACAGTTTTATTTTAAGCTTAGATAATAAATACATTCATAATCACAGAGAGCATTAAAGGCTGAATTATTTTATAAACAGAAAAAATCAGTAAGAAAGCTTTGTTCAGTTATCTTATTTAAATAGATCGATATAGAAAACTCAGCTTATCACATGGAACTCCTGAACAGTAATAATAAATAATAATAATAATCGTTTATTTATAAAAAGGGCCGCATTTACAATAAGTAACTTAATAATTAAAATAGAGCATAGTTACTTATTTGCCTGAACTAGGTTGAACCTGTGCTTCAGGCTAGGAAGTGCATAAATACTTAATTTAATAAATTAACAATGAGTATAAAGTAAAAACTAAAGTAAAATTAGGTAAATAAAAGTAAAATAGCATGTTAGCGGTGCTGAACAAAAGCCTTTCCCACATCATATTGAAAAATTATAATCCCTAATTTTCCGTTTTCCGGAAAACCAGGGATTATAATTTTTCAACAGCTAGTTAATATAAGTATATACCTAATTAGTGTAATTATGTGCTTACCTAATTTTTATGAAAGCTTAGTTTATAATCAATTGAAAGTTGGTCAGTTTAAGAGTTACTGGAAGTCGGCGAGACGCACTGCAGACGATTATGTGGACTCACAAAAAGTGCCTGCAGCGGGCCCGGGTAGGCACCGTGCCAACACTTGTGTAACGCCTTCATACGACAGCTTTGACGCGGAGATTTGTTAGCACAAGGGCCTGACGGGGGTTGATTTTGTTATATGATTAGGAAGTAGGTTCTAGTCAAGCTTTTTCATTCTTCAGGCCTGATACGTGAGCGTTATTTTAAGATAAGCATAATCCGCCTATAATGTTCCCACTGCTGGGACACAGGCCGCTTCTCTGTGAGAGGGAGTGAGCCAGCCTCCACCACGCCAGCCCAGTGTTGGTTGGTGGAAGTTGTATTTCTTCGAATTTTTGGTTTTAGGATATGCCAATTTCCTCACGAGGTTTACCTTCACCATTTTCAGAATTGCGGTGATGAAATAAATTACAAAAAGTAAAGTGCTTGTCTGAGTTCGAACCTACGACCACAAGTACGAGGGTGACACTGAAAGTTCTTAGAAAATCATAAAATAAACAAACTAGCAAGTTATTAGTTTTATTTTATCTTTTCAAAATAGTGTCCATTTACATCAACAAATCGCTGCATCCGATGGAACCACTGAGAAAAGCACTTTACCCACTCGTCCTTAGGGGTCTCTTCGACGGCATTTTGAAACGCAGCCACTGATTCCTCGGCGTTCATAAAACGTTTTTCTCGGCGTTCATAAAAAGTTTTTCTTTTATTTTCGGTAATAAATAAAAATCGCAAGGTGTGAGATCGGGGCTATAGGGCGGGTGACCCAGTAATTCCACGTCTGACGTCGCCAAGTAGTCGATTGTTTGCTTGGCGGTGTGCGACGAGGCGTTGTCGTGGTGAAGGAGGATCCTACTGCGAGGTCGTTTTTCCCGAACTTTTTCCAAGATAAGTGGCAAACAATTGTTAGTGTACCACTCTGCAGTAACTGTTTTTCGATCCTCTAAACAATTGTTGCGTAATGACCTGGCCTTCCGAAGCCACCATCTTATTTCCCACGCTTCGACCTCTCTTCACTAAGTTGGCAACTCCTCGGAAGGAAACACCCAGACAGCAGACTGTCTCTTAGTTTCAGGATCATAACAATAAATCCAGCTTTCGTCACCCGTAAGTATGTCGAACACAGCATCTGAGTCACCTCCGTTAAATCTTTGAACTATTTCACGATACCAATCAACACGACGGAGTTTTTGGGCCTCTGTCAAATTATGAGGTATCCACCGGGCACAAAGCTTCCTGACCGGTAAATGTTCCTGTAGGATTTTGAGCACTTAACTCATACCGATGCCTAAGCTTGTCCGAATCTGCTGATAAGTCACTCTTTTGTCAGTCTCTATCATACGCCGCACAACACTGATGTTATCTTCAGTCGTCGTCGTAGAAGGCCGTCCCTCACGCAGATCATCGGTGAGATTAGTGCGACCACGTTTAAACTCATTAAACCAGTTGTAAACAGTGGCACGAGATGGGACTTCATCGTGAATGGCCAATCGAAGTCTATTGTTGACTTAAATTACATCGAAGGTTATTAAAAATGATTGTACGAAAATTTTCTTGCGTTAAATTCATGCTGACGTGACACAGACAATTTTCAATATGCCACCAAATCGTAAACAAATGACAAATGAATAAAATACATACACAATAATATTGGCAAAGAGTTCAATTTTAAACATTTTATATGTTTTTTTTATTATATGGTTTACAAGTAGCCAGTTCCAAAAACTTTCAGTGTCGCCCTCGTAAGTCGGGGCCACGTTGTTACCACTGGACCACCAGTCGTACTGATGTCTTTTCATGTTTCAATCAGGTTTAGGTTTTCTTTTGAATTGTGAAAAAAGTACCTACTCGTGGAAATCAGGCCTTTGTTTAAAATTAATGTAAGTGTTAATAACGAATGGACTCGGCAAGTCAAAGTCTATAAAAAGCACAACTTTTTTTTGTTTGAAACAAAAGCTCCCACAGACAGGCGGCTCGACAGCGCGACGCAACTTTAGTAGAACGATTTCTATGAAACTACCAGAATCGCGTCGCACCGTCACGTCGCGCCTGTTTGCGGGAGTCTTAAATCGGTTGCTATTTGCTACAAATATAGACACAGCTACGAGCATTACCGAGGTGTTTCACTGATAACGTAAATATTTTTTCTATGATATCGGTTTGCAAACAGGCCACTCCAGGAGCCGTCACCGCCTGGCATTGACACAGTGCCAAGGGGATGCTGGTGCGTTGAATAAATAATAATTGAAAGAGGTCTGTTATTTCTTATAAACGTTATCATGTTTATAATAAAGTTGTTATATTGGTTTTTAATTATTTGCGTTTTTGCTTACAGGGTATTTTATTTTTTGAAAATCTGTGTAGATACTGTCACTTATTTATAACATCGCCTTGGATGAGTCTATAAAGGTGTTATAATTGTGTTTTAAATAAAATAATTAAGTAATTATATACAATAATAAGTGCATAAATTATGCAGCATAAGCATAATATTGTATGTTTTTTTTTTTTTTATAAATACATATTACATATTAATGATGATTTCGAGTTTTTAATATCTAATATCCATCTTAATTTCTATGAGACTGGAGACTATCTCTCCTCTTCTGTACACTCAACAGTCTCTACATCTACAATAGTTTTATTTACTGCCCATTTTCCCGAATCTACAATCAACATTTGAATTGAAACACAAAAAAAATAATGAGTCTGACTTCGCTGGCGTCCGGACTGCACTCGGAGGCTGAGGCTCAGTACGGCTAGGTTTGCTATGCGACTAAAAGAGCGAAACGAGACAAACACGGTATGGCTGCATTATAAGCGAAAACTCTAATAAATTCGCTTCAATTTCGCTGATATGTTGATGTAGCCGATGCCGTGATTACAGTAATGTTATTCCGATCGCTTTAAAGAAATCAAAGGTCGCTAGTAATATTTATGATGTACGGTGTAGCCATATACGCGAGCATTAATTTATTTGTTTTAATCGCTCGTGTGTCGCAGGTCGCGTCGCGGTCTATTGTAGCCTCAGCCTAAGATGTTATAGCAAGACAATGTGCTAACATACCCACAGTGGATAATGGTCCATTGTTGTAATTATATGGAGTAGTGTAGCTGGCGCGTGGAACAGTCTCTCCAGAGTGACCACAAGTAAGAAAAACAAGGAAAACGTTGTAATATTGTATTTATATATAACATGCGTGACTGGCGTAGGAAAATAGTTCACATTCAGATTTCTTATTTATATTACATTCTCACTCAACATCAAACAACTGAACAAATTTAGAAATGCGCATACTTGAAACTATTTTTAAAATAGAAAATAACTAGCTGAAAACTAGCCGTTCCTTGTGTATGAACTAAACTTTTATTATATAAAATCGAGTAGGTGGCCGTAAAAATCCATAAAATAGTAATACTATTATATATATTGTTTCTAGATTTATTCAGTGCACACATTTCCTTACCCAAAAATTATCCTTATTTAGGTAAAATAACTGTTATTTTAAATTGTTCAGTACTGTGGTTCCTGTGTGATTACTACATTTTATGACGCCACCATCTTGTGACGTGAGCTCAATATACCTGAAGGTAATTTCCGTAATTACAAATGGTCAAAACCCACTCGCGATTTCAACTCAGCGACAATCATTGTCACACACTAGTCAAAAATTATGAAATTGTTATTGAGGTTAAAATGCTACCTTTTAAAAAAATATGAGATTAGCCCCTGTGATCTTGCACCCTAATTGTGTAACACATTCTGTTAATTACAACCTGGATGATTTTGAAGGATATTGTAAAAGAAAGATGTACGCTCAACGACGTACATAACGCAATGAATATTGTTGAACTGACAAACTCAAACCCTACGTAGGTAAGTGTGTTACACAATTACCCTACGTAGGTAAGTGTGTTACACAATTACCCTACGTAGGTAAGTGTGTTACACAATTACCCCTCTGACCTCATTAACAGAATTCCTATATTTATATTTTTTCCTGAATTTAAAGAAAACTCTGTTTCTTTTTGTTTCCCATGACTCTATATTTTCATTTGCCATAATTCGTCGAACTTTGTTTCACTGACTTTGTATGTACGAAGTTTTCTTACATTCAATTTGACTTTCCCACACTTTAACTTCCATGTAAGTTTCAGGTTTCGACTGCGGCCGGCTGAGACCGACAGCTGGCTGAGACCGACTCCATATACTTAGACCAAGACTATAGATCCAAGGGTTGTAAGTAAATAAGTAAACGCAAGGTCAAATTACATAATTAAACTAATTAAATGATTCGAAAAATGCGGGATTTCTCAGTACCACTAGCAGCGTCGGTCTGGATTTGTGCTCGGCCGGCTATTTGAAATAAGCTCGCTCCATCGCCACCTGTTTGCGGCTACTACATGGCACTTTGGGCGTGTGGTTGTTCTTAGACCTCTGCCTACCTCTCCGGAGAATACAGGCGTCATGTTGAGTAATGTAATTAAATGACTAACGATATCTTGAAGAGATACTGACAAAACTGAGACTGGGATTTGATCTAGACAATTTATTACCGTTCGGAATAGGGTATGTATATAGAACTTAGCAGCTGTAGCTGGAAATTCCATTATCCCCGCTTATAATGCTAACGTTGTTAATAGAAAAATTGATAAAACATGCAGACCATAGCTAAAGAAAATAAATGCAATATAAATAGTTCGTCCGTGAAGGACGTTCGGTTACGATTCGATGGGAATTACTGTTGCAGACTGTAAGGCCAATCTGGACTTACACGGGTTATTTTAAGCGAGAGTAATTGCCATAGCCTTGTTTACAAAATGCCTATATTCTCCCGATCGGTTATTGCAGTTGAAATTCATGATATGCGTACCTATTCTTTAGTGCACCATTTATGGGTTTTAAATAGGCGGCACCTAAATCCAGCAGTGGGATATTTGGAGTGATGAGGACAATCATTTCATTTGGTTAGGTTAGTTCCCATAAATGTATTGAAAATAATACCCACAATATGAGTCTATTAGTTGGAAACGGCTACTAAGCGAACGTAATTCAATTCCAACATTTTCTCAAGAGCGCTCCTAAATACTAATGATTTTCTTCTTTTCTATCATACGAACAATTGGTATCACAATCAAATACGAGTCCGTCTATAGTAGATAATCGATTTGGAGAATTATAACAGTTGAAGGGGTATCTGATATAAATGAAATTAAACATGAAAAAGCAATTTCTATTAATCTCTCTAGAATATAGGATAACAATGAGACTTAGTTATTATTATTTATTGTAATTTGTATTTATAATGTAGGTATATTGTTACCAAAACAAATAAGTGATCTGTCTAGGGAAGGAACATTCATTAACCAGAAAATGATACGATTTGAGGAAAAATACACGTTAAATTGTTTATTAATATTAACCAAACCTATTCTCCCAATTAAGCTACCTACGTATTGTTAGGATTTTCGACAAATAATTTGCTGACTGTCGGTAAAGATAGAGCGTCCAGAGATGTTTGGCAAGCATCGAGATTCCGAACAAAAAAAAAAACATTGTATAAGCGTCGCTATGGAGAGTGGATACGATCAATATTATTTTGATAAAAAAGCTCACTAAATTACGACACAAAAATATTTAAAATATTTAATTATTTTATTTTAAATATTTTTGATTTAAAAGAAACAGCTGATAGGTACAACATAAATATTTTCTTTCCAACATGACATAATACAAACATTATTTAAACTTTATGTGCGATTCGTTCTCATATGGCACTGAATAAATAACGTTAAAATACCCTTTGTCTATGGAACCACTTAACTTACAACAAATAACATTGCGTAAATTCACTTAAAGCGGACAAAATACATCTACATACATTTGACATTCACTGAATCATACACGAATAAACTCTGAGTACACTTAACAACAAGTCTTTGATACAAATATTAAATATCAACACACAACAACTGGTTTGCGACCCAACTATATCTGAGATTACAAAGCACCATCTTATCATAGCGTTACGTTTGGCAGACCTTCACAGGCTCGACGAGTGGCCAGGTGACCGTCCTCTCTTAACCTAACAAGGCAACCCATCACATGAGATTATTGTCGCTCCTCCCCCAGTTTCCGGCACAGTCCGCACAGGTCGTACGTCTCGCGGCTGCTGAACGACGTGACTCGCGGCTCTCGCATGCAACCCCTCAGCTTGTTCCTCAGACACCGCTTGTGCGCTTCAATCAGATACCTCTTCCCGGGATCCATGACCGCCATTGTTTGCGACAGCAAACTTCTCTCTCCGAACACTAGCACAGCGTCGTACTCCCTCATCGGCAGCATGCCTTTGTTGTTCGTTATGAAACATCTCCCGCACTGTCTGCTCGTGAACACTGCAGCACCGTCAGCGTCCGAGAAGACCGGTGTTTTCGGCGATACGAGGAACATGAACACATATTTGTTTCCGATGCGCAGCTCGTCGCTGACGAAGCTCACGGAGGTGTCCGGCGCCAGGGCGTACGACAGCAGCAGGTACACCGTCAGGTAGAACAGCGTGACGGACAAGGTCTTCTGGAACTTGGACACTTGGCGCCAGCACATCGCGCGGGCATTTTTTCGCGTGCGGCGCGTCTACCACCGCCGCGCGCTCCGACACTTCTGTCGGTGGCGCGGTCGATACCCCCGCGCGTCCCACTTGTTTACAACCCTTATACGCTAACCAATTAAAAACGAACCTAAGCGCCTACTTCATAAGGTGGATAATAACTTGTTGTTCGCACATTTTCCGCTAGTGACGTGACCATGTGACAACTACGACATGTATTCTTTGAAAACTCAGCTCCGCATGTAAGTATCATCTTTATCTCGAGAGGTTAAGACTCAATATTCTTATTCAGACAAGAACACGCGTGCGTGCGTGAAGATAGTGACGTGCTGCAGTGACGTACCGCATTCACATAAATTCGGCAAGGCCGTGTTTTACAAAAATGTTTAGTAATAAAAATGTGTGTGTTTCTTGTTTATTTTTGGTGTATAGACACTTAGAAAATACTCTACTACTCGTATGTTAAGAATATACCTACGGTTAAATTTGTTCCCAGTATCTCGAAATTCGAACTAGATTGGACTGCAGTTAGTATCCACTTCCCATTATGATAAAAAGAGTGACACAAAACAAACAATTACGTTTTAATGAAGGCCACCAATCCCATCTTATCTCACCTCGTTAACTATCACTGGTACTATACTTATTACACAACGAACTAGAGTATTTCGTTGACAAATTTAATTTTCTACCTTTCTTGTTCACTAAATGCCTTTTGTGTGCCGTGTGCACCTTTCACCATTAAATCAATTCGGTAACCATTAAAAATATTGTCGGTAAATTAAAACCTTCGTACTGTGTGCATCGCTTAAACTTACAATATTTATAAAAGAAAATAGCCGTGTCCATCACGCAGTTGTCCATTAACTTGACTTGCCTCCAGAGAGACATAACGAATAATGAAATTCCTGCCGGGCGATCCGGGATGATTTCGCTTTATTATATTGTAAAAGGAGTTGATAACTAGATCGTCTGTGAATTATGGAGAAATATACAGACGGAATGGATTTATCAAGAGCATAGCCAACCATGGAAGAGACACTTGAATAAATTTATTTTATCGTACAGCCAAGGTCTCATCCCAATGTGAAATATAAGTCACATTATTCTCTATTCTTCAGTGAATGCATCACCTCGCTCTGCAAATGACATCAGTCATTTTGTTTCCTATCACAATCGCCATTCAAGACAAAGTTGGAGTAATGGGAGAACAATGGCCAAAAAACACAATATACAAAATTCTTTGTCAACCGATACAATACGATACGACTAAGGCATGCAATTAGCCGCCCTATTTTACTATCCGGATATTTCGGATGCTTCCAGAAACCTATCCTGATATATTCGGATATTTTGGATACCGCTGTAAAAACCTAATTCTGACTTATGTAATTTCTTTCATTAACAGAATTTAAACCAAAAGTTCTGAATAAAAATATCTTACAATTGTCTATTCTAAAACGGCGGTAATATACACCCATTACTACCAACCCACCCCTGCCACGCACGGTTTTTAGGAGTTGACAAAACATCGAGATTTCTTTATTATATGAAGTTTCATATTAAGGTATTATAGATATAAAACTTTCGAAATACATTTTCTAAATGTTGGTGAAAACCGTATCAAAATCCATTGCGTAGTTTAGAAGAACAACGCTGTCATACGGACAGACACGGAAAGTGACTAAAATTTATATTATTTGTGTTATCCGGGTAGTAAAACTAATGACATTTGTATATTATATTCAACGCATATCAGGATCATTTGGATATTCGGATAGCATGTCCTAGATAGAATAGAATACTCTTTATTATGTACACCATCAAAATTACAGATACGACAGTGGGACGAATTCATTCAGTATTTAAAATTCGTAATTAATTCAGTGTTAATGTTATTGACCAATTGAATTGGTAGCGCCCACCACTGTAGGTAACTTCACCTATGTTATTAAATGATAAATGACTTCCGTCTGTCTGTCTGTCAGTCTGTCCCCACTGTAGCTCAGAGATGCTCAGTAGGTACTAGAAAGCTGTAATTTGGCACACATATACCTACATATTAATCACGCTGACAAAGTGGTACACTAAAAACCTCGTTTTTTTAATTATTAATAGGGAAAAGAGAGGCCTCCTTGCACGCAATGGGATGATATTTTTTTTCCTCGTCTATCCCTTGGTGTGGGATATCGTTGGATAGGCCGTTCAAAAATATTGCGGGTTTAACACACCATTTTCCGATTCAAGAATCCGTTTGCGTAATATTAAGCATTAATGTGCAAAATTTTGAGTCAAGTGTCGTCGTCGTCCCCCCCCTGCCAGCTAAATGGTTGTTTATGGAGAAGTAAAAAAAATCATGGCAGTAGTACATAAATAATGAAATTAAAAGGAAAACTATCACAGCTAAGTAGGCTTTACAAGTTAACGAGTAATAGTCGACCAACTTAAATTAGCAGTTGGAGCATTGACCGTGATCGATGTATAGGAGAACATTTTTTTTAACTATAATATTAAGTATGTTTTTGGGATAAATTCATCCCAAGTAATCTCAACTACGGAACCCTTCATTGTGCGTGGTCAGACACGCACTTGGCTGGTTTTTACATTAAAAGTGTGAAAGGTTTTAATTATATCTCCACAGGTAACATTCAAAATGAAATTCCGAATCGCAAACATTATCATTTTCCTTAAATACACACTCAGCAACAGAAGGTGATAAGTTTAGGGATTAAGTAGTTCAAACGGGAATATCTGACAAGAAATTGTCAAGGGCGGGGGCGACTTGCGAGTCTGATTGTATTATGTTGTCTTTAATTGACAGGCTAGGCAGTATTTCGAAGACCATCCCGTTTCACTATTAATAATGTTCCAAGTTGTTTTAATTTCCCTGGCACTGCGGCTAGCCCGCCGGTTGAGCGCGGCCCAAAGCGTCATGACCATCCGGCTGGTCCGGGGATACCGCACGGTCTCCGGTGAGGTGGCGAGCCTCCTTGCCGGATTGCCGCCGTGAGATCTAGTGGCAAAAGTCCTCGCACACGTATGGGAGTGGCGCGAGGTGGCGAAACGCCGGGGCGTAACTCCGCTGCCGCGAGAAATCTCGGCACAGCGGACAGACCTCCGGCGTGATCTCATGGCAATATAGAGAGTGCGATTGTCGCATCCCAGTGCTGGGCACGCCACAATTGCGGCGAAAGTCCCCTCTTTGAGGAGTGACTAAAGAGGCGCCACACCGGCCTCACCTTCCGCCTGACGCAGGTCTTCACCGGACACGGCAGCTTCGAGAGGTTCGTGTGTCAGATAAGGCGGGAGGAAACGCCCGGGTGTCCTTTCATTGTACAGCTCATAAAGCCGTGTTCTACTTCTATGAATTTAACGATTTGATGTCTCTAAGAGGATAGTTTTCTGTCTTTGATAGTTAGTTGGCACTTTAGGTATCTGCGTAGAGATCAAGCTGTATGTAGGTGATAATTAGTTTCGTAGATATTTACTTGCACATTACATTAACCTACCTAGTAGACGTATCGAATCCGGGTTTGATGAAGATTGCATTGCCTGACGAAAACTCGTCGAGACGTCGTCGAAACACGTAACTTGACAACCTCACCTAGACAGACAGACTTAAAGAAGAAGAATAGCTAATTATATTAATGTTATTGATCCAGTCTTTGTATACACACTTTGATCTTAAGTACCATCCTTTGCCTTGAAAGGTCTCCCCGACGATATTGCTCCTAAGTTACGACATAGCTAAGGTTTAAATCATCAAATCTTTTTAACCGGCCAATGGATTAAACCCCGCGACTATGGCGGTGCGTGGTCTCGACAGTGCTCGGTGACACGACGAGGGCAACAATTTAGTAGAGTGTACGTCTATGTACAGTGTATGTGTCTAGTTTGTTTATGGTGGCCAAACATGGGCCTTCAAGGTCTCCGTTAATAGAAAATGTTTTTATTATAAACATATTTGGTCACTGGCATCAACATTTTACGCAAAGACATTTCAAATTGCCCTGTTTATCAAAACTTACAAGCCCTGTATTACAAGCCTTTTTCCTGTAAAAAAAATATTATTACACATATGAGTTTATCAAAACTACCCGTGTAAATTACGGGTTAAAAGTGTCGTTATTTATTTCAAAAGTGTATATTTACATTTGTATTCGTGATTTTGTTAATTAAAAATCATTTGTAAGTTACAATTTATAGAAAATCTTGGCAAATCCTGAGAGTGTCCGTCGACTCTCTTTTCCGTCTTACAAGTTTACGAGTGTCGTGCTTAGTACCGAAATCAATTTTTAAATTCGATATTCTTTTTTTTTACATGGTCAAGTGATTCAAGTGATGAAGAACATATACCTAAGAATAACGGAACCGAGAATATATACAAAAAAAAAAATTGACTACGGTCATATGGAAAGTACCTATACCTATGAATTTAACGGAAAGTTTCGTCTTAAAGCTGAAAAACATTGAATTAACATTTTGTGTAGCCAAATAAGCAAATAAGCACCTATATTTAAAAAATATACCAAGACTCACTCGGGATTAAACAATACGTAAATACCTAATACAGCGGTGTTATATAACAAAAATGTATTTAATTTTTAGGGAAATTAATAGGGAAAATTATTTTCAACAATCGCATTAAGTAGGTACCTATTTAGAAATAATGAATGTTTAAAACATACTTACCAAAGTCGACCTTTTTAAAATGAGTACAATTTATCTCGGACATAGGTGTAATATTTTCCTGAAGGTACCAGCCTTGAGTCTTAGTATATTTTTTTGAAATATAGGTGCTTATTTGGTTTGTCTATCCTCAGAATAAAAGAGACAATGCAAGAAGAACTGGAACTGGCTGATATTGGAGATTATAGGCAAAGATTAGTATAACTGATGGAATAGGTGTAGATCCGACGACTTCAGTACAAGGCAATAGTGACATTGACCAAAATGATGTTCTTGGCTTGTCTCTGACACCAACACCAAGCGACTGAAATGTAATTAAAATGTTTTTCCACTCTTTTCTATTTTTTTATCTTTGGACAACTTGTCGCTAAAAGCACCGTACAAAACGTCTTTTTAGTCACGAATCAAAAAGAATATGACGTCATACCATTTCGATTTTAGAAATTACAAGTACAATCAACAAGTGTTAATTACAAACCCAGTAGTTTTTTGATAAACGTAATTTACACGAACTTCCTTGCAAAGTGCAACTTGTGAACGTGTAGACTTGTAAGTTTTGATAAACAGGACAAGGTGTTACTGATAAGGAATATACGCATTTATTAATCAATTTGTTCTGTATAAAAAATAACAGTTTGGACGGTGTCCCCCAAACAAGGAGATTGCCTGTACTGGGACATTTTTGTAGTTATAGGATTGTATAACACAGTGATTACCACAACGGGGAAGCTCTTGGCCTCCATCTCACCAGATGGTAAGTGATGATCAGGCCGAAGGTGGAAGCGTGCTTAGAGATAAGATAGCGAGGAACTGGCTATCTTATCTCTAACTGCCGGTACACAACAATGTTGCTATGGCGACAAAGTTAGATAAGATGGTGCTAGCCAGCCAGGCGGACTTAGAACAAGCCCTACCACCAACCAAACCGAGTAGCAGATTTTGCTCCTGCTGGGAATTAATCGAAGCCAGGACCTCGTTGTCTGAGAAAGGCGGTCCTACCACTAGATCACGGAGACAGTTTGAGATTACAGATAATAAGACTAAAGATATAACTGGGACATGATAACCATTTGTAATGAAAATCATTTCATTTGTTTCAAATAGGTTTTTATTTTTATTTCCGTTTCTTTTATAAAGATTATTTTCTATTTTGTGAATGTGAGAACGTTGTAGGCCTTGTAGACCCATAGATGCTTCGATTTGTTGAACATTTTCTATTTTTTTAAGTACCTACTTGTTGACAGGCCTACACTGTCCTCTCATTTCTATTAACACTGTAATTTAAAAACATTGTAAAAGCCAATTATTTTTAATAGAGTTACCGTGGAGCTTCTTGCCAGCTCTTCTCCATAGAAAACGACCAATTGGAACAGTGCTCCTGGCTTTGACGTTTCAATAAGTGCCCATTTAGGTTTATGGGAAATAAAATATTTTGAATTTGAAAAAGTAGAGTAAAATAAATCAAAACAAAACAATCTAGAAATTGGTATTAATATACTTACAGGCTTTATCATCAACATGAGATCAATCTAAACAAAGTTGTTATCTATCAAACAATATGAATGAGAGGCGCGACTCCTACTCGCACTTGTCCAGTTCTTTTCTTTGCTGTTTTTCCTTTAAATTGACGGTCGGCATAAATGACAAACCATTGAGTTATTAATATTAGTGTGTGTGTGTAGTTGTTAATATTAGTGTTAGATATTAAACATTGTTGTACACCAACTGTACAAAATGATTTCCCGAGAACATTTTGATTGACTTGAAAAAAGGAAAACCCAAACTGATATAAAATATTCTGTCTTAAAATTATACAAACACTAGAAATGTTTGTATATTTTTGACAAAAAAAAACTAATTTTAATGAAACGACTGCCATCTTTTATCAAATAGTGAAACTATTTCGAACGGCTCCGTAGTTGCCTCAATCGACCAATAGATGGCATTACCTTACGAGTAACAGACCAGGGGCCCAAGTCTGCTATTTTTAATAAACTCGTCATTCCAACACGATCCCATTGTCATTTTGCTAAAAGTTCGTAATCTGCTAAATTCACAATGGTCGATCATTGGTCGGTCAATGGTCTCGTAATAGAATCGCGGTAGAATGACATTGTCGTATTGCCATTATTACAAAACCCGTTAGTAGAAATGATTTTCGAAAAACTACTACTTACTTAATTTGAACAGTTTGTCATGCCAGATTTCATTTATATATATATTTACATATTTTTTTATTAGTGTTATAAGCAATCTGAAGTAGCAAGAAGTTCGTAAATAGCAAAAACATGAAATTTATGTGAAACTATACAACTCAATAATATTTTATCAGTTTAGCTGTCAAAGTCAAATGTTAAATTACTGCTTACTGAGGTTAATCTGTTTTTAGGGTTCCGTACTCAAAGGTTAAAACGGGACCCTATTACTAAGACTCCACTGACCGTCTGTCACCAAGGTGTATCTCATAAACCGTGATAGTTAGACAGTTGAAACTTTCACAGATGATGTAGGTACTTCTGTTGCCGCTATGACAACAAATACTAAACAACAGAATAAAATAAATATTTAAGGGGGTCCCAACAGACATGATTTTTTGCCGTACGGAACCCTTCGTGCGCGAGTCCGACTCGCACTTGGCCGGTTTTTATTTCTAGCGGTCGGTGTTTTGTTAGTTATTTATTTTCATTTGAGTGTTTTAATTATATTTTTGTTTGTGTATTTAAATTATATTTTATTTATTTATTACATTTTATACAAAATGGTGCTAATTGAGCAAATTTTGGCTCTAATTGATTTTCTGGAAAACCACCAAGAAGTTTATCCAAACGATATTGGATGGAGTGCGCCCAAATTTTAAATTCGATATCGGTGGACTGCCCCAATAAAACGACACGGCAGAATGTCGCACTGTAAGTACCTAAATACAGTATTATTTAGTAATAGGTATGCATTATGAAATGTATCATGATTGTAATTTTTGCACGTTTTTAGTTCTTTATTGAATATAAAAGTAAAATTTTAAACAAAATTAAATCACAGAAGAGTGAAATAAGTGCAACAGGTAAGCAATACTTTTCTTTTGGCAGCCTTGCAGAATTATAGTGGGAAGCAGTAATAATTGTGTAACTTGCGACGAGCTCGACGATGTCCATTGCATTCCGCCCATCTTCTTTCTCTAGCATCCACTGGGTTGGCTAGCTCGAGAATATTTGTTCGTAGTGAATACATTTCTCCATTCAATATTCCACAAACACGATAGATAGCAAACACTTTTTGACAACCGAGCTATTAAAAGCAATGACTGCACAATGACGTTCTAATGGTAGGTCACTGATCAAAGGAACTGTTAAAATTTTAGCAGATTACCGCATACGCCAATCATTCATTTGTCATTATGTACAAGATTACCATTCTATGCCATTTCTTTCAATGGTGTGTCAGTGGTTGACCATTGGAAAGTCATAATGACGCCATTAAATTAGTAGATTACCAAACTTGTCAAAATCAACAATTATGAAATCAATGATAGACCATTCTGACACTATTGTAATAGCAGATTTGAGGCCCTGGCCGCTGAATCAACATCAACATGGACACGAACTAAATGGGCCGAGCACATGAACAAATACCATTGAAAGCCTTCCTTACCAAAGGAAGGTCGTGGAGTGACGTAATTGATGACGTCAAAGACGTCTGTTTGGCGCTACCATGGGAAAGGAGTTATAATTTGTATACATGAACAAATAAGTAACAGGTAGGCCCCTGCCTGTTATTTATTAGTTCATGTATACCTCCCTAGTTCCTAAGAGATTAAAGTCTTGAAATGTTTAGGTACCTAGGTAATAACCTAAGCAATTCAAGATCTATTTGTTTCAACTGAGAATACCTACATTGTTGTCCTCGGGCCCTCGGCTCATCAGTACTAATATTTTAGAGAGGTACATACTACATGTAGGCGGTAATCTTCGGACTATTGATCCGATTCCGAGAATTCTTACACTAATGGAAAGCTACAGTATTACTGAGTGGCGTAGGATAAGAATATAAAAAAACCCAAATATTCACGCGGACGAAGTCTCGAGCAGAAGCTAGTTATTTAGCACATGAGTACCAATTAAATATGTAAGTAACAAACTTGAAAGTATTAAATATGTAAGTAACAAACTTGAAAGTATTAAATATGTAAGTAACAAACTTGAAAGTATTAAATATGTAAGTAACAAACTTGAAAGTATTAAATATGTAAGTAACAAACTTGAAAGTCTGAAAACCAGTTTAACTTAGTTTTTGTAATCTTCCAGGAATTAATAAAGTAGGTAAAATAGATTTTAAAATAGAATCTAGGCAAAGGCTAGATAGACAGCTGATGACGTGTCTACGGCACAACTGAAGTAGCTCCACAACACGCAGAGTACCCCTACCTGTGTGCGTGGACGGCGGAGCACGCCACCGTGACGGCTGAAGGAGGAATACATGCCTGGATTATTCACACAACTAGGGTTCATTCATAGTTTGACGTCGATAACTAGATGTCAGTTAGGAATATTTTTAGATTACGGTATTGAAAGCAATTCTTGGGTATGCATTCCAAATAGGTGTAGGTCGTCCTGTTAAATAAAAGAAAGAAAGAAAAATTGTTTGTTATGCACAAACAAGACGGACATTACAAAAATAAAAGACAAAATACACAGACTAATACGAAGTAGACAAAAGCCTCGTATTCAAAACCTTAAAGTAAAAATTTTGACATAGTTGTTCATTGATTGATGTCAATTGTCAGGGTAGTCGCGGGAAGGTACTAAAGGGTTACCGAGGCCCCTGGCAACACAGGCAACGGAAGGAATACGGGTGGATTTTAGTCAGTAAGAGTCTGACACACCCTCCCGCTCCGCCCAGAGCGGGAGAAGTTATTTGACGATTTCCGACCTAAAAAAAAAGGGTAGGTCACAATTTAATGGTCTGCACCAAGACCACAGACGCTACTTACACGTTACACTCCACTGCTATATGAAAGTATTAATAGGTGTGCCTAATACAATTTCATAGCGATTCGACATTTTATTACTGAAATAGCTTCCGTTTAGGTTTTTCTTGAAGGAAGCCGGTCTTGCAAAATGATCGTTTGTTGCAACATAACATTGATTATTTGGGTCTGCTAAAGGCAAAAACTACGCGTAACTGAATACCTAACTATTCAAATTTGATCTTAGTTATCAAAAGTCTAAGTTCCATCAGTCATACGATTTGTATAGAATCAAGTAACTAAACAGACAGATGTGCTGCTGGGGAGTTTGTTCCACCACTTCCCAGCTAAAGCACTAGGAAGTGGTGAAGGGCGGGTATTTTTGGGGGACTGTCTTATGTAACTTTGACGTTCAAAAAGATTTTCAGCCTAGTTTGAATAAATGACTTCTGATTTTGATTTTGATTTTGAGTCGTCTACACTATCTAACTTTATTTAAAAGTTACAGATAAAGTTAAAGCAGCGCTGCAAATGGAAGAACTAACTGCAATACATCACTGGTTAGTTCACAATTAACTAGCACTATCATAAATCACAGGCTATCGGTAATGTTACATAATTTATAGCCACGATAGCTTGCACTATTACTAACTGCTCGCTTTAGCTCTGAAAACATTAAACGGAGCAGTCGCAGTGTACCGTAATAAACGACTAAGATCACGTCAAATACTTATCAAAAGATACGAGGCCATAGGTACCTATTGAACACTGAAAGATGTTGAAAGTGTATTCAGTTGACTCATTCAATAACAACTTAAAATGTTGGTTGTTTTTTGTTTAATGCTTAATATTACTCAAACGGATCCTTGAATCGAAAAGTGGTGTAAGACCGACAGACACGCAATATTTTTAAACGGCCTATCTAACGATACCCCACACCCTGGGATAGACGAGAAAAAAAATATCATCCCCACATTACATGCAAGGGCGGAACATACCCTAAAAAAAAACAATATTTTAGTTTAGAAAAGAAGAAAGACAAGAAAAGAAAAAAAAACGAAAGCTGTAATTTGGCAGATATACATATTATGTATGTTACAGAAAATTATTACAAATTATAGCGCTAGAATTAGAGCTACAGCGGGGACAGAGCTACATACAGACGGACATGGAGAGCTATAAGGGTTCCTTGTTTACTAGGTCTTGATAATGCACTACGAGGCGCCACGCCGTGGAATAAACTGCGTGAGCGTTTACGATTCTAGAAACTTTTATACCCGCCATAATTATTGTGAAACTATTACCGCAAACTAGATCGCTAGCGGTAAGTCAAGCCTAGGGATCAAGCCATAAGAAGCCTCAACCAGAAATCAGGTTAGTCCTTTTGCTTTCCCTTGCTCAACGAATGTGCATCTTGAACGCATCAGTTAAGTATTTAAAGCCGCGTTATAATACCTAACTATAATGACCGCAAGAAAATTAACAGCACAAAGTAATTTTGAATTACTTTGTGCTCAGCCTATCATCTTGTATTTATTACACAACTGTAAGTGCATAATACGCAACACATGTTACGTGTACGTAAATAATAAATAGTCTTTAGAAATACTTAGCCATTTAAAACTCAGAAATTTATTCAAGCCGACAAGAGAGTCGAATCATCTATCGCATTTCTCAATTTCTTGCCGTACTCGTATACAACTTCCATTCACTTGTATATGTAGGTATGTTAAAAATTTTAGTTCGTGTACCCTTATCTAAGTTTATTTACTTACTTCAAGATTTGTGTTCATCGGATAATTAAAAGGCGTTTTCAAGATCATGAGCAACCCCGTTAAATAATGAGATACCAAGTTGACGCGTTGGTCACGGTTTTCGTTTACCTTAGTTAATGATTTAATTAAACCTAAGGTGAGCGCCTCGACCTTAACGTAGTGTTCTACCAGACTTACCTCCACCACACCACGACTCTCCACCATCTGCCTGTTCCCAACTGTGCTGGGGTCGGCTTCCAGTCTAACCGGATGCAGCTGAATACCAGTATTTTACATGGAGCGACTCGCTTTTCTGACCTCCACAACCCTCACCACGATTACCTTAACCATTTTCTCAAAAATCTGTCATAAACATTCGATACGCCACAATGATAGGTAGGTATCCGGAAATGCCTTCCTGAAAAACTGTTTCATGCATAGCATAATCATCCTATAATGTTCCCACTGCTGGGACACAGGCCTCCTCTCGGTGAGAGGGAGTGGGCCGTATTCCACCACGTGGCTCCAGTGCGGGTTGGTAGATGTCACATTTCTTCGATTTTTTTTGATTCTAGGACATGCTGTTTCCTCACGATGTTTCACCACGCGGGCTCAGTGCGGGTTGGAAAAACTATTTAATTTTGCTTAAAAAATATATGTAACTGCATTATCCTTTTAATCGAGCGCAAATGATCGCAACATTAACGACATGCATGCGACATTTACCGATAACGACCGCGCGATAAATTGTCGCGCGGCATCGCGTCGACACGCGGTGTCTAGCGATTTATTGCTCGCGCCGAGCCGCGGTTTTTGCTGCATAGCGTGTGGGGTGATGATGTAGGCATGTAGCTCCATCTATGGTGTTACTACGCCATACAATTGCATCTAAAGGTAGGTAAAAGCACAGCTGGCAGCTGCAGCTCCTAACCTTTTATTTAACTACATCCGCTGCTGGCTTGTAGGTCACTGTGTCGTACTACATAATACATAAAAATATTTTTTTAAGTACCTACGTACCTAGTCTATATCTGAATATATAAATATCACGTAATGTTAGATTTAGCTTTCGATTTGTATTCCATTAGGGTAAGTGATCCACAGTGCCGTGGCATATACACACATGCTATGTTTTTTAGGTTAAAAGCCGCCCTATTCGTAGAGAAACCAAAAGTACCTAACCGTGATTAGAACAACTATTGCCTCTTCTTATTTGTTACTTGATATATAGACTATAAATTTCCATAACATAATTCACAACCAAACTCAAATGATTACATATGTATACATTACTTTATTGTAGTCTTGCCCCAATCGAAGAACAACATGCACAACATCAGGTACCTACTTATTGACCCTTAAACTACCTTAAACTTACAACTGTAATCTCCTAACCCTATCAGCAATCTTTAGCGGTCGGGACGTACCGAGCGGCCCCCGGACACTAATCCGGGTGTCCGAGTGTCCGGCTGTCCGACTGTCCGGACGGTACCGCTATTACAGATAAGAGGAAGACGTTTACTAAGTTTAAGGAACAATTTATTGATGTAGACAGGGGAATGGTAGCGAAGGGTTGGAAATGTTGTTTTTTTTTGGAATACCTAGTCATTTCCGCTCAATTGTGTACGATGATGTACTTAACAATAGGTGACTGTAATCAATGCTCATCTATTTACTGCGCTATTGTAATTTCTGCGCCACAGTGTACTATATGACTGGTGATAGGTGGGCACCTACCATAAAAACATTCAATGCATTTAGGACAACAGTCAGCGCTGCTCCCTTACTGACTGATAAGCTGATAACATAGGCCATGCAGACACCAGTCACTATAAATTTAAAATTCAAAGCATTCTTTGAAAAAACTATTTGTACCCGCCTATGAATTTCCAAGGAGTCGATCAGTCAGACTTTGCTGTCACACGTTCTTCAAACGTCAAAATCCGATTCTACTTTAGTTCTAACTCTATCACTCGAGTTCTTTAGGGTCAGTTAGACAAATCGCCCGCGATCAGTCAGCGGGCAGCCGTTTCGCGCAACTGTCTCAATTCCAGCCGGGATTCAGCGCGGGATTCGCCCGGGATCCCGCGGGATTAACCCCGGGGCTTCCCCAGGTGGACAGCACGTTATGTTGCTAATTCTATGGATTTATCGGCTATAAACGTTGATGGGGATATAGAGGAATCTGCTTTGATTGAGTTAATTGAAGGAGATTAGATTTAGAGCTCTAGGTGGACACTATACTTGTAGGAACGAGACGCAAGATCTTATTGTTGTCACAGTTTAATATCAAGTCACAATTATAATAATAATAATAAACCATTTATTATCAGGTTACAAAGACCCACAGATACCTAAGTATACATTAATAACAGTTGTGTTAGGATTATGAAAATATACGTCCGCAAATAAAAGCCCAAGCATAGTCACCTCAGTTCAAAAATGAAAGGAATGTTCCATAACCGGCGAAGTCACAAACGTGCTCATCCAGTTGATCAGCCGGACGAGACAGCGCGCATTGATACCTATGTCGAACTCAAGTTGAAAGCGCAAGTTTAAACGTAGGTTGGTACGGTAGTAATTACAGCTAATGACGTTAAAGTAGATGAAACTTATTACTAGATTGTCGGTAGCTAAAATACTTGCTTCTCGATGCTCCAATGTTTCTGTTCGTCTCAAAACATACCTGAAACAAGTGGAAGGCGACAACATTAAATTCATATATGTAAATGAAATAAAATAAAATAAAATATTACGGTCAACATTATTGACACTGACGGCTCTCTTGAATGCGCTTTATACATATATTGTGCGGATCGCGTTCTGAATATTTGGCGAAATTCGCCCTTAGTCAATAAGTGTTAAGAAATACCTACAACATAAATAAAAGCTGCTCCTGCCATTCCTAGATAAAAGCGGTTACCAATACGATCTCGATACGTTTAGCTGTGGAGCACATTCATCCTGGCACGCTAACGTTAGCTAAAACCGCGGCTTTTGTGCCAACAACCAGCAGCGACATAAATCAGTCTGCGGAATCAATCGTGTGCAATACACGTCTATGCTCTATGGTACATGTAGGTAATAGATGTTCGCGACTAACTTTAGGGAGGCGTAAGTATTACCTATTTACAATTGAACTGCCAAATGCGTGAGATGTGCCTGCATGTATGATGACTGTTTTGCCGTTTGTTGGAACTTATTTTCAAATATACATATATAGGATGGGGGTAAAGTGGCTAGGCACCACCAGTGTGGCCGCGAAATTCATATTTTCTTACGTTTTTTGCAATTTTCAGGCCAGTATCAGATTGTATGTTGATAAAAAATATGATTCGCGACCGTAACTAATATGTGTTTACAAAATTATGACCATTAGTATTATCAAAACAACTCACTAAGTTCAAATTACCCTAATGAATGACTACTCGTATTTCATGAAATCGTGACATTTGAGGCTAACTTAGAGTTGTACTGATGACTTATGTATAGTGTTTATGCTATTTTTATAATTGTGTCAAATCGACTGGTGCCGTCCCGCTGCAGATCAGAGGTTTCTTTTCATACACGATAAAAGTCTGTATTATTTTCAGACTATATTATAATAATAATAGATATAATTTACCAGAAAAGGCTGCAAATCTTAGGAAATAACAGACATGGAAAATTATTCAGATTGAAACCATAGGTAGGCACCACCTTCACACCACCACCACCTTAGCATCACCTTTGTACGTATTTTCTGTTCTGCTCTTCTTTTTATATGTGTGTACATAAATGATTAAAAAATATATAAATAAATAGGTAATACATTAATAATATTCAATACACATCATGGCATCCTATTATGTAGTACGTCGACGAAATCGCAGCTATAATTCTATTAGTAAATTATAATCATTCCTAGCTTTAATAAGCTTACTGAAACGTATAAGCCATGTGAAGCATGAACACATACGAACTATACTTGGGCGCGGCAGACGTGGCGCTGTCGTAATGAAGAGTTATTTGTGACCAGATTAGCGGAGCAGACGTACGTAGGGAGCGGGCACGTTGTGTGTACGATATGGTGATTCAGTACATGGAGGCAATATTTTTTTAAGACTTTATTTGCATGTAGAGATCACAGAAGATGCAGTAGGTACATAAAGTTCCTAGCAACGAAGACTTATCGAGTTTCGGACTCACTCGGCTTGACATACACGGGTTTCAAAAAAGGTAACCGCGATAAAAACCGGGAAAATGTCGATAAAGCAATAAATAATTACGATTGCCAATACATTTGTCAACTAAGCAAGATCACACAGCTTACCTACTCGCCAACAAGAGGTCGAGCAGTCATTCAATGAAAGCTATAGTTACGAAAGCACTGATTTAATAATCATAATTACGTTTTCTGTGTCAGTCGATTAGCACTAGATTTAAAAGCATAAAACTCTTGTTCTTATCAGTGAGTCATAAACTATGTCTGTTAGTTAATTTAATTTGAGGTGCAGTAACTATAAGAAAAGTTATTTATTTCAATCCTGAGACGAAATCCGTTGTCAACGCAACCGCGCCCCGCAGCGGGGGCCAGCAGCTATCAAGCTAATGTTCGTCTAAACACATAGCCGTGTTGCCTCCGCGGGTAATTAGCGATGCCCATCACCAGCTGTATGAGGATTAATAAGTTTTATGGAGTTACGCGCACTATTGTTTGTGACAAACTGGGATTGTTTATTCCATGTACCTATTCTGTTTTCTCTAATGTCTCGGAGTTGTAATTTCGAACTCAGACGTGACCCATAGCCTAGACCCGACCAGACGGAGTGAAGTTAATGTTCACTATAGACAGTAAACAAACTTGAAACTCCAAAGTCTAAACACTTAGGACTTACTTTTCTTTTTTTGGGTGGGAAATTAACAAATAACTTCTCCCGCTCGAGGTCGCCGCTCACCTAGTCGTATCCGATGTCCCACAGATGCGGCCCCAGGACCAATCCCTGTGGGACACCGCACATCTCTTGCCGGTTCCACACTCCCTGGTGATCGGGGTAGATGACGGCCCTGTCCGTCAGATAGGCCTCGACCACACGACAGAGGTAGGTCGGCATCCGGTGGTACCGGAGTGCCTCCCTGATGCAACTCCAGGGCAGGGTATTGAGGGCATTGGCGATGTTTAGAGACACCGCCAAGACGACCCCACCCTGGGCAACAGCATTCCCCGTCGTGAGGGCCCGCACGCCTATGATGGTGTCCACCGTTCTGTAATGTCTCGGAGTTGTAGAGTAATTTCGACTTTAGACTAAACGCCTTGGACTGACTTGCTTTAGTTTTGCCCTATTTATTAAGCATGTTTTCCCCTTTCAACCTGAATTTTAAACAGTTTTGAGGTTACTTGGTGGCAGAAACCGACGTGGTGCTAGCGTTTTCCCAGATGCACTGTTTAACAAGGATTCCTAGTTTCTACTTTTCATTTCTAGGTGTATGCTGAAGTTTTCCCTACCACAAATTAGAAAAATCCTAGTTTGCCATTCCTACAACACGCTATTAATATACAAGTTCTCCGAAGCGCGGGTCGTCGACACAAGGACGTCGCACATCCGTTATACTGCACGCGCACGAGGTGTGCATTCATAATGGAGCACTGATGATATGTAGAAATAGAAATCATTTATATGCTTACACTGTAGGTATACAGATAAGGCGGATTTTTTGTAAATACTCCCGATACATTTTACCTTATGGTATGAAAAATGGCCAAATAATATTTTAATTAATATTATAATTTCCTTTTATTTCATTTTCATCCATATACATTACATTAAAAAAAAAAAAAAAACATTTATTCTAACATTATTCTGAAAAATATAAAAAATAGTAGCCTATCGGCATCAGGAACAGGGTCCAAGCTGCCGGTGGTCAGGGCTCTAGAGAGAGGAACCTCACTATGCGTGCCGTGTCTAGGAGTACTGCTTTCTGCATCAAGCCCTTGCCCCAGCCGCGCAATGAGAGCTTCCTGAGGTGATGGTCGAGGCTCTCCGCTATCAGGCCATTAACCGTTACCATTATCGGTACAATGATTGCAGAGTCCACGTTAATTAATTAATATTATTATTAGCTCATAGGTACCTACTCGTGTAGGTAGGTAAAAGATATTAAAAACCGCTTAAATGAAAAAAAAATATGTTGACGACCACGTGTAAAGAGCTTGAAAAATCAGTTATAAGATAAGATACATACACATACTATGGCGTGCAGTAGTATATAATAGTACACTATGTCATAGACCAATAATTATGAATCAATTATAGATCCTTATACTCCATAATAGTGATGGCTCGGTGTGTAAGACGTTTGCATCTCATGCTCGCGGTTGTGGGTGTGCATATTATAATTTTGTCAACTCTTCTAGTCGTCAAAATCGAGACCAAATATGACTAAATGACAGAAGAATCGGAGATTATCTCGTGTTGAATTGTCAAAATTCGAGATAACTTAGGTGTCATGTTTAAGGTTTGTCGAGAAAACATCAAGTTTGACAGAACAGGGCGAGTGTTTTGTATGGCAGCGCTGTCAGAAAACGAGAAAATTGACAGAAATAGACATGAATTACTCACGCGAGAGTGAGTAATTATCGTGTGTGCCATGTTAGCCCTGCATATCGTTTCGAGAGACAAAGCGCAAATTGGTTAAATGGAGAGTTTAAAGTACCATTGAACTCAGGAAATACCACAACATCTGAAAATTCCGACTTGAATACAAATCATGGTAGACCAACAAAACCATATGACTCGTGTTCGGAAAATACAAAAAAAAACGTAAAAACACAATTTAGTTATAGTTTCACTTGTACCATTAAGACTAGTGGATGAGGAAAGCAAAGCAGTTATGTGGCAAAATCCAACATGCCCTTCAGTTAGATATTGCGGACCCATTTCTCTGGAATTTGCAAAAGAAACTCCAGAAAAAACCACAGCCGTTGTAAGTGAACTCGAAGCCAAAATTAATGAATTAACTCCAACACTTGCAGTAATAGAAGGTAATATTATAGAAGTAAGACATGAGCTGTGCATGACTATGATTGACGGGAAAGTAGCCCAAGTGTTAACGCAGACACCATCGAGTGCTTCATGCACTATTTGTGGAGCAACTCCTAAACAGATGAACGATCATACAAAAGTAACTGCAAGAGTTGAGAATGAAGATGCGTTTAAATAAGAACTCTCCGCCTTATATGCGTTTTGCAGTTTTGCCAATAGGCCAATTATCTGGAGATGCTCAAGAAACTCGTAATAAAGACTATAAGAAATATAGGATAAATCACGCTCGGAAGTGTTCCAGCTCAGCCACAATGGAAGACGTTCTGCACATATTGTTGTATACTTCTGATCCCTATATAGGAGTATCCTAAGTTTAAATAAAATTAGCTAAAATGAATCAAGTATTATATAGCAAAAGAATTACATAACGAAGCTAAAGAACTTTTAGTATTGACAAGTGATGAGAAGAATAATGTGTTGTTTTTTCATTACCCGTATGTTTTTTTTAAGTTTAAAATCATGTAAATACGTAGTTATTAACTTATAAATAATTTTAATATAACCTAATGTAAGCAAATAATTCAATGAAATTTTTGTATGAACATTTTTACTTTGTCATTTTTTTACTAAAACACTGCCACTTTAAAAAACATATTTATTTTTTAAAGTGGCAGTGTTTTAATAATCCAATAGCATAAGTATTTAGGAATACGTATAAAAAAATTCAATTCAAAATGTCAAGAAACAATAAAGTTATAGATTTTTGAGATGGACGCTCTGTTTGGTCCCATAGTGCGTCGCGTCGCGCCTGTCTGCGGTAGCTTAATGAATTGCACGCACAGCATTATCACGTCTGTTTTTCCTAAGGGGTAGTCTTCGAAGTTCTTATATGGCCTCAAAATGTAGAATTACTACTTAAAAAAACCATATACAGTCATGGGGACTGCCGACAGAAGCGAAAACTTATCGCTCAACGTGTCTAAAGAAGTGTTCACTTCAATAAAATAATGATTATCTAAAGCACAATTTAAACAACGTGGTCAATGTAACTTCAGTTACTGTTACTACAGCATGTCGGCGCAGGCATGTCGGTGACGCGAACCCATAAGCTTGTCCCCTACCAAAATCGCTCAACGCGCCTAAAGAAGTTTGCACTTTAAAAAGTACAGGGCGCTTATTAGTAAAACTAAAGTAAATATTAAGAAAGCTATTTTAATAACTAAAGCCCCATTTGCACGGTGAAGTTTTCTGGAGCATTCAAGAGCAATAATCGCATGTCATAAAGCACGTTAAATTATTGCCATTCAAGAATTGCCTACATGCGTGCGATTTCCACAATACAATAATTGATGCAAGTTTTGCATTTTAATAAAATTGCATGCGACTTACACCAAGGTAATTTTATTGTTCGTACTTGTAGAGTTGAATGCGATTTCATTGCACGTGCAATTTTATTGTACGCACTGTTTACAACTATACCAGTTTTGAACGGCAAGTACTTGCCCGTATCGTGCAACAATTGTGCGTGTTGTTTACACGGTGCCAGTCAATTGTTGCTTCAATTTTATGGTAGGTACGCCAAGGAAACTAAACTTGCACCGTGTAAATGGAGCTTTATAGTGCTGCCTTTACTAATCCATTTAATTTTCCAACAAAACACAAAGAAATTCTCAGAACAATCGGGTAAATGAAACCAACTCTGCCACGAGACCATGACAGGCAAATTAATTGTAATGACCATTCCCTGCATGGCAATGATCATATCACGAGCGCTGAACAAAAACATCATGACGAAACATAATGCACGTTCGATAATTAACTGAAATTCACCTAGTAATTAAAACAGTGTCAATTAAGACAATTAATCAAGGCACTACTATAAAAGACATCGCATCGAAGACACAGATCACTGCAGTATTCAAAATGGCTGATTCAAGGTGGCGGCTCGCGTGTTTCGTCTGCGTCATGTTTATGACAAGTTCGGTGATGGCTTCCAAGGAGCTTATCTCGAAGATGAGTTCAGGGTTCACGAAGGTTGTGGATCAGTGTAAGACTGAGGTAAAACTTTTAATATTGTAACCTGAGAATAGTAAGAATACTGCCCGTTTTCAGGCTAGGACATTTACAATATTATCGATACAATGATTTGATGATTGCAAAAGGGCTTATGTTGGTGTGAAATCTTCGTGTTGCCAATCTTACAAACAAAATTGAACGCATGTGCCTGTAATTTTATCAACAAACTCCTTCTTCCTAGAGCGCAGCAACATTACTTGGTTACGGAAATAAGAAGATTTATTTTCTATACGAGCCCTTTCAGCTCTTCAACTAAAACGATTACAAGATTTGCGCATATTCTTCTTGCAGCTGAACGTGGGCGAGCACATAATGCAAGACATGTACAACTTCTGGCGCGAGGAGTACGAGCTGGTGAACCGTGACCTAGGCTGCATGGTGCTGTGCATGGCCTCCAAGTTGGAACTGATAGGAGAGGACCAGAAGATGCACCACGGAAAGGCCGAAGAGTTCGCCAAGGGTCATGGAGCTGGTATGTTGAATTTAACATTTTAGACTTTATGATGAAACTAAATAACACATTAAAACTATTAACATATATGACACATTCAAAATCAGTTGGTTTAACTAGTACTGATTTTTAATGTGTCATTTATTTTTAAGTTTATAATCGAAAACTAGGTAGTTACCTGTAACGACCTAGTTTTCGATTATAAAGTTTATCAACTAGAAAGAAGGAAGCAATTCTAAAGCTTAACAGTAACGAAGAATAGTTACTCAGTCAGCTAATGAAAATGTAATTCAGAATACGAACAGTAAACCGAGGAATATTTTGTGACAACTTTAAACTGTACAAAAGAACCAACCTTCTGCTTTACTATTGCAGCCAGGGTAACAAATTAAATGAATTCCATTTAGTCAACTACTTAAAATATGTTTAGGTGCGTAACTTGAGGAGTTAAAATATCTGTAACTTAAAATCCTTCCTACTCCACAGACGACGAGCAAGCCAAGCAGCTGGTGGGCATCATCCACGGCTGCGAGACGCAACACCAAGCCATCGAGGACGCCTGTAGCCGCGCGCTGGAGGTGGCCAAGTGCTTCCGCTCCAAGATACACGAGCTCAAGTGGGCGCCCAGCATGGAGGTCGTAATGGAAGAGATTATGACTGCTGTGTAGGTGGAAGAGGGAGAGGAGAGGACAGGAAGAAGGGAATGAGGGGATGAAAGAGGTTAGACTGGAAGCAGAAGGCGAGGCTGAAATAGGAACGAGGTGATGAAAGAGGAAGAAGGAGGAAGAACAAGAAAAGACTACTGTCCAGAAACTGAAAACTGTTGAAACAAGACCGAAGTCTTGTTTCCACAGATTCCGTATCGTTTAAAGGTGGATCCAATGAAAACGTTTAACTCTATAAATTGGCTTAAATCCAATAAGCAACGCCTTTAATTCTTAGTAAAATACGATGAGTGGTACTAAGCAGCATGGACAAGACCCTGAAAGGTGTCGGTGATTTGACTCTTATTAATTGATTATTATTACTTATTATTACTAACTTCTCTCCCAACTTGTCAGGTTCATATTATTAATTAATAATAAAAGGTGTTAGAATTATGTATTTCTATTAAAATAAAGTACATATTGTTTAGTACCGTCTATTTCCATTTGTCGGTGTTTTGTTTTGCTTAAGATAAAGGGCTAATGTTAGGGTTAAATCATTACTTTGACACCATCATTTTGATGTATGACAATAAATAAATAAAATATTAGAAAAAACATTTACATGCCTGAACTAAACTCAACTTCTGGATCCGATATCATTAGGTATCCCAATGTCCCATTATTCTTCGCCCAATAGTGGGGAACCCGTCACGTCCGATCCACTAAGCCATAAAGCTATCACTGCTTCCAATAACTCCTGATGTTCTCTGTAATACTGAGAACAACAAGAAATAAATCACGGCTTAAAGGCTCGCGCAGACTGACGCAATATCGCGGGTGCGACACCCAGTGCAACGCGCAGTGCGACACTTTCCATGAAGTTTTCATAAAAAAATTGCTACTAGTATCGCGTCGCGCTTGTCTGCTGGGAGTCTTACGGTGGGTTTACATCGACCCACGTGTTTACTAGGATCGCAAGAAATATCATGGATGGATAAGACTAAAAAGTTGTATTTTTTTTTTAAACAAGTTTAAATGCTCTATATCCTTACTTCTTGATTAAATGTGTCTAGTGTACAACTATTGAACAGATTATGTAAAAGTCCCCCTTAACAAGCATAACACTTGCGATTCAATAAGCCGGCACGTCTTGTGAATCGACAATAAAACCTTGCACCTGCGTCTGCGTCTTGTATCGCTGTATCGATACAACCAACAGTTTCGCCGACAAATACAAATAAGATTATAAATAAGGAAAGTATCGCATTCTAGTCACATCTTCCCAGTGTAAAGATTAATATCAGAAGGTCAACTTTGATAAAACTTAGGAACATTGTAACGAGTACTTAGGTATTTTAGTAAAATATGGGCCGGTATCAATTCCAAATGTAGTGGTATTTTTACATATTTTTTTTTAATGAAATGGAAAAGGTCTACATTATATTATTTCGCCTATCACTTTAAACAAGCATTTTTCAGCTGTTCATCCATTACTTGTGTAAAGCTTAAATAGCTTAACAGTAACACAAACGAAAATCGCCTATAAAAAAATATAGTTTTGTTTCAAATCATCCTGACTATACAATCCTAACTATAATAATATAATATTTATATTATAATTATATTATAATTTATATATATAAATGCTAAAGTGAGTTTGTTTATTTGTTAGTTATGCTTTCACGCTAAAACGGCTAAACGATGACCTGGGTTAGGACATGGATACCTTTTATCCCGCTAGTAACTACGTTCCCGTGGGGTAATGTCCGATCTCCACGCGGGCGAAGCCGCGGACAGCAGCTAGTACATTAATAGTATTGCTCTGTAAACATATTAGGTTCACATAAATTTTTCTATTATTATATTCTTGTAAAATATTTCACTGATATTTCTGTAAGTACTTCTCCTACGGACACAGTTAGGGTTCTGCAATAAAAGTAAATAACGCCTGGTCTCAGGTGCTCGCGTTCAAATAGATTTTACTGCGCCGAGCACGTATTGTTTGTTGAGCTGGTTTATACGGAACCCGCTAACGGAATGTGTGCGTCTTCAGAGCTGGTCGAGATTGCTACGATTTTATTGCAGAATTGTAAAATTGAATGACTTAAAGACATGGTAATAGATTCGAGAACAAGGCGTTGATTAATGTTGTGATCTTAAATACTGAACTTCATAATTCAAGCTTTTTAATATAACTTATGGGGTAAAGGTAAACACTTCAACAAGTACAGAATGTACGAATCTTATTTGTTTTCCTAAAGCTCGAAAAGACTGATGTCATTGATATCTAGCCGCAACTTAACTTAATAAGCAGCTCGCTACAGTCATCTTATGTTATTTAAACTCCAACATCTCGCTATCGAAATGATTATTATTCCGTTTCTATCGAATCAATGATTCATTAAAATGTAACAGATACCTAAGTTACAAATACCGATAAAGGTAACATTGATAATATTAATGAGCCTTCATAAATCCCGGTGGAAAAACACTTTGTGTCTCGACTCATCTTGAAGGTGAAGCTCCTCTACCAACCTTTCAAAGAGCCACACTATAGTGCTCTAAAGACAAAACTATCTAAACACTCAGTAAATCTGTTCACGCCGTTATCACTACATCAGAGTTCGATTAACGCTGCATGCTTAGTGGGCAAAGAACAACGACGAGATAGAAGGCGCACTTGACGATACAAGTGATTAATCACGCATAAATCTTGTTTAAGGTAGGTAAAAGATAAGTAAAATGGAGCAGTTCTGAAATTTCCATTTCTAAACTTCTCGGCGTTCCCTTACGGTACGCTGGGAAGTTCGCTCGGTGAACAAAAACCTGGCTTTGAAATATGGAGACCGTTTGAGTACTCTATTAGAAAAAGAAATTTTATCACAACAAGTGCTCTTTAAAAAGGACACTACCTATCCTTTTAAAAAGAGCACCTGGAGTAACTTCATAAGAGATCTCTCTGTCAATCATGGTGGTTGTTTGTTGGAATAAAATAATAAAAACTTTATCGTTCAAGAGAGCATTACAAAGACTATACTAGAATTCCCTGTTTCGTGGAGGATTACAGTATTACGAATGGGGAAATGAAAGGTTTTCTAGACATCACTTGTCTCATGCAGTATAGCTTACAGCTACAACCCATCATGTTACCATCCTTCTGTACATAGGTATGTATGTACAGTTCTACGTCTGTTGGTAGTGCATGCGACGCAAGCGCACGCCGCGATTGTGCTGTCGCGTAATGGCGGCGATAGCCCGAAGTTATGGCGCAATTAACCGCACTGATACTCACGTGGCGGCGCAGGGTTAACCCGTGTGAAGCGATTTACGTGGATCGGTTTATTGTTTAGGGTTGATGAAAGGTTAGGCAGTGTGGGCGTCGTGGATGCTAAGAGGTTCAGTGTCCAACAGGTTGAAGAATGGTTCAGTTGGTGCTTCCTGGGGAGATATCTTTTAATGCTGGCAGGTGACAGCAACATTTCTGCCATGTTAATGATGCGTTATGTCGTATTAAGAAAAAAATGTTTAGCTAAAACTTCAGAGAGAACTTTGTAATAAAATTAAAACTCAATAGAGATATTCCGGATGCAAATCCTGAACATGAAATTGCAAATGAAGGCACGACTCGGCACGACCGTTTCCATCTTCCACCATTTAAATACATTTTAATAAAGAAAATATGCTAATAACAAAGGCGATGCACCTTCCACCAACATAAAAGACAAGACAAGTATTTATGAAAAGTGAAATCATATTTCTCTTTTCCCCACTTCACTCTCTATACTCAACCGTCACATTCATTTCCATTATGCAGTAAAAAGCGATGTACAAGGGAAAGATTAACTTTACGCCTTCTAAGGAGTAATAAACGGCAGACACTGAGTTGTACTCGTATGTACGGCACTTGTTCTGGCCTGTTGTGTTGGGTATAGGCTAGAATAAGTAGGTATTCATTGTGCGAACAAAGTGACTCTTTGACATCAGTTTAAACGTTTCTAATTGCTATTTCAGGATGGTTAAGTGTACATTTTAATGTTTTGTTGCACTTGCCAGAATATGTAGCTTCATATAAAATTAATCTACGATTTAATTATGATCCTAAACTGTGACTGTATTTCTAGACAAACAGTCAATTCCGAACGAAACCTGTGAGTCAGTCTAAATAAATACAAAAACTTATCTTACTTTCACCTCAAATTAAATGATAACAGAATTATAAATTTTATTTAAAATATTTTTAGATTACAGCCCACTCCCTCTCGAAGAGAGGAGGCCTGTGTCCCAGCAGTGGGAACATTATAGGCTGATTATGATGATGATGATTTAAAATATTTCCTTGGTTTTATATGCTATTTCGATGTATAAGTTGTTCTATATCAAAGGTTTTTATTGTGGCTAAAATACTACTATTACAAACAACTTTTTTAGACGAAAAGAAGGTATATTCAAATATACTCGTAAGTTATGGTTGGTGGTTTTTGAATTATAAAAACTAATGTTAATTAAATTAGAATTACAATAGATGATTAAGGTATAATTAAAATGATACTTTAATGTTTATTACGATTTTATTTCTCTACGAGTCTATTTTCAAGTAACAAGTAGTTTAAAACGATGTTCAGGACTTTAAGTTGATGTTAACAACTTATCAGATTTTACTTTTTGATTACAAATAATACTAAATTGCTAAATTATCTTATTAAGTTTTAAAAAGTTGTGGAAACTTTTTTTTAAATTGAAAATGATTAAACAATAATTTATGACCATCTGCGATTGGTCTAAAATGGCGGCCATGTTGGAGGGACTTTAGCAATATGGGAAGGTTATAAAGGGGACAGTAATAGTGTGCTGTGATAAAAATAAGTGTACCCGCTAGTTCAGAACTTTTGGATACAACTGTTAATTGATCCTATGTCTTGATTATTGCTGATAACTATGTTTTTCTGTATGTGTTATAATAGGTCTTATGTTTTAAATCGAATTAAGGAATATTCATGTTCTGTTTCTTTCCGTTGATAAATTTCTATAGCTTTTAGAAATGGTCGAAGAGATTAATGTGATAAAGATAATTTATACTAATTAAAAATGTGTTGATAAAATACTTTAAGCCAAGCTGCCACGGAGTTTCTTGTCCTTCTTCTCCATGATGACCTAGTTTTGGAAAGGACAACTAGTTTTATCTTTAACGTAATTAACTGACAAGCCTAATTTAAATAAATACCTAGTCTTATCTCTCTGTGCTTTTCTTCATGAAATCCTTTCCCTACACACCACATTCATAGGTACTTTCATACACAGTACATAACTAGTACCTAACCATTCACTCAAAACTTGCTAATTAAGTGGATATCATTAACTATACATATAGTATTCCATCCACTTGTCTGACACACTTGAATGAGTGAAAACGTAAGAATTACTCCTTTCTTGGAGGGTTAAACAAATAAATTATTATAAGCTAGTTATACCCTATAACTAGCTTACACACAGTTACACCTTGCACGTAATTTATTTTTGTTACAGGAAGTGAAAAAGAAATTAGCAGATTACGGTCGACACGAAAAAAGACCACGGAAAATATTTTGTTACGACCAACGCATGTCACAAATTCAAAAAATAAGAAGGTATTTAATAAAACCATTAAGATAGAAAGCATTACAAGCAGATATAGTGGATGGTTCGATACCAACCAAAAATGTATACAGAACTCTAGATTATGACTCAGTAAGTATGGGAACGATGAATTAAAACACCATCATTCTGTCTAGGTTTATTTCCTATATCTCAGTGAGCACCTCGCTGACGATGACCTCGACCTTGGGCTGCCAGTCCAGCTCGTGGATGCCGGTGCGGAAGCACTTGGCCACCTCCAGCACTCGCAGACATTCGTCGTCATCTCGCTCGAACTTCTTCTCACATTCATGGATTATAAGCACTATCTTTCCAGCTACTTCTTCACCTGTAATTTTATTTTTTTTATTTTTGATAATTAAAAAAGTCACAGAAAAGATCGCAGAAAGCGATAATACCGCTCATTATATGTTAAAGGCTCGTGCAGAGTGGCGCGACTTGTCGCGCGACGCGACACCAGTAGTACAATTTCTATAAAAACTTCATTGAAAATATTCTACCGGTGTCGCGTCGCGCGACAAGTCGCGCCTGTTTGCCTTAATAGTTAATTATTTTAATAGTTACTTAATATTTGTCTTTTGTTATGTATTTTTCTGGTGTTAAATAAAATATAAATAAATAGAAACTTTATACTATCAATTTTCGCGTCAATATTGACGTACTAGTTGACTAATAAATAGATCGTCAAAAATATGTTAGAGAGATTGCCGCTTTTCGGGGACAAATCTTAGGAATTTATCTCAAAAAAATTACTCCCTTGTTAACAAACTAATAAGGGCAACGGAAGGAACACGGGTGGGTTTTAGTCAGTAAGAGTCTGACACACACTCCCGCTCTGCCCAGAGTGGAAGAAGTTATTTTATCTTTTCCCACCCAAAAAAAAGGGTGTTAAAGTCTAACGAACCGGCGCCATGTTTGAGAGCAAACTCCCGCGCGTTGCCATGATGCATCCTCCCGTCGGCGTCCAGCAGGTCCAGCTTCTTGCTCATGCAGATGATGGCGCAGCCGGTGTCCCGGTTGAGCAGCGTGTAGTCCAGCTTCCAGTAGTGGAACAGGTCCGCTATGATCTGGTCGTTCATGTTTAGCTGAAAGAAATAAGGATGGGGGACAACTCTTAAAATTATGAACGGATTTGCTGCTGGAGAACGACCATTGTAACTTTTCAGATTCAAGAGGTTTTCGGGCGACAAGATATGAATTCTGATGAAGATAAAGTATGAAGAAAGTTTCACGAATGAAAAAAAAGAAATCTCGTCACATACATTTCCTTGAAAATATTGATTGCCACCACTTACCTCTTTCTTACACTCCTCCAAAACCTTGACGAATCCTGAGGTGATATACTTCATAGCATCCTTCGATGGTTCTATCTCTCTAATACCCACTGCTATCATCACGAGCGCAAAAATGACGTTGTTCGTTCCCATTTCTTACCAGGTTAATCTACGTGAGAAGTGTAGCTTTGTCCTTTATATATGTCCAGTAATTGGTAATTGGCCGATGGTGTATAATTGTTGACACCAGGTGATCATTTTTGGTTTGATGATAAGGTAGTTTGGTACTTGGTGTCAACAAATGACAGGTTATTACGAAGTTAGCGCGGTCGCGTAATTTCTCGGTAATCTTCGTAGGTATGAGCTATGTGTTCAATTAAAATAATTGAACAATATCGAATGCACTACTTTTCTTTCTTTTTGGGTGTGAAATTATCAAATAACTTCTCCCGCATGGGCGGAGCGGGAGGGTGAGTCAGACTCTGAATACTGACTATAACCCACCCGTATTCCTTCCGTTGCCTGTGTTGCCAGGGGCCTCGGTAACCCTTTTGAACTTCCACGCGACCCCGGCAGGCATCGGCCCTAGTGGACCCCTACACTTGTGCTGACATGTCTATGAGGCGCGCGTGGAACACAACGCGCCGTCGACCCAGGCCAAGTCCTTATCGGACGGCGAGCTACCCATTGCTCACCGTCCGCAAGCTCGGATTTCCGGCCAACGTAGGCAACGTTGGCCGGAAATCCGCCCGGGATTCCTGACGTCCAGGGCGTCTCCTGCGGTGCCTATGGGCGAGAGGGCGCGAAATTTGCCTTTGCTTCAACCGTCCCTCCTTCGCGAGCATTACTGCTTCGCAGAGAGCGTGACGGAGGAGGTGACGGCTGCCCATGCCCTCTAACTCCGTACGGATACGAGAGATCTCTGCCACCGATCGCTTCCACGAGGACATGGTGGTGCTCTGCCCAATACGGGCAGACCTCCACCATATGCTCCACCGTGTCCTCCGGGCGATCCACACAACAGTGGTGACAACCCCGGGTGTCACCACTGTTTCCTCCTGTTTCCTCCCGCCTTATCCGACACAGGAACCTCCCGAAGCTGCCGTGTCCGGTGAGGACCTACGTCAGGCGGAAGGTGAGGACGCCGTGGTGCCTCTCTAGCCACTCCTCAAAGAGGGGACTTATCGCCGCAATAGTGGCGTGCCTAATCGAATGCACTACTAAGGGCATGTTTCACAATGTCAGGAAAGGCACTGCCTTTGAACTTAACCGGAGTTGAAAAAAGCGGTGGTAAAATCAGTATTAAAAATTATCCTAAGGAAGAGATCTAGCTGGCAGTTCATGTCGCTGCTGCTTCATATTAACACCTTCAGGAAATTCATAATAAGATATGGCGAAAATAGTATTTTTCAATAAGATCCATATTAAGCTCTGTTATATGTATAATACAGGTACAATGATAACATCAAAGCATTTCACGTATTTATTTCCGACAACTTCTGAAAAGCTTAGTGAACATTATTTTTTTATTCATTTCCCTCCTCAGCCCTGCATGCAACGTCTTCTCATCTGAGACCTGCTCAGGTTCGGAGTCAGGTCGAACCTCTGTGCGATTCCAGAAGAACCGCTCCGGCGCCCAGTGCATCTCGAAGATGCCATACCGGAAACACTTGGCCATCTCCAGCGCACTGTCGCACAGGCTCTTGATAGTTCTCGTGGATTTCTTGCAAAGTTGTAATAGTTCCACCATTTTCCTTGACATTACCCCGTCTGAAAGTGGCAGTTATTTGGCACAAAAATATAAAGTTAAGTTAAAGTAAAAATTAAATATTACTGATTGGTTACACTACAACAAGTTACAACTAGCGCTCAGCAGCGGCAACTCAACAACAGAGAGAAGGTAACCATTCAAAAAAGAATAGCACCGCCTCCAATCGTAGTGGACGGTGTTAAGAATTATCAAACATTCTACGACTTTTTGACTGAATCTCAGTCAGTAGAAACATTTACCGCCAAAATGTTAAGCGGTAATAGTGTCAAAATAAATGCCGAAACCGAAGAGTCCTACAGAGTGATTGCTCGACGCTTAACATAAAATAACTGTTTATGGCACTCATACGAGGATAAGCAGACTAGGCCAATAAGAGTAGTGGCGAAAAAATTGCATTCTTCCTGCCTACCGGATCGGATTAAAGATGATTTAACGTCGCAGGGATTCCAGAAACTGCATTTAACAAGTTAAGCTGGACAACAAAAGAGCCGCTGAACATGCTTATATTATCGTTCAAGAATGATGAAGATGTTAGTATTTACGGCATTAAACATATCCTAGGGTTTAAAGTTGAAATAAACCCGCTTAAAACGTCAAAAATAACACGCCAAAGTGTGTTAAATGTACAGGTAAACACCTCACAGCTGATTGCAACAAACCTGCACAAGATAAACCTAAGTGTTTCCACTGTGGCTTACCTCACCCAGCTAATTACAGAGGGTGTTTAGTTGCCAAGGAGATGCAAATGATGAAGAACAAAAATTCTAAACATAATTTACCCAATAACCTTGCCATTAAGCAAATTGTTAGTAACACCGACAAACAGACAACAAAACAAAGAGCACCGTCTGCACAGACAACCGCGAAAACTACAACATCTAAAAGTGCCTCATATACACAAGTGGTAAAACCAAGCACACAACCATCCACTCTTGAGGACAAGCTTAACCAGATCTTGAATTGCATATCTTCATTTGACAAGAGACTAGAAAAAATAGAATCAAGCACTACAAAAATCAATCATGAATAACACACTAAAAATAATGGCGTGGAATTCCAACGGACTGCTGCAACGCCAATATGAGTTGCAAGTGGTCCTAGACACAGAAAATATTGATGTGTGTTTGATCTCTGAACCGCACTTTACTAAACAGTATTTCGTAAAGTTTAGAGGCTATAAGGTTTATCACTCGCTGCACCCCAACAACACGGCCCGAGGAGGTAGCGCGGTTATCATAAGAGAAAATATCTGTCATTACGAACAGTGTAAATATGAGGAGCCAGACACGCAAGCTGTGGCGATATCAGTTAAAACAAATAAATTTAATGTTACAGTAGCGGCCGTATACTGTCCTCCAAGACACACTATAAACAAAGAACAATATGTACACTTCTTCAGACTCCTTGGACAGAGATTTATATTAGGCGGTGACTTTAACGCTAAGAACATTCATTGGAGATCAAGATTAAATTCAACTAAGGTAAGACAGCTTCTAAGTAAAGTGAAAGACATGCGCTGTGAGGTCATAAGTACTGGAAAACCTACTTACTGGCCGACTGACCACCAGAAACTACCAGATCTTATCGACTTTTTCATAGTCAAAAATATATCGACCAATTATCTGAGTGTGGAAGAGGGGTACCACATGAACTCCGATCACTCTCCGATATTATTACAATTAAGTCACAAAACATTACTAAGAGAAAACCACCTGACATTAGTAAACAAGTTTACGGATTGGGAAAGTTTTAGCTTAGACCTACAAAATATTATTGACCTAAAAACTACGTTAAAAAACAAAGATCAGCTCGATTATGAAGTAAATAAGTTTAGCAACAATATCCAATAATGTGCATGGAACAACACACCACAGCTATTAAAAAAATTCAAAGGAAATACCTACCCAAAGGAAATAATAGACTTATTATATGAAAAAAGGACTCAAAGAAAAAGATGGCAGCAAACTAGATTCCCGCAAAACAAAACTCTTTTGACAAAACCTTACGAAAAGACTGAAAAGAAAAATACAAACCTTTCAAGATGAGGTTTTGAATACTAACCTACGTCAGTTAACTAGCGATTATACAACGCAATACTCTCTTTGCAAAGCGACAAAGTCACTTAAAAGGCCAATTACACCAATGCCCCCTATCAGAGATGTTAACGGAAAGTGGGCCATAAGCAATGAGCAAAAAGCTCTAAAATTTGTACATTACTTAGAAGAAACCTTTCAGCCAAATGACGGATCTGTAGACAACCTACAGTTTGACAACATTCTGCAAGATCAAAGAATTAAGCTTGTGACCCCGAAAGAAGTTGCAAAGGAAATTCAAATTACTAGCCTAAAAAAATCCCCAGGGTATGATCTTATTACGGGAGAAATCCTAAAACATCTGCCGCGTAAAGCCATCGTTAAGCTAACTAGACTCATCAATGCTGCATTCATGCTAAAGCATGTTCTAGAGCCATGGAAAGTTGCTGAAGTGATTATGATTGCAAAGCCCGGTAAACCACCTCACGAAGCATCATCATACAGACCCATTTCCCTGTTGCCTATATTATCAAAGCTGTTTGAAAAATTGTTTTTAAAACGTTTAAAACCTATCATAACCGAGAGAAACCTGATCCCTGACCATCAGTTTGGTTTCAGAGAGAAACACTCAACAGTAGACATAGAATCACCAACATCATTGAAATAACGCTTGAAGATAAAGAAGTCTGCTCCACAGTATTTTTAGATGTGGCACAAGCTTTTGATAGAGTTTGGCATAAGGGTTTGATATACAAGCTAAGACTTATACCACCCAATGATTTTGCCGATATCATGCAATCATACATTACATATAGAATGTTTCGAGTAAGACACGAGGATGCCTTCTCCATGTTAAAAATGATTAAAGCTGGCGTGCCCCAAGGTAGTGTGCTGGGCCCAGTCCTCTACCTGTTGTACACGTATGATATACCAGAGCTGGAAAATAATACTATTGCAACCTTTGCAGATGACACTGCCATTATGGCTACAGGGTCATGCCATATGGAAGCAAAAACAAAGGTACAAATCGCTGTGAATAAAGTTCACGACTGGGCACAAAAATGGAGAATCAAATTGAACGAATCGAAGTCACTTCACATTGATTTCACCAACAGGAATTGTCATTACCACCCAATCTTCATAAATGGCCAGCAAGTGCCATACGCAAATACAGCTAAATACCTTGGCATGACGTTTGACGCAAAACTGCGCTGGATAGCGCACGTTAAAAAGAAAAGACAGGATCTAGACATGCGTTTTAAAAACATGTATTGGTTGGTTGGACGGGGTTCCTGCCTATCGATACATAACAAAATGTTATTATATAAGCATATTCTTATGCCTATATGGACCTATGGCATCCAACTGTGGGGCTGTACTAAACCGACCAACATCAAAATTATTCAAACATTCCAGAATAAGGTACTCAGGTGTATTGTTAATGCTCCCTGGTATATAAGAAATGACGACCTCCATCGTGACCTAAAAATGGAATCCGTCACTAACATAATCCAAAAATTTTCTGAGGCCCATGAACACCGACTCCTCCAACATGTGAACATCGAGGCAATCCAGCTGTTAGACCAAACAAATATAGAGCGAAGACTAAAACGAACAAAACCTTTTGAGTTAGTGTAGTGTAAACAGTGTAGACATATTAGTGACAATGACACACATATAACACATGAACAAAGTGTTTATATTATTATATCAGACTCTAAGAAAGTGGAACGAACTTGTGTAAAGTATATACAACACTATTCTAAGTTTTAAAATAATAATCACGTTAAAAAATTAAGTTAGATTAAAATAACTTATTAGTCTTATAGGCTAGATTGTAATTAATTATTAAGAACCTGGAAAGAAGAAATTATTAACCTGGTTCTTTTTAATAAAGGATAAAAAAAAAAATTATACGGAGCAAATGGCGACGTCGAAACTGTAACGTTGACAAGTAACGAGTTTAAAGTCATCTGGGCCCTTTATCTTTGCCATGATTTAGTTGCATGAACTAAACAAAAATGTCCACATATCGGGCGTGGAAATCAATTTGCATTGTTGTTACATAACGACTGAAAGGCTGCCAAATTGCCATTAGTCTCGATGTTTGGTTTCGATAAAGCTTAGCCGATTGTACAGGTGACACGAATCATAGGATATTGTTGGTCGCCTAGTGAATATGAGGCATATATCTCTGGCGACCGTTTTACACACTTGGAACATCAAAATCCAGCGACTTGTAAATATACGTCAATGAAAAACTTAACTAAGGTAAACAGATAAGTAAACTAAAGTAAAATGTTACCAGCGCCTGCCGACTTATAGAACGCATCCACATTGGCTGTCTGCACTGAGCTGCCATCTTCATTCAAGAACTCATTCTTCTCAAACACGCAGACCAGGGCACAACCCAGGTCCGTGCTTCTGAGGTCGTTCTTCTCATTCCAGAAGTCCAATAAATCTCGAATTACGTCATTTTTGAACTCCAACTGAAGAGTTCAATGATGGAGATTTAGATGACGGATATTTACATAATTTAAGCTTGTAGTGTATGTTACCATCTATAGAAGAGAACATATATGAATAAATTAGAAAAGGATTGGAAACGAAGGCGCAGATTAGATTCTATGCATGTACTTACGTTATGTACTATCGGCCAAACTTCCGCATGCTCACCTCTAAGGCAATAGTCGCATAGCACGACTCACGACTCGATCACCCGATACATGCGTTTTGACCAATAAGATGCACGAAGCGTATTTTAGTCGTATTTGTATTAATGTAATGATTTATAGAAGTGTGACGCTCACACTAGGCACGTGCTATGCTCACTTGTCTGTGATATAATTTTTTAATGGGCACGGCCAGCGAGAGCTCTTTATGAATTATTATTGTTGACAAGAAGTAATTTCGTACCCATACCTTCTATTTGGTTTAGAAAATGTATTATTGGTATTGCTATATTAAATTAGTATTTAAATCAACTTTCCACAGAAATATACTAATTTGGAATAAGAAATGACCAACAATAATGCACAAAACAATTCTATCCACTTTAATATCTTCCTCTTTGACACATGGCTATGCTCTGTTGGGTCTATAAATTTATTATTTATTAACACTTTCACTGCCTATGTACTCACACAAATTGTCGTATTGTCTCCAATTGGCCAAAATCAGGAAGGGGTGGGGTCTGTCAATAGCTGCGCTTGCTGCATAAATATTTTCTAAACTGAGCATGCTTAAGTTTTGCCGATAGTACTAGGATATTTTTTAAACAGCTTAATGCTATGTTCTTATCAAATCAAAGGTTTTCTTTGCTAGAAATACTTTGTTTTTACGCCACGTTATGCCTGCCTGCTACCCTGGGATCTGGAGAAGGATACAGGCTATCTTTGTTCTTTGATATTTGCATAAAAAAATTATGAAATACAAAAGACACACATATGAAGCCGAGGGCAATAGCTCGCTCTATATGTTTTTCAAACCTACCTCAGTCTGACACTCTAACACCATGTCACCGATACTGATGCTGAGGGCCCGAATCACAGACACCTCATTTTCTTCCACACTCGACAATATCAATGAACACAATATTAATACTGTCTTCATTTTGACCAGTGTTCCAAAAACATCAGTATTTCACTTCATAATGGTGCCAGCTATAATGTTGTGAATGGCGAAGAAATCAGAATAATTGCCTAACGTGTTGGCTTAATTAGTTTGTTAATTGGATTTGTGTTTGAGATGCATTGGTATTAAAATACGTAGGTTTTTATGGCTTTGCGAAGCGGCAATCAGGAGTTAGATGGGAGATTGTGGGTCGACCCTGACATTTCTTTCATGATCTCGAAAATCGTTTGAATTAAGAGAGGCTGAACCTTCCTCCTCACTTTTTGCATACGTCATGCAGTACGTAAAGCTGTAGGTACTATTATAAGGTTAGCGTTAATAGCAAAATAAGGTGTTTGAAGGAGGATCTACTATCGACGCATGTCAACAATAGGTAGAGAAGTCTGATATCAACTAAGGATCTAAGGATATCAACAAAACAAAACAATGATGTACATTTTTTAATAATATTACATCAAGTATTTGCAGCTTACGAAACTACCCAATCCCTTTGAGGCAAACTGGCGAGGCAGGGGATTCTTCACACGAACAACTTAATATTAACTGTAAGTCCATTGAACTAGCCAGGTTGTTAAGTAGAAGACAGAAACAAAACGGATTTATATAATAACACGGCACATTTTATACATTTCGTTAATATTTTATGAGCACTGGTAAATGTTTTCCTGATAGAGATTTACATTTAGTATGAAAAAGAGCATGATTTATGTAAAACTAGTTGATAACGCAAAAGCAAAACAACTGAAGATGATGAAGCACTGTATTTTGCGCTAGCAACTAACTATTACATGCAATAATAGTCCCTTCCTAAGACGCGACGTAGAGAAGATAAAAGTGAAGGACCAAGGGAGTCTGACGGTCATTCTACACTTCAGCCAAGACTTCTCCCACGATGAGTTCCATGCTTGGCGCCCAGTTGAGCTCATGAATCTTGGCCTTGAAGCACTTGACTACGTTGAGGGTCTTCAGGCAGGGGTCGTCCGCCGGTTCAGGGGTCGACTCCGTGCACCCGTGGATCATACCTACCAGCTGTTTCGCCATGGCCTCGTCTGAGGGATTGTTAAAAGGAATAAAAGATATTATATGAAGTTCAAAACAAATGGAGGAAAACTCAGTAGAAATGAGGAAGTAAGATTTATAAAGATGAAGTCGCCATTTGCTGTTATTACTAAAAGATATTGAGGAATCATCGCAAATGGTGATGATAATTTTTCACATAATAAACATCACTAAATATGATTTTAGAGACTCAATGTGGAACGACATTATGCTGGGTTATTTTCTAACAGAAATTGCGTGACATTACACTTTCTTTTCAATTTTCCGCTTCAATCATTTGGAAATCTCGCTGACTCACAATTTAATTTTGTAAAGCACTCCCTTATCGAAATATATCTAGTCGCTTTGATATAGCTTTTTATTTATCGGCAATATGGGGCTGATTGGATAGATAACCCGGCGACTAGCTTTGTGTGCTTATTTATGAGGTTCACACGAAATTGAAGCCTAGACACAATGTAATCCTAGTCAAGATGGCCCATAATGCTATAAATAGGAATGAAGCTAACCAGCGCCATGCTTCTGCGCGAACTCCTGCGCCTTTCCATGATGCAGCTTCATCTCTTGATCAAGCAGTTCAAGTTTGGATGAGAGGCAGAGGATTGCACAGCCTGTCTGTCTGTTTGTGAACTCGTAGCCTTCTTTCCAAAAGTTGTAGAAGTCTGTGATCACCGAGTCCGGGAGGTCCATCTACAATACAAACAGAAACTAGTTTGTCATACTTCTTCACATCACACAACATTTGCGAGAAGACAGTATTATGTTACAAGCAGTATACTTTATGACAAAATTAACAAAAAACTTAATATATTACATCTAAGCAAACATGATGCTAAGATCTTAGTGAAGAGGTGGTTATTACAATTAGACTACCTAAATATCGAATATCTTTTGTCTTCACAAACATATTAATTAAACACACACACACATACACACACACACACACGCACACACACACACACACACACACACACACACACACGCACACACTTTATTATTAATTAAAACAGTAGCACAACGTTTTATAGGTTGTAAAATAACGAAATTGTCAGCTGAGTGCTATCTTCTGAGATACAGGCCTCGCCTAGTTCAGAAGAGTCTATACCCTAAGCTAACCTTTCTTTACCACCACAAATACTACATTAGAGTTACTATTTTATCTAGTGTTAAATACTTTTAATATGTATTAAATCCTTGTTGCTATAAAGAAAGAAACTAACTATTACTACTATATTACTAGAAATGAACTATTTTATTTTATTTTTATTTAATAATTTAGGAGAGAAGCATGTAATTCGGGGGCAATGCTTTCATAATTATCGTTTCAGTCGAAAGACGTCCACTGCTGGACGTAGCCCCCCCCCCCTGTGGTCATTGGTCCACCTTGTGGGAGGCTTTAGTACAAGCTTGAGGGTTGTTAGTTAGTGCACCCTTAGGGATGTGATAATATCTTTTATTTTTTGTGTGAAGCCAGGTAGCCTTACCTGGCTTCACACAAAAAATAAAAGATAATTTTGAGCAACTTACCTCCTTTTTACAGTCCTCCAAAGGCTTAGCGAAATGCGTCGTCAGATTCTTGATAATTTCTTGCGAGCATTCCACCGTGATGAACAGACTCGCGATCACCACCAGCGCCAGTCGTGCCGACATGGTGGTCGATCGATGGAGCGCCATTGTGGCGGCTCATCGGATGAACAAGCTTATATCCACGCTTAATTATCGCGTTAATTATGAGTTATGGTGACGCGACAATGAGGGCCCTCGGCTTGATTAGACGTGGTTTAATTAGAGTAGTGAATTCATTCATGGAAATTCAAATGACGTACTGAACAAGCTATTATTTGTAGATTCACGATTGAGCACTTATTCAGTGCCTGATCAAAAGTTACAATGGGAAAATTCATTTTATTCATGGAGCTTTGTGTTGGCACCGCTCATAACTAATTCATAGTGTGGTGTAATAGTTGCTATCTGTATCTTACTTTTTGATAAGAAAATCCGACATTGAAATAATTCCACAAAATGTTCATGGTTTGCGTTAACTTTCAGTCTATAGATACAGGAGAGGCTATGTCAATGATATATGTACTACATACACCACATACAACCATATGGGCAATGTTGGGAATATTCAATATATTCCCAGAAAGTAATGGTCTTGTCTTGTGTAAGATATTTCATATTTCCATATAAACAATGAGTCATTAAAGGAATTCCATTACATATTTATGTTGGAAAGGTATTCAATTAAGTTGTACAGTACAGTTAAGAAACAGTTACAAACAATACCCACATAAAACTTCAGCAACTAGTAAAGCTGACAAAATCATCAACCGATGTGTCCATAGCTTTAAAATGAAATGAAATGAAATGATTTTATTTTCTGTAAGTAGGTTTGTACAAACACTTTTATACGTCAATCATATTTAGAAAAAAACTAGATGATCTCGGCGTTTCCTATCTGACTACTCTGAGAAGAAAGGCCGAAACAAACTCAGAGGTCACAGTCTCTTTTAAAGTCCAGACATAATCTTGGTCAGATCATGTGAATACCATGTAGATTGGTGTCTGAAATGGTCTTTTGAGGAAAGAACCACACAGAATGAGTGGACCTATCCAGTCAGTGCACGCATTTGTCAGTAATCGTGCAGCTCAACTCAGAACTTAAGGAGCTCAACGATTCAACGAACAATACCAAAGAAAGGACATTTGGGTAGGCCGCTTAAATGAATCAAACTGCCAGACCAAGATTAAAACTAAATGAGAAAAAAAAAAAAACAATGACCTACATAGTCTTCACATTCACAATAATTGAAAACAATATAATACTTTACACGTAAATATTAAATTCCACACAATATATTAATCTCCACAAAGTAAATATTATATGTCATTGTGTTTTGAATAATCATTAAATGTTAAAAGTGTATATAAATAGAATAAAAGTTTAAGTATGCAATAATTGGAGCAGCTTAATCCCAAGCCTTTTTGTCCTCAATATAATCTTTAACGCTATAAAAGGCTTTCTGGCACAACGTATTTTTAATAAATGATTTGAATTTATTAAGGTGAATCGTGAATCTTGAACGTGGCTTGGAAGTTTATTATAAAAACGTATACATTGACATCTGAATGAGCCACCTATTTTCTTGAGCCTTGTTGTAGGTACAACAAATTTGTGTTTGTTCCTAGTATTTATATTATGGATATGATTGTATTTTTTAAACAATTTTATATCTTAATGGGCATATAAAAGATTTGCAAAAATATACTGAGAGGGCACAGTCATTACATTAATCTCCTTAAATTTCTCTCTGAGAGAGTGTCTCGGACTTAATTTATAAATTGATCGAACAGCTCTTTTCAAAACTCTCTCTGCAAAACTAAGATAGTCTAAATGTCCGCGGCATTTCCCCACAACAGAATACCGTACGACATTACACTATGAAAATAGCTAAAGAACACTAAAGGCTGTCTCTATATCAGTTAAATTACGGAGCTTAGCTTTTTCGACAATTTATCTATATGTGGACCCCACTGAAGCTTAGCATCCAAAGTTAAGCCCAAGAATACTGTGCTATCTTCAGGATTTAATTCTTCGCCCTTTATCAACACATTAGTTTTCACCTGCCTAACGTGAGGAAGCGTAAACTTAATGCATTTTGTTTTTTTTTTTCATTAAGAAGTCAATTATTAACATTGAACTAGTGAACTTCTTTTGAGATCGCACTATTTACATCGTCAGTACCCAGCTGCTGACGTTTAACTTTAAACAAAAGTGAAGTGTCATCCGCAAACAACACTATATCATGATTATCCTTTATGAGCTATGTTTGTATCAAACCTCAAGTTTGCGAAAATGCCTTTTGGTAAAATGCGAGATTTTTGGTCTCAACTATAGTTATATTTATAAAGTTTACTTAACATTATTAACTTTTATTAGCACATCTATTACGTAAAATTTCAAAATTTGTAGTCCATTGTTAAACGAGAACAATTGCCGATAAACTGTTATGCAGTTTGGCGAGTTTTTTTATATATTATGGACAATAAACAGCTACAATATAAAATGATTACAAATAACAATAATATATGCTCAAGTAGTATTAACAATATTGCAGCCCACTACATTATCCGATTGTTAACAAAATTAAGATAAGGTAAAAGTGGCACTAGAATAATATACATGTATGTAATATAGATTTTGAATAAATACATGAATGAGGTGAAAAACGTAAAAAAAACAACCGAATTAGGAACCTCTTCCTTTTTAGAAGTCGGTTAAAAAAGGTAATGACGACTGTATACACAATACGAGTATGTAGGTACCAACGGGTACGGTTCAGTTTGGTATTCTGAAGTGTTTAGTCATTTTGATTTTGCTAGCTTGATAGCAGCAGATGCCCTGTACACAGCATAGTTACTTAGTTACATAGGTTATATCGATGTTTCATGCCTACGACATCTATCTATGTGTAGGTAGAAAATAGTTTTCAGGAAACACAAATTCAGGTACATAATCAAGTATCGGTGTGTGAGTCAGGACCCATCCAAGGCAACATTAACGTTTGTTTGAGGGTTTATTCATTGTATTGGAAGTATCTAAAAAGTCAGAAGACTCAGGTAGTTTACAGGATATTGCCAGACATTGGATTCGTAAGGGTATTCAGTTACTATTCAGGCAATAATACTATTAGAAAACTTCAGGGATCAAAAAAAGGAAACTCCAAACATATTATCACAACAAAATATAATAAACTAAAAAACAACTCTTATTTTTTTTTGTATTTTTTTGATCACGCATTACTAACACTAACAAAAGCAGTCAATAGTCCAGTTCAAGTCGGTTCATCGTCAGCATCAGTACTTCTCCATGACGGCTTCAATCATGGCTACTTCTGGCGCTATGCCAGCCCCCTTGGCGTCGACTTTGAAGCAAGCAGCGACCTTCACGACGCGGTCGCAGTCATCTGTTATGCTGTCGTATTTCTTCTCGCAGTTGTGGATCAGTTCCACCAGCTTTTCGGAGAGGAGTTCGCCTGTGATGGTTATAAAAGAAAGAGTGATGAATTATGTCACGAGCTATGTGAGAATCATTGGTAAGATTGGCAGCCTCATTTTATACTTTACGAAGGATATATTTTAGCTATTGGTCACACATGGCCGCTCACTTTATGACTCCACATTACCTACTTATTGCAGTACAGTGTTACACGACGATATTAAATTGTTTCTGTATTTGTTACAACAGATCTATTTTTCTTTTACATTGGATTTCTTTTGCTATAGTTCTTCCATTAATGCTAACAAACATGAACATAGATAACAAAGTATTAAAAGCACTTCTTTCGTAAGAGCAGTTAGTTTTAATTTATTTTCAATAAAATCTATAAATATTTTTGTCCTTATTTAATTAATAAAAATAATAAAATTAAATCATAACTTAATTAAAACTACTCACAAACTAAAATATGGCGTCAAAAAATTAGGCGCTTCTTATTTTAGCTACTTGTAGCGTTAAAGTCTGTTTTTTATGTGACCCTTTACCTGGAACATTAGCTTTAAACTTTGCAGTTAGTTTCGCGATAAATTCAGCAAAAAACAATACGGCTGACAGATTGGATCGCGTGACCTTTGTTTCAGTTGCATGTATTACGAGGCAGTAAATAATGTCTACAACCACAATAATTCACCATGTAGCAGTCCAAATAAATAGGAATAACATGAAAGGAAATGCAATTTTTGAAACTAGAAAGAATAATTTGAAATGCAACATTAGACAAGTTTTGACTAAAGTTGTATAAATAAGTATAAACTCAGGTCTTTAAATGTGGTCTTTAAATGTGGCAACTGTGGCATCTAGTGATTGGGAAGACAGGATTTAAGGTGTGCCCGTAAGTAGTAATCACAAGAGTCTGGTAGGACGGTCAACAAAAGACAAATGGTATTGCCCCTAAGTAATGAATGATGTTGGTTAATACATTGCGGACACAAAATCTGCAAACTCATGATTTCTTAATTTTGGGCCTTTAATTACGCAAGACGACCAAGGTCAAAAAACCGGCCAAGTGCGTGTCCGCACAACGCGCAATGAAGGGTTACGTATTTGGGATGAATTTATCTGGGAAGCCCCGGCAACTTAATTGATATAAAGTTGATGATTTAAGATAATAAACACATTTTTTTTTTTATTTATCCGGAGAACAAACTTAACATTGTAGTTGAAAAACATGTTCCTCCATACATTCCAACTGCAAATGTAACTTACGCACAATATTGAGTGATTTACCATGTTATTTTAAGACCATAGTCTTTTTATAGGTTTTCCTGTAATCTATAAGTATGGAACTATTCGCCTTTTTTTTTCAATATTTTAGACTACAGTTTCGGGGAATCAATTTTCATCTATTTTCTTAAATAAGTGATTATTTTAAAATGATGAAAAAATATATGTTTGAAATCCTCATAATAAGCTTATCCTTTTGTTTGATATGTCACACGGTATCCACAGTTTGCAAAACTTTTTTTTAATGTTCTCGTATTTCCCCCAAAAATGTACCCCATATTTATGTAGAAGTCATATAATTACGTTACACGTTCGTGTTTGGGTCAATAAAAATCATATGTGTACCAAACTTCAACTTAATTGGTCCAATAGATTTGGAGCAAATCGACTGTGGCAGACTGATAGACAGACACACGAGTGATCCTATAAGGATTCCTTTTTTCCTTTTGAGGTACGGAACCCTAAAAACAATCTAACCATTAGGGAAGCCCTTGACATAGTCATGCATATTGACGTGGTGCATCCTGCTGTCGTCCTGCAGCAAAGAGAACTTGTTGGACATGCAGATGATGGCGCAGCCTAGCTCGCGGTGCACCACCTCAAAGTCCTCGCGCCAGAAGTGCTGGAACTCCTCCAGGACCTCGGCTGACAACCCTGACTGGAGATGATACAAATTTCGGATAAGAAGTGATTGAAAAGCGGATCAATGTGTGGTTTTAATTACATTCCAGATTTGAGGCTTCTATTATTTTGGATACACTCAGGAATGGAGGACTGAAATGTTGGATATGGAATCATAAAAGCTCACTTTGGTTCAGATTCTACTCCTGATTTAAATAATCCAAGTTAAAATTTAAAAAAAAACATCTTACCTCTTCTCTGCACTCTTCGAGTGCCTTTCCAAAATGTGCGGTGACATGACTCATCACCTCAGCGGTGCCCTTCACCGAGCTGGTGACGGTCGCCACGACAACCAGCAACATACAATACTTCGACGTCATCTTGTCCACAAATAACACGTCAGCTGCCGACCACACATTTATATGTTAGCTAAACTTTTTTTACTTCATTCAATTGTATGGTATTAAGGAAACCATCTTATTTGCAGTTATGACAACGCCTATCCCAACCAGATAAGGCCGAGTTTATGTTACTGTAATTGCATTTTTTCCTTTGCACGTTACTAACTGATGATTTGGTCAAAGACATAGGTAATACGTATGCTGTGTGTAATTGTGGTGTGGTCGTATGTTGCCAGTCATACCAAACGTGGTGGTTTGACTAATGACTGCCGGCGGAGGCCACTTATGCCTACTTCTATAATGTTATTAAGTACAGGCAGAAGATCCGAGCGTTTAATAAAGTGTATGTTTACGCGGAATCGTGGCTATAAATAATAGCATCGTAAGTTGTGTTAACGCTCAGCTGTTGAAAGACCACCTAGGTTGAAGTTGTCATACGTGTCATGCAGATTTCGAATAAAAGTAATAACATTAACAACGTCCAAAACTATGCTCGAAGAAAATTAGCTTGGTCAGCACATAGACACTGCATCACGATGAGTTATATTTCTATAAATAGTCACTCAATGAGCGTTTAGAAGCTTTAGAACATTACCCGACATTGCAGTGTGAAAGGGTAACATTAACACAGCACAACAACACAGCTCCTAATAAAACATTTGATTACAACCATCCCGTTTCGCCAGAACAGAACCACTGAACCAAACTCAGGTGAGGCAAGATTTTCTTCAAACCAGCAGCAAAATCGTATTTCGCACAAACAATTGGCTAGTTTCCACCATTCGTTGAGAACGCGGGGCACGTATCCCATAGCACGGACCATTGGTCGCGCCGGGCTGGGGTTGCCATACGTGTGCCCCTGCCCACCCCGCTCCCGTGCAACCGTAATGTATTGCATTCAGGGTGACGAGGTACAACGCTGCGCGATTTACAACGATACGAGCTGAAAGTGTTTTTAATCGGTTTTGGGACATTTTTTGCCGATTCCAAAAAGGAAGAGGCTGGTTCAGGCTTCTTATGTAGAATTCAAGTCCTTAGCTTGAATTCGTTTGGAAATAATAACAATATGATATCGTAGCCAGTCGACAGTCTCCAGGCTATTGATTTACTTTATTGCTGTCACAATTCGATCGGTTACCATCGAGTTACCATCCACGCCGCCGTCTTCGTCAGATAAGAGGGCCTTAAACCTATAAATTAGAAAGCTGTCACGTCGCGATCTTCGGTGCTCTAACACTCGTGACATTATCGTCACGATTGAGCAGAACCGAGGGTCGAAAGGGTTCGCTCAGCAATTAGGGAGGCCCCATCTGACGAAACTGAAAACTGCGGATGGTAGGATCGTGACTTCGAAGTCCGAGATACTCAAGGAAGTCGAGGATTTCTACGGGCACTTGTACTCAACGCGGATTGCGAAACCAGCGGGGCATAGTGAAGATGACCATCGAGCCGAATTAACGTGCCACTACACGGAAGACATCCCGGATGTCGACCAGTGCGAGATTAGGGCGGCTCTCGAGCAACTAAAGAACAACAAGGCACCTGGTGATGACGGAATAACGACAGAGCTCCTTAAAGCGGGCGGGGCTCCAGTCCTGAAAGAGCTAGCGAGTCTCTTCAACTCCGTCATCCAAGAAGGCACAACGCCGGAGGCGTGGAGCAGAGGTGCGGTGGTTCTGTTCTTCAAAAAAGGCGACAAAACCTTGCTGAAGAACTATAGACACATCTCACTTCTGAGCCACGTTTATAAGTTGTTTTCCAGGTTCGTCACGAACCGTCTCGCCAGGAGACTTGACGAGTTCCAGCCACCAGAACAAGCTGGTTTTCGAAAAGGCTTCAGTACCGTGGACCACATCCATACTGTTCGGCAGATTGTACAGAAGTCCGAAGAGTACAACCAGCCGCTGTGTATGGCATTTGTGGACTACGAAAAAGCTTTCGACTCCGTCGAAATATGGGCAGTTCTGGCCTCTCTGCAACGATGTCGAATATGACTGGCGTTACATCGAAGTGTTGAGGTGTTTGTATGACGCTGCAACGATGATAGATAGATAGATAGAATACTCTTTATTATGTACACCATAAAAATTACAGATACAAACGTTGAAATTTTACAAGGGGTCGATGACTGTGCAAATCCAGGATGAAAAAACCAGCCCTATCCAACTGCTCAGGGGGGTGAGACAAGGGGATGTGATATCCCCGAAACTTTTCACCAATGCGTTGGGGGACGTGTTTAAGACGCTGGACTGGACTGGGCAGGGTATCAATGTAAACGGCGAGTACATCTCACACCTTCGTTTTGCCGATGACATCGTCATAATGGCAGAGACGCTGGAACAGTTAGACCAGGTGCTGCATAGCTTAAATGGAGCCTTTCGGCGGGTTGGCCTCGGCATGAATTTGGATAAGACGAAAGTCATGTACATTCGCACGTCTTGCCGAGTCCAATCCACATCGAAGGGTCGCTTCTCGAAGTTGTGAAGGAGTACGTTTACCTAGGACAAGTTATCCAGCTCGGTAGACACAACTTTGAGAAAGACGCCGACAGGAGGATCCGATTGGGTTGGGCAGCGTTTGGAAAACTTCGTCAAGTCTTCTCGTCGCCAATCCCGCAATATTTGAAGACTAAGGTCTTCAACCATTGCATCCTGCCCGTTATTACATACGGTGCCGAAACGTGACCACTGACAGTCGGGCTGGTCCACAAATTAAAGGTCGCTCAGCGCGCCATGGAGCGGGCTATGCTCGGAGTTTCTTTGAAGGATAAGATCAGAAATGAAGTTATCCGGAAGAGAACCGGAGTTACCGACATAGCCTGCAGAGTCAGCAAGCTGAAGTGGCAGTGGGCTGGCCATGTGTGTCGAAGGACCGATGGCCGGTGGAGCAGACGAGTCCTGGAGTGGAGACCGCGTATCGGCAAGCGTAGTGTGGGACGCCCCCCAGCTAGATGGACCGATGACCTTAAAAAGGTGGCTGGGACAGACTGGATGCGGAAGGCGGAGGACAGGGTGTGGTGGCGCAGTCTGGGAGAGGCCTATGTCCAGCAGTGGACTGCTATAGGCTGAGTTGATTGATTGATTCGATCGGCCTTTGATATGATAGGTACCTATGCTTAAAGGCTCGTGCAGACTGGGGCGATATCGCGGGCGCGACAGACATATTGCTGCCTGTCATGTCCGCGAAATCGCGCTAGTCTGCACGAGCCTTAAATAGGAGCACAATGAAGAAAGATTTTATAATAATTACATAATGGTGTAATAGTATGATCCACACAAATATGTATGATCTGCTCACTAGTCGTGAACAGCAGTAGATTTTGTTTCAACATCCGTGTCAAGTAGGTTTGCATTTGAGTTGCAATATGCTCGCTTCGCTCCGCTGCCTTTTAGAATAATGTGTGCCTATATTAAGAGAGAACTGGGAACAGATACATTTTCTCGTCAGAATCCATCATCATTTTCTTACAATATATTATTACCCTGTAGAACCCTTCCCTTGCCTTTAACTCTTATTCATTATTGCTGCACAGAATATCAGTTCGCTTAAACTCAGGAATAGATATTCAGGTAGAAGGGCGACCTTAGGAATGTAATATAACAAGAATTATTGACAAGATGATAACTGACTGGGTATGGTAAAAGGGACGGGTTTAATGGCGCAATTGTGGCTGGGCTATTAATGACGGATTTAAAGCAGTCATCTATCCATTCTAATATTCAGGGACCTTTTCTAACTTTGATAAAATTGTTTTCATTCTCTCAAATGTCCACCATTGGTGCATAAGAACTTAGGTTTCCGGAGTCTGGCGTTCAAAGGGGGCAAAAGCGCCAGGGTAGCCAAATTACAATATTCTTACGTTTTTTGCAGTTTGCAGGTCAAGATGTACGTGTATGTTGGTCAAAATATGATTCGGGACCGTTACAATATGTATTTACAGAATTACATTATGATCATTAGAATCATCAATTTGACTGTCTAAGTTAGAATTTACCTCAAATGTAATAATTTCGTGAAATAGCCAATAAATACACAGGCAGTTTGAACTTAGAGAGTTGTATTGAAGAAAACGTAAGACAATTTCGCGGACTTCCGTAAGTTTATGGTATTTGTTTGCTGAAGGTTTTGTCTGACATTGACTTACAATTCCTTTGTCCTATCTACTTGTCATAGAATATTAGTGCTGAAAATATGAATGATTGTGCTGACTTAAAAAATACTAAGCATATAATGACTCGGTAGTACCAAGTCTAAAAATATTCATATATCTACCTCATTTAGTTACTACACCATTACCGTTAAACTATGTCATTTCGCAACTGTCATTAGAACCACTAATTTCCCTGAAGACGGAACTATTCACCGTGAAGTTTCCACATCCATCATACGTGACAGGGTAAGCAGGGTACAGCGATCTGTCAACAGTAATGAGAATACTTTGACAGGTTTTTTGGAGGGAATCAAGAAAAATGGAAGGTTTTTACCGTTCTGATAGAATAAATGTTCGTGTTTTTCTACTAATGATCTTAGAATTGGGGTAGGAATGTGATTTTTCATATTTTGTATTTTATGGTAATTTGGTAAAAAAATAATGTGTAGGTAAGTGTAAATGTGTAAGTTTTACCTAAAGCAAAGGGAAAGCTGTAAGTCATTAGCAATTAACTGTCAGTCAGCGCATGGACCTGTAGGTACCTAGTACTGTACTTTATGCTGTACTTATTTTGCTGAAAGTGCTGTATTCCAGGAGATTTGCATTTTATGTATCTCCTCCTCTAAAGATTGAGAAGGGATCTTGTGGACCCTCAAGCAATTTTTCAATGTAGTTTATGAGTTCAAAAATGCATCTGGATCTCAAAACCAGTTCGAAGTATGCCAATTCCGTTAAGAATAATACATAAGTTAACTCAGGCATCTTGTTTTCTTTACCCACAAAGACACAAAACAATCACAGTATACAGCCTATAAACTAAAGGGGGAGCACACAATGAGTAATAGTCGATGTTGCCTGCCTCGCGATCACTCCCCATTCGCCTCACGTATTGTTGCCAGGGGAGAAATAAATATTTTCCGCGAAAATCCGCGGCCTGTTCTATATGTAAATTTTTATGTTTTTTCCATCAAATAAAGTTGTACCGTGTGTGGTTTTATAATTTTACAATAAAAGGCTCAGGTGTCGAACCAACGACAAAGGGAAAATATTTGTAAAGAAAATATTGGTTCGGCAATAAAATCGAGAGATTTTCTTTTTAAACGTGCGCTAAATTCCGAATTTTAAATAACATGTCTATTTTATTGTTTTTTCCTACATAACTTAAAGTTTACGGCGCATGTTTTTTGGTTCACTTCAAGGGACTTTCTCGCATAAAATATAAATAAATAAATATTTTTTTATTTAGTTATTACACAAAAACCAAATAGTATAATAGTACATAACATCAAGCCTTATTTCCCCTAAGGGTTGGGCAGAGGTGTACCTGTAGTACACCCACATTTCACCAGTTATGTTTAAGTCCCATGTAATAGGGGGCGAGCCTATTGCCATCAACCGGGCACAAATCCAGACTCCGGACTGCTACTGAGAAATTCCACATAGAAAACCCAATAACACTTAAATGGTATAATAGTGTCGTTGTTTAAAGTCTAATGTTTGGCTTCTAACCTAGGCAAGAAGCCTGTGCCTTAGAAGCCAATAGCCATGTACCTAACATTACCCGACAGTTAAAAATGAGATGTATTTCGTTCACGTCTCTAAATTGGGTGCAGCAGCTGGCGTAGAGCGAATGTTTGCCGAAGTCTGCCAACTTCACTATAATAAAAAAGTACAGAATTTGTCACTGAAAGCTGAAAGTGGTATAAAATATTTGGTATTTTGTCGTGTTCAGGGAAAAAGGAAGACAATTAAAAGGAAATCTATTAAGCTCCGGGAATAAAATTACCTGAAACTAATTTCTGTTAGGGTAATATATACCTTTACTTCTATTTACCCGTGCAATTAATAAGCTAAAAAAATTTTAATGCTAAGATTGGTAGTGGGTTCGCATAAATACCTATTTACCTACTGATGAATTATTTACCAATATTCCTTCTTAATACTCAATGTATGTCTCCATACATCAAGTTTAATGAAATCCTCAGAGGTACTGCAACAATCCATCAAGCTGTCCGGACAGTCTACACTGCGACCAACTTATCTTTTGCGCCTCAAAATACACTCAATCTTTGCCAAAGTGCCCCAGCGAAGTGCAAGGAAAAGTTTGTTTTAAAAAACCATTAGTAAAATCCCTTTGCAGGCATGACAAGGAAAAATGAATCTTTTTACAACGGATCACGTGCCAAAAAGACGGTTAAAAGAGTTTTTGTAAAAGTCAAAACAGAAGTCAATTCTGACAAGGTAACACTGGCGTTCCTGAAAAAGTAAGCAAAGCATTTTATTTTATTTTCCCTAGAGTATAAGGTTGCTTTCTGTTTGCCTCATATTTCAATGGAGGCAGAGATAAATTGGTTCCTGGAAGAAATGGATTCCATGGGGAATTCACAATTTTTCAAGAAAACAGCGTGTTGAATAGCAAATGTGTGGAAACAATGACTTTACCACGCCGAGTTTACATTCACGACAAACACTCCATTTATATGTTCAGACAGTACATTAAGAGCCAGTACATAAATCTCCAAATTAAATATGGCTTAATTTTTGTGTTTTTGGTAGAAAATATTCTCCAAGAGTTTTAAAAATGCTCGTAAAATAAGTCCGGAGGGAAAGACCGGTGGAAAGGCCGTTGACAACTTAAGGTCGCTGCATACTGGACGGCGCGGCGTTACGACGTGAACGGGGCGGAGATGGAACGTGGTTTTATGAAAATACGGACGGGTGTTAAATGCATATGCACCGCGATAGTGACGCGAAACTAACGTGCTAGTGTGGAGAAAAAGAACTGGTTACTACTTAACTCTCCGGAGCAACCAGAGTGTATACGCAGAGGAACCGTCCAGACGGGACGTGGCACGCGCGGGCGGGGCGTTCTAAACATCATTACCGACGATAGTTTTCCCGTCCCTTGGGTGCTACGTCACCGTCCCGTCCATGCAGCCGTGACTTAACTATGCTCTTTACTAGCTTAAGATCGCTGCATACGTAACGTGTTTTAACCTGGACGGAACGGAACGACATTTTTTTCGGAAGGCGATGTGGCACCCAAGGGACCTGCTAAACATCGCCGGTAACGATATTTAGTACGTTCCGCTCGGCGCGCGCCACGTCCCTTCCGTGGGTCCGCTGCGTATACACAGTCGCTCCAGTCGCTCGAGAGACCTAAGTAGAGACATCTCCAGCTCGCTCGTTTCCCGTCACTGTTGCGGTGGGTATATGCATTAAACACCAGTCCGTGTTTTCATAACACCGCGTTCCGTCTCCGCCCCGTCCACGTCGTACCACCGTCCAGTATGCAGCGACCTTTAGTTCTAGTTTACCTTGACCGCCTATTATGTAGGTAACTTCTCGTGCCGTGCTTTGTCATTTATTTATGAATGACCTGTCTGCCCTACTTACTCGACGTATGAATCATTCATTCATATGACATGCTTAATTTATTAAACTTAATCCTATGACTTCCACACGGGCATGTACAAACAAGTATGTTTTTTCTTCTTGTGTAGGACTCTTTTTGTTCCAGTGTGATTAGGCCACTAAGTTGTCAAACAAAGCCCTCTTCCTATCTTCCAAATTGTGCAATGCAATTTATATGTAGATATATTGAGTAATTAATTTGCAGATAAGTAATGCGACACTGGCACAATTTGTAATCTTTCCCTCGCCGAGCATAACACCAAGCTGTGTTTCATCATCATCACTCACCTGGCTATAGTGTGCAGATGCGCGCTGGTGGCGAGCTTGACCAGCGGCCTCTGCGGTGGCCGACTGGGTCTGGTCGGCGGGCTGTAGGTGTACTCAGCCGCCGGCGAGCCCGTCAGCCACGACCAGTGTTCCGTCATCGTTGAGCGTCTTACTGTCTATTCACTAACACTTCGACTCATCAACACTGCACTAAAAGTTCACGTTTGTTAAACTTTTCTAAAATGTTTATTCTGTTTTGAATTTGTTGATATTTGATAATTTTGCATTTACTTTAGATAGGTAAGTGAAATTATTAAGGCTCGTACCGACTGGGGCGATATCGCGGGTGCGACAGACATATTGCTGCCTGTTGCGCCCGCGATATCGTGTTAGTCTGCACGAGCCTTAAAAGTATCGATTGTGCCGAGATGCAACTCCAGATCAAAAAACACGGAACACTTAAAATAGCGTAGGAAGCACTTAATCCACCTCCGGCTTTCTCGTTTGACTCGATCATTATTATTTTATCAAAATCTACAATTTGTTGTAACAGGTCTCTTCAAAATATTGATCCAAGGTGTTCTATGGATGAATTTCTGAGCTTTCGCAACCACTATATGTAGGTATTCATCCTTCAAATCCCCAAGTCTTATTAGATTCACAAACAATGATTGATAATAGCTCCTAGTAGGTTACAGCCCTGAAAACAAACACTTTGAGCTAACAAAATAACCCTTATGGCAAGGTTAGTTAGGATCAAAGCGACTGCACATGCACCTTGCAAACAATATAAACAATGGTTTTAGTAATACACCAAGAGGGACGATGAATTGAAATACATAAGCTTTATTCATACATTGAATATTACTTCTTAGCATGCAAAAACATACCTTAATATTTGCTAGTTATGTTTCAAAATCGTTGCAAAATTCAGAATCATGACTGCCCTTCAAAACAGCGTTATTAAACTTCCCTTTTCAAATCTTATTCTTGAAAGATGATTCGAATCGGATTACATCCCTCTCACGCGCTATATGATTAGAAAGGGACGACACATGTGGGTCGGAAGCGTGGAGTAAGCGTTTAATAAGGAGAACTAGCATAAGTAAGGTAATAAATCCTCAAGCCCTTACGGTAGGGAGCTGGCAGGAGTGTATAGAAAATTCATAGCGACACTTATATCTGTGACGTCACACTGCGCAGCGAATGAAATTCTTGGATGAGTCTTCATAAACGTGGGGTGAAGGAAACTATTATTTTATTATTGCTCCGTCGCGCGTCGCTGAGATTTACAATCTTTGTAATAAAAGTATGATCTGTGGGGATGAAATTCATTACAAGGATTGATCAATGTGGACTGCCAAGGAAGCGTGAAGCGCAGGTGTAGAGGTGGATTTACACCAAACAAATGTAGAACCAGAACAAGTGCATTCCATTCGTGATATTCTTCACATAATAGTTTGGATAGACCAACAAAACAATGCTGTACCCTGTTTACACAAAAATAATTAGCCAGAGTGGGAACAGAATGTGCAATCGCTAGTTTAGTATTATAAACAGATCTTATACAATACACAAAACACAGTCTATATAGGTTACACGAGCGCCTGTGGTGATACCATTGATATTATGTGTGTTGTGTGTGTGTGTGTGATCGTTGGTCTAGTGGTCTTAGGCACTACTGCTGAGCATGAGGTCCTGGGTTCGATTCCCGGGTCCGGCAAAGTGTTATTGGGTTTTTCTATCTGGAATTTCTCAGTAGCAGCCCCGAGTCTAGATTTGTTGGCAATATGCTTGCCTCCTATTACATGGGACTTCCTTACATAACTGGCGAAATGTGGGTGTACCTACTATAGGTACACCTCTGCCCAACCCTTCGGGGAAACCAGGCGTCATATTATGTATGTAGGTATGTTATGTGTGTTAAAGATTCGAGGCAGTTTTCCGAAACAGAAACTCTATGAATAATGAAAGTCTGCCAAAACACTTTTCAGTGTCAGATTCTACAGACAGCCAATTCTCACTTTAGAACATAAAGTAGTATAATCAAGTTATGCAGATCCTTTTCAAAATTTCTGGATGAGGAAAACATTGCTAAAAGTTATTTCCTCAAACAAAAAAATATCAAAAACGATTGACACTCAAACTTGAAATCCCAACCAAAACAAACAGCCCTGAAACTGAAATGCACAAACCTTACGTCACACAACAAACAAGTACTGGCGCTGCCGACCCCTCAGAGCCGCGGGCGTTAACATTTATAACTGATGAATTTGCAAACATCGCGTGTGCACCGGCCCGCGGCCTATAGACCGCGCCAGTGACAGACCGCCCTGTATGGACGTGTGATTGCACACTGGGGGAAATTATTAGGTATTTGAATTTAGGTAGAGTATTATGCTAGATTCTAGTGTCACGGACAGGGATCGTAATCCTACAAGTCCCGCGCTGTATAAATACTAAATGTACCTAGGAAAAGGTTAGGAAGACGGACGTAAGGGGTTAGAATGTGATGAATAAAAGAAAATTGGTACAGTATTTTGAAGAAGTACAAATTAATTTTTACTTCTGCGTATCAGAGCCTCATGCCTAGTAAGGCCAACTACTGAAAATGGGACCCTCCCACTAACTCCGACTAACCTCGGTCAATCTCTAGTTTCAGGCAACCTTTGAGACCTACATAGCCATAAATGGACCATCACCGATTGTATACACAAGTTAATTTGTGGGTGTCAACCTTACCGGGAATACCTTGCCACACCGTCTGTCGAGTGCGTGACGATACCATGCACGTAATGTCTCTGTAACATTTAGGGACGCACACCTCTCTAACTCTAACTGGGATCTAAAGGAATTTATAACCTAGTATGGGGGAGGGAATTAGCTGATTAAGTATGAAGATTACAAATTAAATTTTAAGCTGTTAAAGGCGCATTGTTTCAGTTTACTCAGTATGCGATAAATGAGGAGTTGTTATGGATAACCGTTTTCTAAAAGAACTGAATGAGTTAACTTACTATTTGAACGAAAGAGCTTTTTCAGGAGAGACAGTAACTATAGAAGTTTGTGCATAAATAACATAACTTATCACCACGTCTGTTTTGCCAAATGGTCAGGGGCAAGCTTATTGCCAGGAAACGGGCACAAATCCAGAATCGGCTGCTGTTGAGATATTCCTGACGGAAAAGCTCGATAACACTTTGGCCGACCTAGTAATCGAACCCAGGACACAGCGACCAACTATTTCAATATACTATGCCTACAATAGAATACATAGCTCAGTCACATGAACGAAGCCGCGGGCGCAGCAGGTAATTGATAGAACTAGACAATGAATTCACTGAATAAAACTACATTCGAACAGACATCACACAAGGCACCACGCAAAGCCAGTCGTCAGTCGCGACCACCAATACAATTGACAGCCAAAATATTTCAATGAACCGGCTTCTGCACGCCGCGGTAGTCTTTCAATACATTTACTCTGATTAAAGTTATCACAATGCATCGGGGGCCGCCCCCATCCCCCATCCACTGCAATACGCGGGGGATGGGGGATAAACAGTACATAATAAGATTAGAGTGATTACGGATGCCCTTATGACTGATTTGTAGTTGTTTTAAGCAATTAGATGTATGTATCTAACTACTAACTAGTTTGGCCACAGAACACACTTACATCATAAGCATTCCCTAATTACTACAACAAACGTACGAGACTAACAACACCACCACGCTCATCTGACATTCGTTCCGATACTCATTGCTAACAGTAGACCATGCTCCCTGCAGCTATAAATCACCATTCACAATAAAGGGAGCATTCCCTCTCACTCAGGGAGGGAAGAATTAACCGGCACTCCCGTATGAGATCCAGAACTGTTTCTATGAACTCGTTTAGATAATCAACTAGAGTTTTAGTAGAGTTTATATTGTATTGTCGAAGTTGTTTTGTCCAATAACTACATTCATTTGTTGATAAAATTCCCGAAAATATATATGTAGGTCGTAGCGTTCGTAGAGGTCAGCGGGAATACCGCTTTGCTACGCCGTAGCGCTACGGGTTACGCGCTACGAAATCTTTACTGACCGTTACAAACTTCGCAAATTATTTTGATTTTTTATATGGAGCTGTGATTATTTTTAATTAGCCACTGTACACCTGCTCCATCCCCAACTGTTTTACGAACTGAACTATTCTAACGCAAAGGTATGCACCGCTGAACTTGTGGGGTGCGTTGTAAACATACGAGGTGCGCTCGAATATATGTAGTCCATACATAATTGATCAAATAAATTACTGTTAGTACGGGGTGCGCAAACTATAATTATTAAGTTATTGTGAACTATCAAATTGCATAATTGAATAGTGATGCCCATTGGGCGGGAGAACCTTTATTTTGAATAATATTCATCTGCGAAATAGAAACTTTAGCACTTCTATTATATCCACAGATGCGATTTGATTTGATTATGCGTATTGGAATTCTATAGAGTAAAAGAAAAACCAACGTATTCAATCAAAACAACAAAAAATTATCGCACATTCTGCCGTGTAAAACAATCTTTTTAACAACTCGGTAACCGAACCCAGAGCCTCTTGAACTAAACTCTTCCATTAACCCCTCTCGTATGTTACACATAGCTAGCTAGGTATATCTACTGTGTTTTTCTGCACTTTTCCACATTTCACTTCATTATCGCTAGCCGAATCAAAACAAAACGTTTACCAATCAAAGTACAACTTTATTCCAACTTAATTATGGTAGAAATTAATTTGCACGTTTAACGGAGGGGATGATTTCCCCATTTAAACAAGTCTGCTGTGTTGGTGTACGTAGACGAAATTAATAAACACATTCGCATACATTTTACGGCTGTTGCTATTTTAATTTTTCATCCAATAAATGTTTATTAGCTCTGAACATAAAGTTCAAAGTTACTAACTATTAAAAAATATAAAAGTATTTTTTTAGAGAGACCTAAGATAAATATATATTTATTGGGCCTGCTCTTGACTTCGATAACAACAGGGAATATTAATTCTAGAAAAAACTCAAATTAGTGGAGAAAACTACACAAAATAGTTACGCATCTTGAACGACAGCCAATACATATCCGTATATCTTACTATATGTAATACAATATACTCCGTCCAGAATTGTCGGCGCCTGTCGTCCGCGTAGCAGCAGCGAGCCGCAGCGTGACTCATAGTGAAGTCCTAACTCACACAGGCGCGGCGCGGCGCGCTCACACCGCGGGGCTGCTGCCTGCCGGTGTGTGGACGTAAGGCTGTGTTCAGCGTGGCAGCGGGACTTGGAAAAGGAAGGCAAATTTGTTCTGCCGGGAGATTCGTATAAAATACTAAAGTACAAAAGATACTGCGTGCACTTTGAAACGGAGTTGAATAATGGACAACTTGATAGATTGTAACTGGAATTAGCAGGTGTAGAAATATGCTATAAAATGCTAGTCATTAAAACGTTCTAGTCATTGTGTCAAGTGTTATTGATTCTTTGAAAGCAAGGCGCTTTGCCACGACTCTTTTGTTGTAAGATTAAAATTAATAGCAGTACAACTGCAAAACTTTTCTCAAACTACAATGCAGTTTAAGCGTTGAAGTCAACAAACTTTTCATGGAGCATTTCCACGAGGGGAATGACTGCATTTTGACAGTTGTGTCCGCCCCCGCGCCCGCGCCCGCTCCCCTCTGGCGCCCGCCTTATGTCGGGTGCCACTTTATGTGAAATCGATGCACCGCTGTTTGTAAACACTTGCACTTTGTACCAACTTCAACAAATACTATATATGAATAGATTGAATACAAATAAGCTAAAAATGTGAAAATTTGGAGGAAAATTCAATGATCAACAAGTTGCATTTCGTGTAAGTAATAACGGTGGTTTCTTTGTTTTCTTATATTTTTGTGTATGTAAGACCGAGGCAAATCATATTTGCACATATATAATTAAAAATATACATATTTCACTAACAACAAGCACAACCAAAACATTAACGAAAATTATCACAACACTAGATTTTTATTTTTAAAGACATTCACACACTGCACTGGTCACTAAATTGCAACTCCCGAGTAATTTTGTTTAATTTTAAATGTTCAAAATATAGAAGGTTTGTATTTTTGAATTTGAACGGCGAGAGGTGGCGCGGCTAGGCGGCCACGTTGTGAACTAACCTAACCTTGCTGCGTGCACTCGGGGCACGATCGTAAAATATCTATCCGCGCAAATATCACACTTGATCCTTGCTAGAACGCACAAACGTGTTTCTTTTAATTTCACGTTAAATGTCGCCTGCTTTGAAATTGAGATAAGAGTAGGTATGCAGATAGTCGTAAATATTGAATTTGTTATGAGCTGTTAATCGGTGGCTGCCGTCCATTATGGCTAAATTTATGATGGTAATAAATGTTAAACGTATTGCTAATTTAATCATAATATCAATAAATGATTTTTAGACACATCACTGGTAAAAAATGTAGTATCGTTATTCAATAAGACCTAATATTATTTTATTTAGTAGGTAATGTTGCTACTGTCAAATATTAAATAATCATCTAGGTTAGGTAACTTGATTATTAATAATATGAATAGTGTTTCGCGATCGTTGATTTAAAGCTCAATATGTCAATTGAATGTCATTAATGATTACTTTCTCACAGTAGGTCAATTATTTGTATTTCAATTATTTATTCGCTTTCATCTCCCGACATTTTTTGCTCAAGTATCAACTTTACTAAGTTGTGGTTGTTAGAATCAACCCCGTGTGTCCGGCGCACCCCTCGTTCATTCATTTGTCGTGGTGGGGGGGGGGGGGGGGGTTAGTGAGCGGGAGGGGCGGGCGGTGACCTTGTGCCGATGTATGCAGTAATGTGCTTTACATGGATTGGCAGTTATCCTCGATAGTGCATGTTTGTAAACAAAGATATTGGATGTGGTTAATTTTTTCGAAAGTAAATAAATATCTACATGTTACGAATAATACGACTATGAATTTCAATATATTGCATCATGTAGCAATGGTGTCATTATATTTAAATACTACAACAAACATTTTTAAGTAACTACGACAGATCAAATCAAATAAACTTCAACAAATTGAGTCGCATACAATTTGGACTAATACAATATTTTAAATTTTTCTCTGTGCTTTTCGTACACACACTCTTCTAATGGCGCCCCCTCGCGGCGACAAAACGCATAAACATTAAACATCGGTGTCTCGTGTCCCCACTCTCCCCTTCGCAACCCGTCACCCAAAATCTATTACACACACGTTTTCCCTCATTCGGAATCCATTGCGCTATTATTATATCACTAAAAGCTGGAATTGCAACGAAACTTACAATGGACTTCGAAATGGCGATTTTTCTGGCGAATATTTTCATAGAACAGTTGCAGTGTGCACGCACCCTAATCGGCACGCATCACGTTCACAATTAATGAAATTCGATAGTTTTATTGCTCTTACTATGGATAGTAATAATAACGCCCTGAACTTCTTCAGTTACGAGTTGAACTACATGACTACTGAACAATGTATGCGTGCTCTGACTGGACAGGTCCACTCAATCTGTGTGGTTCTTTTTTCAAAAGACCGTTTCAGACACCAATCTACATAGCCTTCACATGATCTGACCAAGATTATGCCTGGAGTTTAAAAGAGACTGACCTCTGAGTTTGTTTCGGCCTAGCTTCTCAAAATAGTCAGATAGGAAACGCCGACCATATCTAGTTTTTAAAATATGATTGACGTGTAAGTGTTTGTACAAACGTACTTACAGAAATCATAAATATCATTACATAAGTAATAAATCTTAAAGAAAACCGGAAGTGGAAAATTGTCAGTTTTCATATCAGTATCATCTCAGCGTCACATCTAGACACTTTCAGCGTGTTGCTAACCCTTAGGAAATCGTTGTTATTAGATATAGAATTAATTTAATAATGACACGATTCAGTTCATGAAAATTATCTCGCATTACTGCCTCTTATTATTAAACCACGGGAACAGATCGAATCTTATTAGTTTAGGGTCAATATGCATGATACTGAGTTCAACTAGATAAATAGTCAGCTAATTAGCAATAAAAAAAATATTATCTACCTAAAATTAATGTAAGATTTTATTTTAGGGAAAACAATAAACAACTTTTCTGAAAGTTAATTAACCCTATCACCGTCGACGCGGAGCGCGTGACCAATCTTGTATCTCAACACTCTCATCAACCCGCCACTGCAAACAACTTGTACTTCACAAGTTTACACTAGTAATAATAGCTGTGGGCCTGTTTGTGCACAATTTTGGGACAACAACTTAAAGATGTTGGCTCAAACGGGACAACACAACTTGTACTGTACTCTGGTTGTTACACTGCTGTTGTTTTACGTTCTATTACCCAGTTTCATGCTGTTATGTTGGTAGATCTTTAACTCAGTTACGGTATTTACATGTCGGCCATAAGCGTGCACAGAAGGTGCATTGAAATTTACGGTGGGAGGTGCCTTCTTTTTTAGCTATATTACATAATCATCTTGTTTCGTTCGGAAGATATGGCATGAGCAGCTGGGGTGACATAACTCCAGCTTACACAGTTTTTGATCGTAGTTTCAACACTTTTAAGCATTATCGTTCAGTTCTTTCCAAGGAAGGAAAGAGCGCTATTATGCCTTATTTTTTTGACTATAGTCCAAAGCCTATACCTGCATTAGGAAGCTAGGGTGACGTCACTCCAGCTAAGACACCGAAGTTTTTGTGGCTGCTAAATTAAGACTGGGAACTTTGAATGCAGCTATTATGCCTTAAATATTGGCATAGGTAGAATTACTCTATCACCCATGAGGAAGCTGTAGTTACGCGCATCAGTTTGCCCATAAACTCAATCTATTTCAATGAATTGCGCGTTGCTTATTAATTGTTAGCCACAAACTTGGTTTCGCTAGACGTCAAAATAATCTTATTTACGTCATTTGTTTGGTGACTGTCACTAAAGTTATTTATATTCTCATTCACAGAGGTCAGACAAGGAACTCTTCACCATATTGTTTTTCAAATACTATACCTATCAAGAAATAACTGCACAAAATGTTTACCCACAGCACCACATATAAGAGATTCAAGCGCCAAAAGATCCAGGGTAGTACTGTAAAGTCAGGGAAGACTTTGTTTAGCATATTGACCTCAAACTTACATACCGTATATTTAAATCACAACTGTCATTTTTTGGCAGTTATATTAGATGGCTATAACACGCCAAATTGAGCTAAATTCAAAAAAAAATATAATAGCTAAATTAAGTTAGTTAAATTGCCAAGGGGCTTGTGGCTAAGTAATAACAGCCGCACGGGTCGATCGATCAGGTTAAGCTACGCTTGCCGCGGTTGGTCCGTGGATGGGTGACCATCTTTATATACCAAGACCCCTCCGTGCCTCGGAAAGCACGTTAAGCCGTTGGTCCCGGCTGTCGTTTGTAGATCTTTGACAGTCGTTACGGGTCGTCAGAAGCCCGAAAGTCTGACAACTAGTATTACCAAGCGGTATCTTGTTACCCAGTAACTGGGTTGTGGAGTTCAGATAGGCAGTCGCTCCATGTAAAATACTGGTATTCAGCTGCATCCGGTTAGACTGGAAGCCGACCCCAACATAGTTGGGAAAAGGCAGGCAGATGATGATGACACGCCAAATTGAAGTAGGCTGTCAATTTGATCAACAATAAAATTCCCTGGCTACATTAACTTTCAATATTACGATACCCGATCCTTTTTTGATTGTAAAAACTTTTGTAATTATCATTTTATTGGTTTTACATTAAAACATGTCTCGCTTTGCCATCATTTTTGTTAGCGTAAAAGTATTTTTAGCGTGCAGACTCAAATAATTGATTTAATTAAAGAAGTAATAAAAACTTTGCAATAAGTTTATGTCAAATTGGATTTTAATTGGCTTTCGAGTGTAAGATGTAATTTTATATGCTCGTAACTCGTGTTTAATAAAAATAATAGTGCCTGTTATTGCAAAAGAAATTAGCAGTGAAACGCAAAGGACATAAATATTACACAATAAGTAAAATAAGCGTTTCTTTTGGTTGACAAAAGTTGTTGACTTCAATAGGAGCAAAGGAGCGTCAGTCAAGAGATGCGAAATCTAAATTTGGCTACGTTCATCAGTTACGCCCTTGGAGCTAGTTATGTGGTAGATATATTGAACTATCCCCGACGAAATCGATATCCTTATGAACCTTCCAATGACAATTTTGAGCACAAACATCGTCTCATAGTTTGTTTGACTGCAATTTCTGAATTTTAGTATGTACTCAAACTGATTTTATTTCCCCCTATGTCTGTTGAGGCCTATTTCGTGTATGATAAGTTCTAGCTATTTCCTACCATTTCGAACTGTATGCAATTCCTAACCAAAGATTGCCTTTTTTTTTTGGATGGGAAATCATCAAATAACTTCTCCCGCTCTGTCCTGAGCGGGAGGGGGTATCAGACTCTTACTGCTACTTCCGTTGCCTGTGTTGCCAAGGGCCTCGGTGACACTTTTGTACCTTCCCGCGACCCCGGCAGGCATCGGCCCTATTGGACCCCTACATTTGTGCTGATGACATCTCTTTGAGGCGCGCGTGGAATATAACGCGCTGTCGACCCAGGCCTGGTCCTTACCGGACGGTGAGCTACCCATTGCTCACCGTCCGCAAGCCCGCGCCTACGTTGGCCGGAAATCCGCCCGGGATTCCCGACGCCCAGGGCGTCTCCTGCGGCGGCTAGGGGCGAGAGGGCGCGAAATTTACTTTTAAAGAAAAAAGGAAAAAAAAAAAAAAAAAAATGGAATACGTTTATTTGCGGTAAACATGACGCAAAGAAGGAACACAAATACAAAAAAGAATCAATTTGGGGGAGAATATGCGTCACGTCCACGCAAAACGGCCAACGCTCAGCATAATGCTGCGACTCTATGCGAGACAGAGCCCCAGCGCTGGTTTTCAGCGATAGCCGGCGTTGACGTTAAGACGTCGACCGGTGCAGCACACAGTGAGATTGTAATATGAATAACATAAAATACAAATATTTAAAAGAAAGAATAACATAAATACAAATATTTAAAATGGTAACATTCCGTACCGACGAGAACGACGTACGCGCCGTCGGCCTAAATTTATCCTTTCCCTCAACCGTCCCGCCTCCTCCTTCGGGAGCATTACTGCTTCGCAGAAGGAGGTGACGGCTGCCCATGCCCTCTCGCTCCGTACCATGGCCTGAACCAGGGCCGGACTCGAGAGATCTCTGCCGCGGATCGCCTCCACGAGGACACGGCGGTGCTCTGCCCAAGCCGGGCAGACCTCCACCGTATGCTCCACCGTGTCCTCCGGGCGATCCATACAGTGGTGACACCCGGGCGTTTCCTCCCACCTTATCCGACACAGGAACCTCCCAAAGCTGCCGTGTCCGGTGAGGATCTGCGTCAGGGGGAAGGTCCTCACCTTCCCCCTAACGCCGTGGCGCCTCTCTAGCCTCTCCTCAAAGAGGGGACTTATCGCCGCAATTGTGGCGTGCCCAGCACTGGGTTGCGACAACCATATTCTCCATGTTTCCATGAGATCCCGCCGGAGCTCCGTCCGCCGTGCCGCGATTTCTCGAGGCAGCGGAGTTACGCCCCGGCGTTTCTCCTCCTCGCACCACTCCCATACGTGCGCGAGGAATTTTGCCTCCAGATCCCATGGCGGCAATCCGGCAAGGAGGCTCGCTGCCTCACAGGAGACCGTGCGGTATCCCCGGACCATCCGGGTGGCCATGACCCTTTGGGCCGCGCTCAACCGGCGGGCTGACCGCAGCGCCAGAGAACGCGCCCATACAGGAGCCCCGTAGAGGGCCATGGACCGCACGACCCCCGCGTAAAGCCTTCGGCAGGAGGCGTATGGACCCCCTAGATTGGGCAGGAGACGCTTCAATGCAGCGCCTGCCCGCTCCAATTTGGGAGCCAAACGTCGGAAATACTCCACGAAGTTCCACCGGCTGTCGAGGACGAGTCCCAGGTACTTCATCGTCGACTCGACGCCGATGGAAACCCCTCCTACCGTTATTTGGGACCAGTGACAGTGGCGCGTTCCGAGGACCATGAAAACACATGGCCTCGGACTTGTGCAGGGCCACCTCGAGTCCCAATTGCCGGATCCTTTCGACGATGGTCGCAACCCCGCGTGCCGCCCTAAAGTTTGCTCTTGCGGGTAGATCTCCGAATCCTCTATAGACAACATGCCCTCGTCGTTTCTTCTATCTTACGCTTGTAATGTGCAGTTTGCCGTGCAGTCATTAGACTATTTCCTTTCCTGATCAGCGTGCACCATCGCCTGTTAGAAAATTGTAGAGTTCTGTATTATTCCTTATTTCTGGTTTAAATTTAATTTTAGCATAACTGCTCGTGGGCACGATCTTCGTATTAAAGACGCGGGAAGCTACGTTGACTACTTATCTAAATCTACTCACGACCACTCTAACTTGCTCGAATTGTGGAAGCGTGTAAAACATGGATGGTTAAGTTATTTTGTGTAAGTTATATCTTCTTCCTTTTAAATTGTAATTGTTTCAGTTTACCCTGCTATTTACAAAGAGAAGAACATGTACCTGCCTAGTCTTCTAAAATACAGTACTAGGTAGGTAACCCCAAAAAACAATATTTATGTAACACGCTGAGAACATCACGATATTTAAGTAACATAGGTACTGAGAACATCACAATATTTATTTAACATACTGAGAACATCACGATATTCACCACGTACAAAAAATGCAAAACTGCAAAAAAACTTACAAATCTATCGGAAACACCGTTGTTAACCCTCCGCACAAGCCCGCGTTCCGCGTCCCGAGTCCCGGGCCGGGACGACACATGTCCACGCATAAATTACGCGCGGAGCAGCGTTGACTCCCGGAATTAATTAGGGATGTCCTTACCTAAAACAAGGAAAAATATTAATTGAATTTATTAAAATAGTTTTAATTTTCGCCGCGTTTCGGCTCGGAATAAGTTTGTCTTTTGGGAATATTTTTACATGTTTTAGTTCATATTAAAAGACTTATAGGCACGGAATACATAAGTATGTAGGTTAGAGCGAAATACTATTGATCTCCGTCGTTTAATTAGTAATTTATCTTGAATTTATAGAAATGGACTTTTATAAAATTATACTATACTTTTGATAGTCAGCTGTTGTAAACTAGCTAGTCATTCCAAGTATCAATAATTGCACGACCAATCCTACCACAGTATTTCACAATCAAAGTAACTCTTCAATTCCGATTTACTGCGGAATGTTAGAACTGATTGCCCCACTCAGTGCACTTACTCGCTCCGGTATTAAGTAAACGAGTGCTCACGTCTTAGCGCATTGACTGAGCGCAAATATTAACCGATTGGTTATTAAGGAAAGCGTGGTAACCGGGCGGTGATTACCCGGCGATCGAGCCGACGGTTGGCGAACTAATTGGCGATGCGATGCAGCTGGCTGTAATAGGTGCGTCGTGATTCAGTGTTGGACGGCGAGCGATATTAATTGGGTGATGGTACGGAACAACAACAGATCAAGGGGTACGAATAGTGTCGTAAAATTGTAAGGTTTTCGTATGAATATCAATGTTATAATATTGCATTGCAGTTGTATTGACAACTGCAAGCAGCTCTGAGTAACATTGTGTACGATTTAGACAAAGATGTCTTTCTTACTTTAATTGTACAAGTGTTTATAAATAACAATAGAAGAACCCAATGACAGCTAGGTAGGTACTTGAAAAGGTAAATCTGAAAACATGGATTCCGTTATTTGTGAAAAGCCTCAGAAAAATTCAAAGAATCTCTCAAAAAAACTGAACACAAACACGAGACGCAATTAACTTTTCCAAAGAATTGATTAGAATGCTAGTATGTCCCAAGTGCCACCGAGTGTCAAGTTGTTTGTCTAAACATAACGATGGCACTCGGGACCCGGGCCCCGGGGCCCATGATGTACCGCTGAGGTGCCGCTGTTCAATTTATGACAAATCACTTTGAATAATATTCATATTTTTGCACGCGCCATCTTGAGGGGAAGTGATGGAGACTTAGAGAGCGTAGAACTGCCATGAGTAGGAAAAGGTAGGTTTCTTTATTAATGTTTAGTATTTTATAGAAGTGAAGCTTCAGAAATGTAAAGTTATTACCATAGAGGTATTTATTTTTACCTATAGTAATACTGGCCTACCCATCAGACCATCATTGGTTATTATAGTTCTGGTGTTGAACAATATCTTTCATGAGTCTTGTTGCCCTTAAATTAATTCAGACTTGTAAGGGCAATAAGAATCATGAAAGAAGAATTAATAACACTTGGCTACAAACAGTTCTCAATCAGTTCCAGGTTAATAACTTTGTTAGTACTCAGTTAACTTTAGTTATTCGTTGACTACATACAGCTACAGAGTAGTTCCATCTTTACAAGTTTACGGGTTTTTCTCAATTCCTAAACACAACTTGACTATCTTCTAAGATTAGTGGACGTAAAATAGATCCTACCGCGCCTTGTCTAAATATTCCTTACTCCAAACCGCCATATCTCAAGTTGACAGATTTTCAGCATGACGAAAATATGGCGCAAGTCACAATAATAAAACGACGTCGTTTCAGCCGTTATCTTAATAGAATATCGAAGGTTCTACTCGGCAGGGTCCGCGGGGTTCACGGGGCCCACAATTTACATTTCACAAGGAAACCAAGAATGTGCCTTTTCATTTTTGAGTTCCGCACCCTTTAGTGAAATAGTTTTGTTATTTGCTTCGTCAGCGGGCGAAGGAAGGAAGGAAGGGTGTGTGAGTTGGTAACGAAGTTGAGATTGAATGTTGTTGGAAAGGTTTGTGAAACTACCCCATGACGTAATGGTGGAGGGAAACGAAATGGTTTGGACATTTCTCACTTTAAAACGATAATTTGAAGAGAGAAATATCCTTGCTTACTTACGTGCTAAGTTGAAGATGGCATAGCTAGAGGTATTCTATGCTAAGATCATAGCCGGCAAACAGTATATTGACTACAATTAACAACAATAATTAACAATGAAGGAAAAATACATACCTTCCTACATGTTATTATTATTTTTAGTTAAATACAAAGCATATGATTATCAAAATATGGTTTAGCAATATTTTTGTTTCGAAATATTATATTCTTTAAATAGTCAACAAGTGACTGTGTAACGTTAATGTGTATCCGGTCACCGCTGCCACGTGCGACTGCCGAGCACCGCTCACAATGGGGCGAGTAGCTTGAAACGCTACTGGACGAAATGTTGTTCTGTTACCAGTGAATAAGCAAACATGCGATGACGTATAAAGGGCACTGTAGCACTTGCTAGGAAGTCAATGCACTTTAGTTTGATTTCGGCTATCTGTTATTACTTAGCAAGCGGATGCAATGAGGTGCATTGTTGGTGTTAAATGCTTCATATTCTTAACTACGTATTTTCAACAATATTTGGTATGTTCTAAATACTTCCTGGTTCTGAAAGCTTACAAATGCTAACGTACTTCTATTGCAATCACTAGAAGTACGTTAGCATTTGTAAGCTTTAACTTGTATTGAAAAATGTCACCAATATCATTATCTTGAGTATGTGCATAATTTGAGTATACGTCCAGTGACCGTTCGTTTCTTTAGTACGCCGCAGTTTTCATACGCCAGCACCTGCCTTCACCGTTTGAACGCTGCATCGCGTGCAAAGCGACCGTGCGACAGATTTAACTCGCGTTTGTTTATTGTTTTCAGTTCGCACGTAGTTATGTCAGTCTTTTAGGAGTAGAAGCTGCTGGCTTCAGCAACTAGCTCGGGCTGACCGTTACACCATGACATTTAGTTTTCGGTAGAAGATTTAGTTTACTAATTTTAACTTCATGCAGCGTTCTGTTTTCAAACACACACTTCATTAAGTGTTCAATTAAACTAACGCACAGCTACTGTAAGGATGACGAGACATATTGACCGGGCCTAATTTTACGAGCAAATATTTAGGTATGTACCTTCTACCTATCACATAGCTCGTTAGGCTTAAAGATATTTTTTATTATTCTCAAAAAAGACACAAAATCATTTACACAAGAACAATGCTTCTAAGCTAAATTATAAATATAATATTCGTCATTATCGTCACAGTATCAACTACGATACTCCCATCCAATGCATTTAGTTTTTAGGAAGGGTGGTTGATATTTGCGATTAACTATTCATCTTTTTAGGGTTCTGTAGTCAAAACGGAATCTTTATTAACGCCATGTCCGTTTAGCTGTCCCCAGCTTAGCTCAGATACTCTTAGTACTAGAAATGTGTAATTTGGCATGGGTGTACATATTAATCACGCCGACAAAGTGGTAAAATACAACCTTGACAAATATATTGTTAAAAAAATATATCATCCCCATTTTACGTGTAAGGGAGGTAGGTACTTACACGTAAAATGGGGATGATATATTTTTTCTCGTCTATCCCATGTTGTGGGGTATCGTTGGATAGGCCGTTCAAAAATATTGTGGGTCTTGGAACGCCATTTTGTTTCGATTTCGATGCAGGGATCCTTTTGCGTAATATTAAGCTTTAAAGTGAAAATTTTTGTTAGAGTCAAGTGCAATGCAAATGCAAATCCAAATACAACCATTTAGCTGGCAGGGGGACCCCTGCCAGCTAAATCGTTGTTTTGGATATCTGAAAAAATTCATGACAGTAGTACATAACAAAATGAAAAGGAAAACTACACTCAGGGGCACAATTAACCGTCCACTCATATCGAATTCCATATCGTTTGTTTATGATAACTTAAGTTTTGACTACTAGGCGTAACTTCATAAGTGGGTATATCTGGAATAAACAAAACAATCATACCCGCGTTTTGTTTACTTTTGTGGGTTTTATTCAATAATTATCAGTTAAGTCGAAATTTGACAGTCTCGCCCCTGGTTTTGTGTGAAGGATTCATTAAAATTTGTTTTAAATTGTTGTGTTACCATTTTTTCGAATAAATCCGAGGTGTTGGAGTGCCGTGACCTCATTTAGACCATAAAAATGCCACTGGACGCAGCTGGAGCAGCCCGGGCTGTGGCACTCGCAGACGCTGGGTTCAGCCAGCGTCGGATTGGACGAATGCTTGGATATCCACGAACCACTATTCAAGATGCTATCCGACGTTACAGAGAGACTGGTTCCTACACAAGGAGGCCAGGGCAAGGTCGTAGAAGGTGTACATCAGAGAGAGATGATCGTTACATCGTCTCGAACGTTCTTCGAAATCGGTTCACAACCGCTTCTGAGGCTCGTAACCGTTAGTTTGAGGTACGAAATGTAAGTGTGAGCCTAAGAACAATAAGAAGAAGGTTAGCAGAGAGGGATCTGGGATCATTTTGACCAGCTCGAGTCCCAGAACTGACCGCAACTCACAGAAGAGCAAGACTTGCATTTGCTCGAGAACATTTAAATTGGACTTCGGAATAATGGAAGGCAGTTCTCTTTTCTGATGAATCAAGAATCGCTTTACGAGGTCCAGATGGACGTCAGCGCGTGAATAGACGCTGTGGTCAAAGGTTTGCTGAATGTGCTGTGGTTGAAACAGTGGGCTACGAGGGAGGCTCGATAATGGTGTGGGGTGGCATTTGTTACGACGCCCGTACAGCGTTGGTCGTATTCGATAGAGGCAGCGTTAATGCTCACAGGTACGTGACAGAAGTCTTAGAACCACATGTGATTCCGTTTGCGCCATTCATTGGCGATAATTTTGTTTTAATGCACGACAACGCACGTGCACACACCGCGAGAATTGTCACGGATTACTTGGACGCCGTCAATATTCAGCGATTACCATGGCCAGCTCGGAGTCCAGACCTAAACCCGATAGAGCATGTATGGCATAACCTAAAAAGACGGATTCGGAGTCGGACACCAGCTCCTACGACCATCAGTGAGCTAAAAACTGCAGCTATTGAGGAGTGGGAGAACATTCCACAAAGCGACATTCAAGACATAATGGACGGGCTTTCAAATCGGTTACAAGAGGTCATTAGGGCCAGAGGAGGAAATACAAATTATTATTGCGATAATTTAGAGCATACTTTTTTTTAAATTAAAATTTTGCAAATTTTTGTTTTTGGTAAGAATACTGCAAATTCTCTTTTTTATTTTTTTGTTTTAAATAAACCATTTCACAACTTACATATGTTTCATTTGTTTTCGTAAAGGTTCACCCAATGTATCATTATAACAAAATTAATTAAATTACGATAGAATTTTGAAGAAATCGACAAAATGTAGGTGGACGGTTAAATGTGCCCCTGAGTGTATTACAGCTAAGTAGGCTTTCCAAATTAACAAGTAATAGTCGACCAAGTTACACTTGCAGTTGGAGAATTGACCGTGACGTATATCGATGTATGAGAGAATATGTTTTTAAACTATAATGTTAAGTTTGTTTTTGCGATAAATTCATCCCTACTACGGAACCCTTCATTGTGCGTGGTCCAACACGCACTTGGCCGGTTTTTTACAATAGGAATAATTCTTAGAACTTTTTATTTTTACTAAGGTTTTAAGTTAAATTCAACTAATAATCTTCAAAATTGAGTTTTGGATGCATTGAATGAGTATATTTTTTTACATGAGGGTATTTTTTTTACAATTTTAACTATTTAATGTTTATTATTTTGGTTACTTCATAAATTGTGTATGTTGATTAAATATGGGTAGTTAAAAACCACTCTCTCGCTCGTTACTTCAATCAAGGCAGGACAGAGAAATCAGCAATGAATTTATTGATAATATGAATGTATTGCTTATTTATTTACTCTGTCGACTGTTGACTGGCTATTCTCAGAGTAGTCGCTGGTAACCACACTATTGTACAAGCTACTTGCCCCACCCACTGTCTTCACTCCATCTACAGTCTAAACGCAGCATCGCGTGACAGATTTAACTTGCGTTTGTTTATTACTTGCAGTTCGGCCGGAGCTATTTCTGTGCTGTTTGTGGCGAGCTACACTCTACAGAGCTACAGGGCTGCGGGCTACAGGGGCATATTGTACAGTGGACCACGCAGTAATGCGCCAACTGACAGCACTTCGAGCTATTATTTATTGCGCATTCGAATGTATTGTGTATTTGTCAAGTAAATTGAGTTTGTTATGCCTTGCAATTATGATTTAAGGACTTCGGAAAAGAAAATTAACTCACAACATTTAAATAATGGTACTTAAGAAACTGAACGACCTAGGTCATTAAAGTGAGTATTCTGTTCACCAACGCATGTATTATTACGCATTTTAGGTACCTATAAATATAAAAGTATGCAATCTAAGCGCTTAACTCGCCCATTAATTAGTGTAAGTGCCAAACAGAAACTCTGTCAAAAAGGTTTCTATAAAGTTAAAGATTACTTGGACGACAAAAAGGCTTGGGATTGATTAAGCTACTCCAATGTACCCCCAGGCAACAAACTAATTTTATACTAAATCTATTTTTATACTAAGTGTGACATTGATGATTTTGTTATACTTATACACTATGACATTAATATTTACTTTTTGAAGTATTATATTCTTTTTTAAATTATTGTGAATGTGAAGACTATGTGGATTATTGTTTTTATTATTTCTCTCAGTTAGTTTTCATCTTAGTCTGGCAGTTTGAGTCATTTATGCGGCCTACTCAAATGTCCTTTCTTTGGTATTGTTCGTCGAATCGTTGAGCTCCTTAAGTTCTGAGTTGAGCTGCACGATTACTGACAAATGCGTGCACTGACTGGATAGGTCCACTCAATCTGTGTGGTTTTTTTTTCCTCAAAAGACCATTTCAGACACCAATCTACATGGTCTTCACATGATCTGACCAAGATTATGTCTGGACTTTAAAAGAGACTGTGACCTCTGAGTTTGTTTCGGCCTTTCTTCTCAGAGTCGTCAGATAGGAAACGCCGAGCTCATCTAGTTTTTTTTTCTAAGTATGATTGACGTGTAAAAGTGTTTGTATAAACCTACTTACAGAAAATAAAATCATTTCATTTCATTTCAATCATTAACATATCCCTTGTGCTGAGACTTAGTTCCGAATGCTGTAGTTATTAGTGGCCATACACCATCGAGATACTGGTATCGACACTAACGGTATACTCATCGTCGTGTATTGATACCAGTATCGATACACAGATATCTGTCTCGGGTACTTGATAGTAGTTCGTGCTGGTTCACGTTGTGGTACGTAACTATATTTCCATTATCAGTTACATAGGTTGTTGTGGCGGTAGGTCTTCATTGGGGCGTGAAATTCAATGAAAACTATCATTATCTGCTGATCAACAAGCAAATTAACCCCAGGTGGATTCTAACAAATATTTTATTTAAATAATAATAAATGATATCTCTTTACGAAAACGTTTATTCGTCTCAAGAGATATGTTAATTATAAGTAAAAGTCGCGATCGGAACAAGTAGCTCGCAGTAGCAATGTTATTTAATTGCATACATTCATCACTCACTTGAGAATAAAGAATTTCTTTTATTTTTAAGGTCGGCTTAATATGTAAATGATGCAAATGTCACAAGATTTGATAAAGGTATATGGAGTTGGGGTTTAAATATCTTTACCTTTCTTGTTAGAAAACGTACATCTCAATGATTTTCGTGTGTGTGCAAGAGCTTTAAGATCACTAAAAGCTACTATATTGTAGAACAAAAACTACTGATTTATGTTACTCAAGTATTACACTTCCAACATTGTTGCACCTCTCATTTAACGTCTACTCGACACCTTGAAATTGAATGTTTTATTCATTAACGATATCACTAAAAAACTGAAACCAACAAATACAATGATAACTTAACTAAAGTGAACGCGAAACTTAATTAAAGCGAGATTTATAACTATCCTAGCACTGCCATTATTTATTCCACGGTTCGATTATTCGGAACGGCGCGGGCGCAACAATATAGATACAATCCTCACTTAGCATTGAATTATCACGTGGGAGCGATAAAACTCCTAATGTATCGGGAGGTTCGTTTAATTGGCTCCCAAAGTTGAGCAAAAAAGTAATGAATAAGCGATGCTCGTTTCGCTCAGTTCGCTTAAGTGGCGGATAAGCGTTCGTTAAGCATATCTGTTAATGTGGCACTTAGTCTTTATGTGGAGGTGCACTGTGCGCACGCGCAGCTTCTTGTGATAGTTTTGTTTAGCGTTATTGTGATTTAAGTGTCGGTCGGTGATCGATGTTGAACGATGTGAATGAGTGGGGGACAGATCTCTCTCTATTGATGTCTAAGGATGAGTTGTATGAAGGTTGGATGAGGTACAGTGTGGTGTGACATTCCCAGTAGGTACCTGCGGCTACGAATAGTGAGTCCCTTGTATAAAATAAAGTTGTTTATTTTTATAGACATGTTAATATTTTATTAGTAACTAGGATTGAAGTGTAATGAAATAACTAGACACTGACTAAATAGATTCTGTGCCAACTAATAACTCCTAATAAGGCACTTGTTTGTCCAGTACCTACTTATAAGCGACGTACTCTTAGGTAACTCGCGAGTTCTGGCTAACATTATTTCTAAGTTGGGTCTTATACATATTATTAAAATATCGCTCTTAGGGCTGCATATTGCATATTTATCACTCTAATGGGAGGACGCGTCGATAGAAGAGTGTGAAATCTAAAATTTAAATTGTGATTTCACGGGGCCAAAACTGGCAGGCTACAATAATACTTTACACAATGATGTAGGTTCCCAAATATTACTTTATTAATGTTACTAACAATTTAAATGTGAAAGTGTTTCCGGCAAAAAAGACGTCTGAAACAAAACTTTAATAAAAATGATGCTGTAAACTCACGTCTGTTGTAGTCTTAATTAATTAGATTCATTAATGCACTGTTCTTACCTTTATTTTTGTAATTATTATCGAACACAGGAACTCCGCTAACCCACTAACACTATCATTCACAAACAAATATTTGTCGATATACACAATTTTAAACATTGATTTAAATTAATTATTATCAAAATTTATGACGATGTGTAGCTTTAGTATATCACTTTCAAAATCTACACTAAAATACACAACATTATCAAACTTCTAACACAACCAAAATGGTAAAAATTCCAAGATGTTTCAACTTTCAAAAAGTTATGATTATATTTCACAAAAAAATCAGTCAAAAAATCAATCACTTTATATTACTGTCGTTAATATTTTTACAATTACAAAACTTTTACAAATCGTTTCCGTACGTTATCGTAATAATGTCCGATGTTCGCGTCTCGTAGGGCGGGCGGCGCGTAGGGCGGGCAGACTGCGCGGCGGCTAGGCGCCGACTGCCGCCCTACGCTCCCGGGTCCCGGTCCTGGGCTCCGTGCCGTCGCTGCCACGCTGTCAACACGCGCTAAACAACGTGCTTTTTTATTTATTAGCTGAAGGATGCTGTTGTGATTATTATACGAAAGAGTATTGAGTAGAAATGTGATAGTACATACTGTAATAGTAATCACCGGCACCACCAGGGACGGCGCACCTGAACTTAACGTTCCGTAACTTTACGTACGTTAACTATTTGGTTAGCTGGTGACATAATCGTAATGATTGGATCGTAGCAGTGGTGCCGTTCGGTAGTTTCTGCCTACCCCCCCGGGGAAGACATGAGTTTATGTATGTTTAGTCGTAATGGTTGTGAAGTTTTCCTCGTTGAAAATAGAAGTAATTATAAGATACAGAAATCTAATAATTACTTCTATTTTCAACGAGTTCGTTCTTCTTGTCTGTTTATATGTGTGTACTTAAACGGTTTATTAAAATAAAATAATACACATTAAGTACAGGTTTAGGCGCTCAGGTTATTATCATCAGACATCAACTTAAGAAAATAAATCCACTAGTATGTTACTAATGAGACTAACATGTTGGACTAACCTAAACGATTATTATTTGATTGAATGAAAACTGTGTGTTGAAGGATCGACGTTTGTGAAGAAAATGATTGGTTATATTGTGTCACATTGTTAATATGTGCTTCTCATTTACCAAACTAACTTAAATATTGCATTTGTAGATTAGAGAAAGTCATTATTATTTAACACGCATTTCGTACTTTACGACCTGTATACTTTTATACAAATACTTATATACGTATAATGTAAAGTTATCAAAAATATTTTCTTCCTTTACCGTACACTAAACACTGTACGCTTTTAATAGCAGCTCCCACAGATAAGGAGCAATTAATGCACCGCGCAGCTTCGAACCCACGACTTGTTGCTACCGTTACTAACCTACATTACATTCAGACCCAGGTAGCGCTGCAGCTTGTGTGCGCCGCGTAGGGTTCTTTCTGAATATAACGTTATTTAATCAATAGGTTCGTTCCGTACATTTATTCGTGGTCTTGATTCTCCAAACGAAGGACATTTTCGCCTCCTTAGGTGAAAATGTCGTTCATTCATGGGTATCATGGCATAATTGAGTGATGGGCTCCTTATGACGGGTTTTATTTTATAAAAAACTCAACATAATGATTTGACCAGTGCAAGGGTTGATGATAGAAGTTATTGGTGCCGATTCCCTTGTTCACAAACTAAATTAAATTTAAGTTCCGTGCATCTTTTTCTTTCTATTTCATTAAGAAGAGGACAGAAGATACATTTTAGTTTAGTCCTGTCAAATTAATCAGCGCCTGTCACTACTCCATACAAGTTTAGACGTGATTAAAAACTTGCCTACTAAAATTACGTCAATTTACGTCAAGCGCTAATTAATTTGACAGGACTAAACTAGAATTTATCTTTTGTCCTTTTCTTAATGAAATAGAAAGAAAAAGATGCACTGAACTTAAATTTAGTTTAGTTTGTGAACAAGGGAATCGGCACCATTTTGTGTTAATAAAAGCTCCTAAAAAGTTACAATGGATTAATTTATAGGGCCAAAGTATACACTGACTTTTGAGTAGAATTTTTGTTTACGAAACTTAATCTATTCTGGTTTCTAATCAGAAATTATTTTGTATCGGAAACACTAATACTTTCAATTCCACTTGTTTTCATAACGGTACTCCTACGGCCACATGTCCACTGATAAGATTTATCTCTGACCGGACGTGACGTGTCACTGAGGCGTCGCCCCTGCCATCTAGCAGCGCGCGCTGACAGCTCGGCTAATGTATGGACCGATCAGTTGCAGCCTGTCCGCTGACATGCATGGTTGTATGTACACAATGACGGAGTTATAGACCCTTTGTAGATCTGTAATGGGAAACGGTCCTGTCACGAGATTAGATTTAAATATCGAGGTATGGTATTTTCTAGCCTGCAGTTTGAAGCATTCGAATTCTTATAAATATTATAATGACGGTGGAATGAATAAGATATGAGTGGGAATTTGTAAATCTCTAAGTCGATACCCCGTGGAAAAGTTTGTCTCTGTGAGTTAAATCTTTCTTTGTTTCGAGATGAGTTATTCATTGTTATTCAATATGTACTTTACCAAGTACCTAGATCTTATTTACATACCCAAGGACTTTGTTACATTTTAACTCGTTATTACTTTAATTCCCACGTGATAAGTCAATCGTTCCCAGCTACCCTCGCTTTATATTAATTTCAATACAATCCCGCACTCAGCGCAGATAGCGCTATTAAGTGCACAATAACCAATACGCTACAGCTGCAATACAATTCACTGCTTGTATGTAAATCGTAGCAGGCGCACGATACCATCGCGCTAGAGGCGCACCGAGTTACAGAATAGGATAGAAACTTCCTGATTTTTATTTAGCAAATGAATAAATGGAAAAAATATTGATTTTCTTTGAGAAAAGTACCTCATGAAATGTGGTAATTGACTTAATTGACTTAATTGCTTCACCAAACAAAAAAAGTTATATTACGTAACGTAACATCACGCCTGTAATCCTCGAAAGGTTAGGCAGAGGTGTACCTGTAGCACACCTACATTTCACCAGTTAAGTTTACCTGTGTCCCATGTAATAGGGGGCGAGTCTATTGCCATCAACCGGGTACGATCAGACATCCAGCCTTTGGACTGCTAGTGAGAAATTCCTCATGGAAAAACTGAGTAACACTTTGCCCGACCGAGGAATCGAACCCATTACCTCATGCTCTGCAGTAGCGCTTCCAACCACTAGACCAACGAGGCATTCATAGTTATATTATTTTTCCTGAAAAACTTGTTTTGGTGTATTGAAGGACAAATCTTGATTTTAAACTGAAATTTTCACAGTTAAATACGTTATTTACGAGAAAGGTCGATTTTATCTGATTGCGACTTACCAATGAAAATATTAAATCAATCAACTGTCTTTTGTTTTTCCTCGATCCTAGTCTAGTCCTTATTCATCCCGTTCCATGGCCGCACTAGATCAGATATAGTTGTGCTTACAATTTGCATCAGTGGGAATGCGCTGCGGTGTGGTAGAGCGGCGGCGGCAGTGTCGCGCGGCTATTTGTAGCCGCCCGAGTTATTACGCGATGGCCGCGATGCCCGGCTGTTGGCCTATTGGTGTCGAAGACGCTTTGTACAGGGCCTTCCAAGAGTCGAGCGTCTTGGAAGACACTTAATAAAGCGTGTTACGTGTCTAACTCGTTAGACGTTAGATGGTGTTCTATTGGTTTATGAGAAAGTGCATCCGGGAGGATGTATTGATTAGCGTTTATTGTTAAAACTAAGGTGTATTGATCTAAAGTGGTCGCAAGGATAGCTGCCACCGTTTTAAGTTCAATTCTGAAAGACTCTCGTATATTCTGAAAAAGTCTGCCTAGTCTCTGGTCGTTGGAAACCAGTTGTTCGTGTCAGGTATGATCGGTTGACCACAGTGCACAGTAACAACCACCTAGTAGATACGAGATACAAATTCGTCGTTTTCCATTTCGGAAAATCTCAACAATCATCGGCAAATGTGCCCGGTAAACGACAAGTTTACAAGCAAGGGAAATCAATTGTTAAGCAAATTGTCACCTTTCGTCATTTTGCTGTGTAGTCCATTTCATACAACTGTCAATAAAGGATGGTTGTGATATAATGATATGTGGAGTATACGGACGTTTTAAGTTGGTAGTCAATTTGCTCAACAGTGATTTTCTCTGACTTCACATTACTTGTTACTGACAGCAGCTAAATATGAGTGCACAACAGTACCATAGTATAGCCTCAACGCCAACCGGTAGATGGAGGCAGGACAGTTAACATAGCCGATATGGTAAGCAAATTAAAACTTGATTGAAGGGACTATTGCCTCTCAATCAACTGCCGCGACAGGTTACAAGCGCACAGCATGTCTATAGCCTGCTTGTTTAAATTACTGCGACAATCTTATTTATTTACGGCAATAAAAACTAAAGTAGTAACTGAACTTATCGCTTACTATTGTTGGCTAATTAACAGTTAAAATGACAGCCACCAAATCTTCAAACTCCAGCGAGTTTTAGCCGCTTTTTTCATAATTTAAATCATAATTATTCTTATTCGAAAGACTAAGTTTCCATAGTTTAACCGCAAGTAAAATATAGCTGTGTGGATCGCCCGGAGGACACGGTGGAGCATACGGTTGAGGTATACCCGGCTAGGGCAGACCACCGCAGTGTCCTCGTGGAGGCGATCGGCGGCGGAGATTTCTCGCGTCCGTTCCTGGTATGGGGGGCAGCCGTCACCTCCTTCTGCGAAGCAGTAATGCTCGCGAAGGAGGAGGCGGGACGGTTGAGGAAAAGGCAAATTTCGCGCCCTTTTGCTCCTAGCCGCCGCAGGAGACGCCCTAGGCGTCGGGAATCCCGGGCGGATTTCTGGCCACCGTAGGCGCGGGCTTGCGGACGGTGAGCAATGGGTAGCTCACTGTCCGGTAAGGACCAGACCCGGGTCGACGGCGCATTGTATTCCACGTGCGCCTCAAAGAGTTGTCGTCAGCACAAGTGTAGGGGTCCACTAGGGCTGATGCCTGCCAGGGTCGCGGGAAGGTACCTATTAAGGGTTACCGAGGCCCCTGGCAAAACAGGCAACGGAAGGAATACGGGTGGTTTTTAGTCAGTAAGAGTCTGACACACCCTCCCGCTCCGGCCAGAGCGGCAAAAGTTATTTGATGATTAACCACCCAAAAAAAAAAAAAAGTAAAATATAGCTATAATATAGCTAAGTGTCGGCGCCTCACTGAACTGGGGCAAAATAAACTGAAGTATGTTTGTTGTTCTATGAGACGCTTTTCTTCAAAAAGTTATTGTTGATCCAGTATTTAAGCTGATTATATCACACACTATCCAGTGTGTCACCACACTTGATGTCCCGTCATTCGTGGTGGCTGACAGTTGACATTCGTGACAGCTACGTCACTGCTGATGGGCATAAGATAGTGCGTACATATCTATTAAAAAGATACACTCCAGTTATGTCCAACAGTAGACTTCGATCGCTTCATTCTCAACATCAACCATAGATTATTCAAATGACCATCAGATCATGTTGACACATTGATGCATAGAGCGGTCACATCATAATGTCTCTCGCTCACACTACCTCCTTATTTACCGACTGCCGTGCCCGACGTGTTTATGTCCTGACGTGCCTGTCTGTCGAGTAGCTGGTCTGTGAGGTTCTCAGGCTCCGTGTGATCAAGTTGTGGTTCATATACAATGAACGTGCAGTAACGGTTTGTGGAAACTCTTGTTAAGGTAGCGCGCGGATTTTTTTTTTTTTAAGTTTTTTGTAATTTTGCAGATCAGTATCAGGTATATGGTCACAATATGATTCGCGAAAATATGTATCAATCAAATCAACTCAGCCTATCGCAGTCCACTGCTGGACATAGCCCTCTCCCAGGCTGCGCCACAACGCCTTGTCCTCCGCCTTCCGCATCCAGTCTGTCCCAGCCTTCATACGGTCGTCGGTCCATCTAGCTGGAGTGCGTCTCACACTACGCTTGCCGATACGCGGTTTCCACTCCAGGACTCGTCTGCTTCACCAGCCATTGGTCCATCGACAAACATTGCCATTCTTGTATTTATATGTATTTACAGATTATAATCACTAAATCATCAATACAACTCTCTAAGTTCAAATTCTACTATTTCATGAAATCATGACGGTTGAGGCATTGGCCTCAACATAAACATATGTATTGATGATTCTAATATATAATTCTGTAAATACATACATATTTCTAACCATCGCGAATCATACTTTGATCATCATACAACCTGACACTGACCTGCAAATTGTAAAAACTGGAAGACTATAATTTGGCGGGCTACCTGAACGCATCCCCCTTAAGTAGTGGATAGCTGCGGTAGTAAGCGATGTTCTACTCTGTCTACGGGACTACGGGCCTACGGGCCTACGGTGCTTCGGTCTACGGTGCTACGTTGCCACACTATAATAATATGGTGTTAAGAGTTACGTTCTACAATTTTGTGGTTATAGGTGAACTACAGTCATCTTACTCATTTTATATTGCCTAAAATGTTCTTTATCTTAATACTTGGAAGTTTGAAGGTTTCTCTTAGCCCGGGAGTGGAACAGAGCAGACAAGTAAAAAAAATGCTTCAGTTATGCTGCTTCATTATGCTCGAATTTTTGTTTCAGCACTGAATACGGTCACGGCCTAACAAAAGTAATCCAATACGTGTTTTAAGTCCCATACCATTGTGTTCAGTCCTATAAAGTGGCAGATATAGCAAATAAAAATCATTGTTACTTACTTCACAATGCATGTAATAAGCATTTATACAATACATAAACTTTTTACTAAGTTAACTTTCATAATAAATTAATAGAGTCAGCGTTCCTCGTGCGTTCTCTGTGGGTACACAGTTATCGTTTATCAGGCATTCGTCAGGCAAACCCGTCAGGCAGTATTGAATTATTGAAGCCATCAGCGTCGCTGATAAACTCGTTAACTTATAGACGGCGACTTGAACACTTAGTACGACGCAAGTTCTTCAAGATTGTACCGTCGGTTTGGCCCGCGAAAATCAAAACTTTTTACCTTTTTGCAAATTGTCGCGCTGGTTTATTTATGTTTTATGGTCAGCAAAATTTATTACATAAGCAAATAAGACTATTTTGTGAAATCATGAAGATTCGCAGCAACTATATTTTCGAGAGCAATATTGATGGTTGAAATGATAATTTCAAACATAAGATAATTTCGTAACTATTTTATGATAATTGCTCGTGATGAATTTTGATCAACATACAACGTACAGCAGCGCTGCGATCTGCAAAAAAACGTTAGACATTTTGAATTTTGCAGGCTGCATTGAAATAATCACCTTAAGCTGTGTTCACGACAATCGCAGATAGAAAATAAATACACATACCTACATACATAAACTCACGTATTCTTCCCATAGGTGTAGGCAGGAAATAGATATTATGTACCTAATGGATAATATTTTTTAAGTAGATTTTTTATTAAATGTGTAGGTATGTTGTATTGCCTTTTATAAATATTCAGCACGGATCTTAGGGTTATCCATATGGAAATATATTTTTAGAACAGATATTATTTTGTATCTGGAAATGCTCAGTAGCAGTAGCAGTCCGGAGTCTGGGTGTGTGCCCGGTTGATGGCAATAGGCTCGCCCCTATTACATGGAACTTAAACATAAATGGCGAAATATGGGTGTACTAGGCCTCTACCTTACCATTCGGGGAAAACATGGCGTGATATCATGTATGCAAAATTATTTTCATTCGAATATCACATAGTGTAACTACTATGCCTTTTCGGAAATAACATTATTTGTCAGCACGTTCCCTAACCTAACGTAAACCAAACTTGTAGTAGTCATGATCCTTATTACTTACGATGTGCGGTTAACTGTACTTATGTTATAGTCTAATGACGAACAGGAAAGTCATAAAATAAGTACTGAAAAGTGTATTTTTTTCCTTCGTTTCGTAACATTTAACTAGTGTTCCGTCGACGGTTTTAGAAGCCACACCATCATATTAGTACGGACAGTGCTGTGCGTCAAGCTGTTCAAGGTCTTAAAACAACATGGTAAATCTGTCAATTATGCATACAAACTTACATTTGCAGTTGGAATGTATGGGAGAACATGTTTTTTAATTACAATGTTAAGTTTATTCTTGGGATAAATTATCTTGGGATAAAAAATGTGGTAGATAACGTATTCATTGTACGGAACCCTCGTCACGCGAATTCAACTCGCACTTGTCCTGTTTTTATGTAGAAAAACGCAAATTTTAACCCGTAGGAGGTACTATTGGACTTAGTAGGCGCAGTTTGATACTGCGCCTACTAAGTTCACCCGCGGAGAAACTAGTTGTGCAATAATACTGTGATAATGTAATAGTACGATACCGCAATATTTCCTATGATTGTATACTTATTGAATAGGTATCTAGAACGCCGCCCACACGATCGCAGATAATACGACAAGTTCTACTTATGTCAACATTCACGCCTAAATAAGTAGTCAATGCATTTGATATGTTCATTTCTTGGGATAAATATGGATATAGATATCTTGGAAATGGTGTATTGAATAATTCTCTAAATAAGACTATTGGAACGGTGCAGTTTGACTACCAGAAGATATCTTTATAAGCTATATCTGCAGCTACAGAAATTGCTAAGAAGCCATCTCGTAGAAAGCTTTATATGTAACCAAAGAAAAAGATAACAAATCAGTAATTAGGTATAATAATCGATATCATCTGTGAAGTTAACAGTACCCAACATAAAAAGCCAGACGCTGTGAAGCATCTCATCTAGTTTTCAAATATTTGACGAGTTCACCAGCCAGATTATTTTTGTTGTGGTTACTTTGTTTTATTGTTATTGCTATTTAATTCACTGTTTATTTTTTTTACTTCGATGGTGCTAGTTTATCATTTGTGACTTCGAGTTATACTCGTAGCTATAGCTTTTTATAAGCGGGCACGTCATTTATGCTTGGAGGCTTTTATTTAGGTATTAAGTTCTGTTAATGTTTTTATGTTGTAATTTTTGCGGATTTGAATTATGTTTGTAGTTTAATTTTCTAATAACCCTGCGTGTTCAAAGAACGAGTGTCTGAGAATTTTATACAGAGGACATTTATACGTACATTAGAGATTAACAAAATGCAATGAAACACTTAATGAATGAAATTCCAGCCTACAATCTCTGTAATCCTGTGACTATTAAATCGAGAAAGTAGGAAGCAAAAAGAAAAAGTTTTTGCAAGCAATAATTTCTACACCACCCATCGATCACTAAGTTCTTTATTAGTGATCGATGACACCACCTTAAATATTTTCGATTGGTGGTGGCGGAGGGGCTTGTGGCTAAGTAATAACAGCCGCACGGGTCGATCGATCAGGTTAAGCTACGCTTGCCGCAGTTGGTCCGTGGATGGGTGAACATCTTTACATACCAAGACCCCTCCGTGCCTCGGAAAGCACGTTAAGCCGTTGGTCCCGGCTGTCATTTGTAGATCTTTGACAGTCGTTACGGGTCGTCAGAAGCTCGAAAGTCTGACAACCAGTCTTACCAAGGGGTATCGTGTTACCCAGTAACTGGGTTGTGGAGGTCAGGTAGGCAGTCGCTCCATGTAAAATACTGGTATTCAATTGTATCCGGTAAGACTCGAAGCCGACACCAACGTAGTTGGGAAAGGGCTAGGTAGATGATGATGGTCGCAACAATGAATTCAGCACCGAGTACGCCCCTCCCGCCACGTGGCCTCAGTTGTCTGCTAGCAGCGGAAGTGGTGAAGTTGTGTGCGAGTGTATTTACTGTGACCAAAAACAATCATCGAGCTGTCACCGCATATATTTGAACAATAACTTTTACAATTTTAATAATAACTTTAAGTTTTAATGTATTAAACAGTTCTGGTTAAAGTTTACATGAGGTAAGCTTTGGGGTGGAGTAGGTATTACCTAGCTAAATAAAACGTTCGTATAGATCCGACGACATAACGTTCATTTTCTCACTAACCCGTTTCTAAATAACCTGTCAGTACCTTACAGGTGGATGAGATGTGTTCGAATGAATGAGATCGCATTAGCTTTCAGATATATAGGGAGTGTTGATCGAACTTAGTCTTTTATTAAGCCTTTTAAAAAGACTAGACTTATATTTAACGCCTCACGACTCTATGAGACCATTCTAACACTTTAGACTTAAACTGAAGACTAATTTTAGTCATGATTTTAAACCTTTTGTATGCATAACTCGAATCTAATTTAACCTGCCAGTTTATAATTAACTTGCCTCTTACCTGCATAAAAACTGGCAGTAGTGAAAGGTACTTATTTTTACAGGCGGGGTCGTCCATTGTGACCCACACGGCCACGCTACGCACGAACGCGTGGCTGGCAAACAAGTGAACCGCGCAGCTAGCCTAGCTAGCCTCTCCTTGTACATCCTACGTAGCAGTGGACGGTAAACTTTACTACGCCTTACGGGTTGATTTGATTCAGTGTGAATGGTGATCCTTTCAACGATTCAGGATTGTTATCCAACAATATACATTGTCTACTGTGTAAACGCGAAGTTACTACTAAAACTTTAGCACCTACTTGCCTAAGGTCCCTACATCTGTGCAGAAAACTAGTACAACGTCGCGAGTCCTCACAATGGGACACAAATCCGGCGGGTCGCGGATTATCGCGATCCGCGAGCGGGGACGCGCCCTGCCCTATACGGCACGACTGTGAACATACGGAGCCATATCACGGACGCGCCGGCTGCGGCTGCTTTTCTTGCTAACCGACTGTGGCAATTATTTCAGAGTTTTGATGCATCTTCCTATTTATGTATGTATAAATGTTTGTAGATATATACAGTGTAAAAGCCTCGCTAAAATATTAAACTATCCTTGCGATGGCGTAAAAGCTGTCAACATTAAAATTAAACAAACTGTCTTTTAGCAATACTACTAAAATAAAGAATAACGTATCAACTTACCTGTAAATCTGTATATAATGTTAAGCCTAATCCTTAATTTAGTAAGCTTAGTTGAACCAGTTTAATGCAATGTTATCACACTTATTACAGTTTAGCCGTTTTTAAATGATCTATTCAAAAGGAAACTAGTTGATGTAACTGGTGACCGAAAAGCTGGCGGATTTTTCGCGCAACGCATCAGCATTGCAATTCAGCGAGGAAATGCCGCCAGCATCCTCGGTATCGGCCTCGAGGGCCTTTTGTAGGTTTAACTTTGTTATAATTTAATTTGGTTGATGTTAATAACCATCTTGTAATTTGATTAGGTATGTAAATAAACATTCAAATAAAATTCTAAATTCACGCGCCATATGGACGAATTCAAAAGGAATTATAGTTTATAATAATAATCTGTCTTACAGGCATTGTAGATTTAACAGCTCGACAATTTTTAATTGTTGAAGAACATGGTGATAGATGTCTAAATAACGACTTACAAATACATAGTAGAAAATATAAAAATCGCACAGCTTCCATCGTGTTCTCATTCAATACTCATGTATTTATAACAATAATTATAACAGGACTAGGTGTGCCCGCGGCTTCGGTCACGTGACGTAACGTGTATTCTATTGGCATTGTGTTTCTGTGTTGGTCCAAGACGTCCTATAATTCTTGACTTGTAGTAGACCCATCGTGTCGCCCTACTCCACGTATATTTGAAGCTAAGTTAAAAAATAAAACGCTTCTTACGTAGACTGGAACGCGCCCAAACTCATCTGTCATTCGACTTATTCGTGCGCGCCAAAAATCCACGTACTTTTCTTCTTGCTCCTATAAAAAATTATTTCAGGTTTTAACTACTAAAAATACATATTTACAATGGGAAAACATAAAAGGAAAAGGAGGAATGAAGATGAAGAATTATATTCGTTATTTAAAAAGTTTAAGAAACGAATAAGAGAAAGACACTCTTCCACTTCGAGTGAAATCGAAGTACAGAACGATATTCTAGGTAAATACAAATACTTACACATATACATACCGTACTCTTATTTCGTGATCATAGTTATCACTTATGTGCCTATCCGTTATTCTCACGCACGCGGTGCTTGTTGTGAAAAAACAAGTCCATACTTGTTTAAAAATCCGGTGTTTGGTCTAATTAGAATCATAATTACGCAATATGTGGCTAATTCTATAAAGAAATATAACAATGGTACGAGGATATACTCGTGTGGTAGCACTGCGAGTGCTATTCGTGAGGTATATCCCGACCGGAAATAAAGGTTAGAGGTTATGCTCGTGTGGTGGTACTGCGAGTACCATTCGTGTGGCACATCCTGACCGTAACCCCTTAAGGTTTGCGGATATACTCGTGTGATGGCACTGCTGGTGCTATTCGTGTGGTATATCTCTCACCTCAATAAAAGGCTCCTATATTACGAGAGTAATAGTATAAAAATATTTTTTAGCCCCAGAGAATGTAGAAGAGTTTCAAGAGGAAACAGATTTAGCCAAACAGGCTACAGTTGAGTTGGCTCCTGAGAATCAGCGTCCTGAGCTTCCTGCCACTGAAATTTTACCAGAAAATTCCTCAGAGTCCTTGCCGTTAGATGAGGACATACTCAGTATTTTAGGAGAGGACCCTAATAAAAAGACTTATGCAAAAGCAATTCACAAAGACATCACCATGAGATGGAATCATATTATATTAATCACATCATCAATTACCAATGGATTAGAGACGGACAGCAAAACAGAACTCCTGAAGTTGTATCCAATCCCTGACAATTGTATTTTTTTGGAGGCCCCCAAAATAAATCCGGAGATTAAGGCAGCTATCTCAGAGCAGGTCTTAAAAAGAGACCGGGCAATGGAACAGCAACAAAACTGCCTAGGCTAAGCTACGGCTTGCATCGGGAAGGCACTTGATATTTTAATTAAAAGTAAAGAGTGCAAGGAAGTTACAAAGATTGTAAGCGACGCCGGACGTATGCTGTGTGATTTATTCCATTCTGAATACCGCAGATACCTTTTACAATTTGCACTCAATAAAGATACAAAGGATATTGTTACTCAAACAAAAGTGGGAAAATACATATTCGGTGAAAACCTTCATAAGGATTAAAAGCTGGGAAAGCTATTAACAAGACTGGATCAGAAATCAAATATAATCAACCACAATCATCAAAAAAACAAGCAAATCCAACTAATTTAAACTCATGGGGCCCGCCTCGGAAGTATCAACATCACCACACACCGAGCGCGGGCAGGCAGCACAACCGCAGGCCTCGACCAGCAGCTCAGAGGTGGCCAGCGCCTCAGCGGTGGTCAGCTCCACAGCGGTGGCCAGCTCCTCAGCAGAGAAGTGACCCACCACACAGAAAAACTTAGAGGTTACAAATTGCCATTTTTAAATATACCTAATCAAACACTTGCACCAGCAAATAAATTAAAAGGTAAAGAGGCTCAAGAAATGCAACAATCAATATCCCATCTTACTACCATAAAGGCTATAAGGGAATGTGAGCCATGTAATAATCAATTTCTTTCACATATTTTTTGGCCCCAAAACCTAATGGTGAAAAAAGATTCATTTTAAACTTAAAGAAGCTCAATAAGTTTATGAGTACATCCTATTTCAAACTCGAAGACATTAGAACTGCCACAAAATTACTTTCAGCTGGTTCCCTAATGGCAAAAATCGATCTTAAAGAGGCATACTACTCTGTGCAGATACATGAGCATTATAGAAAGTACCTCCGTTTTCAATGGCAGGATAAGCTATATGAGTTTAATGTATTACTGTTTGGCCTCTGCACAGCGCCATATGTTTTCACTAAAATTATGAAACCTGTCATAGAACACCTCCGGTCTCAAGGAATTTTGTGTTCTGTTTACCTCGATGATATACTTTTAATTTTTGACAACATGTTAGAGGCAAAAGATGGTATTGAAAAAGTGTGTAGCCTTTTAGAATACCTAGGGTTTACAATTAGTTATGACAAGTGTATACTTTTACCCCAACAGAAATGCAATTTTTTAGGTTTTGTGTTAAATTCACTAGACATGACAATAGAATTACCACCTGAAAAATGCTTAAAGATTCGGCAAGAATTATTATTTTTTTATAGTAAGAAAAACTGCAAAATAAGAGAGTTTGCCCATTTGTTAGGATTACTCACTTCCATTTGCCCCGCTGTTAAATATGGCTGGGTATACACCAAAGCTTTTGAAAAACTGAAATACCTGAGTTTGCTTAATAATAATGAAAATTACAATAAAACTATGAAATTATCCAGCTATTTAAAATCAGATTTTGATTGGTGGTTTAAAAACTTAAAAGCACCTAGTAACAACATTCGGTCAGACTGCTATGCATTAGAATTTTTTTCAGATTCGTCTTTAACGGGTTGGGGTGTTGCGTGCAATGATAACTCTTTGGGAGGCTCATGGTCAATTGAAGAGTCTAAGAAACACATTAATTACTTAGAACTCCTTGCTTCTTTTATTGGACTAAAAATGTATGCAACTAACCTCAGGGATTGTCAAATACTACTCCGAATAGACAACACACCGGCTATATCGTACATAAATCGTATGGGAGGAGTACAGTTCAATCATCTCACACACTGGCAAGGGACATTTGGCAATGGTGTGAGTCTAGGAACATTTTTGTATTTGCTTCTCATATCCAGTCAAAAGACAACTTTATAGCAGATGCAGAATCTAGAAAGACTCAAGCTAACATAGAATTTGAATTAGCAGACTATGCATTTCAGCAGATAATTACAGCTTTTGGCAGACCCAATATAGACTTATTTGCCTCTAGAGCCAATACAAAATGTAACAAGTTTATATCTTGGCACAGGGATCCGGAAGCTTATGCTATAGATGCTTTTACCGTTTCATGGTCTCAGTATTTTTTTTATGCCTTTCCACCATTTTCAATGTTACTTAGACCAGACCCCACCAATTATAGACCTATTTCAGTACTACCTACCTTTAGTAAAATTTTTGAAAAAATAATGTTAGTCCAATTACAAAGATTTTTTAATAAACATAAATTATTGCAGAATAAACAGTTCGGTTTTACAAGGGGTCGTTCGAATACTGATGCCGGTGTGGAACTTTTAGGACATATTTATAATGCATGGGAAGATAAACGCGATGCATTGGGCATCTTTTGTGATTTGTCCAAGGCATTCGATTGCGTTCTTCACGAAACGTTTATCAGGAAACTCCGCCACTACGGGATCCGGAACACCGTTCTGGATCTTCTTACTTCATACTTGAGTAATAGGATTCAGAGCGTTGACGTTAATGGGAAAAGATCTTCCGGATCTATAGTAACAATGGGAGTCCCACAGGGCTCAATTCTTGGTCCTTTCTTGTTTCTTATTTACATTAATGATTTGCCATACCTCATAAAGGATAATCATGATATAGTGTTGTTTGCGGATGACACTTCACTTTTTTTTAAACTAAACGTCAGCAGCTGGTTACTGTCGATGTTAATAGTGCAATCTCAAAAGTAGTTCACTGGTTCAATGTTAATAATTTACTTCTTAATGAAAAAAAAAACCAAATGCATTAAGTTTACTCTACCTCACGTTAGGCAGGTGAAAACTAATATATTGATAAAGGGCGAAGAATTGAACCCTGAAGATAGCACAGTATTCTTGGGCTTAACTTTGGCTAAGCTTCAGTGGGGTCCACATATAGATAAATTGTCGAAAAAGCTAAGCTCCGCAGCATACGCTGTTAGAAAAATTCGTAATTTAACTGATATAAAACACAGCCCGTTTAGTGTACTTTAGCTATTTTCATAGTGTAATGTCGTACGGTATTCTGTTGTGGGGAAATGCCGCTGACATTCAGACTATCTTTGTTTTGCAGAAAAGAGCTGTTCGGTCAATTTATAGATTAAGTCCGAGACACTCTCTCAGAGAGAAATTTAAGGAGATTAAAGTAATGACTGTGCCCTCCCAGTATATTTTTGAAAATCTTTTATATGTCCATAAAAATATAAAATTGTTTAAAAAATACAGTGATATCCATAATATAAATACTAGGAACAAACACAAATTTGTTGTACCTACAACAAGGCTCAAGAAAATAGGTGGCTCATTCAGATGTCAATGTATACGTTTTTATAATAAACTTCCAAGCCACGTTCAAGATCTAAGCCTTAATAAATTCAAATCATTTATTAAAAGTAAGTTGTGCCAGAAAGCCTTTTATACTATTAAAGATTATATTGAGGACAAAAAGGCTTGGGATTAAGCTGCTCCAATTATTGCATACTGAAACTTTTATTTTATTTATATACCATTTTGACATATTTATTTTGTGGAGTTCAATATACTGTTTGGAACTTAATATTTACTTGTAAAGTATTATATTGTTTTCAATTATTGTGAATGTGAAGCCTATGTGGGTCAAAATTGTTTTTTTTTTTTTCTCATTTAGTATTAATCATGGTCTGGCAGTTTGAGTAATTTATGCGGCCTACCCAAATGTTCTTTCTTTGGTATTGTTCGTCGAATCGTTGAGCTCCTTAAGTTCTGAGTTGAGCAGCACGATTACTGACAAATGCGTGCACTGACTGGACAGGTCCACTCAATCTGTGTGGTTCTTTCCTCAAAAGGACCATTTCAGACACCAATCTACATGGCCTTCACATGATCTGACCAAGATTATGTCTGGACTTTAAAAGAGACTGTGACCTCTGAGTTTGTTTCGGCCTTTCTTCTCAGAGTAGTCAGATAGGAAACGCCGACCTCATCTAGCTTTATTTTAAAAATATGATTGACGTGTAAAAGTGTTTGTACAAACCTATTTACAGAAAATAAATCATTTATCATTTACTAAAAACTCTCCGAAAAATTGTTAATGACGAGGCTACTGGTATTGTTGTTGCACCCCATTGGCCCACCCAACCTTGGTATCCTGTATACCAAAAATTACTATCTTCAGAGCCAATCTATTTCCAACCTAATAAGTCATTATTAACTTCTATCAACAGCAGGCCGCATCCTCTTCACGAGCGGCTTACCCTGGTTGTAGGGGTCTTATCAGGAAAGCTCTAGAGACCCGAGGTGTTCCTGATATGGCAATTGACGTCATGCTAGCTTCCTTAGCAGATAATACTGTGTCACAGTATAACACATGTTTAAAATCATGGTGGACTTATTGTTTATATATATTAAAGTTTTTAACCAAAATGTACAACAATGGCTCAAAATATGGAAGTCTGAACTCATGTCGATCTGCAATTTCGCTATTAGTAGGTCCACAAGTTGGTACCAACGAGCTAATAAAAAGGTTCTTTAAAGGAGTCTTTCGGCTAAGACCAAATAACCCAAAGTACGATGTTACCTGGGACACCAACACTGTATTGAATTACTTAAGTAATTTATATCCTAATAATAACATTTCATTGGAAATGTTATCAAAAAAATTTGTAACTATTTTAGCCTTAATAACTGCACACAGGGTCCAAACCTTAAGTCTGATTAGATTAGAAAATATTAAATGTTGTAAAGAAAAAATTATCATAAAAATTACTGATCTCATTAAAACATCTCGAGTAGGTGCAACTCAACTTGCCCTAATCATTCCATTTTTTCTCGAAAGGCCCGAAATCTGCCCTGCGCAGTCACTAGTTGACTACATCAAAATAACTGAAAAATTACGACCCAGTAATTCAGGACGGCTTCTTTTAAGTTTCAAAAAACCATATAAAGTTATAGGATCACAAACTATAAGCCGTTGGATCAAAGATATGATGACCAAGAGCGGCATAGACACCGACATGTTCACAGCACATAGCACGCGACATGCATCTTCATCAAAGGCGAAAGCTCAAGGAGTCAACCTAGATATCATTCGAAAAAAGGCAGGTTGGGGTGAAACCTCTTCAATGTTTGCCAGGTTCTACAACAGACCTATTGTACAATCAGAAACTTTTTTCGCAGAAACTATTTTTAATTCAAGTGCTTAACCTTATCCATTAGCGATTATATGAATCTCAATTTTAGTTTTAATTAAGATTGATTAGTTGATTGTTATCAAAAAAATATTAAAATCTAAGTTTTAATTGTTACTCATTAGTGTTTTGTTGTTTCTGTTTGAATGATTAATTCAAACTTTATTGATTTTTATTAATACACTATATAAAAATGAAATTATTTGTTGTATTTCACGACTCTTTGAACATCCTACAAGTCAAGAATTATAGGACGTCTTGGACCAACACAGAAACACAATTAGAAATCAAACGAACTTACCAAGTGAAGTTCGATGTTAATTGTGTGAAGGTGTTGGTCCAAGACGTCCAAGACTCCCACCCGGACCCTAATGCTAGTGCATGAGTACCCTAAGTTACAGGTCGTGAAATAGGAACTTCAAACTAAATGACAGATGAGTTTGGGCGCGTTCCAGTCTACGTAAGAAGCGTTTCATTTTTTAACCTAGCTTCAAATATACGTGGTGTAGGGCGACACGATGGGTCTACTACAAGTCAAGAATTATAGGACGTCTTGGACCAACACCTTTACATAATTAACATCGAACTTCACTTGGTAAGTTCGTTTGATTTCTAATTATAAGTTAATGGGAACGTAAAGTCATAGTATATTCATTGTAATACCTATTCTCTACAACATTGGTTGATTTTGTTATTTTAAATTAAAACTTGTTAGTACATCTTTGGCTTAAATATATATTGATAGAAAAATAATAATAAAAGGTACCTTCTACCTACTCTTACAAATAAAACCGCAGCGTTCCTGCACAAAACTCACCTCCCTACATTCCAGATCCACTTGTCGATACGGCCGGCAGTTCACTTGAATCACGACCATCATCTCATTTGCATCGCAATACTTCGTCCCCCTGTCCCTCCCCTTCAAGGGGGAGTGAGGGGGAGGTACCACTCACTCTTGATTACAGCAGTATAAACGTACCTGTAACAACAAACGATCCGTTAAATATAATCCTATTAGCTGATTACTTTCCAATTGTTAACTCGATTTGTTTATTGTAAGCAATTAAAGTTAATTAATAAGAGAGGTACCAATTAATTACTGAGCCGTTTATATATTAAAGTTTAAAGAAAGGACTTTAAATTGACATATTTGTTATATTATTAGGTCAGTTAAAGTACGTTTATAGCAAAGGTAATTAAAGTTGAAAGCAAGTGCATGTCAACTGTTAATGATTACATTAGCTAAGTGAGCTTTTAAGCCTGACGGGTCGCGAGTTCGATTCCCACAACACAAAGGTATTTTTATGATATACACAAATATACAAGGCGATCGGTGTCTGTTTACCCCACATAAATTACTTTTTTACTATTGCCACTCGAAAAAGGGCATTTGATTCATCAATAACAATGAATAAAACTTTATTTTAGTCACTGAGTGAATAAAAACATTTATAATTTGAAACAACCACGAAGTATGTGCAAAAAATATATAAAACGTGCTGAAAGTACCTACCTAGCTATTCGATAAAGTTATACACGCTATACAATTCTAATAAAAAATATCCCGCCAATTTTAGTTATATATATATATACTTTTATAGGCATATATATACTCCCGAGATTTTGGCATCTCGGGAGTTATACCTGAAAACATATACTTTGTTCTGCGACTGGAAAACCACGATGTTTAATTTAATCTTTTGTAATCATGTTACCGATTATATAGATAATAACCTGTGATTAATATAAATACTATACTACTATTTATTTTCTCGCGTTCAATAGTAAAAAATAGAGTACACAACTCGTGAAAAAAAAATCATCTCGCTCCGCTCAGGATTCTAATCTAAAATCCTTCGCTGCTGTCGGGATCCAAGTTGTTGTTAATCTCCTATTTAATGTTAGTTATTTAACAGGCATACGCTTCACATTTCCCTAAAATGAAAAATCACATTCAAGGAAATGGAAAAATCAATGCCCCTTCCGATTGAGTTAAGGTTCGTTTATTTATTTCCTGTGTTTCCATTGTCATTCAAATGCCCTCGTATCGGAGTGCCACCCTTGAGCAGAGTATTTTCTGAGGGAGGCTGTGTGGATCTGTGGAGCTCGTCTATTTAAAGACACCATTAAGAAACATGTCGCCAAGTGCTATGGAACGTTCAACTTATATTAAAATGATTATCGCGACATTAAGTACGTATACAAGTATCTTATTTTGCTTAGAAGAAGCATATTTCGTAAAATGATTTAAGTATAATGTACCTACCTAATTACTTCTTCTATTCGTTTGCATAGTATGTTCAGTCCTCGATCTGAACTGGTTAGGTTCGGTTAGAAAAAGCTGAGTTTAGAAAATTCTGTGGTTAAGGTAAGTGATGCATTGTTCTCACTCAGACAGTGATACACCGTACCTATATTAATTTAAAGTAGAAAGAAAACAAAAAGTCGTTGATTGCCCAGTGGTTAAGACCTCACCTCTCAAGTATTAAGTTGTGGGTTCAAATCATCTTGTGACTTTTTGAGTTTATCATAGACATTACTGACGTCGGTGGAGGAGAGACATCGTGACGAAACTTGGACTTTAGTTTATATGAGTCTGAAATCACCAACCCGTGTTGAGCTAGCGTGGTGATCAATGCTCGTACCTTCTGTGTACGAGAAGAGGGTGCGGTGGGACAGTAACAGGCTGGTATAATAGTAAGGAATGAAATAAAACTAGGCTTTTTCATCGTCACACAAGCTTAACGTTCTTACATCTTGTAAAATCTTTTTCATGGTCGACTAAAATAGCAACAACCTGCAATGGCAGTCGTCAGATAGTTTCACACCGCACTGCATTCATTTCAATACAATGGTGTGTCGTATAGTGAACGATTATTCAGCACTATGACGCTAATCCGGAATAATGCCGTGCTTTCTAATTGTGAGGCGCAGGCTGACGGCGCGCGGCGCCGCCATTTTCTGAAAATGTTTTATTCAGAGAACTTTACATACTTGTGAATTGTCACCGCCTGTAGACGCTGATATCTGGCCTTATATGAGCTGTGAATAGTTTTTTTTTCTAAAAATCCATGTAAATGTATGAACGCGGACGTAAATCAAAGACCGACTAACTGTACCTACGTACATAATATAAACGGCATAATATATAACGGAAAACATGTCGTTTGTAATAATAAATAATAATTCTAATAAAAATCGTTTATTCTCTAGCCACAATATAACAAAAAATCAAGGTATAAATGACAACAACAACAACATCACGCCTTGTTTCCCCGACGGGTTGGGCAGAGGTGTACCTGTAGTACACCCACAGAGTATAAATACATATTTGTTATTTAATATTGTGGGAGACTGGTGCCTAAGCTAGGCTCGTTGTCTGTATTTCAGGACACCAGGATCTCCGCCATTTACATTTACATTGTTATGTACTTGTACACCGACCATGAGGAACACTTTATGATATCATGGCATGAAAAAAGATTTAATCACTGAAAAACAAAGAAAAAATAAGAGTTTTTTGATGCAGTAATTGACTCACTAAACTTAGAGAGTCAAGGATTTAATATGTTAGTATTTGTGCATGGAAGTGTGTGTATGTGTATGTTTGTAGAGGTAAGGGGTGTGTTTGTGTGTGTGATGTATGTTTGGTCGAACGTATATGGAGCTAGCAGTGTGTGTGTTGTTTGGATTTCGGCAAGAAGAAATTAACAACATCAGGCGCTGCTACATTACACCATTGAGGTAAGTAATTCTTCAGTATCTTCATAATTTAAGTTTTGTAGGAAAGCAGTTACTTTTTTTTGTACAAGATTCTAGGCTGGTTAACTATAGGTATCATCCTGTTTATTTTGTTGTATAAAAAGGCACCTAGGTGGCAAAAGAACCGCTTCGAAAACTGTTTAGAGTGGTGGATGTGACGGTTGTCTACTGGATTGCGCCGTCTTTTACCAAGCGAGGCTGAGGGATGATAGGTAATTAAAGCGCTGACAAGACCCAATTGGCCAAAATAGGCTTCTCAGAAAAAAAAATTGGCAAATCTGTATAGTTTGTGGTAGCGGAAAAAATATATGTTAATTTTGAACATACTTCCCAGAACTTGGTTGTTACCAAAACACGTTTTGAAAAAAAATCTCGATACAAACTAACGTTAAACTAACCTCTTACCTTGAGTTCTAATCCAAAATATCTGTATTAAATATCAACATAGTAATACGATAATATGTATTTAATTAATAACAAGAACGTCTTACTTGAATGCAGAACTTAGTTGTTTTTTAATTTCGATTTAACTCAATTTTGAGTAAATAGATAATTGCTTCAAATTTTGCAATAAATTACAAGCGTTGTGTCACCGCGCTTCTCTTTCTTTTCTATGCAATCTGACAGTGACCGCGATTTAGGTGTTATCGAGTGTTGCCTTGCGATAAAGAGTTGACGCACTGTCAAAAGTTTAGCCTCCTTGTAAAGTTGCTCTGTGGGACAGCAGTAAGGCAGAAAAAATGCGACTTTTAGTATAGCTCGTTGACTTCTCTCTAGCTCAATTGTGGTTCGTAATCTTTTCGTAAAACAAAAAAAAAACCGATATTGAATAAGATTATAATATTCTAAATGGTAGGATTTGTATGATAGATGTGCAATACATGCAGGAATATCCTGAGTCCATTTGGGACATAACGACTACTCTGAGACCAAACCACAAAAATCCTTCGTGTACACGCACAGTCCAATTTAGGTAGAATTGGACTGCTCGTGTACACGAGGATAAATCCTTCGTGTCAACTCAAACGCAGACTTGTGACTCTCTAAGCACATATGCTTAATATAATCATGTACTTTACTCTTTTTCACTTCATCAGAATTTCTTCCAGATTAACATAGAAATTACTGTCTGTCGTGTATATACTTTATTGTACACCACGAAAAATTGCCACGCTGCTAAATTGAAGATTACCTTCTTATAAGCACATGTTCTAATATAGTTAGCTAGTACTGAGGGTAAGTGCCCCAGATAAAGGGAACCGTTAGACAGCTTAGATTAATGATGCTGGAGAATATATACCTATGAGTTATAGGCTGCGAGTGCGAAGTGGATTTGATTAGCTGGCACTACATTAATGGAGTAGTTTGAATGTGTACTAGCAGTGTTGTAGAATTTGCATAGATATACATTTGTGAATGTGTTCCGAAGATTTATGGGGAGAACCGGACAGCTGGCCATGATTCATTTGTAGTGCAAATTAAAATAACGTAGTCTTTATTACGCAAAAAGTATCCATTTCTAAATAGCCTTGTCTAATAATTAAAAATCTCTGCCGATTGCGTTTTTACTGAAAATCGCTAATGGGACAGACAAATTCAGAAACTTTTCCTGCTTAAACATTTTGTCTGCCCCGGCCTGCACAAAAGAATCCCCTAATGAACTATCATAATTATGAAATAATGCATTACAGCATGCACGTACGGCTGTGTGCACGTGAGTGACACTCGTGCCGTGTCCGGCCGCTGTCGACAGCGAGTATCGCGCCCTCGCGTGCAATTAGCCTTATCTCTAATGTTTGTGCCACATTAAGGAAATGTTATGGACCGTTAAGGTCCGTTATGGTCTGTCGTGGGTTCCGGGACGAGTCTTTTTATTGGATATATGCATGCTTATTGTTTATGGTTTTTAAGGAAATCGTCTGAAATAATAAATGTTTAATTGTCATGCAAACTGCATGGCGTTTAAATTAACATTATGTTAAATTTTCCGGGTTGTGCCCTGGGCTCCTGGGGGACTGAGCGCTAATTTGTAACTATAAAAAAATTGGGTCCACTTACTTTAATAGACTTGGTTGATAACATTAACATACTATTGCAATAACCCGTTTGTCAAGCAAGATATATAATAGGTACATATTTCTTTTGATCACTTTATTTCAGTATCAACTTTTTTCTCCCAGCCTTTGATCTTTTACTCCGATGAGAACAAATAGTTCTACCTCTTCTCAATCATGTTCAGGTCAACTTTCAGTCTCTGGTGTCCACAACAAACATTCCTTATCATCCATATTACAATCCTTATCCGATGCCAAGTTAAAACAAACTCACCTATTGACACGGCGCTGCTGATCATAAAGCACACAGCGGGGGGTCGCGGGCTGGGCGCCCGCGCCGCGCCGTCCCGTGCACAGCGACTATTAATTATCGCGCACAAGTCGCGCACCGACTACCGGACCAATGACTTTTCGTACAACGGTTGCATAGTATGGCGACGGCTTTGAGAAACGATGATTCGTTGAATCCAGTTTTATTATATTTTCAATAGGTTTCAGGAACACACTGATTATTCATTAAATAGTCTAAATTGGCGCACGCAGAGCTGATACTTTCAATCTATTAAATCAACACAAGACTTAAGGCAGGTTGGCCAAAGTGTCGTGTTGATTTAAAAGATTCAGGCCCAGTTTTATGAACAGCTCTCATTTTACACTGAAAACACTGAAATCGAATAAATACTAGTTAAAAAATAAAGTGTAATGAGAGGTGGTTTATAACGGACCTGAAGCTGCGAAACCTAAAGTGTATGTGAGGCGCGTCAAGCTTTAAAATCAAGATAATCCAAACTCAGACATACGATACAATACTCAATACTCAATACTCAATATCTTTATTGCTTTACCATAATGTGTACTTAGGTGGTAATTAGGTGGTGGATCTTATTACTGGTAATTAGGTGGTGGATCTTATTACTGGTAATTAGGTGGTGGATCTTATTACTGGTAATTAGGTGGTGGATCTTATTACTGGTAATTAGGTGGTGGATCTTATTCTTGGTACTTAGGTGGTGGATCTTATTACTGTAATGGCGTTACATTCTGATCTAGTTTTCTCCACACTACCCACCCTCCTTCAAGAATCCTTTTCCATTAAGGAGCTGGTTCCGCCCCATTAGCAAACGATCTCCTTTAGCAGCGACTTTCGCGTTACCTTCAACTGATTAGAACCTGTGCCTGTCATATGAGATGTTATCAGAATGTTGGTGGACGTTAAGCCCTGTCTAGCCAAGGCGTAATATCCACCTAATGTATTTACCTACTTATGTATTTTTGCGATCAAACTATCGTATCATAATCAGTCCGGTCAGCCCTTAGGATGAGTGGCCCTTAATAAACGTACACTGCTGAACATGGCACTCGCAAAGATCGCTGTAGGGAATGGTTAAAAAAAATTAAACCTAGGTACACCAAACCAAACCTGACTGTGCAAAAAGTGAACTTTAAAAAGATGGAAACTAGATTACCTATTTCTATAAAATAATGATAGATATGATGAGGCAATAGGTCTTTATAATTAAATTTACGAGTAAGATGATGCCTCCGACTGCATGAGATTGTTTTTAATTTACACTTTTTTAATAATTATTTTTCACGTTATTAATACCTAATAAACGATTATATAAGAACGTTGCTATCACAGCTTTATTATATGTTTTGAATGGAGCACGCACAATGGTCCACCTGAAGGACTAAGTGCGGAAACCAAACCCTCTAACATATAAGTTTTGAATTTTTTTATGAGTAATGGTTGCTAACCAAATTTAATTAAATCGTTATATCCTAAATGGTAGTAGACAGTAATCAAAATTACATTTAGATTACTGTCATGTCTTTAGTGACAATCACAAAATTAAGACATATCGATTGACGAAATAATCATCAAAATCGGCCCACGCGTTTGGTCTCTAGAGCGTCACAAAGGAACAACCACATACATATTTTTATATAGGCTGATAAACACATTACCCTCCTTTACGTCGTGCAGTCGGGTAAAAAGGGCGTATCCAAGCTTAGCGGATGAATGATGATCGCAGTTTTATTGTTACGACAGAGGCTCGAGGATTATGCTGGCTAGCATCTCATTAATATAATCCTTTAATTACCTTTTACTTTTAACATAACCATCTACGTGAGCTAAATCATTGATAAATCGACTATTAGCGCCAGTCAAGGCGGTCTCCACACTAGGCCATACATTTTCCAAAATATTTCCTCCTGCTCAGTATATCATACTGTCCGTTATCAGCAACGTGCGGCCATTACGGATTAAAAAAAACTCTTCGAGGACCATCTAGATACCACCGCATATCTACCGCACAAAATGACATAACCACCAGCTGTATCTTCACGCAACTTTAGAACAAAAACTGAAGAACCTATTCAGACCTAATGGTGTTTTTTGCGTGAGGTAAAATTCCTGTTGGATTATGTATGGCTATTTTAATTCGGTGTGTGTCCGGTGAATTAGTAATGGAATTAAGTGGCCGCAAGGGACGCGCGGTCGGTTCCCGGGTCGGGCCGTTGTTTAGCTAAATTAATTTCGTTTAATATTGTTGTATTTTATTTAAGAGATATATCTCAATTGGGACTTGGGAGCATGTGTAAGTTTGGAACAAGGGTTATTTTAATTGAGGTGAGAATATTTATTGGGACGTTGTTCTTATGATTAAGGATCGATTCTAGTAGGGGAAGTGCTGATCCAGGTAATATGATACAAGATAGCAGGTACGGGTCCATTTGTTTCCCTTTTATAGAATATAGACGTGTTCTACTCACGTCAAATGAGTCTACTTGAATTCTATCCTCTATAAGTCTAATTGACCGAGCCAGTTAGGAACACGTTCAGCGGTATGACTGACATCCAATTATGAAGCTCTGCTCACCCCCGGGGATAATAATGCAGTGGTGGGAAGTAGTAGTAGTTTATCAGTGCAGCCTTATTGAAAACGTGGTAACACTAGCACTCAGAGAAAGGTAGGTTTTCTTAATACATTAATAGTTAAAGGCAACTTTGTGGAGGAATGCGGAGGAATGAGGAAAATGTCGTGAAGACAGTTTTGAATATACATGTGAACGGTTATAAGAGTAGAGTAAGACCAAAGAAACGATGGATTAATTGTGTGAAAGATGATATACCTATGAGTGAATGACGATGAGTTACAGGCAGCTTTAAGGCGCTTACAAGAGACAAATGACGAAAGTAAGCTTGTCTTAAGAAATAAAAATACCCATATCTGTATAGTTTGTGGTACCTAGCGGAAAAAAAAAATTGCTTTATATTTTGAAATAAATTACAAGCGTTGTGTCATCGCGCTTCTCTTTCTTTTCTATGCAGTCTGACAGTGACCGCGTTTTAGCTGTTGTCAGCGTCTTAATGTGCGCACTGTTTGTTCGTTGTTTTGCAGAGTTTCATTAAAAATGTAGATATGCGGTGCAATAGCTGATATCGGCATCACAGAACATCACTTCATCATCAGTCTGATACATCATATCCCGTAGCTCTAGTTCTGATAACCACTCAGTCAAGTTACTCATGTGTTTCGGTAAAATAAATATCATAAGCTTGAGTAAAAACTAAAATTACCGTACAGATTTAATGCTCAAACAAATTGAGTCCACGTTGACTTATGACAAACAGCGGTAATAACCGGTCGTTGTGGATAATGACAGCAGTTATGCGTATTGGATCAGCTTTAACACATCGTTAACGCCAGTGAAAAACGTGCCGCTGATTGATGAGGGAGTGTGAAGTGAGAACATCTTCTGAAAAATAATATACCTACCCGTATTCATACCTTTCGCGCAACTTTATTTGCAAATCATTTAAAACTGTTGGAGCCAAATAAGAAAAACATAAAGCATCGCGAATATCAAATAACTCAGTGACACCACCTGGTGAAGTACATGTGAGGCTATGTCCTCCTTTACTTCTCACATTTGCATGACAACGGGAACCAGTCGAAAGTTTTCGACAAGTAATTGAAGACATATTTTACGCCATAGATGATGTTTAATTTAATAACTGAGGGGAAGACGGTAAGTAAAGATTATAATGATCCGGACGCTATAAAATATGAAAAGTGAAAACTTGATACCTTTAAAACTAGTATTAATTGAGGAAGCTATGACCATTTAACTAAATCTTACGCAAACATAAAAATATGAATTCCCCCATTTAGATAGACTCTAATAATTTAGATGATTCAATTTTATCATCGGCAGATTAACTTAGAACGCTCAAATTATTCAACTAACGAGCCATAAAACCTTTTACAAAAAAACTTCTAAAAGATAACGCTGCCATAAATGTGAATCATCGTTGTAGTAATGCGTTCCACACATGAATTTTATAAAGCAGACTTGAAGTGCATTTCTCAGGCGCGGGACAGGTTCTCCCGGCGCGGGCATTCCGGCCTGCTGCACCCGCGTGCCAACCACCGAATGACGCAACTCATAAACATATCGCATTCAATATCGAACTCTGACCCTAACAGATTAAGATATAAAATTGCTGTTGACCGGCCCCAGTGTAAACCCTTGCATCACCATAACGGGTTCCAGGTTTTTCAATGATATAAAACGTGACAACGGCTGACCGATCACTCAATAAAATGACTTTTATTCCAAGACTACAACAGATCAATGTCCCACGACTTTTTGTGGAAGGTTTCCGCAGCTTTCTTTTATGGTGCACACAGTTGAATGCTTTAGTGAATTCTGCATAGTGGAGCGGCCGATGTAAATTGAATTTAATGTAGTGGGTTGTTGGTTGGATTTGCGTGATTCGTGTGTTGGTTTATGAGCGGTTATGTCGGTCTGTCTGTGTACCTGTCGGACGTCAATTAGCGAACTGAAGGGACCGGTCCGACCCACATCGCCATGCCGCCATGTATATGAACCAGCCTTGTCTCGCATCGACTGAAACTGACGTATATCTAACACTCGTGTTACTCTCGTCACAAGAGAAACATTTCTATTTCAAATGAGTTCGCATGACTTGAGAAAACGCACGACTTATATTAAGTTTTTATTGCATTTTAATTTATAGTAACTGACTCCACTTATCGTAAAGAAAATGCGATATGTTAGAAAAGTACGAGATGGCGGCATTACTGCAAATAAGTAATCGCTTATTATCCTGATGCTTTAAATATAAATTACTTTACTCAGAATGCATTAATTCCCATATAAGATGTTGTAAAAAATATTAATTAAAAGGCCTCCTAGTCATCACATCGACAATAATCTACCTCCTTAACACTGATGGTATCTGTAGATGACCTCGCACAAAACTTTTTAGAGTTAAACATAAAAAGCTGTGCTCATCAATCTGTTGTAAATCTTTGAATTCAATCAATCAGTTTCTCATGAGCAATAAACGATTTTTGGTTTAAATACGCAATCTCTGCAAAAGCCTGCATGTAAAGTTTTATTTGATGTGAACTAAATCAATTTGCGATCAAGTCTCTTAAATCAAGGCTCAACTTAACGATTCGCATTTGTTTCTGTCTGCACTGATTAGTCTTCATTGCAAATGTTCGCCAAATCATTCATTTTGGCCTTGTTGGTAACCGCTGTGATTAAATATTACGCCATGTGTTATATATTACTAGCTAACATATCGCACACCGCGGTTTCACCCGGGTAAGTCATGATCCCGTGGGAATATCGGGATAAAAAGTAAGTTCCAAATTTCATCCAAATCCATTCAGCCGTTATAGCGTGAAAGCGTAACAAACACAACAAACTCACTTTCGCATTTATAATATTAGTAAGGATTGGGATTATAAATTTATTACTCATAAGTATTTGCACGAAAAAGCATCGGCTTTACGGCATGCCTAATTACAGTAGGTCCTTTAGGTCCTGAAAAAGCATTTGAAATCTTTATTACATGAGATTACAAGTTTAACAAACTCGGGAGTGGCTGTAAATTGTAAACACCGCTACTTTGCTAAACTACTATTTTAAGTCAGAATGAACTCACATATTTCTTTAATGAGTCATCCATCGCACGTCTTCGATCTTCACGTATTCGTACCTACTGACTCTCCTGAATAAATTACCAACATCATACAAAAATATTTTCACTGACAAAACGCTAATAAATAAATTGCAGAGTGTCTGACAAAAGAGGTTAATAAAACTGGTATCCTTCATGTCGTTTAACGAAACACGTTACTGGCCACCTTATTACTCAATTCATAAGCCCACACAGCAACATTACACTTTATTTTTTTACTTTAAACCAGACGCTGCTGATTTTGAAGATTGCTCATCTATTAGAACGTTGGACTTTGGAATGCGGGGGTTTTTACTTTTAGTTGTTCAAAGATTTTATGAATTGGAGTGGATTCTTATTGTTTTTGCTATTAGTAGGTAGCATCGTAGGTCACAGCAGGAAGAGCCTAAGTTACGTATATTTCGTAATTGCAAAGCATATCTCTCTCTATGTTCTGTGGTAACTATCTCATATTATCAGAAGTACATATTTCTACTTCTTATTTGTTATCAACAGTATCCGCTTTTATAACAAGTTGCCAAAGTCAGTCAAAACTTAGCGATGGAAAGTTCAAAACCCACATCAAACGTGTCCTTATCAAAAACGCATATTATAAGATTAAAGACTACGTTGAAGACAAAGAAGTTTGGCTATAATTCCTTATGCACATGTGGCTTCCTTGGTACATCAGAAACGGCGTAACTATGTAAATGTCTATTAACTGCTCCTAAATTACGATGTTTATTATTATTATTTTTAGACGTCCTTTTTTGACATTATATGATATTTTCATTATTTGACATTATATACTATATATATATTTTGATTTCAGACTTATTGTAATGGCAAACATGTCATTTGGTTTAAATAGGTTTTTATTTTTATTATTTCAATATTATTATACATGGATTCTCGTGTACGTTGTGAATGTGAGAATGTTATAGGCTTAATAGACTAGATCTTTTGTAGACCTTTTTCTTTTCCTTTTTTTTTTGTAAAGTACTTCTCGACAAGCCTACACTGTCCTCCCATACCTATTAACACAGTAATTTGAAAACATTGTAAAAGCCAATTATTTTTAAAAGACTAACCGTAGAGTTTCTTGCCGGCTCTTCTCCATAGGAAACGACCAATTGGAACCGTGCACCTAGCTTCTGACGTTTCATAAGTGCCCATGTAGGTTTATGTGAAATAAAAATATTTTGATTTTGATTTTGATTCTACAACAAAACATTTTGTATCGAAACCAAATCCAAAATAAAATTTAACACTAACGACATCGAAGCCTGTTTGTTTATAAAATCTTCCGCCCTGCACGCTCACTTACGTAACGATAGTACATTTATTTTAAAATACGAGACACGAAAAAATACAACTTTCCGATGGGGGGTTGGAATAAAAGAATTGCGGCTATTACTGGAGTAGATCAGCAGAGGGCGCGCGCGTGACCTGATTGTCAACCAACCGACAGATGTTTATGCTGCTTCGCGGTTAAGATGATGTGCTTGTCGCAGGAGCAGACTTATTCTGGAAGACTGTTTGCAAGTTGGAAAGAGGATAGAAGTGTTTCCTTTCGTTTACGAAAGTTTGCTAAAGCTAAACTCAGATAGAGTAGTATTACGGCGAAGTGTCTATGTTTTGTTGTTTCGTCTTAGATTATAATAATCGGTAGCCTTATTTGAAAAAAACAATTGCTGTGATGTGCTCTAGGCAGTAAACGTTTTTAAATGAAAGGAAGTAGGTACAATTGATAAAAAAATGCATATTCTCTTATGCAATACTCGTCTTAGAATAGATTTATAGTCCGAAAACAGGCTCATTCATTTTATTGCACAAAAAGAATTTGAGGACGTTATTCTAAGCACAATGTTGGTCGCCCTACTGCGTCCCGCAATGACGCGTCTCAAAGACGGATGGAGATATAAAATGTCTTAAAAGTAGGGGTTTAGAAATTTGGTTATAGAATTGACATGATAATATGAAGGGACCTCTGTTATACTGATTTACGTGAGTGAATGGTGATTTATATTTTGATCTCAAACAACTAGATTAAGGTCATAAAAGTTGAGCTTCGAACGATCCTAAACTCTTGCATTATCATTTTTTGCATATTCATCTATGGATTTAACGTTTTAGTCTGAAAAAGCTCGCTATCGTCATCGGATTAAGCTCCTTTGTATAAAAAAATCCACTAAGAAAAATTAATTCAAAATCGTTTCACATTATCTTCGCTTTTCTAAATGTTTGCCGAGCTGCACATCTTATCACATTTATACAGCCCCATCCACCTGCATGTTAACAAGACTGCTTGGATCCAATCTCTTGGCCCAATATCCGGCACTGCCGACTTTAAAGCCACGATCGCATCTTAATCCGGCCATAAGCGACGTCTTTATCTGAGAGTACAGTCAGCCAAGTACATGGTAACACACTACGCCCTTATTTCGTAGCGGTAAGGACGGTTTTCGTAACTAGTTCAACTGTTGCCACTGTCGTGTGGTTGGCCGTACATAAGGGGGTCGTCATCAGTAGGGCTGGCACGTCCGCGCGTCATCTGCGACGATCTCCTTTTGTTTTGGTATTACATTAGAGGTAATATTGGAAGACTTTCCGGTAATCCTGCTGGTGGTCCCCGGAATATGGATAACTTGGATATTTGTTTGAAAGCGGTGACCCTATGGGTTCGTTTTTACATAGGAATGTTTATGGGAGAGAGATACCTACACGTCCTGAATTCAAAGTCTTCCGTCGAATTCAATAGACTATTACCAAAATATTTAAAGTTCTAAATTGATAACCCAACAGGATTTTTAAGTTATAGAAACCACGTCCTATTGTAAGTATGATATTATCATGTGCGTTTAAGTCTTTCGTCTAAAATTCAAAGAATTTTCTGTTTAAGAGTTAAATAAAATAAAAAGTACATAATTAATTTTAGAAACAATACGTCGTTAGTGAACAGTTTCCCGTATATTTTTCATCATACTTTCACTCGGGGCCAGTCCCCGAGGGAGTGTAAACAATTAAAATGTTCACCGCGCGCCATCCATCTCGGACTGACAGGCGCGTGCCGCCTGCCGGAGCTACGGCGTCGGACACTCGCACGCCTGCCGGAGCTACGGCGTCGGACACTCGCACGCCTGCCGGAGCTACGGCGTCGGACACTCGCACGCCTGCCGGAGCTACGGCGTCGGACACTCGCACGCCTGCCGGAGCTACGGCGTCGGACACTCGCACGCCTGCCGGAGCTACGGCGTCGGCCACTCGCACGCCTGCCGGAGCTACGGCGTCGGACACTCGCACGCCTGCCGGAGCTACGGCGTCGGACACTCGCACGCCTGCCGGAGCTACGGCGTCGGACACTCGCACGCCTGCCGGAGCTACGGCGTCGGACACTCGCACGGCCACGCCCACGAGCTTCATTATTATGAAAGGTGATGAATTAGGAGTTGATATTCCAATGCGGTGCCGAACCGTGGAAATTAAAATAAAACCCTTGTTCTCGAAAACAAGTTCATGTTAGAGTCTCCTGCGAAGTTTGACGGCTAAGCAATACCTATAGGTATCTTCGGTTTAGTTAAGTTTGGAGAGCATTGCAAATGGAAAAAGTAATCTACTGTTATTAAGGCATATCATGTGGAGAATTAGAAAAAAATTGGCTTTGAAAAGCGTCGTGTCGACTTTATTGCTCATATCTTCCTTTGTGGCTGAGTGCCAGTTCCTGTCTTAACATCGATTTGCCTTATTAACGACCTTGTACTGTATGTACCTTCTAGGTAAGATATCAACCAAATTTCATTATGGTCTTTTAGAAAATTTACTGCTTACCAAAGCACCCGTTTCAAAGCGCCGAAGAGACTAAAACTTGCGACATTCGTGAACCTCACTTATCTGAATCTCGGCTATCAGACCGTGCGTCTCGGTAAACTCTAGAGATGTCCCGATGACCCCTCTCTCCTCTAGCCTCTTATATCTGCGGAGATCGACACGCAAGAGGCGGAGCGGGACAGATGGACTGATAAGATGAATCGTTTCACGTGCGATTTCTTATGGTAGAAAGACGAATTTTTCATTTGAAAACATCGTTGTGAGGGTTTTTCAGGCTAGAGGCGATTAAACAGATTATTATCTGTATCTAACATATGTTGCACACATCTCAAATGCGCAGAAAAAACACTTGAATGCGATACAAAATGGATTAACAGATTGAAAAAAAAAAACTCCGGACTAGACCCTGTCTATATGATATCAGAAAATCTATTAAATACTGTACTTGACAAAACATACATCAAGGCTCTATCATTTTGGCTGTTAAACTCACACGAAAACTACCCTAAGTATGAAAATAATTAATAAATTATGAAAGTGATAAGATAGCTAAGTTAATAATTCCTATTCTTAACATTAAGATAGACATGAGCCGCTGACTCTATTTATGCGTTTCATTCTCAAATGTTTATTAATCGACTTCAAAAAAGGAGGTTTCTCAATTCGACCGTAAATATTCTTTTTATTTTTTATGTGTTCGCCGATATCTCCGTCAATTGCGGACCGATTAAAAAAAAAATATTTTTGTTTGAAAGGATATGCTCCCGAGGTGGTCCCAATGTCACCAAGTCATAATCTGATGAGGGGATTCCATGGAAATCGAGGGAAATCCTCAAATTTTAAAGGCACCCCTATAGCGATTTAGGTATTTTTAATAGTATATAATTGTGCATTTGCTCTCGGAAAGCACCATTTGGTGGAGTGGATCATCATCAATTCCACTTCACCACCTCACCACCGGAACTACTTAAATAAGATGTATTTAACGAGTTGCGATTCGATTAGGTACCTTAATATGGTTGCTAAGCCATTTATGCTCTTCACAATGTATCTGGTGAGTAGCAGTTCTCCTGGTTCTAACCCGGGAACTCCTCAACAATTAACGTCCCTGCATCAAGAAAAGCAATATTTTGTTAAAGTTGATAAGCAGTTGACATTAGGCTATTGTAACTCAGATAAATTACAAACTGACCCGCTAAAAATAGGAAAATCAAAATCTTTTAAAAAGAAAAAACAACCGACTTCCAAAAAAACACTACGAAGTGAAAAATAACTTTAATTTCGGAAGTCGGTGGCAAAAAACTAAAATACAGATCCAAAGACACCGACTTCCAAAATTGAAGTTATTTTTCACTTTGTAGTGTTCTTTTTGGAAGTCGGTTATTTTTTTTGTAAAAAGATTTTTAAATAAAATTATTTAAATCAAAAATTACGATCCCAACATATGATGTTATGCTTAATTTTACGTTGGTTAGGAATAATGAAATGAAATGAAATGAAATGAAATGAAATGATGAAATGATTTTATTTTCTGTAAGTAGGTTTGTACAAACACTATTTCACGTCAATCATATTTAGAAAAAAACTAGATGAGCTCGGCGTTTCCTATCTGACTACTCTGAGAAGAAAGGTCGAAACAAACTCAGAGGTCACAGTCTCTTTTAAAGAATTTAGAGACTTTTAAGAAACTTTTAAAAGAAACTTTTAAAGAATTTGTTAAGAATTATTCTAAAACTTTTAAAAGAGCCTGTTCCTCAGCAAAAGCCATACACATTAAAAATAAAATAAAATCTTCTGGAAATAAAATTAAAACAACTTGGAATATTATTAATTCTGAAACGGGAAGAACGACAGTACGGAATCGTGACTTCCATCTAAAAATCGATGATGCAGATATTAGGGCAGACGTGGAGGTGGCAACAGAGTTTGACAACTTCTTCACTAATATTCCCTTTTTAACAACCAAAACTCTGTCATCGTCGTCATTGACAGAGTTTTGGTTGTTAAAAAGGGAATATTTATAAGATTCTCATATCCTATTTACAGAATAAACAATTTCATTTCATTTCATTTTAAAGTCCAGACATAATCTTGGTCAGATCATGTGAAGACCATGTAGATTGGTGTCTGAAATGGACTTTTGAGGAAAGAACCACACAGATTGAGTGGACCTATCCAGTCAGTGCACGCATTTGTCAGTAATCGTGCAGCTCAACTCAGAACATAAGGAGCTCAACGATTCGACGAACAATACCAAAGAAAGGACATTTGGGTAGGCCGCTTAAATGACTCAAACTACCAGACTAAGATGAAAACTAACCGAGAGAAATAATAAAAACAATAATCCACATAGTCATAGTCTTCACATTCACAATAATTTTAAAAATATATAATACTTCAAAAAGTAAATATTAATGTCATTGTATGTATAAAAAAAATCATCAATGTCAGTCTTAGTATAAAAATAGATTTAGTATAAAATTAGTTTGTTGCCTGGGGTACATTGGAGTAGCTTAATTAATCCCAAGCCTTTTTGTCGTCCAAGTAATCTTTAACTTTATAGAAACCTTTTTGACAGAGTTTCTGTTTAATAAATTATTTAAATTTATTGAGGCTCAGTTCTTTAACATGGCTTGGGAGTTTGTTGTAAAAACGTATACTTTGGCACTTAAATGAATTACTAATTTTTTGGAGCCTAGTCTTGGGCACAATAAGTAAGTCTTTGTTTCTAGTATTTATGCTATGAATGTCGCTGTGTTTAGAATATAGATTAATATTCTTTTTGACATAAATCAGGTTCTCATATACCTACATATTGAGATGCGACTGTCATTATGTTTATATCCTTAAATGAGGGATTTAGGAGGGATACCTCAGTGAATGCCTACAACTTAGATTATAAATTGCTCGAATGGCTCTTTTCTGCAGCACAAAAATATGGCCTGAATGTTTCCCGACAGCAAAATGCCGTACGACGTTACACTATGGAAATAACTAAATTATACTAATCGAGTTGTTTCTACATCAGTCAAATGACGGATTTTATACACCGCGTAGGCTGCAGAGATTAGCCGCTTTGATAATTTGGGTATATGTGGTCCCCAATGTAGCTTTGAGTCCAAAGTAATACCTAAGAACACAGTGGGGTCCACAAGATCCAACTCCGCCCCATTTACTAGTACATTGGTTTTTACCTGCTCAACGTTAGGTGTCAGAATTCATTTGGTCTTTTTCTCGTTTAAAAGTAAATTATTAACACTAAACCAATGTACTATTTTTTACATCTTCAGTAACTATATGTTGTCGTTTAAGCTTAAATAAAAGTGATGTGTCATCTGCAAATAACACTATTTCATGACTGTTCTTTATAAGGCAAGGTAGGTCATTAATATATACGAGAAATAAAAAAGGGCCAAGAATTGAGCCCTGCGGAACTCCCATAGTGACAATAGAACCCGGCGATCGCTTATCGTTAACGTCCACTCTTTGGATCCTATTATCCAAATAAGAAATAAGAAGATCCAAGACAGTGTTTCTAACACCATAGTGATGCAATTTCCTGACCAATGTATCATGAGAAACACAATCGAAAGCCTTAGATAAGTCACAAAAAATACCTAGGGCATCATGTGACTTCTCCCAAGCCTCAAAAATATGTGCAAGAAGTTCCACACCAGCGTTGGTAGTCGATCGACCCTTTGTGAAACCGATTTTTTTACTGTTTAATAATTTATGTTTATTAAAATGTCTTTGAAATTGATCTAGCATCAATTTTTCAAATATTGTACTAAAGCACAGAAATTGGTCTAAAGTTTGTGGGGTCTGATGTGCTGCCCGATTTAAACAAAGGTATTATTTTACTACTCTTTATTAAGTCAAGAATTACACCACAGTCAATACATTTATTAAAAATAATTGCCATTTCAGGCGCTACAGTGTTAATTATGCATTTTGCAAACTCCACAGAATTTCCCCATAGATCAGCAGTTTTTTAACATTGAGTGTATTGAAAGTTTTAATAATATCCCGAGCACTAACATAGTCGAAATTAAATTCATGGTTACAAATATCAACATTTTCTTTCAAAATAGACTCAGCAACAGCAAACTTGCTATAACCTAACATTTAAATGTGAATCGAGCCGTTTGGGGTTGAAACCCTCGGGCCGTGGGGTCCGAGTGCTCACGGCCTTTTTTAAGGAAATCTCCAAACGGCTGGTTGACACTTCCCGTGACCCAAACGCTGGCTTTTACCTTGGCCAGAGGCTAAGCATTGCCATACAACGTGGCAATGCCGCCAGTCTCTTGGGTACGTTACCAGTGGACAGCGATGTGGATGAATTTTTCGACGCCCTATTTTAGTTTGTGTATAGTTTTAGTTATTTTTATTAACTATTAAATAAATAAATGAATTAATAAATAAATAAAAAAGAATAGAAAAATTGATTGTAACCACATGGATTACCACATTATACTAATTAGGGGAATTTCTCTAAAGTTTCATCATCGTCGTTATCCATGTGTCGTCTTCACTTTAGTCAAATTAAAGAGAAGCTTTAACGAAGTCAGACGAAATTTTCGTAGCATTTTGTTTATATTAAGTAGTTTAAAGTTTGCTGTTTCTAATTACATAAAGTACACCTCGAACAATACTAGGCTCATCAAAACCAAAACCAAACCACCCAAACTTAGAGATACCATAACATAAATATAACATCACACCTATAATCCCCGAGGGGTTACGCAAAGGTGTACCTGTAGTACACCCACATTTCGCCAGTTATGTTTAAGTCCCATGTAATAGGGGGCGAGCCTATTGCCGTCAACCGGGCATAAATCCAGACTCCGGGCTGCTACTGAGAAATTCGTAATGAAAAAACCCAATGACACTTTGCCCGACCTGGGAATCGAACCCAAGACCTCATGCTCAGCAGTAGCGCTTGCGACCACTAGACCAACGAGGCAGACAACTTAGAGATACCTACTCATTTTACTTTGAACTTTTTATATATTTTAAATAGTTTGTTAGTTAATTTAAGTAGTAGGTATAAGAAAAATATGTTTTATTAAGTTAAGCTTTCTGTAGACGATGAGTCCTTTTGTATAATAAGTAACAATAACATTTAAGTTATTGATGTCATAAGTTATTCTCAGCGACGTGCGCGGGCGCAACTTATATTAAAGAAGGTATAAACATAATGTAAGATGGCCACTTCATTACCGCCGCGTGTCACTTACAAGCTAAACCTGCGAATTAATTAATTTCCAAAGAGATTTTATTGTCATACTCATAACTTGTTTATAATTTGTGCTCGTAAAGGTCCGCCTACGATGAACATAATTTATTAAAAATAATTACAGGTAGGTCGCCGTTAAATGGCTAATTTTGATAAACAAGCCTACAATATTATACCTTCCTACCTTATGAGGTGTGCAGCAATACTTGACACGAGTAGGAAGTACCGATCTTTCTAATTTTATTTTTTGCACTAATTTCCGCTGCCGACATCAAAATCGACGGTTTCCCGTAATCATGCCGCAGAAAATTACCTCAAATATAAAAACTCATGCGGTATTTAGGATATTTAGCATTTTTGTACATATACCTACCTACCTATTTGTAGTTGTATTACTATTTATAGGTGTAATCTAGATAATTAGATTAATAATAAATTAATCATTAAATAATAATTAACTCGGTTAATTATTTTTTATCGGACGCATCTAAATTCTCAGTTATTTGTTAACAAGATAAGGGTATATAATCTGCAAACAACGATAAAATGATAAACAATAAATGAACATTCACCATTTTTCTCCAACAAGCATTATAAACATAAGAATATTGTGCCAATAACAACTTTATTAATTAACGTTCAAACAATTCAACACAATTCGATACCACGTTGCTCCAACAGTCAATACGGTATAACCTGTATAAGATAATTATTTTAACCCACATACGAACCTATTATATCTACACCGATATAAAATGATTTTGTTAATGATCCGTGGCAAGCGCGGACATTCCCAGGTTCGACGCCGTTATCAGAACCTCATTTGGAAGAAAAAGTAAAAAGTTATTCTTATCTATAGCGAATAGACTTTAGGGGAACGGTTCTCAAAATACTTCGAGATAGGATAAAACAGGGATTCCCAAAGTGGTCGATATCGACTCCTTGGGTTGAAATCGTTTTCCATAGGGGTATAAACGAAAACTGATTTTGGGGGTCGACGAGCTCTAAAAATCGACCCCTATTAATTAACGCAAGTTCTTATTTGAAACTTTCAAGATACTGTTTAAGTTGTGTTACGTGTACGAACTTGTTATAAGAATTACTAATATTGTAGTAGAAAGTATCATTGTGGTATTAAAAAAACTCAACAATAAGCGTGTAACGTACGTTTTATAAATACCATTTTAGGAACATAAGAACAGTATTTATTAAGGTAATAACTCTAAGTCCTTATGTAAGATACAGTCCCCATCTTCAAGAAATAAGTTAAAAGGCACCGCATCCATATAATTATGTTTTTTCTTTACACATTAATAGGTACCTGTAGTACTCCTGCCCACTATACATTAACTATCATAATAACTTAGATGTTTTAAATAACATGAAGCGAGAAATAACACAACATTTTAAATTTTAAACATTAATACGCACGCTTACTATAAGCTTTATGTGATTATTCAAAAAGGAATAACAGTAAATATTATGTTACAATACACATTACAGGAATATTCGTGTTCATAAGCCATATTCGTTATTTAGATACTTTACAAATACATTTAAAACCTTGGATAAATCACTTTTGTAGTTTGCATGTGACCAATATTACTTAAAATCATGTTTACTTTCTTAATAACCGAAATACGAGTAAGTATTATTTAAGATACTTTATTTTGGTAACTTAATTGAAACCTTCAAAATGACTGCTTCACAAACTGACAACCATGTTTAACTGATTTCAAAGAAGACACCTCTTTTTAGGGTTTTTTTTGAAATTAAAAGGAAAACTATCACTAAGTAGACTTTACAAGTTAACGAGTCGACCAACTTAAATTTGCAGTTGGAGAATTGATTGTGGTATATATCGATGTATATTTTTCAACTACAATGTTAAGTTTGTTTTTGGGATAAATTGATCCCAACTTCCCAACTACGGACCCCTCCATTGTGCGTGGTCCGACACGCACTTGGCAGGCTGTTTCTTTATTGGTGTAGGTTTTCACCGGGGAAGGTTTTAATTAAAAGTACTAAGTAAATCATTTCGCTTATTAGCAAACGCGTGATTAGCGAATGGCACCGTTTATTTAAACTCGGATAAGTTAAAGTTCTGAAGACTAAACCACACATTAGCTAAACGCTGACAAGCGTGTAATCCGTACAACGAAGCAATTTTCTTTGCGTATACATACCTATTTAATCGAACCGTGTTACCAAAAGCTCACTGGCACGTGTAAAACAGGCTGTTCTCGTAATTCCAGTGCCTCCTGCTTCCGTCTGTGTGTCTGTGTCGGCTCCGTCTCCTGGCAGACATATTGAAACCCACAGACGTGACTTGTTCCTTGCTCCACACTTTGAAGGCACCCTGTTTGGAACGAAGTATTAAACAGTCTTGACAGTTGCGTTATTTTTTTTTTTTTTTTGTAAAAGCAAAGCAATTAATAGATACGACGTCCGGCTAAGAGCCATTTTATTTACTACCTACGCGTAGAAAATAAAGTTGTGAGTTTTAACATAAAGTGGATAAACAGCAACATTATTTACTAAATCATCCATTAAAAGCAAGCAATGTTTATAGACGACTTGTTTATTTACCTACTGTTGCAAATGGCTTCTATTAATGCCGCGATAGTGCTTGCAGTATTCATGGGTTTGATCTGATCAACTGACATGGGAGATAAATTATTTATTGTAAGAACCATTACATTAAGTGTTAGAATTTATTTGTTTAAAAGTTTTCGCTTTTCTCATTAAAAGTGTCTACTCGTAGTATCAAAATCTTTCAGCTGCGTATACCGTACAGAGCACGTTCCGAATTCCAAACTTCGAATTCAGAACTCGTGTTACCGTTGCCATGACGACCAGATGACTCCATCGATAGCGATCTCTTACAAACGTAACATACGTTGCACTTGACCCTTATTTTAGACAAATTAAGGTTTATGATCGTGTGATCCAAAACCATGTAGTGACGGTAAGTACTTATAATTAATTGAAGTTTTAGTAATTAGTGCCTGTTATGTAAGTTGTTATGATTGGTCACTGCGAAAGGTCTCCGGTTTCAGAACTGATTTTATAAATAACTTGTCCAATTTTGTTCGAGACATGATCATGATTTTCATTAATTAATTTGATCTATTTTACTTTATATGAGGTAATACAGGGGGGTAACCATCACCTCTTGTTCGAGACATGATCATGATTTTCATTAATTAATTTGATCTATTTTACTTTATATGAGGTAATACAGGGGGGTAACCATCACCTCTTATAGCAGTATTATTATAATATTACTTCACAGTGGGAAAGTGATGGAGCTATACAGGACTTATAGCTACATCTCTTTCTCACGCTAAGTAATATTGAAATAATACTGCTATAAGAGGTGATGGTTACCCCCTGATATGAGAAGTTTTAACATTGATGTCCGTGACCGGATCCGTATTGAACCGGACGACGGTAAACTACTTGTAAAGGGTAATGAACTAATAGCTAACTAATGACTAGTATTACAGATATTACGACCGCTCTATATTATTAGTCTACTATCATTTCTGAGTTCCCTAACGTCTGAGTCGTCTAGATATGGCTAGACTATCGCCTATCACAACTTGGTATATCTGATGTATCACAACTTTGTCCCAATAAGTGATGTTAACATTTGGATTAATAAGGAGTTCGGTTATTTTTTTATCCTGCGAAATCCAGTGCAGGTTTTCATCCACTCCTCTGGGCAAGGACCACAGATCGCATTGTGACTTTACTTTGCTAAGTAATTTAAGCGATTCATAGAAATAATCCGCTTAATGTTCATGTTAGTATGAGCGAATGTGAATGTATCATTATACAAATAAAAGCCATGTTCATTAAGTTCGTGTGAGACGTGCCGACGTAACAAAGTAGAATCCTTGAACTGTTGCTACTGCTCTACAGCTTCAATCTGTCCAATGTCGTTTTTAGAGTTCCGTAGTCAACAAGGCTCACTTATAGTTTCGCCATGTCCGTCGGTCTATCTGTCTGTCTATCTGTCTGTCTATCTGTCCGCGGTTTAGTTCACAGACACTTAGTACTAGAATGCTGTGATTTGGCATGAGTATACATATTAATCACGCCGATAAAGTGGTAAAATTAAATCCTGAAAAAAAAAACATTTTATACCACCCTTAGATAGATAGTTAGATAGAATACTCTTTATTATGTACACCATAAAAATACAGCTATAAATGTAGAAATTTTACATAGGGTGACACAATGGGCGGTCTTTTTGCAAAAGCGATCTTTTAAAGACAACGTTTGGATGGATTAGGGGGGAAAGGAGAGACAATACTGCAGGTAGGCTGTGGTGTACCATTCACATATATACAATAAATACATACATACATAAAACATATTAAAATTATCTATATAATATATTCAATAATAATTAATCATAAAACTAGCGCTAAGAACCAAAACAGGTGCAAAGAACAAAGAAAATAACAAATATGTTTAAGGAGAGAGATAGTGTTTTTTTACCATAATTGCACCCTTGCACGTAAAGTGGGGATGATATTTTATTTTTCTCGTCTATCCCATGGTGTGGGGTATCGTTGGAGTCAAGTGAACCCCCGGCCAGCTAAATGGTTGTTTTTGGAAATATTTGTTGTTGTTGTTATGTGAAAATATTCATGGCAGTATATAACGAAGTTAAAAGGAAAACTATGACAGCTAAGTAGGCTTTACAAGTTAACGAGTATCAGTCGGTATCAGTAGACCAACTACATTTGCAGTTGGAGCATTGACCGTGTTGTATATCGATATATGGGAGGACATATTTTTCAACTACAACGATAAGTTTGTTTTTGGGATAAATTCATCCCAACTATGGAACCATTCATCGTGCGTGGTCCGACACGCACTTGGCCGGATTTGTTTAAGTTATGTACGACTTAGTTTGTGTGGACATTACAAGAAATACCGACATACTGTTTAAGATATATGTATAGGCTCGTTGTTGTACATAATAAATAAATAAATACATAATTTTAGTGAACAAGACGTCATAACTAGGTTATGCAGGAGAGGCCGCTCATAAATAATTCATGATATATTACACGCTTAAGGCGCAGACTACATATGATTTTAGTGACTTTTAAATCTGTTATTACAACTTCATATAGGAGTAATGCAAGTAAGTTATGCAAACAATGTATGTTAAACTAGAACGCATACACATCAATTCTATATGTGACTATTTAAGTATTGTAGTAAAATACTTTATGAAATAAATTCAGGAAGTAATGTCTACCCGAAGCATAAAAAACGATATTACTTTCATGTTACTTTCATGTTTCTTTTGTTTTTTTTTTTTTTGTATTTCCAAACTATTTTATCATCTATATTATATATCATTATTATCTATCTGTTTTTTTTTTAAATATTAATATTTTTGTTACTAAAAATAAATACTTATTCCCTATGAAACTGAACGGCGCGGTGCGGCGTGATTGCGACGCGCGTTTGTATGGCCAAGGTCAACGGTGATTACCCGGCCCTTAATAACTTTAGGTTATCATGAGGTGCGGTAGGCTGTTAGATCATGATAGTGATTAATAACTAATGAGATACAATCAAAAGAAGGTATCACAACAAGTTGCAAGGAAACATTCAGGATATTTCCCCGTTGTATTTCCAAAGGATGAAAATGGCATCAAATAAAGTGTTTGATGCAAAGTTATGTTACTAAAGTGTGCGCGTACCTTTAGTCGTACGAGGGAGGAGTCTGCTGTTGATAAGACACATATTTTTTTATAAGTCGTTATTGTCTAGATAAGAGCGGGTCATTAAATCCGTGGAAAGCTCACGCATCGGATTTTGATACTTTGTAGACTTTTATTGTAACTTAAAGTGCATCAAATTAAATTTAAGTCAGATAACGTAACTAAAACTATTCGATAACAATGCCATGGAAAATTCATGTCATTAATAACTTCGTAGTTTCGTATAAAAACTAAGAAGTTTATTAAGATTCATGTGAAATCATTAACGCTATGATTTATATTAATTAACTCAGTAGGAACATTATCTTACGCCGATGAATTGATGTAATTTTCTTAATTATTTTGGATAATAATTAAACTCCTATCGAAATCGGTTTAATGGCCACTCTAATGAGCGTTAACGAATTAAAACCAAGACTAGTTATCAATCTTAAGTGGAATCATATACTCTACTGTGAGATGGTCGGCTTCAAGCCAATATATACCTTATTATGTGGGCGGTAGAGATTACAATGTCTTAGTTACATTATCATTTAACTTAAAAACTACAAACTTAATTTTGCAACCGGAAAACATTTTTTCTCTAACATTTTAATGCCGTTTCTTAAAATTCTGAACGTAATTATAACGTTGTCCTAAGTTCCCAGTTTTTGTTCAAGTAATAATTTTTTACTGTTTTCAATTATGATAGTATAAGTATTTAGAACACAAACTTACAAAGTATTAATAGAATTGAATGGCGTTTAGATTAGACGAATGTTCCACACATTAGGGCTACTTGCACTCGGTGAGTGTGGTCTGTGGAATAATGGGCTGTGATACACTGTGGTCGTTTGGTGGCAGAGAGATGTTCTGTGTTACGTGTGGAATGAGAATGAGTGGAGTGAGTGAGACTGTGAGATTCCCACACGTTATGTCGCGTTTTGTGATGAGTTCATTATCAGTGATTTATATCTATAATGGTAATGTGAGCTACTAATTATTCAAGTTCTTGAGAAGATTTAGGAGTTCTTAAATTAAAGAGCTTCGGAGCTACTTCATTTTTAGGCGCCGTCAATTAATGAAGATTTGTTGAAGGTGATTGTATGCCTCTCATTCTTGAAATCAATATAATTACATTCTTCGTGACGCCGAAACGTTTCCTGAACGAATTTAGTTATAGTTAGTCTGATTTCGTAAAATCACTTCTTTAGAACTTACGAGAAGAACAGTACATAGCCTTTGAAATTCATAACTTGTCAGATGAAACCGCACAACTCAGTGTACCCACCACAAATAACAAAAGGGACGTTATTACCTATACCAATTTAAAGTTATTACCAACTCAACACGATCGCGGATCGTCTGCAAACTCTACAGACACCTTGAAATTCACAACATTATCAGTTGTTACTGTGATAAGTGTGATAACTCCTGATCTTCAACCAACCCTTATTATCAGACTATCAGCGGCACAACTGGTAACAAAGCTTCTAAAATGAAGGTATCCTAAGTATCCTAAATTCGACCTTAAAAAGCTCGTTGTACAGTTCAAAATCGAGTATTGTGATTCCTAACTGAATCTGATGTTAGCAAGTGACAAGGCCCATATTATCACGCTTGCACAAAAAGTGGTGTTGCAGACGTGAGGTGAGGCTCGTGACAGTGGTACGTGCAAGTATCTGAGCACCGGCCAGTACTGGCGGATAGTGGCGTACCTATGAATAGCTATGCAGGTTACTAGCATGCCCTTTTGGGGAGTGGGGAATGCCTATGATGTGTGTTTAGATTTTTATGCCCTGTTCCATAAGTGTGGCCGGCCGCGGCAATCGCTGTAATTCCGACAATCACTTTTATTTCACTATGGATCATCATACATATATTGTCATTAAAGTAAAAGAGTTACTTTCGGAAGAGGAAATTGAAACACTTTATTTAGTTAATGTGTTAGTTTTTAAATGATGTGTCTTACATTTTGAGATCTGAAATAATAAACAGGAAATACTCAGAGTAACATCTCCGTTATTAATTAATGATTATAAATTCGCGCGGGAACCTAAGTAATTAACACAGATGTTATGATCCGACGTAAGAGCTACATTTATTAGAAGATCGCATAATAGATCGCAATAACGCATGTAATAGATATTTAAATAAATGCTCATACATAAATTTAATATTTTACAATGTTTATTGGGCACGGAAACGCAATCATTTGTAAATTAATGTCAGTCATCATAAGTTGTCCCGCAGTATGGCAAAGACCTTTTCTCATACAGAAAATGTTTCACAGGTTTTACAAAGGATTCTTTACGCGTGATGATGCGTAAATCTGTATCCTGAAGGATAAAGGTAAGTTATGGTTTCCTTGCGGCAGATGCTTCCCAATGATAAAACATAGGTCCTACCGAAATACTATATATCTCTATGGTCCTACCTGTGCAGTACCCTCGACTTTGATGTAATGAGGTAGTCCTTAGTACGCATACTCAGCTTAGTTTTATGAACTAACACCGAAGGGACTCGTTTTTTATCAACCTAACCATAAAAATACAAATCCTTAGAGCACCACAAGCCGGTACAACACCACGCCCACAGCCCCACGCACCGCATTGCCCATACGGCCTCTAAAAACCATTAAAAGCCCAAACAAACCCACGATAAGATCGGTAAGTGCCGCCATATAATTATAATACCGTCGTATTGTAGGCACGTCCCTACTACGTGATATGATCTGTAAGAGGACGTCACTAGTTCTCACGATGATACGTAAATGCGGAGGTTATGTCATTAAGCCTTTACAGGTAATGATGGACAGAATTGTCTTCATGCCATCTCATAAGATGGGAAGAAGCTAGTAGAGCGAAACAAAACCATTAACTGATGAGATTTTTTTGAGATAAAATTTTAAAATATCTTATCTAAACTACCCTGTCTTACATAGAACAGTCGATCTATTCTTTAAAAATCTCGTAAAACTGAGGTGAAGTGATCTGTCGATAGTGTCAGTCTATCGATAGTGTCAGTTTGTCGATAGTGTCTATCTGTCGATAGTGTCAGTCTATCGATAGTGTCAGTCTGTCGATAGTGTCTATCTGTCGATAGTGTCAGTTTGTCGATAGTGTCAGTCTATCGATAGTGTCAGTTTGTCGATAGTGTCTATCTGTCGATAGTGTCAGTCTATCGAGAGTGTCAGTTTGTCGATAGTGTCTATCTGTCGACAGTGTCAGTCTGTCGATAGTGTCAGTCTGTTGATAGTGTCAATCTGTCGATAGTGTCAGTCTATTGATAGTGTCAATCTGTCGATAGTGTCTATCTGTCGATAGTGCCAGTCTGTCGATAGTGTCAGTCTGTTGATAGTGTCAGTCTGCCGATAGTGTCTATCTGTCGATAGTGTCAGTCTGTCGATAGTGTCAGTCTGTCGATAGTGTCAGTCTGTCGATAGTGTCAGTCTGTTGATAGTGTCAATCTGTCGATAGTGTCAGTCTATTGATAGTGTCTATCTGTCGATAGTGTCAGTCTTTCGATAGTGTCAGTCTGCCGATAGTGTCTATCTGTCGATAGTGTCAGTCTGTCGATAGTGTCAGTCTGTCGATAGTGTCAGTCTGTCGATAGTGTCAGTCTGTTGATAGTGTCTATCTGTCGATAGTGTCAGTCTTTCGATAGTGTCAGTCTGTCGATAGTGTCAGTCTGTCGATAGTGTCAGTCTGTTGATAGTGTCTATCTGTCGATAGTGTCAGTCTTTCGATAGTGTCAGTCTGCCGATAGTGTCTATCTGTCGATAGTGTCAGTCTGTCGATAGTGTCAGTCTGTCGATAGTGTCAGTCTGTCGATAGTGTCAGTCTGTTGATAGTGTCAATCTGTCGATAGTGTCAGTCTATTGATAGTGTCAATCTGTCGATAGTGTCTATCTGTCGATAGTGCCAGTCTGTCGATAGTGTCAGTCTATTGATAGTGTCAGTCTGTCGATAGTGTCAGTCTTTCGATAGTGTCAGTCTGCCGATAGTGTCTATCTGTCGATAGTGTCAGTCTGTCGATAGTGTCAGTCTGTCGATAGTGTCAGTCTGTCGATAGTGTCTATCTGTCGATAGTGTCAGTCTGTCGATAGTGTCAGTCTGTCGATAGTGTCAGTCTGTCGATAGTGTCTATCTGTCGATAGTGTCAGTTTGTCGATAGTGTCTATCTGTCGATAGTGTCAGTCTGTTGATAGTGTCAATCTGTCGATAGTGTCAGTCTGTCGATAGTATCAGTCTATCGATAGTGTCTATCTTTCGATAGTGTCAGTCTGTCGATAGTGTCAGTCTGTCGATAGTGTCTATCTGTCGATAGTGTCTATCTGTCGATAGTGTCAATCTGTCGATAGTGCCAGTTTGTCGATAGTGTCAGTCTGTCGATAGAGTCAGTCTGTCGATAGTGTCTATCTGTCGATAGTGTCAGTTTGTCCATAGTGTCAGTCTGTCGATAGTGTCAGTCTGTCGATAGTGTTTGTCTGTCGATAGTGTCAGTCTGTCGATAGTGTCAGTCTGTCGATAGTGTCTATCTGTCGATAGTGTCTATCTGTCGATAGTGTCAATCTGTCGATAGTGCCAGTTTGTCGATAGTGTCAGTCTGTCGATAGAGTCAGTCTGTCGATAGTGTCTATCTGTCGATAGTGTCAGTTTGTCCATAGTGTCAGTCTGTCGATAGTGTCAGTCTGTCGATAGTGTTTGTCTGTCGATAGTGTCAGTCTGTCGATAGTGTCTATCTGTCGATAGTGTCAGTTTGTCGATAGTGTCAGTCTCTAGCATCGGCCGGTCTATTCTGTGAAAATCTCACCGTACAAATTCAGGTGAGGTGAGCTTATAATTGAAGTGAGCTTATATTCGACTCACGCTAAGTATTGACACTGTGTATTGACAGCTCACTTCACCTAAGTTTTCGCGGTGAGATTTTTATAGAATAGACGAATACGCTTGAGGATAGAAATCTTAAACTCTCTAAGCTGTGGAACTTGATGCTGCCCGTCTTAGGACGTTGTATAGAAAAGGGGTTCCTTATGTATATTTTTGCCTTACAAAAAAGTAGCCTTTACATTGAAATGCTGGCCATCTCGACTGCAAATAAAAACACACCTACTTTAGACTGCTCTGCGTCGCATCACCTCGACGTCTGCGAGCCCGGGCATGTCTGAACAACTGATCATTCGTACCGAAGTCGTACACACAGGCACGCGGCGCGGGGTGCGTGTGCTTCACTACTCCTTGCCTGGCAGGCACCTTCTCTATTACAATGTGCTATGGAAGTGTCTGTCTGTTTCTGTGAATGTGCAATGAATAATCCATATTTATCGCAAAAGTATCATACTTTGACAGACTGTATGTTATTTTTTTATTATCGCACAGGAAGGAAGAATTCTTTTAATTGAATTTGATGGCACTCACAGGAAGTCACATTTTTATTTCTATGTTTATCTTTACGATAATTCGCAATCGTTAAACTCTCATTAAATTCGCCCGGGGAACGCACCTGTCTAATTAATAACGTACATCTGAGAGACGTTTCGCGTGAGTGATATCGCGGGTGATCGCTAGTGCGGGCGTCGGGCCCGTCGCGTTTGCATGCGTAGCGGGTGCTACGCGCTACGGCGTATTTGCGTAGACGTCTGTTGATGGATGGCTTTGTTTATTGGTTTCACGCCGAGAGAAGAATGAAAGAATGAAAACCGGGTTTTTTTAGCAGTTTAGGAAAATAGGGAGCTTTTTATACCGTATACGTATACGGTATACGGTATAAAAAGCTCCCTATTTTAAAACACTCTTTATTATAAGAGTGTATGTGTTTTGGGTATCTATACCTAACCAGTATCTGCAGTAAACTAAGAATTTCAAAATCTTCTAAATCATGTAAAGTAACTGCTGCAGTCCAGTGTCAGTTTATTAGTAACATGTAAGGATCTAGATAAACGCCAGTCGCATCAAATAATGATTGCTTTTAATAATAGCAATATCATAAACAGTCATTAATTACGTTATTATTTTCTCAATATTTTAACCCGTTTATAAAAAAAAAATAATAAGAACAGCAACTTAAAGGAGCGATACTTGAGACACTTTATAATCAAATTTATTGAAAACACGATAACAATGACACGCCTCTGCACGCTTCGCACGTAACTCATATCGAAAGGTGCACGGTAGTGTACCCGACAAGGTTCAAACTTACGCACCTTTTCCCACAATTATTTATGAGGAAGAGAAATACGTGCAGAGATGAGCTATCTGCACGGGGACAGATCAAGCAATGTCATTATTTATACGATACACGAGATACCCTAGACATCTGTACTTTTTTATAAAGGTAAGTATCTTTTACTTGTATGATTCAAAGTAATAACGCGTTAACATTTTTGATCACCTAAAAATATCTCCTAAAAATATTAATTTATTGTGCGGAATTGAAATACGGAGAATATTAGTGCCTTTTAATGTATAAGGAATAATAGTTAGGTAAGAAAGTACCAAAGTTATGTTGTTTCGCAGAAACGATAAAGTTTAATGATCACATGGTGACAAACTGAGAATATTGCAAACTAACAATCAACTGACTATGAAATCGTTAACAAACGTATTCGAACAAATAAAAGCCATTTTATAGTACTCGCGAGTGAGGTAAGAGTTGGTGCACACTGTCGCCTGCGACACGTGTAACGATCGTAACTATTTTAGTGTCGTGTGCGCCGCAACTTATGAACCCGCCTGAACTTTATGAGAACGGTTTACGACTTACAGAGTACAAGTATAGTTTTAGTGAATTTACTGCTTATATAGATTTTGGATATACCTACATTTTTGATAAGGAATCATGCTAGAAATTCATTAAAATTTACATATTATTGTACAGCATGTGCTGAGGACAACAACCAGTATTAATATATAATATATCAGATAATGTTTCAGAAGACGTCCCGATGCTATGTAGCTTACACCCCGATGGTAAGTAATACTAACACTTTAGTGGTGCTTACACCCAGATAAAAGTAAATAAACTTTACGAACATCACGCCCCCGAGTCCTGGACTGATTCACCATTGGCGCTCATGTTATCTTACTTGCAGGTTCGCTGAGAAAACTACTACTAAGTTCTTAAAGAAACCTAGTCAAACAATTTTAAATTAAATTAAATCAAAATCTAACTCTATAATTATTATTGCGTTTACCTACATTTACGTGGACTGAGAGCTACAAATAACTCATTAATTATAAGACTTTAATGTAGTGGTTATAAATTTAGTTAATTATTCAACACCTGTAGCTTTTGTTGACCATCTAGGACTTTATACAATGAGGAAATAAACAGCACATCGACTTGTCTCAAATTGTAAAGCTTAAATGACTATTCTATAGTTTTCTAAATGTAGCTACTTGTAGTACTTCACATGCTCAATTCTTTATTCATTTTCATATGTATTACGTAGATGGTATAACAAAGTAAAAGATCACTATGGACCCTGTGGGGCACACATAGGAGACATATTAATGTTATTGAAAGAATTACTTTCGAGCACAGCTTGTGACCACGACCCACCGTGCCTACGACAGCACAATCTTTGCCTCTCATCGATCGCAGCCACGCCATGGCCGCCATGCCACCGCTCTATAATATTATTTAACTTGTTTTATTTCTTCAAGTAAATTACATCGATTTTTCACCGTAGAGTCACGTGCGTGTAATGGAGGGGCGTGACCTGCGCCCGCGCAACGACTTATCTTAATGAAAATCCGACGCCAAACACTTTCACACACTTCGGAAATTATTATCCTCCAATAAAAAGATAAATAAATTGCACAATGGACCGTATTTAGTGGTATTTTGCTCTGAAAGCCTCTTACGGATGATTAGAGTCTGGATTATATACGAGTCAGAGACCTATTACAAGTAAAATGGACTTTAAAGCGTAATTGACTGGCCTTGCTCCAGAGGGATCTTTATGGGTGTAGCTGATGATCATTTCCTCGCTTCAGATATTTATTATGATCACATTTTGAAAGCACACAATAGCAGAAAATTAAGCTGCTGAGTTTATTGTTTTTATCTATTTTATATACTTTACTTTTTGATTACGGCGTTGTTTATTTTAAACTGGGTATTCTTATTAAAGTTATTAGTATATGCAAGACAGTAAACGGGTCACAGTATTGTAACGCAACCAAATCCAGAGCAATGCGTTGTGGTCAAGATAGGGAGCGGTCGCGCAAATGTGGCGCCACTGTTGTGGTCAAGGTAGGGAGCGGTCGTGCAAATGTGGCGCCACTGTTGTGGTCAAGGTAGGGAGTGGTCGTGTAAATGTGGCGCCACTGTTGTGATCAAGGTAGGGAGCGGTCGAGCAGATGTGGCACCACTGTTGTGGTCAAGATAGGGAGCGGTCGAGCAGATGTGGCGCCACTGTTGTGGTCAAGGTAAGGAGCGGTCGTGCAAATGTAGCGCCACTGTTGTGATCAAGGTAGGGAGCGGTCGTGCAAATGTGGCGCTACTGTTGTGGTCAAGGTAGGGAGCGGTCGTGCAAATGTGGCGCCACTGTTGTGGTCAAGGTAGGGAGCGGTCGTGCAAATGTGGCACCACTGTTGCGACACATTTACCGCACAGTGATCATTGCGGCGTCTTTGGTAACAACAAACGGTACACAACACAGTCGCACTTCACGCGGGGCCTGCTCGTGAGCTGACCTACGACATTACGGTACGTACGCGGTACGTATACAATGTGTTCCGATGCCCGAGCCTAATTTTTCAGGAACAAAACATTCCTAAAACCATGGTCCCACTCATAGTGTTGTATGATACGGTGGTGAGGATGGATGGCGGTGGTGGTCAATGCAACGTTTACGGAAAAGGCATCGCTTTTAGTGCACATCACATACAGCAGGATGGAAAGCAGCAAAAGTATTTTTTTGCTCCATTGATGTAATTGTTGAATGACGTTCCAGTGCGAGGATAAGTAGGTTAATAAATACAGATAAAGGTATCACATCTGTTACCAAGTCTTGGAAACTTGTGTTTATAGTAAAATCCTAATTATTTTAACAGTTATTATATACGAGTATAAGACGTCTTCGGACGTTTCAAACTTCGAATAATGTCGTACGACAGTGTCTCCGCACGCCAATTACTCGCGATCTCTATCATCGTCGGCGGATTGTTAAATATTTGTGTATAATTACGCTCTCATAACTGCGGGCCGGGCAGTGAGGTATGCCGACGACTGCCGCGAACACACTGCTCGTTACACTGGCATCTTAAGTTGTTGACAGTTTCCTGGTAAACTTATGGGACTTGCAATATTCTCGGCAGCGACCGCACAAGACTTATGAAAAATACGAGGTAGCATAAGTAAGACATAAATTATGTAATTAATTTTATTGGGCATGATTTGTTAATTGTTAAAGAGTGAAACAATCGTGAACTTGGCTCCGCCGCTGCACTTTCTCACGACCGATGATAAAGACATTAATTTACCAAATACTTTCTCAAACAATCTTAATGATGCTAATTATGTCATATTACGAACCTTTATAATGGGACCTAATTAATTATCAGACTCCTTTTATAACGGCCACAACCCGCCCAGAGTGTAACCTCAAATGACAAACGACTCAACAAAAAACTCCACCTTTTGATAAAACTTTTAACAACAGTACCACAAACAAACGTGTTGTGTGGAACAGCTTATACAAACATGAAGCTTTTAAGTTTACCGAAAAAACCGTCGGCGGCGGCGGACGGGGGTTTTTATCAGTGCTTTATATGCGGCGCGGGCGCAGCAGCCCCGAGTGAAGCGACCATTTTCTGGTAGGGAAAAACGAGGATAGCGTGATGAGTGATGAAGAAATTATGTAACATGTGATTATTAAATGTAATACAAGTACTAGCCTCTGATAACTGAAGACAGGATGTCTTTAGTTATCAGAGGCAAATTTAATCCATTTGCTGTGTGTAAATAATTAATTTAACTGGCCATACACAGAAAATAATGCAGGCTTACATCTTTTTAGATTCTTCTACGAAGAGGAACGATAAAGATGTGTACACAAAAGAAGTAATGCACAAAAGGATAAAAAATGGCCTTTTAAAATAACACTGAATGAAAGATCCCCATTTAGCATTAGAAATGTCTCATATTCCCCTCATCTCGTGTCCACTTTACACTTAAAACACGGACCGATGCACAGTGGAACGAATGTATGGGAGCGGTTGGACGTAGACATGTCCGAAAAAAAAGAGTAAAATTATGCCAAACTAATGATGCCATCTTATTCGATTACTTAATGCCTTCATAACTTGTGGTGATGAATTTCTTCATAACTCCCATATTTCGGGAGTAATTTGAGAAAATGTGAAATTTTACTATGAAAATGAGTGTATCGAGCTCTCTCCCTCCTGATTCCGGGCTTGTTTCAAGTAGCGGTCTCTAATATCATAATGCTAATACTAAGAGCTATATTTAATACTAAGACACATAGTGCGCCAAATGTGCACTTTCTGGGATAAAGAGTGATGTTTATTTTATAACACAATTTTTTTATTTTTTGTTTATTTTGTTGATTAAAACCGTTTTTCTAAAGGTTTACCTTATTACAATAACATTTCTGAGCAGCCAATTAGAGAAGATATAAGCTAATTAGGATATATAATTAGGGACTTAAGGTTTACATATAAAACTGATGCACTAATGATTACTGATAAGAACATTGCTATTATTTAATTACTAAATGGCTCTTAATACACTAATTTAGCATGCATCATTTACTAATTATCACAATAACTAATTACCTTGCAATATTTAACAAAGGATACCTGGGATACCTGGATTTTATATAAATAGGTCACTATTAGTAACTTTAAAATCAGTGTTGATTTACACCTCGTTGTATCCAAGCTAATCTCGCAATGTATTTTCCAAATTTTAATACAAATCTTGATATTCACGTTGCTTTATGCGCACGCGCACATAAAGATTTACGCGACTTTAACTATTTGTTCAGTGTTTTAAAAGATAACAGTTGTGTTCAGTTATGTGAAAGTGCTGAAACAAGTTTAAAAGACTGGTGTCGTCGATTTTGCTACCGCATTTATGCAAAATGGACACAGTCTGGAAGAAGCACAGATAAGTTTCGGAAGAAACATGAGATTTGGCTACAGGCTGCAATTCAATGGCCGGAATTACAGAATGAAAATATGGAACCTTCTACAGAAAATATAAGTGACGTCATCGAGCCCATAATTTCTCCTGCTAAATCTGATGCTTCAACTTGTACACATCCTAGTCCTCGTAAATCTTTTGAGGACCTTAGTAACCGGCAAAAAAGAAGACGCACTGAAGATAGTCTTTCATGCAGCAGTAGCAGCGCTGAAATTATGTTTTCGGCCGAAAGGGCGCTTCAAAAGGCAGGACAAAGCGATACAGCTTATGTTATGAAATACTTGACGGAGAATCCAGAAGAGGCCTCAAAAATCAAAGCCTTCATTGAAGGTAAATCAATTCAGGTACGGGAAATATCCCCTTTGAAGGCATTGGCTCTTTATGTATCGATGAACTTATCGAAATGGCGCTATAACACTCTTCGGGATTTCAACACTCAAGAAGGAGCTCTTCAATACCCGAGTTACTACATGTTGGTTAAAGAAAAAATTAAGTGCTATCCGGCCAAAGAAGATCTCACAGTTACAGAGAGCTCTGCAAAAATCAAATTACAAGCCTTGATGGATTTAACCTCAAGAAGACTTATTAGGTCGTTAGAAACCCCTGTTGATCCCAATCAACAGCTCGTATTGACCAGCAAATGGGGTTTTGACGGTTCATCTAGCCAAAGCATTTATCATCAAAGGACGAGTGAAGATGAGCAAATCGATCTTGCTAGTAATTTTATGATTAGTCTTGTACCACTGCGGCTCGTCTCAAAAGGTGTAACAATTTGGGAAAACGAGCGACCATCTTCCACTTCATTTTGCCGGCCAATATTGTTTAAGTTTATAAAGGAAACCAAAGAAAATGTGCAGAGAGAGATGGCTGAAATCGAAGCAGAGATTGAAGCCTTAACTCCATCCACCATCACTGATGGAATTAGTGTCAAACACCAACTGCTGTTGACAATGATTGATGGTAAAATTCATTCCATTATATCCAATACAGCAGCTTCAGTGTGTGACATATGCAAGGCTTGTCCTAAAGAAATGAATAATTTAGAGTTAATCAAAGATAAACACGCAAACGAGGACATGTATAAATATAGCTTAAGCACCCTTCACGCTTGGATTCGCTCAATGGAATGCTTATTACACATTTCCTACAAATTAGACATAAAATAATGGCAAGTAAGGGGTGATATAGCAAAAAGGCAAGTTGATGACAGGAAGAAAAGAGTTCAAGAGGCTGTAAGAAGAGAAACGGGCTTACTTCTCGATGTTGTGAAACAAGGCAGTGGATCCACCAACAATGGCAACTCGGCAAGGAGATTTTTTTGAAAACTACACTAAATCTGCTGAACTGACCGGAATAGATGCTATGCTTTTAAGAAAAATCTGTGTGATCTTGCAGTGTATTTCATCAGGAGAGAAGATCAACGTAACTAAATTCCGAGAGTTCTGCTTTGATACTGCTAAGCTTTACGTGGAGTTATACCCATGGTATTATATGCCTTCTTCACTTCATAAAATTTTAATGCATGGGGCAGACATAGTTCAGAACATGTCAATTGTGCCCATTGGTTTTCTATCCGAAGAGGCATCTGAGGCTAGAAATAAAGATTTTAGAAAATATAGAGAGGGGCATTCTCGAAAGCATAGCAGTATCTCATGCAATGAAGATATTATGCACAATCTTTTACTGTCTTCTGATCCACTTGTTACAAGTATCCGTCCAAAAGGAAATAAGTTTGTAAAAAAATCTTCTTTTAAGGAATTTTATGAGCTTACGGATTCTGAGAAAAGTGATATCGAATTTGTTAACATAAATGATTTAGCGGACATCGATTCTGAATTTGAATTAATTGATGATGATGATGATGACGAAGATAATTAAATGATGTTATTGTTTTAAAATGTGTAACTTAGTAAATTAGAGCTTACATCTTAATTATTTATTGTACTTTTAATGAAACTAGGTAATTTATTATCAACTTACTTAAAAGTCATACTCTCATCAGTTCTTGTGAATATTTTTGTTAATATATATTTCTGTATATATATAATATATTTATAGACCTCTTAATAAGTCTGTCTGCGGTTTAAAGTAAATACAAATGGGGAAAAAACGTTTTTTTTTTTTAATTTTCATTTTCTTTTATCCCAGAAAGTGCACATTTGGCGCACTATGTGTCTTAGTATTAAATATAGCTCTTAGTAATAGAATTACGATATTAGAGACCGCTACTTGAAACAAGCCCGGAATCAGGAGGGAGAGAGCTCGATACACTCATTTTCATAGTAAAATTTCACATTTTCTCAAATTACTCCCGAAATATGGGAGTTATGAAGAAATTCATCACCACAATTTATGAAGGCATTAAGTAATCGAATAAGATGGCATCATTAGTTTGTCATAATTTTACTCTTATTTTTCGGACATGTCTACGTCCAACCGCTCCCATACATTCGTTCCACTGTGCGATGCGCCACTACTGGCCGCCGCTCATTATCATCCAATTACCGAATCTTACCGGTCAGCACTCACCGGTCACCGGTTACCGGTAAAAAAACGATCGCGATTACGTTTGTTGACTCTCTATTCTTGCTACACCTTATTATATTGGGTATCGGGCACCTGCCAGTGCTACTGAGGCACATAGGGACTGATGGCGCTTCAGAACCTATTGCATAGAATGTAACGTTGTTTTTTGTTTTAGTGCCAATATTTATTACTTAACTGATGGCTGTTAAAGATGCATGAAAATGAAGACATACCCCAAAAATTTATAAGATAACACCAGGAGGATGATAATCATAATTACTTTAGTAGGAAAATCAATCTTAAGTGTGGTATAACAGTTTAATAGCAATAGAGATTTGATACGGGATAACAATTTCATAAGGTGATACACTAGAGCATTTTATCGCGCATTTCCATGTAATGTAACATTTTTACGAATGGTGAAATAAAAACAAAAGCTCAATTTAAAAACGCATTTCTATGTAATGTAACGTTCCTGTGAATGCTCACGGCAGCTGAGCATTTGCCTGTAATATAATATTTTGCTTTCAAGTACTCTTCGTTGAAATGTCGCGTCATACAATAGCCCGCGCTCGTGTCTTTGCTCGATGAAATGTTACGCAAATTCACTCGTTTGTTTTCAAAATCCAGTTGTAACAAAGCGTCGAGCGTTGTGCTTATTGTTCGGTTCGTGAAAGGGTGACACATTAGAGCGGCACGACGTTATGTTACAAGTTAATGCTCTAGTGTATACTCACCTTAAGAAAACTCTCAATAGGGTCGAGAGACTACACCATAGTAACCAAAGCACAACATCTAACAACAAAGAATGGTGGCAAAAGGAATGTAGCTCTTTATAGTGTCTTAGAGCCTGTCCAGATAAGGCGACCTGCGAGCGAGTCTACTCGCGAGCTTCAATTTATATTGCGTCCAGATATCGCGTTCTATGCGCGTTTCTACGCTAGGAGGGATTCCCTGCCAGTTATAAACATGGACTCAGATACAGATATTTTTTACAACATCGTCAGTAAAAAGTTCCGTATCGAAGTTAACGCTCCATTTCGAACCCAAAATTCGCCACGGACTTGCGCGTAGTATCGGACGCAGCAATGGCGCCCGAGTATCTCAACTCGCGCGGCGCTCGCGCGTAAAACGAGTGAGTCGAGAGTCCCGCTCATTGCAAGCGTTTTATGTGCGAGTGAGGAAACGCGCGGCAGCATCTGGACAGAATATAGGTATATAGCTCCAATATCTCGGGCACGCGCGAGTGTCTACGCGCGAGTGGACTCGGGCGCAGATCGCCTCATCTGGACAGACTCTTAGCCAACCGGATCGCAGCCTCGGATTAATAGCTAGGTAAATACTTCTCACTAGTATTATGAAACTGAGCCACTATTAGTTCGTATCACAGATCAAAAATAACCCGTTTCCTACTACAGGTTGTTATAATTTGTGCTAAATTACTAACAGACGATAAATTGTTCTGTCTTGCCTGCTCGGCTGTTTCAGATTAATTCGCTTAACAGAAATCTAATTAAAACAAACAACTTATAGAATAAAACATAATACTCTTAACAATGTGCCAGAATTCACCGCACATTCATCCAGTTACAGAGTCCGTGTCACGGGGATCGAGCCTATGTCGTCCATAACGGACTGAACGGGCTGACATCCAGATTTTAAGATTCTTACAAAACCGCTAGGCCGGTTAGGCACAGGTAGGTGTACCCACATTTCACCAGTTATGTTTAAGTCAATAATGTGTGTCTGTGCAATAGGGGGCGAGCCTATTGCTATCGACCGGCCACAAATCCAGACTCCGGGCTGTTACTAAGAAATTCCAGATAGAAAAATCCAATAACACTTTTCCCTACTCGGCAATCGAACCCAGAACCTTATGCTTAGCAGTAGCGTTCGCGACCACTTGACCAACGAGGCAGACAATTTAACGTTATTTTACGATATGATCCAGACTTATTACGGAAACGGACGATTGACATAGGTGCACACATTCCAGCATGTTTGCTTGTAGGCCATTTGATAGACGTTCTGCAATTGTACAACAAAATAAAGAAAAATATTTACTTGTACACAAAAAAAAGTTATGAACGTAAGAAAACAATAACCAATTGAATAAAAACACTTACATATTATGATGACACGGAGTCACTTTTGGAGCACATAAAGTAGCACATACACTCACATGCACTATAACATACACTCACACATACACTCTCACACACACTCTCACACACATACTCACATACACTCTCACATACACTCACACATACACTCACACATAGGTACACACTACGCACGGGTATTCACACTCGAATCATACTCTCACTATATACTTATTTTTATTTGATATTTTAAGTAGGTACCTACGGTTGTGTTACTAGATTAAGTAATTATGCTGTACTATGGTAGAGTGGAGTCTCCTAACACAGGCAATGTTTGCTTAAGTGTAGCCTCCTCGGCTTCACTTAAGCCTTTTTGTAAAATGAAGCATAATTAAAAAAATAAAAAACTTATTAGTATTACTAGTGGTCGAAATTCGACCCCATCTACTTACAATCTTTATAGGTAGTACTTACTATTGCTATCATAAAGTACTTACTAATTCCATGCTATTAAAAAGTAGGTACTCACTTATTCCATGCTCAAGCTGTCACTTTCTGTTACACCCTTCCGTTCCTTGTCACGAAACCCTACCACAAACAGCGAGAGGATACACGTCACACATCCATCTGATATGCTATTGTGGTTTGTGTTCACTCAAATAGCAGTAACCTCTACAAAGCCTTCTTGCTACTAATAAAACTACTCCATCCAAGTATTCTCATTTCCTGCAAAACAAAATTAAATTCACATTAAACTCCTTTACTTCGGCATTGGTATTTTTATGATCACGCGCTGATCCGACGGTGACGGACAGACGCTGAGCCTTCAAGCAGACCTTATAAGTAAGATAAGCTGCTTAGTCCTTACTTAGTTGAGAATTAAGTTAAAGAGAATGTTATGTTATTTTTAGCAGTTAGGGTGTGAATATTGAGGTATCTCTTAAGGATTAAAGTGAAGATAATCCAATGTCAGCTGTACAAGTTGATTAACAAAGTAAAAAGTTGGCAAATAACTAGCTGTAACTCGATGTTAAAATTTTGTAAGTAAAGTCAACTCAACGCAAAATGTATAAGGCCATGTTTGTTTAGGCACACGGGTAGGTGATGTGACGTCATGATGACGACACACACATCAGTCAATCATAATACTACTAGACCACTACTTTGATGTATTCTATCTTTGCTTTTTTCTCTCTTTGTTCTCGCATCTCACTAAGTAATTTGCCTCTTGCATGATCTACATCTTAATCTAGTTTGAGAGGAGAGTCGTTATTCTGGCCAGCTTCCCCACTCATGCATACAAGACAACCAAGAGTCCATTATTGAGCTCTATTTTGTAATTATCTCCAAGTCTAGAACGCCAGCGCCATACAGTTCGGTTCGTGATAAAAACCGATCATTATGCTTCATTATACGCATAGACATAATAATATATCCTGCGAGTCTTTTTGCACGTTCCGGGAACCGAACCCGGCCCTTTAACGATTAAAGGGTCCAACTGATTCGATGATGGATTCCTGTTTGATGTTAATATTTATAAGATGTCTCTTTATACAAGGCTTGATGTTTCGGTAATCTTGTATGTAGTAAGGATGACATTCTTGGTGGAAGGAAACTGGGTGGAATGCTTGGTTTTTAGAAGGATTTCGTGTAAGCCATCACTCCGATGGGAGTCATTAATTAATTAATTGCATTAAAGCACCATGATTAGCAACATTACAAGGTCCAATTTAGACAGATACATCACTGTTCTCCTTTTTAGGATTTCATGTATGAATTCGACATTATCTGATCAGTTCTCGGGGAAGACTGAGTCGATGGGAGAGGACTGTGATTGATAAAATAATTATTATAACGTATTCATCATATTTTGGACTTACATTTTCCATCAAATTCCTCAAGCGAAACGTGTTTTCAATATAAATTTTAAACCCGCCGCTGTCGGCATTCCATGCAGAGAGCGGATGGTTTACGAGTAGATATACATTACAACATTAATATCTAAACACCTAACATTAATTATTACCTGAAGCTCGTGCCAATGCCGCAAGAAAACCGTCACCATTGTGTGAGACCAATTTTACAATTTTACAATTTTTAAACCACAGATTAGTGGGACATTGTGGGACTTTGTACCGAAGCTTTTAAAAGATACTTTCAAAGAGTTTATAGTTTACCTATACCTACCTAAAAATCTTTAAGTTTTATGTTCAGTTAAGTTTTTTGTTGTCCCAGTTTGTACTTTATCTAAGTTACAATAGCCTAATGTCAACTGCTCATCACCTCTTACAAAATATTGCTTTTCCCGATGCAGGGACGTTAATTGATGAGGAGTTCTCCTTATTAGTATATAATCGGATCGCAACCCGTGAAATAATAATTAATAAGTAGTTTAATACTTATTATTAGGTGGCCATCTGTGGTCTTCATCATCAGTTCCACTTCACCAAATGATGCTTTCCGAGAGCAAATGCATGAGTTACTATAAAAAATACCCAACTCGCTAAGTAAATCGTAAAGTATGTAGTAAGTAGTATCGTAAAGTATAAAAAAAGGAGGATTTTTCGACGATTTCAATGGGATTTCCTTGTGGTGGCATCTACATCGCTACATGCGAACTACGCATAACACTGACGTCACGCAAAATCCTGCATCGCACAAGCAGAGTTTGCCGCGCAACATCGCATATGTACAACATCCCGACATCAACCGTCGGGCAGTTGCCCACCAAACACGACACCTGTCTGGTCGGAAGATTCCTCATGCCTCTATACCCTCATCAGAAGCTGACTTGGTGGCCACCTCGAACGCATACACTTCAAAATAATTTCAAAATCGGACCTCAATTGACGGAGAAATCGGGGAACGGGGAACAAACAGAAAAAACATACATACAGACGAACATAATTATGATCTTTTCATTTTGGAAGTCGGTTAAAAAGGGCACCGAATCATTTCCACACACTAACTGAAACTCTTTTCAGTTATGTTTTTGCAGTCGGGTTTTTTGTGTTTTAAATAAATTGTTTTATTTCAAGGTTTATAGTTTATACCTATATAGAATCGACTCATTACTAGCTTTTATATGATATCAATATTATTGTAATTTATTTTTTTAAATCCTTTTTTGTATTTACTAATATATAAAAAAAATTATAGCCTATGTCACTCTTAGAATAAAAACAAATCTAACGACACCCCTTATGTTAAAATCCATCAAGCCGTTTAGGCTACAGCGCGTGCCAATGAAATAGACATACTCGTACATACATACTCTCGAAAAACATTACCCTCCTTCTGGAGCAATTTTTATAATCCGTGAACTGTCAGTCTTTCCTCGGGCACAGAGTATCCATCCTTATTGGATCCTTGAACCAGGGAAAAGGGAATATGTTCGATCGTTTTCAATGCAATTATTACCGTTCAAAGACTGGTGGTTAGTACTTACTTACCTAACAAGACATAACGGCCTATAAAACGATGAGTGAATTTATAAACATACTTGTTTGTGCCACTTCAATAAATATCCCCACGTAATGGTTCTCATTAGCGGTGTAAACAACCAATTATGATAACATGCAGACTTACATCTCAATAGTCTACTGTTCACAGCTAGTTATAAACACAAAGAAACCATGACGAGAAAAAATACATTGGTATCGGTATTCAGTTAAAGGAGTGTAAAGCACTGGCTACACAGACCAGAGCGCGAGCCATCAATGTGTAGAACACGGGACTCAGTTAAATACAGAGTGAGTTGCAGAGTCGGAGCAGGACACAGTAGGAGTTTAGAAGCTATTAGATAGTAGCTGGCATACAATTTAGCACGGTACCTAATAGAAGCTGCTTTGTGTAACCACGAAATACGTTTTAAAAGCCAGTAATAGTAATAAATCCTTTACAGTGTATTGTGTTGCTGAAACAATTAGCAACAGTCCTCCACCGCCAGCAGTAAATGCTAAGAGAATCGAAAACGATTAGTATATTTTTCGATTATTTAGTTTTCAAGTTCTTCGAGTATGTATTCTTAGTATCAGAAGACATACTCGTAGGGGCGCATAGCGCTTGATTTCATCACCAGAAAGCAAAACAGGGTTCCTTTATCAGTGCATGTCCCGCAGGGCAGAATAACTGGCAACCCTACACACTGCGCAGTGCTCAGTACACGGGGCACAGATTAGGGAGCGTTATTTTTTGCTCATTACGAGCAGACCGGTCGGTCGCGGCGACTGACGGTTGGTGGATCCACGTGTTTATGTCTGTTCCACACCACCGACAAAGATATGTGTGGTTTGAAAGTTGAAACCTAACGTAGCTTTAATTACAGTGAGTTTACATATTTTTCACTGCAATATTATAAACAAAAACAACACAGGTAAATAAGTAGATGCACGAAGTGTCGCGAAGGGAAGTAAGGAGGACGATGTCTAAATTACCTACTCATAGAAATTAAGCTAACATGAGAACTAACAGATAGATCGTTATCATTTCAACCAAAAGACGTCTACTGATGGACACGACTTTCCCAAAGATCACCACAAAATGATTTCACCATCTTTTTATGAGAAACCTCCGTTACCGTCGTTTCGTAAACGTGTACACGTTCCCGGCGCTGCCTGCCGGTCTGTCGCCCTGTTAATGTCGTGGTCGTGACGTCAGTCACACATCGCATTAACGACCGGAATCCCGACTGCAAGTATTTAGGGCTTTAATTATATCGTCCGCTTATGAACTGATGGAAACGTTAGGGATTACTCCTTTTTCTTTGAAAAATAGTTTGTTTTTAGTCTGTTCGTCAGAAGATAATTTTACTTTACAGTAGGTAAGTAGGAACTCGTTCAAACTATAGAAAACTACACAAGATCAAACGTAATTCTACCTACTTTACATGGCTCTCCTGCACTTACACAAAAGCTTTATAAATGGACTCCTCGTACCGTATCAAACTTTTCGCACAGTGTGCAGTGTACGAGTAACAATGCCGGGTCAGGGCAGACGGACAACTGTGCATGTGTAATTGTGTACGGCTTTATAATTTCACGCCACTTTTTTCTAAAGGGCTATGATTCCTATCAAACATTACGTGTCTCGCGGCCAGTCCGTGTGTGTAAAAGGCCGAAAGGTTACAGACACAGACCGTGTAGTTTATTATTTTTTCGCCACTTTTTCTAAAGGGCTCCGGATCGTGCGCCGGACCGGTCAATTATCCGTCTGGTAGATCGTAATGGTTGTAGACCGGCAATTAGCCTGCAGGTCGGACTAACGGTGATGGAGTGAAAGTCGCGGCCTGGGCGCATGTGGTACAGGGGGATTAATCCGACGCACTGACGGATGAAAAGGAATGGAAAGTGTTGACTTTTAGATTGAGGGCTTGATCTCAATGATCTTAAAAATATTCGAAATCGGATAGATTGGATTTTGTTGAGTTGAAATCAATTCCAATAACCAACAACGAAATATAGCTATAAGGGCATTTTAGGTAAATACAGTTATTTGGGAAAAATTAAAGTGGCCCTTGGGTAGGTAAACTCTTAACTACCCAAGTTTCCCCTTACAAAATAGTGTACCGAAATAAGTTGCATAAGGACATACCGCACAAGTAACTCTACGCCCTCCACATGATGTAATCAAAGTGTCGAGCAGCATCTCACGGCTGCGGTCGCCGCTCCAGTTCCCACAGAAGGCACCACTTAGTTCGACCACGGCACAACCGCAAGCCACTGCCACAGCCTACGACCACAGCGAGCTAAGAGCGATACCTTCCTCTAACTACGGCCGCTGCGTGCTCATTACTGACCGAGGTAATCTTTTAGTGTATTACCTGTGCGATACTGGCGAGTAAATTCACGCTATATTGTTAATAGAGGCAGTCTGAAGTTATACAAAGATTTAATAGTGAGGGATTTACTATAGACTCTTACTTTGTCTATCACAAAGCATTGCCACTGGCCCGACTAGCTTCTAAGTTTTAATCTAAAGTGAAATTGGTATTTACTAGCAGGTAACTACAAGAAATATGGCAAATCCAATTTATCATGCCGTCCAAGTATCCAGCAACATATCGTCACACTCTAGGATCAGGTCAACACCCGACAAAAGCCGACAGCACCCGAACACGGTTCTACAGCATGCCGACTCCTACAAAGGTAGAACTACTCTCCAAGAAGCGCAGCTTCGCCACTAAGGAAGTCCAGAAGGTTAGGGATCAAATATATCCTATCGCAACGCTTCGTGAAAGACCGCAAGATAAAACAGTCTGAACCTGAACCCAGATTTTGCACCACTTATGATGACCTAATTAGCCATAAAACAGTGCATCTTGTTTTACAAAGCTATTCGTTTCTGGCAGAACATGTTCGTAAGAATATTTATTTGAAGCACCCACGCAACTATCATTGAAATATCTTAGTAATCTTAAGGTACTCATATACAGTCTAAATGCTATTCCATAATATCTACTTAATTTTTAATAAATCTAACCACCACATGCTGAGCGGAATAAAAATAACTGCAATTTGCAATTGTCACACCTAGTTACAGTCTGCTTCATTTGGTCCACTGGATGCTATGAAGGGACTATTTATTTATGAGCACATCGCGTGTACTCACGGAGTTTTCCTTCTATTTCTCTTTATTTCGTGGCTTTTAAAGATGAATGAAAAACCAACGAACGATTAGCTTCACATCCAGAGCCCGCGAGCGATTCACAACTTTATTGTCTTTATTCACGACCAAATCAATCAAAAGTAGACCTTGTGTTAAGTAGTTAAGGTTGGTGCTGATGGTAAATGTGTTATTTATAATAGAATGCAATAGCAATGTGGCCGGGAGTCCTGCTTGGTCGCTAATTGCGCTGACGTGATACCGCGACGGCAAAACGTAACATGAGGCTGAGAGAAGCATTCATACGTGATCGGTCCGAAACTTACTCCCCGGGGAACTGAATTGTATACACATTAGTTGAGAACTAATATAAGAGATAAAAACCATTAATTGGAGAACTGGCGGACTGTTTACCTTTTAGAGATCAGTGCTAAGTTGGGCTCTCGGAGAGTCAACTTAGTTAAAGAGCGAGTGCTATGGCATAGCTTGTCCTATGTCAAGCTATGCCATAACTGGCTCTTCTTGATGATTCCATAAGGATCTATCATCAGTAAGCTGTATCTATTGAATCTATAGGTTTACAAAATTGTGACATATCATAACTAGAAAAATGGCCTATCGAATTAGAAATATCGTTGTCTCTACTACATTCCTAACTAACTCGTACCAAGGGATTTCCCATACGTGATAAGCATGACAAAAAAAAATACTTCACAAGTTGAAACAAATGCCTAAGAGAAACACAGGATACAAGTAATTTAATATTTTTAACAATTTTTATTACTCAAGCTATCGTGGTGATTTAAATCTCGGAGTTAGTTGACATGTCGGAATTCCGAGTGACTATGAACCACGCGGCACATACAAACGACCCGTGGTGACATCCACGACGGATGGCGGCGTCACCGTGGTCACTCTGGTCAATGACTGCGTGGCCCCAAAGTCACCACCGTCATCAAACTTATATTAATGACAATTTAGATATAAATAAACGAGATTTTAAAATTAGTTCACTGATTTTAACAGCTGTTTTACGAGATTGGACATTTGCATAGAATTTATTGGTTTTATTTAAATAAGAGACTCTTGTAATGTGACGCAACTGTAGATAGAAGTATAGCCAGTTGCGACTCCGGTAGACTGAGCTCCTTAAAATAAAGCTTCTTTTTAAGTTTTGTTAGAATTATCATATTGTCCATTTAAATGAAAGAAGAAACATTGATGATTGCTACTTGAAACCACATTAAGACATCACCGAACTGTGTGGAGATAGACGATGAACAGAAAGTTACTCAGTTGTATAACTAAGTGGCAAACTGTCAACTTTTAAAACTTTTAATTAGGTCGCAGGCTCGAACCTGGACAGGCGCTTTACTTTGTGTACATTATTAGGTACATCGCCACTGCTCTCAAAATGGTGAAGGAAAACATCGTAAGGAAACCGGCATGTCCTAGAACCAAAAATTCGAAGACATATGACATCTACCAACCCGCACTGGGCCCGCGTGGTGGACTACGACCCACTCCCTCTCACAGGCCTGTGTCCCAGTAGTCAGTCAGTCAGTACCATCACCTGCAGTAGTGGAAAGTTTATTTGGTTTCAACACCACTCTGCATCTATGTCATTGAGCGCATAGTCTTCGTAAAGAAAGGTAAGCATCTTGAGGTTCGTAGACCAGTGAACAAAAACCCACCACTACTTGGCTAGCGTTGTCTTAAGACTGGTGCCTGTCTTTAGTCTTGTTAGTAGGTCACTGAACAATACGTAGTGTCTTTTTGTCCTGGTATCTTAAGGTTGTGCCAACCATTAGTGTATTGCACCTTTGCGAGAATACCACTCCGACATATTGACGGAGCTTTTTTCAAGACGTTCTCCTTGGAAGTGTGGAACACCGTGTTGTAAGAACACAACCTATGCATTTCTTCGATATTCGAATGGAATGAGAAACTCTGAACTACCCAATTTCAAGATAGGTATGCCTTTCTAAACTTAGAAACCTTGTCAATACCTATAGAAATTACTACAATTTGACAGGCTTTAGTTCTTTACCTATGAAAGTGTTGTGCAAAATAATAATTTTATAGCTGAAAATACCACTGTACCAACCATCTCGAAGATTACAATGTTGCGTCTCTATCAACGGGTGCTTGCTTTTTTAGTAAGATAAACACATTATAAACGCAAAATGTCTATGGTCTTAGTAACGTGTTTTCAATGTAAATAACACCGCTTATACATTTATGTTCGGCACAAAAAACTTGAACATTAATCTAAATAATAATGCCCGCTTACAAATGAGTCGGCCACCGTTCATCGTTCTCAATCAAAGTTGATTCATTTCCAGTGCCCCAATGGCTTCATGGTGTGATGTCCGTTCTGAGGAACTATTATAATAGTTCTCACAGCAGTAACAATTATTACAGAGATTACTATTATGATGAAGGTTACTATTACTACAGGCGTGCGAGCATTCAATCATTAAAGCAATGTTCTCACTCATTATCAATATTATATAAATAACTTGGATCATGTTAGGGGCTGCTGATAGGAGCAGACACATTAGGCAATAAAAAAAACAAAAACATTCCTTCAATAACGATAAGCCAGAAGTACCTAGATTAAATTAAAAAGACTTGAATAAACGATATTTGCCTACAGGAAAACCTCAACTGAAACCACAACTCTGTGTTATGTAATCGCAACCTGATCAATGTTACATACATACTACATAATTCTATACCTACATTTCTTCAATTTTACTGAAGGCTCGTGCAGACTAGGGAGATATCGCGAGCGCAACAAGCAGCAATATGCCTGACGCGCCCGCGATATAGCCCCAGTCTGCACAAGCCTTAATTTTATCTCATGCTCTAAATAACAAACTGTTTAATATTTTTCAGCCCACAACCGCACATCGCATCCCGGCCGAACTTCATCGGTAGAGAGCAACTGGCCCTTAACACCGTGGACGCATGGACCGTGAAATAATCAAATAGCATCCGTCCGTGGGAACTGTGGCTGCCGGCCACCGAACCAACTGTTTCATTGATTATTTTGTCCTCATTCCGAAGCTTCAGGAAAAATCAAACATTTATAAAAGACAGTTTTCGGTGTCGAAAACTAGATACCGAAATCGTTATACAGCAAAAACTACTAAAGGCAAATTGTTATACGTAGTAAAACAATTTTTAAATGAAAAAAAGTATAAATGAATGCAAAATGTAATTTTTTTTCTAGTGAGAAAAACAAAAACGACAATTGACCCCGACGTGATTTGAACACGCAACCTTCTGATCTGGAGTCAGACGCGCTACCGTTGCGCCACGGAGTCATTGAACTAAACATTGAAATATCGCTTCTATATCTCATCGTGTCATTGACGTCATCTCGTGCCGTATAGTGAGTGTTATGAATGGTCTCCGGATCGAGCGATGACCTTGACTGATGTATTTTTACACTTTTACATAACCTTTAGTTGGTATTAGTGTTATTAGTCTTATTAGGCCTATATTAGTCGTTGAACAAAATATTAATATTTTTCACATAACGACTTTTTTTTTTTGGATGGGAAATCATCAAATAACTTCTCCCGCTCTGGGCGGAGCGGGAGGGTGTGTCAGACTCTTACTGACTAAAACCACCCGTATTCCTTCCTGTTGCCTGTGTTGCCAGGGGCCTCGGTGACGCTTTAGTACCTACCGCGACCCCGGCAGGTCACATAACGACTAGCTTTGCGGACTCGGAACTACGAGTAAGTAGTAAGTACCTAATATTTGTTTGAAATTAATTTAAAAAACCTTGTTGGCAAAACTGTTCGCTGCTTCACACAGCTTGCTCTTATACATATATAGAATATAATAGATTGCGGGTTTATTACCTACCTACGTGTGTACAACGTTTGTACCTACGTTTGTAAACCAATCTAATTATAGGTAGGTACACCTGAAACAATACAAGTTTCGGATAACAAGTTTGAGAGGTGTTTCCAACTTGACTTGACTCACGTGTCGTAGACCTCCCTATACCACACAGGCCGTCCGTAGTAAATACTATATAGAACAAGAAGATTAATAAACCTTTTTTCCCTTTTCTCCAAACCCGGAAATCACTTCCCGAAAACGTATCGTTTTCGGCAGTAACTGAACACTTGAACCTAAAGGCTCACTCACTATCCGCGTCAATAAAACCGCTACTTTACACTTAAGAGCCCGCTTGCCCGCGCTTGGCCGTTCTTACCCCAGTCTGCCCTTACTTGCCGGAGGGGTACACTCGCATTTTTCTCTGTAGTAAAGTACCCCCGGTCGCAAAAATCGTAATCCTTGTAAAGTAAAGTCATTTATCGCGGCGACTCTGATCCGAGGGGTAGGCAGACAGCCAGATGTGTTGAGTCAGATAGATACTTTTCAGTTACACTTAATAGTACTGAAATGCGCGTTTGTGTATTTGTAACAATTTTACATTTTGTAAACTAACGATCCATTATTCTGTTACAATCTGACAAAGCTCACGCTTTATGCAATTTATAAAGTTAAAATCTTATAACATGGCAGTACACAGTGTTAAATAAGTAAGTTGTAGGTTCCGAAGGCAAACATTCTAAAATAACGTTCATCTTGTTGAAGAAATTCTTTAAGTTTTATAGTGATTTTATGGATCAAAAATTATATTGATTTGGTTTTAATGGCCGGTTAGCGACTGATTTGCATAGGTAGGTAGTATAATCCATTTATGCCATTAGACGAAGATAACCGCGAATTGATAATGGGCTACTAAAAGCAACGCTTATCTTCACGCTAATTGTCGAACTGTCACTATAAATTCACTCGACTGCGTAGTGAGAGGGCTATCTCAGGCTTTGACGAGCTTGTTTTTTTTTAACTACTCCAACTTCTGATTTTACGAAACGCAGTGATATTGTGATACATCGGAATGATCGTACACTAAGAACCAGAACTCATAGCATACTGATCCCTTTAGCTAAATTCAAGTGAACTCCTCCAGAACTATAGCGGCACTAGGAAACCTTCGGCAACCCTCGGCAGCGGGCTATGAATCAGTGAAACATTAGGGCTAGGTGGCACAGTGAGGGTGTACACGCGTTGGGCGGGACAGTGACGAACAATTCTATTTATTGAATGTATTTCGCGGGAACTGCCGGAAGGCAAGCGGGTAATTTGATGAGTAGCACAAAACGGTGGAGCTGCTGTGATCTGTACTGAGATCTTTGTTAAATGTTGCGCTTCCATTAAGGGTTTTTGTTTTAGTAAAAGCAAAGCAGTGGATATAAGTATACACGGATTGATTTGAGAAAATGGAGTAGGTATAAAATATTCTGTATATTGAATTTTGTCTGACTCGTTACCGCAAAAATTGATAAAACAGAATTAGTTTTTGATACACACATAGACATAGATGAATTTTGAGTTCCATTCCATTCTAGGCAAATAAAAATCAACACATCAGACCAGATCTTCATCACACAAAAGTAAGTTTACGCAAACGGATTTTCATTTAAATGACCAATAAAATGAGAGTACACAAAAGCAGTGCTCATTTTATGATCTCCTTAACGTGCAATAAATCCGGGCCAGTGTCTCGGGGTGCTGTGGGGCATACAAGCCGGCGCTCATCTTGAGGGGGCAGCGCTATGCCCCTGTGCTGACGGAGAGCTTAGCACACCCCACGTCAAGTGGGTTTAAAGACACGCTGCATAAACGGGGCAGGGATGCCACAACGCAACGATGGACATAGGTCGGTATTTTAAGAGCACAGTGTTCTTAATGAGAGTATTTCTGACTTAGTAGTTTGAGTCCCTTACTTTAGTTCATAGAAAGTAAATGTCGTTACAACTTGACAAGTCTTTAGAGAAGTTTTAGTACGCTTTAATGCCTAAGATAGTGGTCAGTTACCCCACATACCAAATAGACCTATATAATTAAACTATTTTTTTACTACTAATTCTATTCATATCTCTCTAGGTTTTTCAGACCGCATTAAACTATCCGTTTACACCTTTATTCAAAGGAGTATTCCCTAATTTACCGTCATACAACCTGATACCATTATCACTCCTACATTCATACCTCGGTTCCTCCCGAGTTTGGTCATGAACTGGCGCCACGTGTGAGGAATGTACTCATAACGACCACTACACCGGCCGTCATATTTTATTTGGTACTTCATTCTAATGGCTGCTAAGGTGTGCTGATACAAATAAAAATAAGAACAGCTGCTACTGATTGTCTGTTTGTTGGGCTTCTGTTTTCTTTTATTATTTTTCTTAGAAACAGACTCCATAATTAAGTTACCTTTATTAGAAAACTTAAGATTTTAGAGATTGCGAGAAATGCGTGACTATACAATGAAACTCAAATAACGATACAATGTTAGATGGCAATTCAACTCACCAACGGAAACAATGACATCATCTCTTGTGCTAAATAGATAGGGGAAAAATTATACATAATGTAGACCGAATACGGTGAACTGAATGTGGCGACAGCTAGTCACCGTATGCATTAAAATGAATATTGTCGTTTGTATGAAACTGATAGGTAATCGAGCAAGGTCGAGTATGGTCCACTAAACTCCAAATGATCTTAACCACCCTAAAAACGATCCTAAAATTCCTAATCATTAGCTAGGTATATCAGTACCTAGCTAATAATTAGGATTTTTTACAAGAACAAACATGACGTGCATGTGCCAAGTTATCGACATTTACGTTAATAGTACATTACGACGACATAATAATAATAATTTCACACACGCTACATGTGTTGCAACGTCTAATCGCTGCGATTAGTCGTGCGATTAGCTCTCATAGTAATTATCTCAACGTATGTAATAAACTCCTCATTCGGATATAATGACGAATAAAATTTTAATAGATTCGTATAAGCACTCTACGATAGACTTGCAAGGAAAACAAAACCTATCTTATAAGAAGTGAAGATACGTCTTATCTGTGAGTGCAGAGGTTAAGTAAATTGTGGGCGTTGAAGTGCAAAGATATCCTAATTGTCCATGCAACTTTAGAAGTCAAAACTTAAGCACAGCGCAGTGTCCCATGATTAACCCTACAGATAACTCTTGGTCCAACTTCCTTCCTTTCGGGTTCTAATCTATTCTGCAGATCAGTAAAATAATATAATTTAACCAAGTCATTATAAATATTGGATGATGTAGTCAGGATGGTCAGCATTTCCTCTAAGTACTTACGTAATGAAACCATTCATCAACCTCTTACAATAAATCAATTGCAAAATCATTACTAGGACCACGATATATATTTTCAATTACCACGACATGTTCTAGAAATATATCTCTTCATCTTTATACGATTGCATCAGTGATAAGTTATCATTAATTGGACTAACAATCCCTCGCGTGTCAGGGCTCCACAAATCTTTAGGGGCACTGTATCTTACACGCCTTATATCAAGATTGATAAAATCTGATAAATCAGCCTTTCCCGGCACTAGGATTCAGTTACAAAATGAAATACATGGTCAGCTGTTTGCTGTTTGGTTAGAACACGCAATGTCTTATGATTGAGTTCGTCGATTAGTGTTTGAGGACTAAAGGCTCGTGCAGACTAGCACGACGCGACACCGGCAGAACAATTTCGATGAAGTTTTTGTAGAAATTGTTCTACCGGTGTCGCTTTGCGCCGGCGCATCGCCCCAGTCTGATCGAGCCTTATGAATGAATGAATGAAATGTACCGACCCCAGCATGGTTAAACCAGACTCGATTGCTCGAATGAATCCAAAGAATCACACTAGTCTCTGGAGCCTCATGTTTCATGGGACTACAGATGCAGAGACCATTGAATATCAAAGAGTAGACCGAGGCGCGGTAATGGTCAGGAACATATGCCCTTAGGATATGGAAGGATTATTAGAGCCGTACCGGGTATGCATCTTAGAGTAAGCAATGGAATAGTAGAAAGACCGGTTTATCTATGGGAGAGTTTAAACATCTTCTAAGAACGTTGCCCAAGCGCCAGTCTGCAGGAGCCTTAAGAGTATTATTCCCATTTACAGTTTTAGGTACCTTCTACATTTTCAATAATTTGGAAGGTTAAAGTATGCTTTCTTTAAAATTAAATCTTGGAATGCTCATTCCTAGATCATTTCTAAAAATCTAATTACCCATTTCCGTATTTCATAAACTTTGCTGAGGCATAAAGGAATACCACAAAGGAGTGTATCCACTCCACAACATGTTGAAAGTCGTCAACATATTGCAGTCAGTAAATTAGATGCACTCAACACATCCCACGAGAGTTTGCAAGTGTTCCTGAATCGCGGCGTACCAGGCGAGCAGCGGAAGGCAACAGTTAAGACTATTTTAGTACTACTACAGAGCTCGTCTCTGGACGGAAGTCTTATTATGTTGTACACTCCAATAATAACACATTAGAATTGTGCATATTGCTGTTCAAAAGAGTTGTAGACTTTGATGCTTCAATCTAACCAGATAGAGCTGAAAGTGAATATTTAATACCTACGAATCTACTGTCCTCTGGGCGCACCATGTAACGGGAAAATATCGATATCTGCATAATATATTTTGTGTTGATATGTATACCGGTATGTAGCTTTGTGCCTATCCACATCGATAGGTGGAAGCGATGTTGCTGATAACTAAGTAGGGATTTGGGGCAATAACCACTTCGCCAAATGTGTCATATGCTGGACTGAGACATAGGCCGCCTAGCTCTCGATCCTTCCGCATCTAGACCAACACTAAACCTAAGGTAAATTATATGAAATCCAAATTAATATTCATAGCCTGACTGTAGTTAGAAACCCACGCATTGCGTCCAATAGACTCGGCAAACACAGCGATTATCTGGACACGAGGACACGGTCAGCCGGACATAGGCGGACAGTACGGCACGCGGGACCGTGCAACGCGGGCCGGACACCTCGCCGACCTTTGTCCGGGGAACATGGTGGTTGTGCAAACTGTGAAGTGTCATGCTATAAAGCTACAAAAAATATAGGTCTTCAAGTGGTTTCACAAGGTCTTACTTCCTACTTTTTACTAAACGTCTAAAACTAAATTTTAAAATGAAGAGTGTCTAGTTTTACGTGTATCTATGCTTTTTTCGAAAGGAATAGTTTGCCGCATCTATTAAGAGAGGAGACTATGACAATAATTATTAGTAAATTTTATAAAATGTTTAGCTATAAAATAAATAGCGTAAAGGCCCGCCCGGGACAGAGCTCACAGAGCTTGCTATCTCACTAGATAAGTGTGAAATTATACGCACACAATGTTATGTCCTACAGTATCTAATAGTCGTTAATCTTTTACTAACTCTGGCGATACTAGCGTGTCCAACGTGAGGGACGTTTGACTGGGTGTGGTCAGGTCTGAAGGTGTTCAAACGAGTCATAAATGCCGTAATTAGACAGAAGTTTTACTACGGAAATTTTCTTAATAGGATAATTTCCGAGAACAGACGAGAGATGCTAAAGGCTTTCTTGAGGAAACATATCAAGGCGAAGGCATATTATAAGAAATAAGGAAACATCTGAATCGGAATCGAACTGATGACCACGGCTGATTCATCGTCTTTCGCTTTGACAGTACCTCTGTTTGATAGTAGATAAAGAGAGAATAAATAGAGTAGGAAATGCGTCTGTCTGTGTGTGACGCCCTGCTCCTATTCTAGATAATTTAGTACCGAGTGCTTGATCTGACTCACACGAGACTAGCGTAGTGGCAGTGAAGTTTAAGGATAATCTGTTTTTCTCAAGTGTGGTTACGTGTGGAGGGTACCTAGGCCCATATTTTCAGATTAGTACATAGAAGTTTTAAAAAGGCCTAAGTCCTTTTGAAGATAAGACATGTAAAAGTTGTTCAGTAATCTTCAACGATATACAATTCATTTAATTCGTGGGAGTATTGGTCGCCGACCAACAGTCTCCGTAGAGTACATGTTTAAGACGCTGACAACACCTAAACCGCGGTCACTGTCAGATTGCATAGAAAAGAAAGAGAAGCGTGACGACAAAACGCTTGTAATTTATTGAAAAATATGAAGTAATTATCTATTTACTCAGAATTGAGTTGAGTAATCGAAAATAAAAAACAACCAAGTTCTGCATTAGAATAAGACGTACTTGTTATTAATTAAATACGTAATGTATGTTGATATTTAATACAGATATTTTGGATTAGAACTCAAGGTAAGAGGTTAGTTTAACGTTAGTTTGTATCGAGATTTTTTTTTCAAAACGTGTTTTGGTGACAACCAAGTTCTGGGAAATATGTTCAAAATTAACATATATTTTTTCCGCTACCACAAACTATACAGATTTGGCAATTTTCTTTCTTAAGAGAAGCCTATTTTGGTCAATTGGGTCTTGTCAGCGCCTTAATGTTCACAACTCGTGTGAGACAGCCTCACGCGCAATATGCGGCAATATCAAAGAATAAAACTGTCACAACCCATTTATATGAATAATGTCATCTTTCAGGGCCATTATTTTAGTCACATCCTTTATAATTTCAACCATTTCTCTTCAAAAATAAAGTTTAGTTTCCATTGGGGTGCGTTCATGAAGTGAGTTAACTGCATTTTTATGGAGCGTATGGTAAGTGGCACTTATGTCGGTTTAGGGAAGTATGAGGGACAGCTTTATGGTGAGATTTAAATTGCATGATGGGCACATTCACGGGCTGCAGGGTGGAGTCTGGGGGTGCCTCGGAAACTGTTCAGTATTACTGTTTAAAGTCGATTGTCATGATGAAGGGGTCGTAAAACATCTTCTACAAATAAATATTTGATTTGACATGAGCTGTTGATCCACTATTTACGTTAGCCAGACTTACCAGACTATCTAGTCGTGTGAGTTGGTACTTGGTCAAGTTATTTAACTATTTTAAATACCCGGAAAATGTTTCAAACGTTTTCCATGAATGAAGCAGTAATGTCCAGTTTTCCGTAAATTTGTCACACAACGTGTTTTACGATTATTATACCTGTCTTCATTTGTGTGCAATTTAACGCTTAATGAGCCTTGTTTTTCTACCGACTAATAATTATAAAGGAACGTGAGTAAATCCAGTAGCAGATACGACAGTATCTTATTGAAGTATTATAATTAGCTGCAATTATTGACTACAAGATCGGAACCTCATAAATTGTATCACGGCCGTTATTATAACATCTCGTAAGCTACGAACAGTAAGTGGCAAGAACATTTAGTGCCCATAAAGAAAACCCTATTTCCTGGTGCTAACAAACTGGCAACAGAGCCAATAATAACTGAGTCAGAACCTTTCAGGGCTCATTATCACTACTATAATTATAATAAATGCATAGCACTTCTAAGAAAGAAATGACCAATTAGCAATGTCCACGCCTTACCGGTAATTCCTATAGTATTTAGGTGCCTTGGGGGTCTACACCACGTAATGCTTGTTATTTTCCAATTATGTTTTTTCTGGTGAAACTTTATCAGTTGTGGCATTTCTGAAATGAATGTGGTGATTTTAATTTTCTCACATATTTAGGGTTCCGTAGTTGGGGAGTTGGGATGAATGTATCCCAAAAACAAACTTAACATTGTAGTTTAAAAACATATTCTCCCATACATTGATATATGTCACGGTCAATTCTCCAACTGCAAATTTAAGTTGGTCAACTATTACACGTTAACTTGTAAAGCCCACTTAGATAGTTTTCCTTTTAATTTCATTATAAGTTCTACTACCATGAATTTTTTCACATCTCCATAAACAACCGTTTAGCTGGCAGGGGGGGGGGGACTTGACTCTAACAAGAGTTAGCACTTTAATGCTTAATCAAAATCAAAATCAAAAGTCATTTATTCAAACTAGGCTGAGAATCAGCACTTTTCGAACGTCAAAGTTACATAAGACAGTCCCCCAAAACGCCCACCCTTCGCCACTTCCTAGTGCTTTAGCTGGGAAGAAGAAGTGGCCAACAAACTCCCCAGCAGCACAGCTGACTGTTCAGTTACGCAAACGGATCCTTTAATCGAAAACTGGTGTTCAAATACCCGCAATATTTTAAAGGGCCTATCCAACGATACCCCACACCGACGACACCGGGACAGACGAGAAAAAAAAATATCATCCCCACATTACGTGCAAGGGCGGTAACCTAAAAAGTTTTATTAAGATTTTATTTTAGCACATAACTCTGATAGTAAATAATTAACAGTCATTTAAAAAACATGTGAACCCGACAGATTATCCCTAAGGCAAGGAATTGCATATAAGGTAACGTTTAACTTGTGAAACCCGTCAAAACGCACGTTCTACAAATATATATCTCGAAACATGCCTTTCGTGGTTAACTGTCAGTATTCTCCATTCTCGCAATCAATATATTATATTGATTGTTTGTTGGTCGGTCCTCGGTGCGGTTAGGCATCGGCTCAACGTCATGCTGTCCGTGATCTGTGCCGCACAGCGGACACCTGGCTATCAACGTTACCTAGTAGGGTCTCCACAGTGGACCAAAGGAGCAAAGTTTAATTGACGTCACTAAAGAAACAGTCATAAAGTATGAAAAACCAGAGAAGACAATTAAATTTAAATGCAGTAAATTGTTAAGAATTACATTATTTATTGTGTGTGTATGTGCAGTGTACCCAAAATAATCTTGCTCCCTTTTGGCTTGTCAGCTCGCTTATGTCTTTTTAACTTAATTTTTGAGTAATTAAATAATTTATTATTCGTACGCTTCTACTAAGTCAAAACAGCTGTAGGTACCCCTCTCCACCGCACGTTGCATATGGTGTTTCATCAATATTTTATTCAATAATTCCTCTAATTAAATATTAATGAATTCCTCTACTAAAACAAAGCTCAGTCCTATAGGAGGGTCACCCTAAGTGTCTGGAGGTTGCATGCGCGCACCGTCACGGATCTCTCAGCCAATCAGCGCGCTGCGGTTCATTTTCAATTCACACTCGGCTAGGAAACGGATATTGTAAGTGACAGCCGAATAGATACGCGCCGTGGTTTATTTGCTTTTAATTTAGAAAGTACAGTTACTATGTGAGAAGAAGGATTAAGTGTTCTTGCATGAGTTAGGAGTGTTGATTTGCTTCTTTTTGGAATTTCAAAGAAGCAGGAAACCATTCGTAGAATCACAAAAAGTTAAGGCTGGATAAAAAGCCAGGCCTCGTGTCAAAGCAATAAAAAATATACGAAGCTCTTAACTGAATCTTCAGTAGGTCAAAGCTACGCTCTCTTTTTTTTTTTTTGGTTGAGAAATTATCAAATAACTTCTCCTAAAACCCACCCGTGTTACTTCCGTTGTTGTCCAAAATTGGTTCACTACTAATGATTTAGTACTAAATGGGAAAAAAACTAAGTGCATAAGATTTTCTTTACTAAATGTCAAAAGTACTATTTGCGAGATTTTTTTTTTTTTTTGGGGTGGGACATCATCAAATAACTTCTCCCGCTCTGGGCGGAGCGGGAGGGTCAGACTCTTACTGACTAAAACCCATCCGTATTCCTTCCTGTTGCACAAGCAACAGGAAGGAATACGGACAACACAGGTTGTCAGGGCCCTCGGTATCCCTTTCGGACTTTCCCGCGACCCCGGGAGGCATCGGCCCTAGTGGACCCCTACACTTGAAAGCTACACTCTGGAGTAGCAATCGATAGACCGTTTACAATCTCAAATACAAAGTTCAAAGTTCAGAAAATACTAATAATTTCCATTAGTTTTATGCTAAGATCTTTAGGCGGGTACTACGCTTGCTCCAGTTATGTGGCCTGCGGCCAGCTAAACTGCGACCCCTGTAGTGGCCACACGCTAACTTGTGGTGTTACGTTCACCGCGAGCACCGACTTTATGACTTCAAACATTAAACATAAAGTCTGCGGCTATCATTACAAATGACTAGCAGAAGGAAAACTTTTCGCACACTCTACAAATACATATGTATATGGAGATAAATTATTTTAGAATTTAGCGAAGTGTGGTGTTCCCAGACCAGATGAAGCCTGACCACTAGAAAGTCACCTAAGGTAAATTGGATGTGAAAGGTAACTAGAAATCGTGGCTATATGCCACGATTTCTTGAAAGGCCTATAACAGACAGTGCACTGCATTCGTGAACTTCAGTGATTGATTTATGGGAACCGCACAAAAGGCGAAAATCACTATGGAATATGTACCAAGTTGGAATTACTGAGAGCGTCTCATAGAGGACGAAAGATAGATACACTTAACCTGGTTTCTAACATCTGGTGCTGTGTGATATGCTGAGCGCCGCCACCGCCACCGCCACCGCACGTTCCCTGCACCAGCATGGAAAGTTAACGTGCTCCGCGCGTACTTTACGACCGAGCAGTGCGGGCTGCGGCCGGGCCGTGTTTATGTTCAACACTTTCAAAGTTTCAACCGGCATATTGAATATTATGGAAATATACGTTTCGTGAACGAGCATGTGGAAATGGAAACCACTTACGAACATCTAACTTGCGGTTTGTGAATCAATATTTGTGTAGATGTTGAACTTCATCAAGACCAGAGTAAATTTCAAAATGACACTGCTTCAAATTGAAAACACGGTTAATTGTCAGACAGTAGGAAAGATAGCTAAATATAGTATTTGTGTCTCACGAAGCGACGCGCGCTTTACACGCGCATGAGTAAAGCGCGCATCACTTCGTCAGATAAAAATACTGTAGATCGTTACAAACTCGGAAAAATAGAAGACACGATCACGCGAGATAATCTTGAATTAAAAAAAAAAAAACGTATCTACCACTTTTACGCTTACTATTGAGACAGCTTACAATACAGTATCCGTGCTAGAATAACTTGTTATAATTTACAAGTAGACCGTGTTTAAACCATAGCACGTCGTACGTGCTATGAAGTAAGACATCGTGGTGTGTGCGAGGCGGCGCGGGCGGCGCGCGGCACCCTGTGCGGCACTATGCGCGCGCCCTGCTGCGCCCTGACAGGCTGACGTTCAGTCAGGTGCACGGTACTTATACAGAATAGGCCAGACCCTTGGAGGAAACATGGCGTTGTGAAGCGAACACAGGCTTGACTCGGAAGGGACGTGCCATAATGTGAGATTGCCCTGAACTAGGTAAAATCGGTTTTAGAATTCCCTTAGTCGTTTACTGTAGGTAACTGAAAAACATTTTGTTCTTTTAAAAAAGATACTTTCTTTTCTAATTTTAATCAACTTTGAGACATCAACACCTTGCATTACTAGGTACCTACGGCAGAAAAAATACTATACCGTATTCACAGTTTTGTATATTCTCAAACAGACTTCTATCACATAATTGGATAAAAAGCCCACGTATTTCGTAAACGTTTCTTCTTAGCAAAACTATTAATTTTCAATAGAGGCTCTTTTTATTAAATTTTGCGTCAATACTACCCAATTACTGGACGTGAAAGCTTCGACAATAGAGTGAGTTCTTAGAATAATCAGAGGGCACGATAGGCTGCTCTTTTATTTGCTGGCCAGTCAATTTTGATGTACCGTTAGATAGTTCGATCAGACGCATAGGAATCGCCCAAGGTTATCTACTGACCCACACTGTTAGTGCTCATTGTGTTTTGCACTTCTTCTATCCTAAAAAATATTTTGTTTTATTACCTATCACATCTTTGGAGCTTCGGCCAGTAAACAACACGCTTAAGGCGCTGACAAGACCCAATTGACCAAAATAGGCTTCGCTTAAGAAAAAAAATAGCCAAATCTGTGTAGTTTGTGGTAGCGGAAAAAATTATATGTTAATTTTGAACATATTTCCCAGAACATGGTTGTTACCAAAACGCGTTTTGAAAACAAAATCTCGATACAAACTAACGTTAAACTAACCTCTTACTTTGAGTTCTAATCCAAAATATCTGTATCAAATATCAACATACGTTACGTATTAAATTAATAACAAGAACGTCTTATTTGAATGCAGAACTTGGTTGTTTTTTATTTTCGATTACTGAACTCAATTTTGAGTAAATAGATAATTACTTCATATTTTGCAATAAATTACAAGCGTTGTATCATCGCGCTTCTCTTTCTTTTCTATGGAATTTGACAGTGACCGCGGTTTAGGTGTTGTCAGCGTCTTAATAACGCAAGTCCAGAAAGGGAAAACTTCTTACCTACTGTACGATATCTACATCAATAGTTATGTCCACAATTTGACAAAACAACCGACACCTTCCACGAATGGGCACGATGATATCTTGATGTCGTCATGTCTTTGCTCCGGTCAAAAAGGTCAGTGGTTATGGATGAAGGAGCGGTAAAAGAGCTACATAAGTAGTGCCGACAGGTCGGCACCCGCGGCGCGCGGCGCACGCGGCTCTGGGCGAAGGCGCCCCCATTGGAGGACCCGGACTTGTGATGAATCAATTTGTGGAGTTATTGTATAAGGACCTTTTTTATAGACGGCTAGTCGGCAAAGTATAGTAGTTATAGACGAGAGATGGACCGATGTTGACGAGGTTTGATGACGTAAATAACGCACTATTGCAGGTCCAAAATTGGTTCACTGCTAATAATTTAGTATTAAATGGGAAAAAAACTAAGTGCATAAGATTTTCTAAATAGTCTTTACTAAATGTCAAAAGTAGTATTTGTGAGATTTTTTTTTTTTTAGGGTGGCAAATCATCAAATAACTTCTCCCGCTCTGGGCGGAGCGGAAGGGGCAGACTCTTACTGACTAAAACCCACCCGTATTCCTTCCTGTTGCCTGTATTGCAGAGGCCTCGGAGACCCATAAGTACCTTCCCGCGACCCCGGCAGGAGTATTTGTGAGATAGTATTCAATAAAGAGAAATTAGAATTTGTCGATAAAACCGTTTTCCTGGGGATTACGCTCGACTCAAGGCTTCAATGGGGGCCTCATTTAACTTCCCTTGCAGGACTGAATTACGGCTGAATTTCTGAGGGCCGGTGGAAAACCCGTTCTCAAGGCCCTCCAGAAGCTGTTTGGTTCCGTCATACTCGAGGGCAAAACGCCACAGGCATGGAACAGAGGTGTGGTGATACTGTTCTTTAAGAAGGGCGACAATACCCTCCTTAAGAATTATAGGCCCATCTCACTTCTGAGCCATGTCTACAAGCTATTTACAAGAGTCATCACGAACCGTCTCGCGCGTAGGTTTGACGACTTCCAGCCTCCCGCACAAGCCGGATTCCGTAAAGGCTTTAGCACTGTAGACCACATACATACGCTGCGGCAGGTTATACAGAAGACCGAGGAGTATAACCTGCCTCTCTGCTTAGCGTTTGTGGACTACGAAAAAGCCTTCGATTCGATCGAGATATGGGCTGTACTGCAGTCTCTTCAATGGTGCCAGATCAACTATCGGTACATCGAGGTGCTTAAGTGTCTGTACGAAAACGCCATTATGTCAGTCCGACTCCAGGACCAGACCTCGAAACCTATCCTTCTGCAGCGAGGTGTGAGAAAGGGAGACGTTATCTCTCCGAAACTGTTCACCGCTGCACTGGGAGATGTCTTCAAGGTTCTGGACTGGAAAGGGCCAGGCATCAACATCACTGGCGAGTACATCAATCAACTTCGGTTTGCCGACGATATAGTTGTCATGGCTGAGACTATGGAGGACCTCAGTACAATGCTCGATGACCTCAGTAGAGCTTCCGAAAGAGTGGGTCTTAAAATGAACATGGACAAGACAAAGATCATGTCAAATGCCCATGTTACACCCACTCTCATGAAAATCGGAGACGCTACGCTCGAAGTTGTGGACGAGTATGTTTATCTAGGACAAACTGTCCAGTTAGGTAGGTCCAACTTCGAGAAAGAGGTCAATCGTCGAATCCGACTCGGCTGGGCAGCGTTCGGGAAGCTACGCAATATCTTCTCGTCCCACATACCACAGTGTCTCAAGACGAAAGTCTTTGACCAGTGCATGTTGCCAGTGATGACCTATGGCACAGAAACGTGGTCGCTTACAATAGGCCTTATCAAAAAGCTAAAAGTCACTCAAAGGGCAATGGAGAGGGCTATGCTTGGAGTTTCTCTACGTGATCGAATCAGTAATGAAGAGATCCGTAGGCGAACCAAGGTCACCGACATAGCCCGAAGAATTGCCAAACTTAAGAGGCAGTGGGCAGGGCACTTTGCTCGCAGAACAGATGGCCGATGGGCCGAAAGGTTCTGGAATGGCGACCGCGTACCGGAAGACGTAGCGTTGGAAGGTCTCCTACAAGGTGGACCGATGACCTTGTGAAGGCCGCAGGAATCCGCTGGATGCGGGAAGCACAAAACCGGTCGAAGTGGCGGTGCTTGGGGGAGGTCTATGTCCAGCAGTGGACGTCTTTGAGCTGAAATGATGATGATGATGAAACTATATTTTATAACCATAATACATTGGTTTAAAAGAGTGTCCGTGGAGTTTCTTGCCCGTTCTTCTACATAGGTACCTACTACGCTTTGGAATGGGCTACTAGCTTCATCTTTCTAAGTGTTTTTTTTTTTGAGGGTGGGAAATCATCAAATAACTTCTCCCGCTCTGGGCGGAGCGGGACGGTGTGTCAGACTCTTACTGACTAAAACCCACCCGTATTCCTTCCTGTTGCCTGTGTTACGGGGGCCTCGGTGACCCATAAGTACCTTCTCGCGACCCCGGCAGGCATCGGCCCTAGTTGACCCCTACCTATGTGCTGCCGACATCTCTTTAAGGCGCGCGTGGAATACAACGCGCCGTCGACCCGGGCCTGGTCCTTACCGGACGGTGAGCTACCCATTGCTCACCGTCCGCAAGCCCGCGCCTACGGTGGCCAGAAATCCGCCCGGGATTCCCGACGCCCAAGGCGTCTCCTGCGGCGGCTAGGGGCGAGAGGGCGCGAAATTTGCCTTTCCCTCAACCGTCCCGCCTCCTCCTTCGCGAGCATTACTGCTTCGCAGAAGGAGGTGACGGCTGCCCATGCCCTCTCGCTCCGTACCATGGCCTGAACCAGGGCCGGACGCGAGAGATCTCTGCCGCCGATCGCCTCCACGAGGACATGACGGTGCTCTGCCCAAGCCGGGCAGACCTCCACCGTATACCGACCGACCCCTTGACAATTCAAAAGTGCCTGTAATTGGTTTATTTGAAATAAATGCTTTGAGTTTGAGTTTGAGATATATAAACTAATCTGTCATAGTTTCCAGCCAAATGTAGAAAAAGGCGATAGGAGGAATTATCATTAGAAGTGAGCAAAAGTTATAATAACCAATGCAGTTTGCACTAGTATGGCTTTTTGCGACTTCTGTCTCACGCGTTACCTATTGACCTGACAAGACCCAATTGACCTAAATTGGCTTCTCTTAAGAAAAAAAATTGCCAAATCTGTATAGTTTGTGGTAGCGGAAAAAAAATATGTTAATTTTGAACATATTTCCCAGAACTTGGTTGTTACCAAAACACATTTTGAAACCAAAATCTTGATACAAACTTACGTTAAACTAACCTCTTACCTTGAGTTCTAATCCAAAATATCTGTATTAAATATCAATATACGTTACGTATTTAACTAATAACAAGTACTTTTATGCAGTATTTGAATGCAGAACTTGGTTGTTTTTTATTTTCGATTACTCAACTCAATTTTGAGTAAATAGATAATTGCTTCATATTTTGCAATAAATTACAAGCGTTTTGTCATCGCGCTTCTCTTTCTTTTCTATGCAATCTGACAGTGACCGTGGTTGAGGTGTTGTCAGCGTCTTAACTCGTCAGACAAGAATTTAGAAAAATAAAATGAGAATGTTAACAAACAAACAAAACGAGTAAAAATACAGACGAATCAAATCGATTGCGCCAAGCACACGGGTGCTTGGCGCAATCAATCAGTTCAACGATATTCTTACGCTATTTAGGAACGAACACAAAAACCAGTCGTGTGACAAATCTCACGCAAAAATATGTAACAGGTTACCACAGCGACATCCGTACAAATTGATCACACAAATTAATGAAATTTAATTAAGACTGGTCGGATAGCAGTAGTAAAAATCTGCTATAAAACGTTTGCCGTAAAATTAAATGATACGATGTTGATTGCAAGTCAATTAAGTACAATTATAACTGGTTTCATGTTGCTTCTATAATTGGATTGAAGTAATATTCGGATTGGATTGTTACAACCACTAGATAAAGGAGCATAAAAGTAAAAAAATATTATGAAAAAATACACTCTAAATGCTACTGAATTGAGCAAAGTATCATATACAAGCATACTGACAGCGTGCTCAACTTCTAACCCAAAAATCTTTATAAAACTCTGTTCTTCCCAAAAGCACCTCAAAGTGAAATATCCATAGTATAATAAAGTAAGCAGTACTACTGCTTACTTTATCATCTTTATTATCGTACCGTCATACGTCATACTATTGTACTTGTATTTAACGTTCCTATTTCAATATTTTTTTATATTCGCTTTCTTATTTAGAAGTACTTTTAGATACTGCTTTCATCTTCATGCTTGTTAGAAAGTGGACGTCAATGTTTTACAGTGATTGATTATTGTAATGTCTGAACATGAAAAGTCATCTGCAGCCTATATATACAGCATTTTATTTTCTTTTTTTGGTTGGGAAATCATCAAATAACTTCTCCCGCTCTGGGCGGAGCGGGAGGGTGTGTCAGACTCTTACTGACTAAAACCCACCCGTATTCCTTCCTGTTGTTGTTGTCCGCAAGCCCGCTCCTACGGTGGCCGGAAATCCGCCAGGGATTCGCGACGCCCAGGGCGTCTCCTGCGGCGGCTAGGGGCGAGAGGGAGCGAAATTTGCCATTCCCTCAACCGTCCCGCCTCCTCCTTCGCGAGCATTACTGCTTCGCAGAAGGAGGTGACGGCTGCCCATGCCTTCTCGCCCCGTATCATGGCCTGAACCAGGGCCGGACGCGAGAGATCTCTGCCGCATATAGACAGCATGACTTAAACTTTTCTGTGTTTGATAATATAATCCCATAAAAACATGAATGTGAAATAAGAGACAAGTTCAATATTATTTTGTCGTTGAAGTCAGCAACTAAGGCATATATCATAATATTGAACTTGGCTCTCATTTCACATTTATGTTTTTTATGGGATATCATTACTTTTTGTGCAAAAATTATTAGTAGTTTCTACCAGAAAGCCTTTTCGGAATAATAAAATAAGAACAGACCATATAATTAATTAATATTATTATTCTATATATCGCACCGCGCCCACCCCGCTGCTCCGGCGTCGCACCGACCGCCGTGTACCGAAATGCCTATATTATTTAATCATTATTTTTAAGTAATGATCTTACACTACTGATGTGCGCTAAATATTAAAACAATAATTAATACTAAATCCCAGTTAATAACGTAATAAATACGAAAGTCGACTATACTCTTAGTTATAAGTACTAAAAAGGAAATATATGGATTAAAAAAAAAATAAGGGTGGTATTCAACTCGGTATATATTCACGTGAAGACCTTAAAACCCACATAAAGACCGGCTGTCATAAGTTTTGATTGCTGATTGCTATACAGGCACTATAAGTTAAGTGTTCTAAATAGAATCAATTAAGTGAAAAATTATAATAAAATTATAAAAATTTACCATTTTTTTTATTTATTCCTTTGTATTCACCTAATTACCTATCTGCATGCCAAATTTGAACTTTCTAGGTCATCTGGAACTGGGTTAAAGTTTTGATCTATATATAGGTCAGTCAGTGATAAAAATGACGATATTTGGACGTTAATATCTAAATAACCGATTGAGATGTGTTTATGAAATTTGGAGCACATATGTATCTCGCAAGTCTCAATATATGAGCCTCCAAATGGTTCGTGTAATATTATACACGGTGCTGCTCCCCAGTTCTGTTACTTGAACTTGGCTTGACACGCTACCGCGTGTCTAGATCTGGAAATAAAAGGATGACAAAGTATATTGGCAGCAGACCAGACCCATCTGTGAGGCAGCGAGCCTCCTTGCCGGATTGCCGCCATGGGATCTGGAGGCAAAAGTCCTCGCGCACGTATGGGAGTGGCGCGAGGAGGCGAAACGCCGGGGCGTAAGTCCGCCGCCGCGAGTAATCGCGGCACAGCGGACGGAGCTCCGGCGGGATCTCATGGCGACATGGAAAGTACGGTTGTCGCAACCCAGTGCTGGGCACGCCACGATTGCGGCGATAAGTCCCCTCTTTGAGGAGTGGCTGGAGAGGCGCCACGGCGTCCTCACCTTCCGCCTGACGCAGGTCCTCACCGGACACGGCAGCTTCGGGAGGTTCTTGTGTCGGATAAGGCGGGAGGAAACGTCCGGGTGTCACCACTGTGTGGATCGCCCAGAGGACACGGTGGAGTATATGGTGGAGGTCTGCCCGGCTTGGGCAGAGCACCGCCGTGTCCTCGTGGAGGCGATCGGCGGCAGAGACCTCTCGCATCCGGCCCTGGTTCAGGCCATGGTACGGAGCGAGAGGGCATGGGCAGCCGTCAGCTCCTTCTGCGAAGCAGTAATGCTCGCGAAGGAGGAGGCGGGACGGTTGAGGGAAAGGCACGTTTCGCGCCCTCTCGCCCCTAGCCGCCGCAGGAGACGCCCAGGGCGTCGGGAATCCCGGGCGGATTTCCGGCCACCGTAGGCGCGGGCTTGCGGACGGTGAGCAATGGGTAGCTCACCGTCCGGTAAGGACCAGGCCCGGGTCGACGGCGCGTCGTATTCCACGCGCGCCTCAAAGAGATGTCGTCAGCACAAAGTAGGGGTCCACTAGGGCCGATGCCTGCCGGGGTCGCGGGAAGGTACTTATGGGTCACCGAGGCCCCCGCAACACAGGCAACAGGAAGGAATACGGGTGGGTTTTAGTCAGTAAGAGTCTGACACACCCTCCCGCTCCGCCCAGAGCGGGAGAAGTTATTTGATGATTTCCCACCCTCAAAAAAAAAAATAAAAAAGGACCAGACCCATACATCGCAGGAAGGAAACTGCTCGAGGCGATAGGGTAGGCTTTCAAAAGATTTGCATTCATCTTGTAAAAGCTACCGAACCATCTAAACTACAGCACCGGCCCCGTGTTGGACTGACCCAATCGATATCTACACAGATTGTTCAAAGGCGTTCCATAAACGAAAAAATTATGCAAATAAATCACACCGGTAGATATGTATCGCCTTACACAGAGATTTACTAAACGAATTCCACTACCAATTAATTAGCCCACTATACCTAGCCTAAATTAAGAGCTGTTTGATTCGGTAACACATGGCGCAGATTTACGCTTCTCTGCGTTGTTTGAAGAGTGTTTATCGCGTTGTATTGCCTTATTCATGTCCCGGTAGGTACAGGTGTAACTGTCGCGTGTTTTTGTGCGCGTTCCTGGTCTTGTCCGTAGCGGGCACCGCGGGTTGATACCTGGAACACATTTTCTCCGACGATAATGTTAAAAACGGGAACAGAAGGTCTCAAGAAAGCGCGATGTAAACACGTTTATAATTTGCTTTCAAGTCGGTAACGTTCTAACTTCTGTGCAATGTTCTAGCAAATTAAAGTATTTCAGTCTAACCTACTTCGGTTTCTGGAAGTTATCATTAATTTACAAATCTCATGTTTATGTTGTAAGATCAGCTGCTATGTATATGTATTTTAGCAGACTTCCTGAGAATTTATGGGGCATCCGAAAACCCGGGAAAACTGCCGTGGATCAGAATTCCCATTTAATTTTATCGTAGCGAGAATTTTTGAATAGGTTGCATTGGGTTGACAAAAGTAAGTCTTTTGTGCCTGCTTGTGGGGCTGCTTCAGTATTCATGTCATGTGAAGTGTACCGAGCCGAACGAATATAACTGGCTATAACTAGGTACCTATGTACGTAATGTTCACCTGTGAATCTTGAAATACAACTTCGACTTTGCAAAGACAAATTTAAGTTAATCTGAATTTGCTTTTTTAAATATCAGGGATATTTAAAAGTTAACGTTGTTATGTATGACATACCACAGTCAACATTTTGTTCAACTACTCTTAATCATAATAATATTATACCAGGTCACTCAGAAATAATTGCGAAAAAAAGTTTTTAAGTATGAGAGACTGGCCATTTATAATCTGTTTTGAAAATATGATTATTTGTAAGTAAAAATAGGTATACGTTCCAATTTAGAATTTTCCTCCACATTATTTGGGAGCTAATTTAAATGATTGTGTCTCATTAAAAAATGGATCTACGCCGGGAACATTTTCGAACTAAAACCGGACGAATCGTACGATAGACTTCAAATGGCATTCATGGATGAAGGCCCTTTTAATGCAACCGTGTATCGTTGGTATAACGAATTCAAGCGCGGTCGAATGATTTTGGGGGATGAAGAAAGAAGTTATTACCCTTTGACGGCTGTTACGGAAGAAAACGTGCTAGCAGTGAACAATTTAATCCAATACAATAGGCGAGTTACGTACTCGTATCAAGAGATTCGGCACATACTGCAGGTTGGATCGGGAAGCCTTTACGAAATTCTACACGTGCATCTTCGCGTGAGGAAGAGAGTTTTACGTTGGGTGACGCACAACCTCACCGATGGTTCTGAAGCAGGCCCGGGTGGAATGGTACCGTGATATGATAAACAAATTTGAAGCAGGTGCATCTCGGCGTGTTTACGATATCATTACAGGTGATGAGTCTTGGATTTATCAATACGATCCAGAAACGAAACGCCAGTCGACGGTTTGGGTGTTTTAAAACGAATGAACGCCTACCAAAGTGAAGCGATGTAGAAGCGGGGGAAGATTTTGATCGCGAGATTTTTCAGTTTGACTGGTTGCTTGGTGTCAATTCCTTTACGGAACCAAAGAGAAGCATCAACGCTGAATGGTATACTACTAAATGCTTGGCAGAAGTTTTCTCTGTTGTGAGCAACAAGCGACCAAACACGGCTCCGCGGGCTATTGCTCCATCACGACAACGCGCCTTCGCACACCGCGCTCAAAACGAGTGACTTTCTGGACAGCACGCCGGTCAAGAGTGGGTCGGGAGGGTTGTAAGGAGGGTGCTCCTTACAGCCCTGACCCAGCACCGTGTGCCTTCTTTTTATTCCCGAAAATAAAAAATCAGCTTAAAAGGATACAATTTTCGTCGCCGGAAGATGCGCTGTCAGCGTTCGAGCAGGCTGTAAACGAAGGTGTCTGCGGCGAACTGGTAAAAGTGTTTCGAAAACTGGTTCAGACGTATGAAACTTTGTATAGAGGCTAGTGGAGAGTACTTTGAAAAGATTTAATAAAAAAATATTTTATTAAATTTTCGAGCAAAACTTTCTGAGTATCTCACGTATTATACCGCAAAGTTTTTATTTTGATATCAAAAATTACCTTATCTTTCTTTATTCTTTTTATCAATGTGAAATTAAAACGTTTTAATAAAACACATTTTCCCTAACAAAATAATGTTTGAAAATAACTTTAACAAACAACAACATTTTTCTGTTTAAGTACAGTTTTCAATGGTTTTGGTGTTCTGTGGTGGAGGCTGCTTTGGCGCGTTGGATTTGGATTGTGCAAAGTTGGATTTGGGCGCCATTTCAATATGATTTATTATGTTTTGATGAAATTGCATGAATTTAGAAAAATTAGTGTATGAAGTTTCATACAAGGTAGGTAGGTAGGTATTAAAACAGTTTCTTGGCCATTCTTCCCCATAGAGATCTGCGTTTTGGAACGGGCAACTAGCTTCAACTTTCTCACTGACTGACTCCTTGACAAAATGCTTTATAAAGAGAAGAGATTTGATTTTTGTGTTTGTTTGTTATGCTTTCACGCTAAAACGGCTGAACGGATTGGATGAAATTTGCCACATGGGTAGGCCATGATTTTTTTTTGTTTTGGATGGGAAATTATCAAATAACTTCTCCCGCTCTGGGCGGAGCGGGAGGGTGTGTCAGACTCTCACTGACTAAAACCCACCCGTGTTCCTTCCGTTGCCTGTTGCGGGTCCTCGGTGACCCATTCGAACTTCCACGCGAATGGGTAGGCCATGACTTGGATTAAGACATAGGATGGTGTATTGGTTGCAAGCGCTACTGCCGAGCATGTGGGCCGGGGTTCGATTCCCGGGTCGGGCAAATTGTTATTGGGTTTTTCTATCTGGAATTTCTCAGTAGCAGCCTGGAGTCTGGATTTGTGGCCGGTTGGTGGCAATAGGCTCGCTCCCTATTACATGGGACCTAAACATAACTGCCGAAATGTGGGTGTACTACAGATACACCTCTGCCCAACCGATCGGGGAAACAAGGCGTGATGTTATATATATAAAATAGGATGGCTTTTTATCCCGATATTCCCAAGGGACCGAGACTTATGCGAGCAAACCGCGGGGCGCAGCTAGTTTGTAATAAAGGTACATATGCACTATGTTGGAGAACACGACGATCCTTACAAATTAGTCGCTGACCGAATCGCACTGCAGAAAACAGTAATAACTATAAAACATGCAGTAAGACTGACCTGCCATGGTGCATGACGTCAGCACGCACCCAGGGCCCGGCGCCCCACTCCTCGTCGTCGCGCCCCTCGGGCTTCGCCTTCAGCAGCCCCGACAGCCACGTGTACGACTTGCTGCGCTTCATCGCATGCTGACCCACTCACACATCACAACACACCAGCACCACCCAATTTTGAAAATTACTTTTTCGCACTTTTTCACGGGTTCTTTTTCTTTCCAATTTAGAACATTGTGTTTACTACTGGCACTTCGGGTTGGTATGAATTTTGAACCACTTTTTTTTTTTAAATCACTGTCACTTATTGTATGTCACAAAAAAAGACCTTTTTGGCACTTTTTGTTTGACTCAAAAATAATTGGCACTTTTTGGCACGTCTTTTTTATTTATCGGAACGCAACAACTGCTAATTTAATTTGTTGGAATGTATTGAGTATTTTGAAGACGCTCTCCCAACTATCTCATCACTGCACAACAAAGCATCCTTATTAGTCTGTTTCGACACTTGTGCGTGAAGCTTCAACTACCGTCAAAATGTCAATTAATATTCGACTCATTAAAATGTCTCACTTCAACACACAATTATGGAAAATACAAACATTTCCATACAATTTAACTAATTCGTACTTTACTGATATGAAAATAAAGTGTACAATTGTTTGTGTGTCAGGAGAATAAACATTTTGTATTCTCATCGAAGAAAATTGACGTCTGACGCTTTTTTTTAACATCAATATGTTAAAAAAAGCTCTGTGAAACGAGTGTCGGAATGATGAGTTCCGTACGTGTTGCGTGTAACAATTAACATTGACTTGATTATGTACTAATAACACTACTAGACCTGATGGTCTGTAGTGCGTCCGTCGTGCGTCCGTCCTCGGTCCACACAGGACCGAAGACGCGCGGACGCCATAATCGCGATCATCGATTTATAATAGAAAATGTACTGCTTTTGTAAGTATATTAATTCGTTCTAAGTAATAAACAATACGTTCTTAAGTAAATAAAATAGGTATCTTTAATATGTAAAAATAACTAAATAAATATACCAGATTGCATATCAAAGTCCTACTAAAACCTCAACAAAAGAACTGGGGCCCAAGTCTGCTATTTTTAATAAACTCGTCATTCCAACACAATCCCATTGTCATTTTACTAAAAGTTCGTAATCTGCTAAATTCATAATGGTCGATCATTGGTCGGTCAATGGTCCCGTAATAGAATCGTGTTAGAATGACATTGTCGTGTTGCCATTATTATAAAACCCGTTAGTAGAAATGATTTTCGAAAAACTACTACTTAATTTGAACAGTTAGTCAGATTTCATTTATATATATATATATACAAATTATTTATTAGTGTTATAAGCAATCTGAAGTAGCAAGAAGTTCGTAAATAGCAAAAACATTTAATATATGTGAAACTATACAACTCAATAATATTTTATCAGTTTAGCTGTCAAAGTCAAATGTTAAATTACTGCTTACTGAGGTTAATCTGTTTTTAGGGTTCCGTATCCAAAGGGTAAAACGGGACCCTATTAGTAAGACTCCACTGTCCGTCTTTCTGTCTGTCCGTCTGTCACCAGGGTGTATCTCATAAACCGTGATGGTTAGACAGTTGAAACTTTCACAGATGATGTAGGTACTTCTGTTGCCGCTATAACAACAAATACTAAACAACAGAATAAAATAAATATTTGAGGGGGTCCCATACAACAGACATGATTTTTTGCCGTACGGAACCCTTCGTGCGCGAGTCCGACTCGCACTTGGCCGGTTTTTATTTCTAGCGGTCGGTATTTTGTTAGTTATTTATTTTCATTTGAGTATTTTAATTATATTTTTGTTTGTGTATTTAAATTATCTTTTATTTATTTATTACATTTTATACAAAATGGTGCTCCCATGGGCGCCCATCTTCTTTCTCTAGCATCCACTGGGTTGGCTAGCTCGAGAATATTTGTTCATAGTGAATACATTTCTCCATTCAATATTCCACAAACACGATAGATAACAAACACTTTTTGACAACCGAGCTATTAAAAGCAATGACTGCACAATGACGTTCTAATGGTAGGTCACTCATCAAAGGAACTGTAAAAATTTTAGCAGATTACCGCATACGCCAATCATTCATTTGTCATTATGTACGAGATTACCGTTCTGTGCCATTTCTTTCAATGGAGTGTCAGTGGTTGACCATTGGAAAGTCATAATGACGCCATTATATTAGTAGATTACCAAACTTGTCAAAATCAACAATTATGAAATCAATGATAAACCATTCTGACACTATTGTAATAGCAGACTTGAGGCCCTGGAATCACGTACGAGTATACCTAACCCTAACAAGGCGATGTCCCGTGCAACGCGCGACCGTTAGTTGGACAATAGTGTTCATCAATCGGTGTAGCCTTCACAAATGAAATAGCACTCACGTCACTCAAACACTACAGCAAACTATGAGCTTTCGTACTTAGTCGGGTAACGAATAGTTTGGGAGAGCGTCCGATGATTGTGTGGAGACGGTCTAATGAAGCCAACGAGTACCTGTAACAGAGAGAACAAGTTTTAGCGTTAGGTGTCAATAGAGACAGTGTACGTACCTCCTATGGTACCTTACGTACCGACCATGTAGGTACTCGTATGTACCTCATACTCAAGATGACCTCAAAAAGTGCTCGTTTTTGTTTGAGGTGTTATTCCGGCGTGGGAGGGTCAGCACTTGAGTATAATGGTTTGTTGAGAGCACGTAACATGTAACTGTCACATTTTGTGAGCTGAGGGGTGCTCTCGAGTTGTTGAAGACACGAGTGGACGCGGGCGACAACAATGCGTTGTAATCATCAACATAAACAGCGCAAGCAATACATATTGCTATTCTAATTAATCTAACTGATTGTCTAACTGATTGGCGCTTTTGGCCATGTAATAACAGCTCCAAGGGTCGCTCGATCAGGTTAAGCTACGCTTGACGCGGTTGGTCCATGGATGGGTGACCATCTTTACATACCGAGACCTCTCCATGCCTCGGAAAGTAAGTTAAGCCGTTCGTCCCGGCTGTTATTTGTAGATCTTTGACAGTTGTTACGGGTCGTCAGAAGCCTGAAAGTCTGACAAGCAGTCTAACCAAGGGTTATCGTGTTACGCAGTAACTGGGTTGTGGAGCTCAGGTAGGCAGTCGCTCCATGTAAAATACTGGTATTCAGCTGCATCCGGTAAGACTGAAGCCGACCCCAACGTAGTTGGGAAGCCGGCAGATGATGATGGTGATGGTGTCAATACGAATGTTGACAATCCCGTCTAAAGGTTGTATTTTGTTAACATTTACTGATGTGTCGACACAAGCTTACGTGAATATCTATACAATGCTGATATGAAAATCAGCTAGCAATAGGTTCGGTATTAATATTGTGTCCGGTAACATATGTAATATATATTATGTAATATGTAGCTAGCCACTTGTTTCAATTAAATACTGTCAACGGAGCAATTCAATGTCAATGAAGCAATTCAAGCTCTGGTTTTAATATTAGCATATTAATTAAAACAAGGTAAGGAATTAGGTAAGATATTAAACTACGTTCGGAGCTTGCGCCCACGCTCCAGTGCGGAATTAGAACGATGACGATTAGACGACATTCATGTTCTTGATGTTTTCAATATTGTCTTAACCAAAACATCAAAAACCATTATTAAAATAGTTGTCAAAAACGCGGTCCACAACAAATTACAAAAAAAAAAGTAAAAACTGTCTTCTCAAGTTTGTTATGTGTAGAGCAGAACAAAATTAACTAGGTAAGTCCTCGTCCTTTTCGAAGTCGGTTAAAAACATAGTAAAACATGGAGTTGTTTTGTTCAACAAGTTGTAAGAGCCAAGTACATAGTAATACCCGCTTACCAAGGACTCACTACTTCAGTGGTTGGTGTGCGGGCGGCTGACACACAGTAGGACACAAGACGCGGTATAAGTTATTGTGGAACTGTGACAGGGACAGACAACAACGACGACATCAATCCATGAATAAGTCAAAATAATATGAAGCAACAAACAGTTTTCCGGAAGTGACTGTAGAGGGTTTGAAATGCTGGTTACAGTAGTTACTTAAGGGTCGGGTAATCGCCGTTGACCATACATGACAATGTGTGTGTCGCGCTCACCAGCCCGCGCCGTTTGGTTTAATAGGCATTATTTATTTTTAGTAACGAAAATATAAATATTTGGAAAAGTCACAGATCGAATTATAAAGTAGTTTACTACAATACTTAAACACACATAGAATTAACGTGTAAGCGTTTAACATATATTTTTGCATAACTTACTTGCATTATACTCGTATGAAGGCGTAATAACATTTAAAAGTCACTAAACACATATGTATATCTGCGCCTTAATATTTTAGATTCAAATATGCAAAAGTTTTAATTCTTGTCAACCAAATAACAGGTGCATACAATATCAGAAGTTATTCACATGATTAAAGCCATTCGCCGACCTATTTTCAATATTTGTGAAAACTTATGTGGAGATATTGCCATAAGATATCATTATGCTTGATTGTGGCTTGACCGCTTGACTCACTTAGTTTTCAAACCCACAGCAAGCATTCATTTTTAATTATAGGTATAGATACATAGTTGATATGAATTGAATACGACGTTAATAGCCGCCTGCAACTACTCTGTGTACACTCGCAGTAAGTACTGGATGGTACTCGCGGGGAAATCTGGCGAAAGCAACAAGTTTGAGAAAACCAATAAAACTGTTAGCTTATGCAATTATCTGATAACTGGTAGGTACCAGTGGGGTAGACACCTGGGTCACGTACCTACACGGTGGTCAGGCGATATGTTATAGTGGTGGTTAATGTTTCAACAGCCGGGTAATGACGATGAATGTGGCGCTGGGACCCGCCGGGTACTAGATTATAGGACAAGCAGCTAGCCAGCTTGTACCTTGCTGGACTGAGAGAAGGCAGAACCAAAGTATTATTTTATTGATTTTTAGTATATATCATTATGAATTACTTACTGCTTAATAGAAAAGTTGAATTAAAAAATGTAATTGATTTTGAATATGAAAACTTTTGCTACTCACCACTAGCGTGAAACTAAATATAAATGAATTCAAGCGTTCCTATAAAATAAATCATGATGACAGTTAGTGGATTTTCATTTTATACGACAGTCTTGTGCCCCGAGCGGCGAGTAAACTTTTAAATGAGTTAGAGAAATGTGCAAGTCAGCGTCAAATGAAAAGTTCGCGGCGTGGGGTCGGTGCTCACCTAGCTTTGGGAAGAATATCTACATTCTGCAAAAGTCAGAAGGTCCGCAATCAGTGAACTGTATAATGGATAGTCACATTATGGTGCGCTTATAAATGGACGATACAGTCGTGTGGGATTATTTATATGACCACGCAATATTATTTCGTACATACATGTAATTATGCAGCGTACAAGGCTGCTGCTGTAGAGAGAAGAGTTTTATGCACCAAGTAGACTGATCAAATCAAAATTAAGAATATTCCATAGTTCTATTTCACTTACAAGCCGTGTGGAATATCTGAGTGAGCCTTTTATTCCTTTTTATTATGTGACACCGGTGACAACGCTTTAAACTGTGGAAAATTCAAACTATCACTCATATGACTTGCTTTTTGAACTAAGAATAGAAAAAGATATTCACCTCAGTCGTTTGCCCGGTTGGTCTTGTTTTCACAAGCTCGGCTTGTGTGAAGTGTAATTAGATTTATCTTTATGAAATTCCTTCTCCAAGTTATATAAGTTCCTGGGTACCGACTGATTTTTTGGTTGATATATAGCTGGTGCTTATTTTCATCGGCACTGTTTCAAAAATACTGGCCGAACTTTCGTTCAGTAATAACGACAGCGCGTTGTCACGCAACCTGAGAAAGACTTGACCCAAGTACTGGATTCCAATAAGTTAAGAAGGGTTAAGAGGCGTGACTGTGACGTGAAGAAAGATAGCGTTTATAACAATATGATACTGTGCGTGGAGAATGTTTAAATGTAAAGTGCCATCTGTCGGTTGAACAGAGAGGAGTGTTCAGTGAGTGGCGTGTGGTGGGCATGCGGGGCGCTTCTTGCGGGTGGCCGTTACCACGAGGCAAGAAGACTAAGATGCGTGTCGTTGAGCACACTGCGGTTGTGTATGCGACTATTAGAGACGTCACAAAACGCAATAGATCAGAACAAGTTACAGTATTGGAACTTTACACTGGGCCAGGTCATCAGATTAATCTATCGTCACCATCATCATCTGCCTGCCTTTTCCCAACTACGTTGGGGTCGGCTTCCAGTCTTCATCCAGCACCGGATGCAGCTGCATACCAGTATTTTACATGGAGCGACTGCCTATCTGACCTCCACAACCCAGTTGCCGGGTAACACGATACCCCTTGGGAAGACTGGTTGTCAGACTTTTGGACTTCTGATTAGATCAGATTAATCTATCAAATTAACTAAACAATTCTAACTTGTATTTAATATGCCCGGTAATGTGCTCTGCAATCTCAAGGATGAGCCCTGTTTGGTTTGATAGGCCTGCGAAGAGACCTGTCGTTTTTCTTCTTAATAAGCTACTTTTTCCCCCGACAACGGCGATGCTTAAAGTGGCGGTGATTTGTGCTGCCAACCAATACAGATCGCTAAGCACACACAGTTTTTACCCAGATCCGAATAGTAGCGCACTAGTAAGCGTTCATCCTGTTCTGACCGTAAATCGTAATGTTTGTCACACCGGTGAGTACTGCGTACTGTGTGTGCTGTGACCTCACGGCGCGGCGTCACATTTCACACCTCCACACCTGTGACGCGGAAACAATGCTGTTGTTACTGGTTCCGTAGAGCTGCTTCAACTGAAGGCATGTTTATGGGGAGCTACGAAGAACTGAACGGGGCATTGTCAAGCTAGATGGATGAAATTAGGTCAGTACGTGCCGATCACCTTTCGTTATTTACCACATAAGCCTAAGTAGGTACTGCTCAATATGAAGCGCATACTTATTTGTCCAATATTTTGGACCAAAGTTAGTGCTTTCTCAAATCTCACTTTTTATGGTAATAAACTAATAACGTTACTGCTAACTTTCACGGGCATTGGAATTTAAATAAAGTGTAGTTTGCTACTTGTTGACTATAAACCGATATCGTTAATGTTCATGTAAGTGGGGAATTGAATAGGGTTCATTTTAATGGTCTGTAACAAGCAGCTTAACAGGTAATTAATTAGCCAACCATAAATAAACACATGAAACAGCACAATTACACGAGATTTCTATTAAAGTCAGATTTATTGTCGACTCTGGGTTTTCGAATCAATATTCTTGCGGCGTATCTCGAAAGAAATTGAGCAAATATTGAATGAAGCTCATAGACTCAGTTGTGCTTGTGTCGAATCTATTTCAGAGCAAGCCGTAGAGTCAAGCGTGACCCGTGCCACGAGCAGCGTGACGGCATCGTCACTCCAGCAACATCTATAAATTGTGTTAAATATTGCTCAAAGCCGAAGATTACTGAAGAGCTCCGATGAACGACGAGTTTTTGTTGAACGTAAAGCTTGAACATGGCTTGAACAATATAGACTTGATCAGTAAGATGCTGTTTCTTGTTTATTGGTTAAACGTGTTCACGTAATGAAGTGCAGAAGGTATAGTCTAAACAAAATAATTATTATAATATTTATGAGGTGACACACAGTACCTACAGACATGATGATGAGTTGGCACACACAGTACCTGCAGACATGGCTGCTGGGATCTAGTCTGAATGGGCATATTGTATGTATGTGACTGCTAAGGCGTGTACGCACGAACGAACAGAACATGGTGAACACGAACATCGAACACGGAACATTTGGTTCATATGTGTGGACGTAAAGGCGTGTACGCACAAACGAACAAAGCATCGTGAACACGAACATCGAACACGGAACATTTGGTTCATATGTGTGGACGTAAAGGCGTGTACGCACAAACGAACAAAGCATGGTGAACACGAACATCGAACACGGAACATTTGGTTCATATGTGTGGACGTAAAGGCGTGTACGCACAAACGAACAAAACTCGTTTGTGTGCACCATGTTTTTGTTCGTTCGTGCGTACACGCCTTTAACTATCAAACCGAACACGAACACCATACGAACACAGTTCGCCTTTTTTCGCGCTACACGCCTAAGACGCGTCTACGCACGTAGGCGTTACACTCTTATTTTAATTTTGTTTTAGGTAATAAGGTTTTGTATGATATTGCTGTCAGTGTATTGTAAGGTTTGACTGGAAAAAGGAACCTTACATCACGCAGAAAAATGACTCTGGTTGCATTCGAATATTCGATCACTCAAGCGTATTAGTTTTAAAATTGAATATGTGGAAATTGTTTAAAAAAAACAACAGATAAATGATTAAAAAAGAAAAAAGGTTTTATTGTTTCTCTTAAAATTGTTATATAACTCAGAATTGAGGCAGCCTCGGTATGTTAAAAGTATACTTGTGATGGGGTGACCTCGCAACTTCCCCTGCGTTACTAGCTACAATGTTGAGACATAATTAAAAATACAAAACCAAAAATCAAAATAAGGAACAGTAATAAAAGAACAAAAATAAAAAGTTTAGGTACCTAGTAAGGATGTTACAAAAATTGTTGAAGGAGGTAGGTGTAGTGTTTGTGTGTGTGTGTGTGTATATGTGGTGTGTGGGTGTGACTGGATGAATGTGTTTAATGATTGGATAAGTGGTGTTTGTTATGGTTGGGAAGAGGTTCATCATTAGCATGTTCTGGTTAATATAACTTCAATTTCATCGTACGTTTGTGATTTTAGCCATTCCGTTAGAGTATTTTTACAATCGTACCGCAGCATGGGTTAAATATTCAATTTAAGGTTCAATTTATTATAAATGTTAGTTGATTGAGTATTATACTGACGCCGTGCGAAAACCGTACGGACGCGAGGGGAGTGGGCCATTCATTCACAATATCTTTACGTCTTTTATCGAGATTTGATACATCAAATGCGAGGGTCTTGTGCAAATGGAAAGTTATGTTCAATACGTATAATTTCCGAACAGTGAGCAGATTACTAATCTTGTAAAGGTTGTCTGTAGAGTATCGAAAGGGTTTAAAATACATCACTTTGATGAGAGATCTTTGAGCCCTTTCTAGGTCTAGAAATTTGGTCTTGGTGGCCCCACCCCAGATCGGTATACAGTATGTGATGATTGATTGATTGGGCCAGAGCAGTGTAGATTTTATTAAGTAGCGACGGGGGCATCACACGCCGCAACGTTTTAAAATCCATATAAGTTTCCTGACCCTGGCCATAGTATTTCGATATGGGTGTGCCAGGACAATCTTTGGTCAACTGTTATACCAAGATATTTGGTGAATCTAACTTGTTGTATGCTTTGACAATTGCAGGGATACCTAATGGGAGTTTGCACACTCATGGATCACGATCCCAAAATCAGCACCTGGCTGTGTTCTATGATTTGGAGTAAAGCAGATGAAGTTCGTTTTAGATACATTCATCTCTCTATGATAGATGCATAAAAGTGAGCACGTCCTCTTGAAATAAATCGCGAACATTCAATATTGCTTATTTTCTTATGTAAAGTATATTTACTCAATACAGGGTGATGACATCGACGCGCAAACTTTTACCATAAATTCAGCACATATTCTAAACCTCAGCGTAGAAATCTACCGTTGGTTATTAAAAAAATGTCTGTTCCATACATTTTGACGAGGTCCCTGACATCCTGTATGATAATTAAATAAATAAATGCTAGTGTACGAGTAATAGTGCCTGTAATATGAGTATGACTGTATTTATATGCAACTATGATTACTATAAAGCATACTATACGCCCGACTCCGGATACCTAAGTTCTTATGCACCAATGGTGTATCACGCGACATTTCACAAGATGAATAGCTTCTTTCTAAACGTTCTTAATTAATTTCACAATTCCATAGAATTCTAATTTGGCTGTGGACTGAACCCAATGGTCCTTCTGTGCATAACAAATAGGTGGTGTTTGTTCTAACTCACACACAAACATACAGACGTGTACGTACACTATACAGACTTGGCATGCGTGTACGCAGCGCGAAGGGCGGGGCAAGGCCGCTGGAGGTCGAGTGTCTGTGTGACTCGGGGGCGAGTATGTCCACAAGGTCTGTGGAGACGAGGTGAATATATGTGGTAATTGTGTATTGATAATACAATGGCGCATAGAAATTCAAAATAAATTATGTTAAATGCATTGGCAGAGACAGTGTCGCCGCCACAGCAAAAATGCAGCAGTTCGTCACATGAGCCCAACACAAATTCCCGAATCAACCGGTCACATGGTGTGACGTGATGTCATAGCCACATGTATTACATATGTTTGCTGTTGGTAGTACTTACCACATTACACACTAGGTCGTAGTGAGTGAGGCGGCGTCTGCAATGGGAACGTAGCGAAGGAAAAACAAGGCTTATCATTACAGAGTACAGCCGCTTTGTAATATGCTAATGAAGGAAAGACACATCTAGACTTTATATCGTAAAGTAAGCAAGTTCGCAAAGTTTTTCAGAATACAAGATTATACATTGTGTCACCCTATGTGAAATTTCTTTATTTTGTATGGTGTTTTTTATTTTATGGTGTAGGTACATAAAAGAGCATTCTATCTATACAAAAATCATCTTCTTGATCCTTAAGTGCCAGAGGAATCCGATACGGTTAACATCAGAATCAAATTTTTGTTCACTTCCATAGTAGGTAGATGGAACCGCCGCCGTGTGAATATTACAATATTATCAAACTACCTAAACATTGTAAATAAACCAAAAAGAAAAGATAAACTAAAAAGCATAAAATAATTTAAAATAAATTTGAAATATGGATAGAGTGATGACACTAGAATAGAATAGAATAGAATGCATTATTTTGTCACAATATTGTACAAAGTTGTTATGTGTGTATTACGATCAGAATATTCTGCCGTTTCCGACGTACAAATATAGTTTGATTGTGGGTCATCATTACATTAAAATTACATTATTATTCTAATTACAGATAATTTAAATAAACTGAACAATAGTTGTAAAAGAGATTAATATATAGGTCAAAATTCAATAAGGTCACGGATATAATATATGATTTATAGGCGATACCTATGGGCAATAATGTCCCATATTTAGGTAAATTTTTCATTATTAAAATCTTCAGTCTTTTTTATATGCTTATATGAATTTGCTTATATGAAAGTTAAATAATTTACATTTAAATATTCTGAGGCTAGGAATTTTGAAGCCATCAGGTAATTTGTTATAAGTAGTAATGGACATGCATTATTGGAAAAAAAAATATTTCTTATTTCAAACTTATTTAAAATTATTTTCTACTTTTTAGTTTAGTTTTCTATTAAAGCGTCTTTTTTATTTTTTTAAACTATTATTTTAGTTTGGTAAATCGTTAAAGCGTGTATTTTTTTACCACAATTTTTTTTTTAGTTACATTTACGAAACTCTCCAGTTGACCCTGCCAGTAGACATATGCTCCTATTCGTGCTGTAAAAATTAAACATCTTCCGGCACCATGGCTTACAGACGATATTAGAAGTATTATGCACAGGAAGTCTGTAACCAAAACTAAATTTAAGTGTCGGCCCTCTCCGTCGAACCGGGAGATCCTTGTGGATGCCCAACGCCGCCATATCCACACCTCAGTTGAAAACGGAGATCCAGCTAAAGTCTGGAAATTTCTTAAATCCTTGGGAGTTGGAAAAACGCGCCAAGAATCGATTCCTAAAAACTTAGATATTGATCTACTGAATCAACACTTCTCATCTTCGTCCCACTGTAACAGGACCATGAAGGCAGCTACAATAAACTATCTTTCAAATCTTCCAACTCCGGACCATCTCCCATTTATTTTTAGTCAATTTTCTGATTGTGATGTTAAGAAGAGCGTAGTTTCAATCACATCTAACGCAGTTGGTAGTGATTGTGTAAGTCGGAAAATGATACTCCCTGTCCTCGACGAAATCCTTCCTATCCTATGTTATATCCTAAACTACTCTATATCCTACGGTGTTTTTCCATCGATGTGGAAAGAGGCAAAAATCACTCCTTTACCCAAAAAATCTAATCCTACTTCCTTTTCCGAATACCGTCCTATCTCCATCCTGCCTTTCCTCTCCAAAGTCCTAGAACAACTTGTCCACAGTCAGCTTAGTGATTTTCTTTGTAAGAATAGCCTGCTGAATCCTTTCCAATCCGGTTTTCGTCCTGGTCATAGCACCACTACAGCCTTAGTTAGCGTCACTGATGACATACGGTTAGGCATGGAAGGAGGAAATCTGACGGTTCTTTGCTTGCTGGATTTAGTAACGCATTTAATACTGTCGATTTCGATATCCTGCTTGGCATGCTTCGCTCGCTTAATATATCTCCAACGGTGATTGACTGGTTTCGTAGTTACCTGTATGGCCGCCGGCAACGTATATGCATAGAAGAGTCTTGCTCTTCTTGGTGTTATACTTCTGCCGGTGTACCCCAGGGTGGCGTTTTATCTCCTTTACTCTTCGCAATATTTATAAACTCAATTTCTAAAAAACTTCTTTCTTCCTACCACCTTTATGCAGATGATTTACAAATATATAAACAAGCTACCCCTGCAGATTTGGTTGATGCAATTAATATTGTAAACAAGGATTTGGGTTCAATTTGCGAATGGAGTGAGGCACATGGGTTGCAGGTTAATCCATCGAAGACTCAGGTCATTGTTGTTGGCAGCTCAAGGTTGACCCCCAAGATAAACTGGTCACAACTTCCCCAAGTTCAATTTAACGGAACTGCTATTCCAGTAAGCGAAAAGGTTAAGAACCTTGGAGTTTGGCTCGACAAACATCTTTCTTGGGGTCCCCAGCTACAGGACGTAAGTCGCAAAATTTTTGCATCTGGTAAGTGCCTGAGACGATTGCGGAACTTTCTTCCAACTGCCACTTAAATTGCGCTTGCACAATCCCTTTTACTTCCCATCCTTGACTACGCTGATGTCAGTTATCTCGATCTCACTGAGGCACAACTAGATAAACTTGAGCGACTTCAAAACTTTTGCATAAGATTTATATTTGGCTTGCGCAAGTATGATCATATTTCTGAATATCGTACAAAACTCAAGTGGCTTCCCATACGTCTTCGCCGGAATGCTCATATCTTATTTCAGCTGTACAGTATTCTGTTCAATCCTACAACCCCCTCTTATCTTAAAGAACGTTTCAAGTTCCTTCATGACACACATAATAGATACCTGAGGTCATGTATGTATGTATGTATGATATATGTTATGTATAGTATATGCTTTATGTATTATATGTATTTATTGTATATGTAACTGGTACACCACTGACTACCTGCAGTATTGTCTCTCCTCCCCCTTTAATCCATCCAAAGGTTGTCTGTAAAAGATCGCTTTTAGCGATAAGACCGCCCACTGTGTCACCCCTTGTAAAATTTCAACATTTGTATCTGTAATATTTATGGTGTACATAATAAAGAGTATTCTATTCTATTCTATTCTATGCTGGTCTCAAAGTTTAAGTCATGTATGTTTTAGTACACGTCGTAGTACTTGGCACAGGACACTGATATGAAAAATCGCTAATCCTGAAGATCCTGGCAAGGGTAATGAGACAAACGTCCTTGATAAGTATGAAACATTTTGTTTTGAAGTGGTCAAAAATCGAGTTCAAAGATTCCGTTACATACAAACATACAGCATACATACACGAGAAGCTAATAAAAGTGTGTTAAAAAAATAACTCATACCTCGGTAAAACCTAAAACTGTATAAGGTTTTCCAATAGCCCCTACGTAATGTCCATAAAAATATTTAATAAACTACCAGATGCATTAAAAGATGAGATCAGCGATACGACATTTATAAGTAAACTCAAGCAAATATTAATTGAAAAAGCATACTACACAATAAACGAATACATACATGACAAAAAAATCTACTTAATACAAGCAGACAATTATTCACGGTTAGTCGTAGATTCATTCATAGATACGTAGATAAATATAATATGATATAATATGTTTAATTAACCAGACCAAATAATTAAGATGTACCACAACCTATAACTGATCGTCAAAACAAAATATTTTTTTTTTTTATATTGACTTACTTAATGTTAATAGTGTATTCAAAATGTTAAAAATTATTGATTGTTAATTTTTTTCCTAACTTTATTTTAAGATATATTTTAATCTTAATTTTTTGCCCGACAGGGTCCTTAATTGTACATTAGCTCTAAGCCTTTGTAACACCTTTAAAACATTATGGAATGCAAATAAAGATATGAATGAATGAATATTAAGATATATTTGGCAGCAATAAGTTCATCATACGCACATTCCTCACTAACTACCTCAAATACAATGTCAACCCTGTGCGCGCTACTGTTTGTGCACAACGCGCTCCGTTCTCTACTTATCACTAGCGCTAAACTTGTCAGTGGCACAAACAAACACTCCGTCTGTCAGTCCTGTCAGTTAGTTTGAGCGGCAGATAACAACAGTCTCCAACAAGAATAGTCTTGTGACTGTTTTGAACAGTCACAAGACATTAATTAGGTATTTGCATTTTGAACTAAATTATGTCGTAAGTTTGGAGTTCGCATGGCTAACTGATTAACATTTAAGGCTCATGGAGACTGCCGCGATATCGCTGGCGCTTTAGGCAGCGCACCGCGCAGCGCGACACTTTCCATGAAGTTTTCATAGAAATAGTGCTACTAGTGTCGCGGCGCGCCTGTCTGCGGGAGCCTTTATTAACATATGTAATTTTGTGTTATAGATTGGTAGTAGCTTAGTTTAGGTGATACAACTGGTTGTGAAACATTTGTAGGCTTGTTAACTAATTGAATAATGCTTACATTTGAATTAATTTGCGAATGAGGTTGCTGATAAGTGGCATTAACATTTCAGACTTACTTAAAACTTAGCTCTTTTTCTTGGAGACACTTTCTTATTTTAGCTTGAGTGAGAAATTCTAAGATAGGTAGTATCTCAATCAATCATAGACACGTCACGAGGCTCACAGCACCGCCCATGCAACTCAATTACCACACAGTACCTACAAGTAAAACTGCAGCATTCTGAATGCAATTCTATCATCACAGACAGCAAAAACTAACTCTAGGAATTACATATTTATAATTACTAAAGCTCTGCCACACTGAATGAGGCGTTTATGCAACGCAAGACGATTCATTTGTATCTATCTGTATTCACATAATCATTGGAACCGAAACCCGAACCCGAAACAAACGCGGCCGCTGAATGAGTCCACCATCCGCCTGAAAATGGTGGAAAAATAGAATATTTAATTTTTCTAGCCTATAATACAATAAATATCATTCTAAAGCGCATTTTTGCATGCAGGTTTTTCTCAAGTCTAAGACCAGAGCTCTTGAAAAGCGCACTGAGTGAGGTGGCAACGCAACGATTTTACTTTTCACAACATGCTTAAACACAATTTGCACAAATTAGTGAATTTAGCCGCTGTTATTGCAAATAGATCAATCAGTTATGTGTGCCGCCATTAGAAACGTGTTCACGAACAGCTGTTCATTTATCACCGCCATCGCTGATGAAGGGTTAGTTCCAACAGGTTGCTACTATACCTACCTTTTATGTCGCAATCTGATGTAAGAGCCAATGGCGGTATGTGCATCCGTTTGTCATTCGTCAAAACAGTGATAGTCATAATTGATAGTTCATTTAACGCGTAATTTCTAGACTTAATCGAAGACCGGCCAGTAAATGGACGAGCCTTGCAATAAAATCTGTTTCCCACAGGAATTATGCTCTACTACAATTTACTTGAAACGATTATAATTAAATTTGCTTGAAACGATTTAAATAGTAAGCTTACCTACTATTGATAAATATATTGCACCTAAATGTATGGTTATTATGTTAAATCAGAATAAAATGAGAAACATAAGGACGGTGGACCTTACTACACATACTTTTAGAGATTTAATCATCAATGCAAAATGAGCTGTGAAAGTGTAAATAATAAGAAAATAATACATAGGTACCACTATCACTACTACTACTTTATTAGTCGTTGATTCTCTTCTCTTTTTAAAAATAAGTTGTTCATTTTATTTTGTATAAAGTCTAAATATTGTTAACTACCAAGGAATGGAGCGAGACAACCCCAACACAAGTATTGTTTATTACTTACTAGGGCTGTTTCATTCACTGTTGTAGATGGAACCGTTTGAGCCACAATATACCATATTACTTTTGTTGTTATGGTAAAAGTCGTACCTTCTACAGAAACCGTAGCAGGCTACATGTTCCTAGAGCTCATCGTAGATGAAGCGCTAGTTCCAACAGGTCGCTACTATACCTACCTTTTATGTCACAATCTGATGTAAGAGCCAATGCCAGCACCACCTAGGGTTGCCAGGTGTCCGGCTTTTTACAATCGTGTCCGGCCAAATATATACAAGTCCGGCCAGTCCGGCTTTTGTTAGGCTATTGGTCAACCTCGCCCCACTTTAGTAAGAACAAAATGTGATTCATAATAACATAATATATAATCAAGAGTAGAGTAAGTCCCAAATGAATAACAGTAATAAATACACACAAAATATTTAAAAATGTCATTAATATTTAAGTAATAAAGGAAATAAACACAAGTATCGTTTTTTTTTTTAAACCAGTGTATCAGACTTACAGGGAAAATGTCTGACTATATATGTATCTGAGTCCGGCTTTTCTATTTTTGGGCTTAGCAACCGTACCTATACTTACCTATACCTCTAGTATTTAGGTATTCGAGCCTTCGCTTGCCCCACTGGCACTGTGGGATTACCCCTTGAATTTACGTAGTTGCAATGTCATTCTACCCTCAATATTCGTGATATTTACGCAAATGTTCTTTCTTTGGTATAGGAGTTTGTTTCGGCCTTTCTTCTCAGAGTAGTCAGATAAGAAACGCCGACCTCATCTAGATTTTAAAATATGATTAATGTGTAAAAGTATTTGCACAAACCTACTTACAGAAATAAAAATCATTGATCATTGATCACTCCACCATGGCAACTTGTTACAATTTTGGAGAAAATGCAGCGGTAGTTGGGTTACCCTAATAGCATTTCTCAGTAACGCATTGACCGAAGCCCAACACTAATATCAAATAGATCTGCGGTATCACGTGGCCAATTCGGTTAAACTTGGGTGATCCGATCGTAATAGCACCATTCGTACGTAACTGTCCTCGCTGAAACTACCCGCTTACTCTTTCCTAGATGAAATATCGGAGAGAACACAGATATTTTTAGGAGCGACAGCGAAAGGAATTTCAAGAAATCTACTAAAAAGCTGTACTGGAAGTTAAATCAGTCATAAGCAAAAACTTCTTGTCTCCTACATCTTCATTTCGTCAAACCTTCATACTCGGGATACTCCAGTACATGTGTGGTAAAAGAGCAGAGGTCATTCAATAAAAACTTCTACATACGATTCCTCCGTCCTCTACATATTTTTCTCTAAACCAAAACTTCAAGCCTAAAGAGGGAAGAAAAGTTGCATCCTGACAACCGGATGTTAGAGATCAACCACGATCCTCAGAGACCTGGAATTTCAATTTCAAGGCCCCGGAAAGATCCACCTCCCGAGCCGGGGCAGGAAACAATCGCACAAACAGATAAAGAAACGGGTCATTCCAAGTGTCTCGGCATACAACAGCCCTATTTACTACTCTGAGCACCTGGACAAAGAGTCCACGACCAAATTCTGCTAGACACCCAACCCGGATGTTAAGAATATTTTGATAACTACGTCATCTTTTGGCCTAGGTTCGGTTCCAAAACCGATTCTGCAATGTTTTGACAATCAGGGTAGAAACATATCACCAAGCGACTCAGTAAGACTGAATATCGTAAAATGGAGAAATGTTTCATCTGCCTCGCTAGAGCCAGGTCAACCTGTAGAGCAGCCATAAACTCCTACAGCCTGTCAAATAGAAACATGAGTCCAGATATAGTAATTAAAAGAGGCAATTCTCTTAATCTGACATGACATCAATATAAAGCAACAGCGTAGCTGATTAATTTTCACCTTTTTGATGAATTATTGATTAAAATGATTAAATGATTGATTAAATAACATCAATCATGATTAAAAACACATAATTATTATGTTTGCAATATTTTTATTACAAATTAATTTAATACCCATTGATTAACGAATATCTTTATGTCATGAACCTTGGTACGTTTATTTATTAAATGTAAACCCTAACAAAGATCCTTTCACACAGTACGTCACAGAATTTAATCACGTCTCACAGTGGGTCAAGCAAAGGCGCGACCATCTAAATACGTTTTCCTCTGAAGGGAAGAAACCGAATATTTACGTTTCAGCCGGAGCTCCACCCACCGACCGCCGCTCTTGCCAGCTTGTGAGAGTACTGACGATACGACAAGCCACCGACGAAGACACCACATGCGTTTGCGGTTCATACAAGCAATCACATTGGGCGTACAAGAAATATCACGAACATTGAAGGAAAAACCCCATTGCAACTACGTAAATTCGAGGGATAATCTCACAGTGGGTCAAGCTCCGGCTGAAACCTAAATATTCGTTTTCTTCCCTTCAGAGACAAACACAACAACGTTGCTATTCTATTAGTCGTCAGCTCGTAAGACAACTGACTTTAATCAAACATGATCTACTCTGTTTTATAAACAGGATAATAAAACAATACAAAGTCGTAAGAGTAACGTTTGTGTATGATAGCGTTGTAAACGTCGCAGTTATTTTATGAGTAAAATAAAAAACTGCGACATTTCAAATAACAAGACACAGGATCGGTAGTAGTACTAGGTGCGTGTAAGTACCGGCATGATGCAGGCCACACCACGATATTCACATAATTGTTTTCATAATAACCGTATCAGTACTGCATCATTTAACTAATTTAGTGGAAGCTATGGTAATCCTAGCATAATTGGGAAAGGGCTAGGTGGATTATTGGGCTAATATAAAGTACATAGGTACGAGTAGTTTAGCGTGGTAGGAAGTAAGATTAACGTCAATAAAGTAGGTATTTTTTTACAAAGGACGTGTAATTTTTAGCTTTTCTCAAAGAACCCACCCAAAAATCTAACTTCAACCAACGATCGAGAATAATCTACTCGGGTTCCGTATAAGATATCATATAAGATACCAGGTGGCTTCTAAGGAAAATATACGTCATTTTTATGTAAATGTCATGTCAAGATGATGAGTAGTACATAAATAAAGAATTTCGCCGAGCTTACAGACGAAACCGGTGTGTTTACAAATGTTTGAGTTATGTTATTTGTTCCTGCTCGCTTTACATGCTGTACACAATATTTAAATAACTAGTTTTAGGTCACATGTGATCGAATGTACCTACAGGGTGTGTACTGTGATAATTTCATCAGAATTTGCGAAGAATTTCCAATCAGCCTGTATAGGAAAGCATGAGTAACAAAGGAGTTTTGTCAAGAGAAGTTCTGTAGCATCAGATGTAGCAGTAGCTGTGTATCTTAGTTCACTGCTATGTTGGCAGATTACCTGATGACGAATTGAGAAATGCAAGATGCAAAGGTTTGATGCGATTGTTTAAAAGAGCACGAGGTTTTACATTATGTGACTACTTTACCTCACACTCTGACTTATTATTAGTCAAAATTTCAAGAAAATCGTCTATTTTTACAGATTGTCTATCATCTATCACATAATTAATTTATATATCATTGCTTCATTTTTAATTATTTTTACCTATTATGATGTAGCAATGTTATGCTAGGTGCATCGTCTTCACATATAATTATATAATTAATGTATACAAAATGTTGTAAAACATTTTCAAAGAGTAACGGTGCAGTTTCTTGCCCATTCTTCTCCATACAAAACTACCTTTTGGAAGGGGCAACTAGAATCAGTTCTATTTTTCGGTAAAATATGATGTCCAAAAGTGCCTATGTGCCTATTTGAAATAAATGTTTTGACTTTGACTTTGACTTGAGCTCTTGCTCAAGTCAAAGTCAAAACATTTCATTTCAGTCAGCCCGGTGTAAAAATGTAAGTTTAAACGATTATATTCAAATAGCATAAGTAATCTAAATAGTAGTACCTAGTAGCCAGGAATTTGAACGTATATCAGATCCTGGCAGCTTATCAGGGTTAACAGGTGGAGCATGCAGGTGAAGAGTGTTAACCTCGTGGTTATCTTCGTCGTGAGCCCAGCACAATAAATATTTAACTAACTGCCACATATAACTGCGCGACAGACGACATCTCATTACATTACAACGCCGGCTTATCATTACACTTTTATATTCTTTTCTTTTTGGGTGAAGACTTCTAGAAGTGCCAGTGGCATCCGAAATGCTCTATAAACGTTTAATTATTTATAACTATGATGTTTCCTTTATTATTAATTGTGATTTAGATGTCATTAGATAGTTGTGCTGGACACACGCTTATGAAATATTTTAAGGTGAAGAGAATCTGAAGAATTCTTTTTAGTTACTGTAGCGGGTAAATGCAAACAAAATGAAAATCTGCTAGATATATAAATTGGTTTAGTAAGAACATGGCGGACTGTTTGTGCTAAGTGTGAATTAAAGTGATGTTAATTTGAATTAAAGTTATGTTAAAATTTAAAAAGTGCTGTGAATGGAAGTTTACGATGCATTTCATGCCAGACTTGTGTTCCTAACAATATGCCTTAGCTATTCCTTGACAGGCGGAACATTAACAACATCAGTGTGCACTAAACATAGCGTGGTCGTTGATGAGAATCCAGGAAAGTGATAAAATAAACGACTTTTCTCTTAATTTTATGATGATAACAGAATAATCCAATAACTAAACTCAAATAACAATAAAAAGGTTTAAAATTGCTTTTTGGCAATAGTTTAGTTACATCAATAATGAATATGAATGATAACTTTTAGTGTTCCGAGCACATTGCGCAAAAAGTGTTTTTCCAGACAATGTCATAAGGGTTTGGCATTCAAGCTGAAGGCAGTGTCGGGCACAGACAAACTTTTGGCTTTTTCTCAAAGTTGGCTCGAAAGTTAGCACCAACCCCATCATGGCAGATTTGAATGCGGATACTAAGCGGTTTCACCTGGACGATGTGCTGAGCCAACTAGGCGCGTTCGGCCGCCACCAAGCCGTCACCATGGCCATGCTGGCGCTGGTGTACGCCACCAACTCCATGTATAACGCCAACTATGTGTTCGCCGTCGAGGATGTGGGATACAGGTGAGTGATAGTGAAACAAGTTAAATGCTTCGATTATTGAATGGTGTCTGTTGTTGGCTGTAATGTCTTACTACAGTATTGTATTGCTTGTTGTTTGTGATTCTTCAATTTATTTTATAAAATTGTGGGTAAATTTCGTGCAACGTAGACTGACTTACATGATTCAAGACTAGTGCTATCGTTTTAACATCCAAAACATATTGTATTTGATTAAATTGACTACAGTAACTTTCCATAATCATAACTAAACCACAATGAAACACAAATAATATATTTATTTTTTAACAAGCCGAGGCAATGCAACAAATTACAATAATTATTGAGCATCCTTGCTGAAACCCTGTATGAATACATCATCATAACGAGCGTGCGCTTGCGCATCGTACTCGCTCGTAAAAAGTACATAAAGTACACACAGCCAGCTGTTTCCGCATATCATAAAATAAAAAACCAATTTCATACTTTTAGTAGGTACACGATATTAATGCAGCGTGTCTGTCTGTTGATTTGCTAATAACTTCTGCTTATCAGATTATATGCATACAAACATAACATATAATAGAAGAAGGTTTCCACTTCCTTGATTTCGAAAAGGTTAACGTTGTCCCACCGTGACGGCATTCACTGATTCCTGAAAGCAGCTGTTTGACAACAACACCGTCGTGTATCATGAACATGATGGTCAACCAACCAGCGAGCTTTTTATATGTGGCGTACGAAACGAACAAGAATTGAGTACTATTTCATTCAATTAAAGCTTCTCGGATCTTAGTAATAAGTATCTACAATTTCAAGTACGATTCAGTAGTTTTGCTTAGGAGTTCACATTAAATATGTGAACTCCTAAGCAAAAATTAAAATATCTCTTAAATTTTCTACATTCCTGAAACTGTGCTAACATTCAAATACAATAAGTACTTTACTTTAAAATGAATAATATAGATATAATTTATAGTGTTCGACCTTAAAGAGATACGGTCGTACATACGGTCGTACATTCAACAGAAGTGCGAATCTAAAATCTTTGAATTTCAGAAGAACAAATGACCATAAAATGTAAGTAGAAATGAAATGAGTGGATCATTTCATTTGTAATTAAATTTTATGATCATTAAAGTTCTGGCATTTTAGAGTAGACATAATTCCAAGAGGATCTAAAACGCGTTATCTGAATTACATGAAATTCAAAATAAAACATTAGAATAAAGTAATAATCTCAAAGTCTCAAATAAGTTGAATACGTGTCTAATGTTGTTAAGCACATATTCTTTTACACCACGTCTGTTCCAGATGTAAGATCCCCTCCTGCGACAGTCCGGACGCGTCGTTCAGCACGGCCTGGCTGAACCAGTCCCTCCGCGGGGCCAACCAGCCCATCAAGCAGTGTTGGTCTCCCTCCGTGGACGACTGCGCGCGGTACAACCACACTTCCGACCAGCTCTGCAAGGAGTGGGTCTATGAGAAACCCGACAGCTTCGTCGCTGAGGTTAGTCAAGTTCACTTAATTGTTTTATTGTCTGTCCATTGCAGTGTGCATTTTTTTGTCTCAAGAAGGGAAAAGTAATGTGGTGTTACTTGATTTCTTTATCAAACACATCATGCCACCTGATCAATTCTAACTTCCAATGTGAATTCACAAACCAGCACGTGATTAGCAATAATTGTTAGTGCCAAAGTTGATGTGGATAGAAAAGTTATGTTTATTCCAGCCAGAACTTCACGGTTATTATTGTACAAACACATGACATCAATTAATGCAAATAAGCTCGCTAATTAAATGTGCTCACACATCGGAAGCGGTTTTCAGCGCTCACTAACTCTCTTCAATTATGTGAGCTGTCAATTATTACGCGACGCTCACTCAACTATGTGGGTTATCAACAATTACACGAAGCTCAACGCTTTGTAATTATAACATGTCACTGAATTATGAAGCCCCTGATATAGGGGGAAGGGCAAGGGGGGGGGGGGGGGGCAAAGCGTGGCCCGTGCCCCGGGCGCCAACTATGCAGAGGGCGTCAAATTCAAGCGTGGCACACAAGTGCACCACCCTTAATCAGCCTATAATGTTCCCACTGTTGGGCGGCCACGGCCACGGCCCACTCCCTCTCACCGAAAGGAGGTTTGTGTGGCCTCCTTTCTGTGAGAGGGAGAGGGCCGTAAATCACCACGCGGACCCATTGCGGGTTATAGGACATGTCAGTTTCCTCACGATGATTTCCCTCACCGTTTTGAGAGCAGTGGTGATGAAATAATTTACACAAAGTAAAGCGCCTGTCTGGGTTCGAAACTACGACGTACTGCTCGTACAGTAAGCACAACGCAACTTTTGCAATTTATTAGACGCGCAGCACTTATAATCTTTCTCTATGTGTGGCACACTGAGGAAATCCCTGATTAGCGTAGGCGTCGTCAAATGGTGTCAACGGGTTACGAGTGGGCGCAGTTGAATTCTGCCAGGAACTCGAGGAGCGCCTCTGTGGTCAAAAATTTAAGGAAAATATCCTTTATTTCTATAAGTTTTACTTCGCGTAGCGGATGTGCCGGGCGTCCCGTCCTCTACCAAGCCTGTACGTACAAAGGCGACACGATTTAATCTTTCTAATTCTTAAACCGAAAATCTAACTTATCTGAGGCAGAGTGCCAAAATTTTCACGCTCGCCACGTGGAACGCCGTGGTGGTCACCGGTGACCGCCACTATACTTTTCATATCATTTCGAAAAATTTTACACATTATATTTTATTGGCTCATACGGTTGAAAATAGTCAAAAACACTTTTTTTTTTTTGAGGGTGGGAAATCATCAAATAACTTCTCCCGCTCTGGGCGGAGTGGGAGGGTGTGTCAGACTCTTACTGACTAAAACCCACCCGTATTCCTTCCTGTTGCCTGTGTTGCGGGGGCCTCGGTGACCCATAAGTACCTTCCCGCGACCCCGGCAGGAAAAAAAAAACCCGACCCTAAATAATTATTTCTTATTACTATCCAAAGAATTAACGAAATAATTGCTGCACACCGGTGACCAACACGGCGCACGCCGTTGAAAATCTGCATTTTTTTCGCGCGGGGCCACGGCGGTCGGGGCGCCGGCCACACCCCGCTTTCAGCTAAGTTCGGAGTCTGAGGAAGAGTATGACTTACAACCACCTTTACGAAAGCGACGTCGACGAGTTCTGTCCATTACTGTCACGAGCGACATTGAACTTCAAAATGCCGTGCCAAGTACTTCTGGTCACACCGCGTCCCTTCCTGCATCATCTACCATGTGGCACCAACCAAAAGGTAGTCAGCGTCGGATTATCCCGTACACTGAATTCCCAGGATTAGATCCACGAGTTGTAAGAGAAATGATCGATAAGACCTCGGCAGATTTCTATCATCTTTTAGTACCAGACGAAGTATTTGAAATGGTGGCGGATTATACAAATAGCTTTGCTATCAAAAATGTCATAGGGTCTGGCGCAGCTAAATCTGCACGGATTCGCCAGTGGAAACCAACATCCGCAGCAGAGATGAAACGTTTTTTTGGATTGATTATTTTCATAGGGATCGTAAAATTACCCAAAATATCCGACTACTGGACAAAAGATACTGTATTTGGACAGAATTTTCGTCGAACAATAATGAGTCGAAACCGATTTGAGCTGCTGTTGGAAATGCTGCACTTTTCACAGCAAGACGAAGAAAATAAATCTAATAGATTACACAGGATTGAGAAATTGCTCGAAGTTGTGAACAGGAACTTCCAAAAAAACTACACCCCTTGCAAAGAGATCTACATAGATGAATGCGTGGTGCCTTTTCGAGGACGAATCATTTTTCGACAATACAATAAACCATATATACAATAATGTAGTTCAAGTTATGTACCATTCCTGGATATACATACAAAATAAATAAATAAATAATACGCAGGACGATGAAATCAATACTATACCGTTGAACTTCGTTATGTCTCTATGCAGCGATCTTCTATACAAGGGGCATACACTAGTGATCGACAACTGGTACACCAGTATAGATCTTGCCAAAAATCTTCTGGATGCAGAGACTCATTGACTTTAACGGCGCTAAAGGGGCTGTAGATATGTCGGATGAGATGACTGCTTACTCAACTCCACTGAGGAAATCGATAAAATGGTACAAGAAGTATGCAATCAACCTTCTCCTGAACACAGCAGTGGTCAATGCGCTGGTCTTGTATCAAAGCGTCACTGGCAAGAAAATATAAATGTCAGACTTTTGGCTAGAATTACTAAAGTTGCTTTGCAGCCAACAAGATGTTCCAGTTGCAAGACCTAGAAGAATGGCACACAAACTGCAACAAAAAGAAGGGCAAGCCAGAACAAGCAGGCGAACATGTGTGAATTGCTACAAAATTAAAGTAGCTACTTACGGCAGAAAGTTGGCTAAAAACAAGACTAAAATGGTGAGAACGTTTTGTCCACAATGCCCGGAGAAGCCTTTTCTTTGCATATCTTGCTTCAATGTGGTTCATCATTGACTATTTTTCTACCTGACTGCGCGACGCAAAGAAGAAAAATATGTTTTTTTATTAATTTGTTGTTAACACTGATTTCATTTACTTATGTGCCAAATACGAGTATTCCTGACAAAGTTTAAATTCGTAGTAATTTTTTGAGAAGTATTTTAAGTTTTTTTTTCGAAGTTTGTTTAGTTTATTTGTTACTAAGTCCAAAAATAAGTGATTACCTAACGTATAATAAAACGTTTTTAAATATTTTCTAATAAAACATATATTCTTTTATTTTAAAACCACATCTTGTGGACTTAGCCAAAAAATCAACAGTCTTTTTTTATACCTAGTGTCGAAATGAGCTAGTATGCGTAAACTGTTCTCCAAGCCGCACCGGGCACGCTCAATATAGTTTTGTACCGGCACTGTGTCCTCCAGCCAGAAAATTGAGTTCAAATACGAGCCCATCGCGCGGTCACCGGTGAGCCCCACGCACAGTGATTCATCCTGAATATGCTAGCTAGACAAAAGTCACTTTCAAATTTCCAAGAACTAATTATCTAAGTATGTAGCCGTTATCCCCATTATCCCGGTTCTAAGAAATGTTTTGCACACATTTCAATCACTGATAAGCTAATGAGGGCTGTTATACAAGATGCAGTTTTGAACCTGCAAAACATTTCCGGAGGTTGTTATGAAACTCGTAAATAATCATATAACAATACGATACCAAGTCAATAATCAATAATACTTTTTATTTTAGATTTTTAAATTTTATTGTTTTTCAGAATAACTCTTCTTAATAACCCTATCTAAGATTTATGAGTTGATAAGAAATGTCGGTTGCGTTTGTTTGTGTGTGTGTGTGAAAGCGCAGTATAAGGACACGTAAAGACTGGCCGCGTTTTAGAAAGGGGAGTTCACACTTACCGATTTTTCCGTAAATAAGAATAAAATGAAAAAAATACCTGCCCATTTTATTGTTGATTCTGGTCGAGAATCACTAACATAATTACCTCCTAAAATGTTTTGCAGATCCAAAACAACACCTTGTATAAATAAGGGGGTAAGTAAAGTGTTAATTAGTTGCAATTTTGCTTCTAACGAGAACATCATATGTTAGTGAATTGTATACTTGTTAAAAAAAACTGTGATGGATTTTGTAGCTGAACTTTTTATTTTGACACTTAAAGTACCTATAGTTTTTTCCCATCATTTACAAGACGCGCTATGTTGCAAAATTTTAATATTTTTTAATCGTTTTTAATGTTTGATGGACTAGAAACTAGACTAGAAACCATCTCTCCCCTCTTTTCCCTAGGTTGATTTTGATATATCATAGCTTTATCTGTTAGCTTTTGATTTTTAGTAGTCATAAAATTCACAAAAAATTACAACTTTGTTTTTTGTTGTTTTTCTAGAGATCGCATTAACCATCTCGAAAATAGAGTATTTGGAAGAATGGCGTAAACACCTAAAAGAAAATCGAACTAGTGCATTATATCAATATATAAGGAACAGACACGGATTATTGGGTATCAGCGATGATTCCATGAAAGAGTTAGGGAACCATATCAGCAGAACTTCTTCAAAATTTGCTAAAAAATGTAAAGTTCCGGAGGCAATCATGAAGGCTTCTTGGCCAACCATTCTGCTTACTTGGCAGAAGATTTCAAGTGTAAAGTGATTGTCCACCACCCCAAACCCTCAACATCCACCAGGTGGTCGTCCTACTAAAACTTTTGATGACCTGAGCGATAAATCGAAAAAAAAAGGAATGATGAGTCTAAGGAATTTGTAGTAAATAAGAACAATCTGGGTTTTGGTATATCTCCACTTCATGCTTGGATACGCTCCTTCGAATGTTTGCTTCACATAAGCTATCGTCTCGAAGTTAAAAAATGGCAAATTCCAGATGAAAATGACAAAGCAAATGTGAAGCAGCGTTCGGCTCGAATCCAAGATAGGTTTAAGTCGGAAATGGGTTTGATAGTAGATAAACCAAAACCTGGATTCGGAAATACTAATGATGGAAATACTCCTCGTCGGTTTTTTGGGAATCCTGAACTAGCTTCAGATATTACAGGTTTAGATGTGACCCTAATTAAGAACTTTGGAACCATTCTTAGACGTTAGCTTCGGGTTACGATATTAATATTAAAAAAAATAATAGTTTAACGCAGGACACAAAAAAATATACCTTAGTCTCTATTCGTGGTATTATATGCCAGTTACGGTGCACAAACTTCTTGTGCACAGTGTCGATATTGTGCGATCGGCTCTTCTACCTATTGGGCAGCTTTCTGAGGAAGTTCAGGAAGCTCGCAATAAAGATTGTAGAAGATTCCGAGAACACAATACACGAAAAGTTTCATGTATTGCCACGAATAGACATTTACTTAATATGTTAAATCACATCTGATCCTGTAATAAATAAAAAAATAAAAAACAATGTTTATTTTTCTTCCACAAATAACACCTATTAACTAAAACTTACAAATGGAAAAAAAAATATTATGATGTAGGACAATGTACATTTGTGAGAGACTGGTGCCTAAACTAAATAGTCTTCGAGAAATTCCCAAAAAACCGACAAGTAAGTTTCTCTCGGAGGTTTTGAAATTAATTATACTCCCTAGTTTAGATATAAATTCTAGTGTAAATATAAGTAGTTCTAGTCTAAATGTTAGTTCTGACTATAATATTGAAGATTCTTCTTCAGAAGAATATAGTGATGTAGAATAAGGAAGCGGACTATTGTATTGTTGTAGGTTATTATTATATTGATTTATTTAATTACTTCAATTACGATTTACTAATTAAAATTTTAAGAATGTAAGTACTTTAAGGTAATTTGCTATATAACGTTAGGTAATGAGGTCCCACTGTGCAATTAGTAGCTATGATATTAGTAATTGAACCATATTATGCGTTGTTACCCCTTTTTCTATTGTATTTATCTTTACTTGCCTTAATTAAACACAACTCATACTGGTAATCTTTGTTTTCTTAAAAATCGTCACCCTAGTTACCTACCTACCATCTTTTATTTGGGTGTTTTGCACGAATTACGCAATAAGACATCACATGAAAGCCGTATAAGACAAAAAACATCAATAAATAATTTTGTCTAGCTAGCATGTTCAGGATGAAACACTGTGCCACGGCCTGAACGGGTACTATGGCTGTCGCTCACCGGTTAGCCCCATGGCCCAAACGGAACAACCACTAAATTTAAGGTTTTCTGCTTAAGTCTCTCGAAAACCGGACCGCACGTCAGATTCATTATGGCTCGAAGAAGTTAAAAGGCTCGAAGAGTAATATTGTAATTCTAATATGCTATAATCTAAGGATTTATTTCCAACCCTACCCTATCCTATCCTAATTAAGAAGTTAAAATAAATGTCCGACACGTCCTGCGTATACATTAAAAAAAAGGCTTCATAGAGAAACAAAGGACAAAGAATTGGCGGGGTGCGGCAGACGGGAGTTTTTGCTCCGCCTCGAAAAAATCTAGATCCGGGGCTGGATCCTGGGCTGGTGTACGTTTCTCATGAACATAACATTATTTGAATCAAGAACTCTTTGACGTTCATAATGTTCATATTGCACAGAAATGTCTCAGAGACATGGTCAATAGCTCGGGACCTCTTGACTTTAATTCATAGAAAACCAATGTTTTCCAATGTAATTTACCATGTAGTGTATGTATGGTCACGAACACTGTTTTCACAGACAATATAAAGACGCGCCATCAATGGAGACACGATAGCACCGTGCTCATTGTAATATATCTGGGTTCTGTAACGGTTTGGATGTAAGCTCTACACGCCGATCATAACGTTATGATCAATAGTTGATCCTAAGCATCATCGGTGTCCTGATAGATAATTAAAAAGAAAAACTGGATCCGAATATTCTTACAATAAAGAAAGCTCAATGGAAACTTCTCTAGATTACAAAGCTCGTCAACAAAAAGATTGATGTTGATTTTTAATAGTAAAGATGAACACGACTATTTGATAAGACCTAATTATAGTAATTATCATCGAACTAACTATGAGAGATGGTTGTCAAATCATTAGGCGATGTGTAAACAGATAACGATGGCTTTAGTGAATTAAATACGGTAAATAGACAGGTGCTTGAGCCCTGACGGACAGACTGACAGACAGACAGGCAGGCGGGTAGACGTCACCTAATCTGATGATTTTGGAGAGTCATTAGTGAATACATTCGGTTATGTTATTATAATAGGGGAACCTTATGGTAAAGAACGCTCAAAGAATGTGAAAGACGAGAAATTCCTAATTTTATGTTAAAAATTGATCAAAGCTTTAGATATAAGATGATAATTTTCCTTAATTTGTAGATTTTATGATCCCTGTTTTTTTGACAAGGTTTAGTTGATAGTCCTTAAGTATTCTTACAATTAATTAAAAACATTCCTTGCATTCATCAGGTCATGATGTCCCACAGTTGACGAGACCTCTCCGCTATTTGTAGGAGCCGCTTTTTGTATTGTATTATTATCGTTTGAGGTTTTTATGTTTATGCTTTGCCAAATTTTGTTTGCTCACTAAAACTATGCATTAAAAAATCTACGTTATTTTCCCTAAGTCAAAGAGACACCAGCGCGGCACCAAGATAATCACTAACAGTAACAACACAGGCATTGCAAAATTTCCATTGAACCGTGGAAAAGAGCTATTGCTAACATAGGTTCATCTATACCTATAAAGACGATATAATACGTTACAGGTGAACAAGAACAATAACTATTTGACTCATTGGTATTCTGTGGGAGCGCCCGCGCAGCGCCCAGGGTATCGTCCACAACTTGTACAATACTAGTAACTATGGCGGGTGTCGTTACACGTGCAGGTATTTGTATAGTTTTATTAGACAATATTCCTAATTTTATCGGCTAAGGGTTTTCCCGAGCTATCGCAAGGAAGATTAATGGAAGGCTAAGTTATTTCAAAGGAATTAGATGAGCGCTTAATTATTTAGCGGGCTATTAGTACGCAATTGTTTTATTCATTTGTGTTTCTGACGAATGAATAGAAATAGCAATTTGAGTCATTGTTCTTTTGCGAGTGATCACATACAGACATTTAAATTAAAGTACGCATTGTCGCTAGTCGTCTTTGTCGCATACGAGTATACACGCTTTTTTCTTAAGAGTAGTAAAGTCATACCATTATTTAAATCAGGTAATAAAAAAGACGTTGGCAATTTTAGGCCTATTTCTATTTTACCTGCATTTAGCAAAATATTTGAAAAGTTAATACTCAAGCAGTTGCTAAGACATTTTAATTTAAACAGCCTCCTTCATAATGAACAATATGGCTTTACAAAAGGTCGTTCGACTACAGATGCAGGTGTTGCACTCCTGAAACACGTATTTAACGCATGGGAGAACTCGCAAAATGCTATTGGAGTTTTCTGTGATCTTTCCAAAGCTTTTGATTGCGTGCAACATGACACGCTCTTGCGTAAACTACATCATTACGGTGTCCAAAATGAAGCTCTTAAAGTAATAAGTTCATATTTACATAAAAGGTTGCAATGTGTAGATGTTAATGGTGTGAAATCTTCCGAGCTTCTAGTACAGTTAGGTGTACCACAAGCCTCAATACTGGGTCCATTCTTATTCTTAGTATATATTAATGACTTACCATTCTATTTAAAGGGTATCTGTGACGTTGTACTGTTTGCAGATGATACCTCTCTTATTTTTAAAGTAGAAAGGAATAGACAAGATTTTGACGACGTAAACAGTGCACTCTCAATTGTGACGGATTGGTTTACGACAAATAACTTAGTTCTCAATGCTAAGAAAAAAAAATGTATAAAGTTCGCTTTACCAAATGTTAGAAATCTAGGACCCAACATCGTCTTGGATAAAGAGGTTCTTGGAACTGTAGACTCGGCAGTTTTTCTGGGCATAACAGTAGATGCCAAACTTCAGTGGGGCCCTCATATATCAAGCCTAGCGGGAAGGCTCAGTTCAGGAAATAAGGACAAATTACGTGCTCCATTTCACCGGCTTCACAAGGTTCATAACTCGTTTGTTGGGCTTGGTATTACTTTTTATAACAAGTTACCCTCTTATTTGCTAGATTTGCCTTTTAATGCGTTTAAAACTAAAGTAAAATCCAAACTTTGTTCAAGGGCATACTATTCTATCAACGACTACTTAAATGATAAGAATTGTTGGTCGCTGTGATTAAATCAAGACAATGTTTATGTTCTTTCTCCAGAATTAGCCTACCTAGTGACAGGTTATATGAGTTCATATAATTGTTTATTTTATTTGACTGTATAAGTCAATTTATTTTAAATTTTATTTTCGTTTATTATTGACATAATCTTCTCATTACAATGTTTTTTGTTGAGTTATATTGCAATATGTGGTTAGCTAGCGACCTCGATAACTGATTATATTATTCTTACAACCGGCAGCAAGTTCGTCATGCTCCCTTAGTTGTCACTGCTTGCGGTAGCGTCGGGGGTCGGGTTACCTCCTTCCCTCTAATATGGCGAGGGGGGGTAATGGCTGATTTTTGCGTTATGCTCGTGAACGGGTGCTGCTTGTGGTGACTGGTCGTCTTGCTGACCATTATTTTGTTTTGTTATTAGTAATTAATTGTTTATTTATTTTACTTTGATGGTCCTAGTTCATCATTTGTGACTGTTACAGCTATAGCTATATGTTAGCGGGCACGCCTTTTATGCTTGGAGGCTTTTATTTGGGCATTAAGTTCTGTTTACGTTTTTATCTCTGCTTGAGAATTAATAGTTTTCGGTGCATTCCTTTTCTTTTTTTTTGTTGGTATAGTGGTGTGCTAGCTGACATATGGCTAATAATTTAATGTTTTATGTTGCACGTAATGTAAATTGTTTTGCATACTGTTGTATAGAATCCATTTTTTTTCCCTCTAACTGAACAGACAGCTGTGCTGCTGGGGAGTTTGTTGACCACTTCTTCTTCCCAGCTAAAGCACTAGGAAGTGGTGAAGGGTGGGCGTTTTGGGGGACTGTCTTATGTAATTTTGACGTTCGAAAAGTGCTGATTCTCAGCCTAGTTTGAATAAATGGCTTTGATTTTTTTTTTTTTTTATACTGATTTATCTGTAGCAGCTATTGAACACGTTGACACAAATACGTCATCGACGACACTTATCATACCAAGTGTTGGACCATTACCTACTGTCCACCACCCCTATTTCATACAGAAGATCTAAATAAAACAATTCCATCAGAATGCTGAACAACACCTACCAATTGATTCGTATCTGACTTATGAGACTCATTGTAATGCCAGTGTTCGAGCTAAGACAATAGTTTAGAACTGCACAAGCTTCTCGCGCGCAGCGGGCGTGTGTCGTCGCTGTGGAACTATTTGCATAGATTTTGCTGCGCGCACGACCGGTCTGCGCGGGCACTCGGGACACTACAACACGCGAGTGCAGCGAGTAAGTAAGTAGTAGTAACTACACTTGAGCGAACTACTTGAACTATGTGGAGAGGTTTAACGTGAGTCTATTAATCAGGAACATTTAAGGCGTAATCAACGAATTTAGAAATGTTACAAGTAGATTTTGCCTTGACAAAGAGGACTATATGCTTAAACTTTGCTTGTTTGCTTACATTTATGAAAAAAATGTTATAATACTTTCGTTTGCAAGCTGTATAAATTTAGAATGTATTCCCAGACACTATTTGTGAGCAAGGTTGTATACTCGGATGAATATATTATTGCGATGGGAGGCTGTAGGCACATGCTGTAAGAACTTGTAAGCACTCCATCCTTGTCACCAATATTTTTACAACTCATTCCAACAACGAACTAAAGTTATTGAGATGTCGCAGTCAATCATCATAAAAACAATAAATTGTATGCCTTGCAGAAGGCTCTGCTTCACTTTACATAGAAGAATAGCCATGTAATAGTCCATAAGGCAGTAAAATATTCATCTACGTGTGCAGCCTTATGGACTGTTGAAGACGAATTTGTTTCAGTTCGGACTGGCGTGTGACGACTGGAAGCAGACGCTTGTAGGCACGGTGCATAGCTTCGGAAACATGGTTGGACTGCTGATACAGGGGCAAATTTCAGACAGGTAGACATTTCTTATTATTTGGCATACTGTAGTTGATGTTGATGGGCGTAACAATTCGCTCTAAACCAATCGATATGGAAATATCTGACAATGTGATGATATCAGTCGAGGCAGGCGTAACTCGAGACGTTAGTCTGGCTATCGCGTTTAAATCATAGTTGTGATGAACAGTGTGGTTGTTTTAATGAAACTTGTTTGATGGCACAAAGGAGTTCAATGGCAAGGACAGGCGTGGACTTTAGACTAGTGTAGAGTCAGTAAACATACTCAGGTTTTGCATGTTCTGTGTCCTCGACTACATAATCGTAGTCCAACAATACATAACATGTTTGTTACATTCCTCCAGGACATGTTCAAGTACCGGTCACTAAAATACGTTGAGCGAAGACGTCTGAACAAGTAAACATACATCTCAGCTCGACACTGATTCATCACCAACATAATATTCGCTATCTTTTCATTTAATAACAGTCTTAATTATGAGCATGTCCACCATTACCGTGTAATAGAATGTTGAATTCGTCACACGAGTATGATGTGCTTCACAAGTAGAAGCGCTGGGGTCATTAGCGTCAGTGGTTAAGTTACGTGTACTTGTGGGACGGGTTGCACTATGTTATGTCTTAATTACCCCCCTCGGCAGGACATTTATCAGTTGATCGTAATGGCCGCTCGTTTAAATGATCGCCGCTCTATGAATATAACCCCACCCCTGAACACACGTTTCTTAAAGATAAATAGGTTTAAAACAAACTTTATATCAAGTATTTAATTTGCTTTATGAAGAGTTGTTTCTAATGACTGGAACATTTTACTTGTTAAAAGACTTTTTAGTAGCGATCGTCGTATTAACTAATTTCTTCGAGTGTAACTGTTCTACATATTTGAACCGATGTCGTACAGTAATTAAAATAGTTTTATGCTTTGTATGCAAGCAGTGGTGACTTGACAATACCACATACTTCATCCACGCGTGGCCGCTGGGCGTCCACGCTGTAATTTACTGAACAATTTTCTATTGTGCTTGATAGTAACAGTCAGTTTATAATACATTTTTGGCTATTAATAAGCAGTGGTGGCTCCACCAAGTCAGCAGCAGTGGCAGTGGTAAGTCCTGACAACCAGTCTTACCAAGGGGTATCGTGTTACCCAGTAACTGGGTTGTGGAGGTCAGATAGGCAGTCGCTCCATGTAAAATACTGGTATTCAGCTGTATCCGGTTAGACTGGAAGCCGACCCCAACATAATTGGGAAAAGGCAGGCAGATGATGATGAGCAAGCAGTGGTGGCTCTCAACTCAACACAATAAATAAATATAAGTGAAGTTAATATATGATAGCATTTGATGAGATGCGACCGAATAACACGCAACACAAAAAAGCACTGGTTCTTAGACCGAGCTGCGGTTTTCCTTCAGGTTCGGTCGCAAAACGGCGGCAGTGTTTGCGGGTACTATGGGCGCCGTGTTGGGGCTCGCCAAGAGCTTCGCCAGCTCCTTCTGGTTCTACATCGCGCTGGAGGGCATGGAGGCTGCCATCGGGGACGCACTCTCTCCCATGTTCATGCTGAGTAAGTCCATCATGCACATATTGCATTGTCCCTACTTCAATAAGTTTATATCTTCCACGTTAGTTTTGGATAGTTCACTGCCCCCGGACGATATTTTTTTTATGAACACAACGTTGTAGTGTAGTCAGAGGTCATAAACCGACATTATTATTGTTACACGTCACCACTAATATCATCCTCGGCATTCCTCTTCATCTGTATCAAACATGACTCTGAAAGAATAAAGTCATTTAACTAGAATACTATCAGTACATCGGTATAAATATTGATGGATGGAGAGGGAGAGGAAGGCCATAGAAAAGATGAATGGTTTGTGTGAGGAATGATATGAAAGAGAAGGGAGTGAATGATAGCGTGACGGTTGACAGGGGAGAATGGAAAGAGTGTTACGCCGACCACAAGTAATATGGGCAATAAGATGATGACTATCAGTTTATCAGGTGTCTTTCTTTTATTTCAAATCGTTCAATAAATTGTGATGGTGACTTCTGAATGCTCCTAAACCATTTCGTTACATTGTAACCCCCGTAACTACACTACCAAGTTATTACCTCTGCTTGGCTATTATTAAGGTTTAGGACATCAGACATAGCTTAGAAGGCAAATAAATAAATCTCTTACTACTGCATTCTGCAATATGTTTCTATTGTTAATCAACTATTGTGAGAGTATCTGTATCTATCCAATCTACAGTCAGGGAATCAAGACCATAAAAAAGAGATTGTTCGACTAATAAACTTTTTTTTTGTCAGGCATAGAAATAGTTGAGAAGAAGCGAACTGTTTTGTTCCAAATGATCTTACTGAACTGCTACACGTGCGGTCTGATCGTGATGCCATTCATTGCGTGGGCGGTGCCCTACTGGAGGAACTTCCTGCGCGTCATCTACGCGCCTACGCTGCTCATCCTCAGCTATTCCTTCTTCTTAGACGAGAGCATCCGCTGGCTGTACAGCAAGGGCAAGAAGGAGCGAGCGGTCCAACTCATACAAAAGATAGCCAAAAGAAACGGCGTGGAGATCGACAGGATGATGATCGACAAGCTGGACTATACAGACGAGGAGACCAAGAGTGGCGTCAGCGATAGGAAGCTGCTGATGAAGACGTTCAAGTCAAAGATTATGATGCAGAGGTCGGTGGTAACAATTATCAAATCGATAGCCGAAAATCAACAAAGTCTTCAAATTCATATTTTGTTATTTATATCATAATCGTAAAGCTAGCTAAGTAAAAATTTTCGTTTCTTTATTTCTTTTTCAATATTTCTAAATCAAGTCAATCTATATTCATGGCACCAAGTACTCCGTATGACATACTTCAAATTATAAGATCGCTTAGAAATACTACGAGCGTTGGATACGATGGTATATCTACTAGAATCCTAAAGTATATCGCTTATCATATCTGTGACCACCTAAGCCATATCATTAATATGTGTATAACCACTGGATCATACCCGGACAGTCTAAAGACTACTATCGTTAAACCCATCTTCAAAAAGATAACAAGAAGAGTATGAACTGCATGTCGATTCTGTAAAAATCTCACCGTGAAAACTCGCGTGGAGTGAGCTGTCAGTGTCACCCCACTGATGCTAGGGCCAAGCATTACATTTATAATCATAATCGAGATTTTAATAATATTTTTATGCCAATTCTATTGATCATTTTATATTATTTCAAAACTAGTATTTAAATGATGAAACGTTACTATTTAGGGTTTTTTAAAATAAAATTGCAAAACAAATTTCAGTCAGAAACTCAATTTTGTTTTTTTTTCCAAAAGGTTTGGTAATTTTAGCAGCCGCATCTTGCTTTTTAGGTTTGACCTCACTATCGGATTTATCACCCCCGAAAACCATGAAAACGACACCCATGATGAAAAATCTGAACATTATCGCAGCCGCCATCTTGCTTTTTAATTTTGACCTCACTATCGGATATAAACCCCCGAAAACCATGAAAACGATACCCATGATGAAAATCCGAATATTTTCGCAGCCGCCATCTTGCTTTTTAGATTTGACCTCACTATCGGCTGTAACACCCACGAAAACCATGAAAACGACACCCTTGATGAAAAATGTTTGTAGCCGCCATTTTGGATTTTTATATAAAGGTGGTAAAACCAAATTTTTGGTTGTCGCGCATTTAAAAATAAAAACCGGCAAATTTAAAAAAAAAAATGCCTCTTGATATTAATAACAGCGCCTCACGCGCAAGCGCGGCGTGATCTTATCACTTCACCCGATTCTCGTAACCATAGTAACCACCCGCGCCGAAGTGAATCGGCTAGGTGAAGTGAGTCGGTAAGCGCGACGCGCGAGTGTCGTGATCTTATCACTTCACTCGATTCTCGTTACCATAGCAACACCACTTTACTTGGGCTGAATGAAGTGCGCCTAGCCGCCCGTCGCGGCCAGTACGCGCGCTGCGCGAGTGTCAGTTGAACTGTTTTGATATAGTATTGATGACGGTGATTTTATGAATATTATTTTATTATTTATATAGGCAAAGCGTAGGCCGGTATAAATTTACCTACCTAAACAAAAAAATATTAGAAAGTTACTTAATAAATAATCCGCACGGTTTTTATTCAAATTGCTTATGTTTAGTTACACATCGTTTAGTTATGTTTCCACATAGTTTGTGAGGGGATAAATTCTATGGTTCGTCAGCCAGGCACACTTTTAGCACTCGATCACTTGACACACTCGGTTATCTCTTCTAATTGAAAAGATTTGGGTTAATAACAACGCTGAATAATGTCGCACAGTCTTTAGTCGACTCAATCCACTATCGCTTCTTCAAAACACATCGCAGTTGGGTCATGGGATTGCGTTTATTTAATCAGTTATCTGATTATGATCAATAGAATTAGCATTAAAATATTATTAAAATCTCGATTGTGATTGTAAATGTAATCCTTGGTCCATCCCTAGTATCGGATGACACTGACAGTTCACTCCACGTTCACTTCACTAAGTTTTCACGGTGAGAAGGTATAGAATAGCACTGTTGTTACAGACCTATTGCACTTATTCCTGTAATTAAGAAAGTTTTTGAAAAATACATGTATAATGAAATGTATAACTAATTTAAAAAATTCTAAATTTTTACAGAAGACCAGAAAGTTACCCGCAAGAATAAAACAATAAACATATTTTTGATTTAATAAATAACGTCATGGGTAGCATGGATAAAAGGGGATGGGTGCTATGTTCCATTTACTGCGATATGACCCAGGTTTTCGATTATGTTAATCATGACATTCTCCCCCGTAAACTGGAAGCTTATGGCATTAGAGGCAATATACTGAATCTCATAGAATCATAAGATTCTAAAATTAAAATAAATTGAAATTTCTGTATATACTTTACGCTTTTTCAGATAACTGAAAAAGCGTAAAGTATATACAGAAATTTCTAAAATAAACATTAATACCAAAAAAGAAGAAACATATGCATAAAAAAACGTATAGTTAAATATGGAGTCTCGCAAGGGAGCGTATTGGGTCCTTTGTTATTCATAATCTATATAATTGACTTGCCATTAGTAACTAATTACCCAGTATCACTTTTTGCCGATGACAGCACAGTCACTATTCATTCAATAAATAAAGATAGGTTTGAACATGAAATTAATAAAACAATTAATTCACTAATTGACTGGTTAGATAACAATAATTTAAAAATCAATCTTGAAAAAACAAAAATTATCTTCTTCAGTCAATACGTACCAAGAGCAACCACGGCATTTTTAGTTTTTGTTTAGCACCAATCATTTATAATAAGGTAATAAGGAGAGCAGTAGTGGCCCAGGCCCCGACTCACGAGTTGTATGTCGTGGGTTCGAACCCAAGCAAGTACATTTATTTGTGTAAACAATTTCATCACCACTGCTCTCAAAACGGCGAACGAAAACATCATGAGGAAACCGGCGTGTCCTAGAACCAAAAATTCGAAGACATGTGACATCTACCAACCCGCACTGGGCCCGCGTGGTGGATTATACAACCCACTCCTTCTCGAGAGGAGGCCTGTGTCCCAGGAGTGGGAACATTATAGGCTGGTTATGCATTTATAATAAAATCCCATATTAGACAAATGCCTACTGCTCTGTTTAAAATATCTCATAGCCAAATGCTATTTTGTACACCATCAATGGCAAAACATGCAGATCTACCTGTTATTTTAAGACCTTGCACATATTATTTGATGTATACTCATATTTTACATACAATAAATATATTCTATTCTAATAAACTCTGCAGATTTTGCGTCTTCGTTTGCTTTGTCATATTATCTTGCTTATCTGTTACCTATTTTTAAACCTCCAAAATCTGCTAGGAGTCAATTAATATGACTTTAGTCCTAAACAATTTTACCTAATTTTTTCCCCAGGTTCCTAGTATGCATGATGTGGTGGTTCACGATCACGCTGATCAACTACGGCATGATGATCAGCGCGGTGCACATCGCCGGCAACAAGTACGTCAACTTCTCTCTGCTCATGCTGATGGACATTCCCGCCAACGTGTTCTATTGGCTGGCGCTCTCCAAGTACAAGAGAAAGATTCCGTTACTAGCGTCCTTCATGGTTGGAGGATTGTTTTGTATCTCACAGCCGTTTGTTCCAAAAGGTGAGTTAAACTATTAAGATATAACTGATATAAGGAGTCATCCAAATCGATGTCAAAACTTGTATATCAACTTGTGGTAACAGAATATAAAAAAAATAAAAGGTGGGTAGGCCTTTAGTGTGGGATGCAACGTGTGTAGATACTCTTGCGTCATGCCATCTTCCTGGCACGGCGTGATATGCTAGCGCTGCTGCTGCGGCTGCAGAGAACTTCAAGCGGCGTAAGTATAATAACCTAGTTGGTAATTATATTTTCGAGCCGTTTGAGGTTGAAACCCTCGGGCCATGGGGTCCGAGTACTCACGGCCTTTTTAAGGAAATCTCCAGATGGCTGGTTGACACTTTCCGTGACCCAAGGGCTGGGTTTTACCTTGGCCAGAAGCTAAGCATTGCCATACGACGTGGCAATGCCGCCAGTCTCTTGGGTACATTACCAGTCGACAGCGATGTGGATGAATTTTTCGACGCCTTATTTTAGTTTGTGTATATTCATGTGTTGTTTGAATTCAAAGCAGCTGATCCATAAAAGTTTTTAAAATCTCATAGACTAATATCCTCTGTTCCAGGCTATGCATGGCTGGGCCTGACGCTGTTCATGGTATTCGAGATGCTGGCGACGTTCTCCTACAACATCGTGTATATATACACGTCGGAGTTGTTCCCCACTTACACCAGGAACTCCATGCACGCCATCTGCTCCGCCGTGGGCCGCGTGGGGTCGCTGGTTGCTCCACAGACGCCACTGCTGGTGAGTGATATAATTTGTCTGAATAAACAGTCAAGTCAACTCTCTTGTAACATTCCTTGATAATTCATTAAAAGACTTAGTAAGTGCTATGGTTAATATTCCATCCTACAGGAAAAACACATACACGATTATTCAATAACATACATCATCGCATTGTTTTCTAGATGTCATACTGGGCAGGTCTGCCAACGTTCCTGTTCGGCGTGACGTCGATTATGGCGGGATCGCTGACACTGCTGATGCCGGAAACGGCTCGGACCGGACTGCCGGACACCATCGCAGAGGCCGAACAGATCGGCCGCAAGAAGCTGTTGCCGGAACAACAGAATCTTACTAAGAATAATGTAATGTAGATAGAAAGAAAAACCGGAGTAAACTTGGAAGCAACCGAACTCATCATGAATAATATCAATTCAGAGTGGAGATTACAAAGTCACCTTAAGAGATTCTTGAACTTACAATGAATAATACCTAAGTTATGAGCAAGTGTTATAAAACAGGGGCGATTTTGCCTGTTTCAGTAATATAAATGACGAAGGTAGTTTAACTATAATTATTATGTTATTTAAACTATATTAGAACAAACATCACATAACTTGTTTCCCCGAAGGTTTGGGCAGTGGTGGACTTGTAGTACACCTACATTTCGCTAGTTATGTTTAAGTGCCATGTAATAGGAGGCGAGCCTATTGCCATCCACCGGGCACACTATATTAGAAAGGATCTGTAATTTGTAATTTGTTATACGTAATTGTAATGTTGTGCCAATCGCAGTTGTTTTGTTGTTATGTTACTTAATATGTACAAAAAATAAACTAAGTTTAAAATTAAATTATTTATCATTAACGATCCGTCGTTTTCTAATAGAACTTGTGTCAACTGTCTCGCTCCAGCGCCTATCATTATTTATTAAGAAAACGATATCCCTAAACACGTTCTCCTTTTTACCGATCGTTATTTAGTGAGCCGTCTAATTCCCGCGCGGTTCGTTTGACGTAAGAACAGTTTTGTGTACTATTATGTTTGTTCGGCAAACACTGACATGAACCGGGTGGAGTCGTTTGCCGTCACATTAGCGGCCCGTGTCGTGCCATGTCGGGCCGTGTCCGTCAACATTAGCCAAAAATGAATGCTCATCTCGTTCCATTCGAAATTCAATTAAAGTGGTAACAATCGCTTGCGTATTTTTGTGTAAAATAATAGGTTTTTAGTGTTTTAACTATGGAGAGTGGCAGTGATGATCATGAAAATGACGATAGGCCGGGAGTATCCACCCCCCGATTAAATGCCAACCAAGGGTGAAGATAGAACTAATAGTAATATTCAAGAACTGATAAACTTAGAAGAAGAGTAAATTTTGCCTTAACTGATGTTGATTTTAATGACTATTATGTTAAATTAAAAATAATGAATGTGTACTATATTTTTTTATAAAATATTATCCTTTTCGTTTATTGTGCTATCTTTTTCAACGTCCCTAAATCCAACCCTGAATGTTGGTGTATATATGTGTCATTACAAATAATTTTCCTTAGAGAAATCAAATAATATACCTAACAGCATTGTTAGGTACGCCTACTTAGCAGGTCGCGGTTCGGCGTCGCAGGCGCACCTGCGCGTGCGACGACCTTGCACCTTGCGCGCGCGCAGACAGCACTAGCGGGCAGCGGGGCATCACGCCGCGGCGCCGGTGGCCCGCGGTGGTGACCTTATGATACACTACGCGTTCACATGTACGACTGATAGCGATATAGCGAGATATGAAAATGGACTAAACAAACTAGCCAGAGAGTAAATGTATTTTTATCGGTGCAATTCTGCCTCTGTGTGTCTAATCATGAGTTTCTTCTATTTTAGTATCCCCGTATCTAATCCAACCGATTTTGAAACATAAGTCCATCTTCTATATTTTAATTATCTCAACTTTGTTTGAATTCCGCCATTATTTTTTCGTGTCGGTGAAGTCATACTGCCTATCACATCATATATCACAAGAAATAAATTAAAATCCTTTTCAAACCAACGTTCATCACGTAGTCCACTTCAAAAGCTTCAACCGATTAACGAAATAGTGAAAAAACTGGGTATGGGGAATGTTCGATTCGCAACAGTCCATTTGGTTGTCGTCCAATTATGCTCGATGCTCGATGGTCGGCTCGGTAATGGTATAATTGGTGTAACCTTCACGATGTAACCATCGCTCACCGTCCATACGGATTAACAACTGTTTCGAAACTCTCACACTCAACCACGCCAGGAACAACAAGTTTATAATCAACGAGCTTCAACCATGCTCAGCTTTGTATGAGAATTTCTTTTGTTTTGTACATTCCTAGGAATGCGAACACCTTCAACTGGAATAGTTTCGTAATAATAGTTCGTGTAAAAGGGCGAAGGGCCCTTTTTCACGAAGAGTGTAACGCTAAGTGTAGACTCAGCAGAGGTTGGAAGGAAACGTTTCATTTAATATAGGGCCTGACTTACTATACTAAAATATTATTTTACTGTAGGGCACTACATTAAAATAATATTTTAGGATAGTAAACGTTATCTAATTTACAGACAGATAGACATCGGATGATCTCATAGAACTAATTACACTGTCATACGACGGATCCAATAGTCGAGCTAATGCCTGATTTCTGATTACAGCACCTACGACGAATAAAGGGACAATAGCTGTCTGTGACCATAGCACACAGTTTCACAACAAGTATGAGTTAGACAACGACACTAGAGGTAGGATTATGTATCAACTTATGTACAATACACAGCTATGATTCCTAGAACAAGCACTCTCGATCGCAGCACTAAGTACAGTTAGAGCCAACTGCATCGTAAGCTATAAGGAAAGCGTTATGAGCCGAATTGAGTGCAACCGCTGCACAGCTTAGGTTTCAGCTGCTGTGACTTATAATCTGATTAGTGGATTACTTAGAAACATGCAACAGGGTGCTAAATAATAATTGTATATATAGTCTGTAGAAGCAGTGTTAAACTTTCTAGTGAAGCTTTACAAAGCTTTCACACTGAATTAAAGAAATTACTTCTTTATCCTAAAATATTTTATCTATTCCATGAAATGTTTCGAGCAGAGTTTCTTTCTGATAACGAATCATTATTTTGACACCTCTATCAACTCTATTATGACATACTCACGATGTACTTATTACAATACCAACAAGTATGTTGTAATTACAGTTTTAATTAACATGAACTCATCGGTGACTGACTGTGAGACGACTTTTCAACAACAATGACCTAACGCTTTTCGTTGATCCACCATTGTGAGATGTCGTCATATCTGTAGACGTCACGTGCTAATGGAGCCTCATCGAGGGTAAGCTTGCACAAGTGATAACTAAAGCCACATTAGAGCGCATAATCGACACTGTGACTGATCCGCTGTTCACAAGGTTGCCACTTATTCACCAAATGTCAGACTATTTCGACAAATGCTCAAGTATTACGAGTGATTCAATGATCAAGCTATGGATTAATTCATACTTATTTGTGGAAAGTACCAATTTTGAAACAGTTAATGTTCAGTAGTGGGTGGCTACGGATTGTTTCCATTACTAAAACAGGCCGCCCGAGGGCAAGGGTAGCGGATCAAGTACCTAGGTAGGTATTACTTGCATAATTATTGACTGATGGTTGCAGCTCCTACAGAGAGTCCCACAGTGTAGCACTGTATGAAATTGTTTCCTGCATGGTTATATGAAAACATCATGATCAGGATATCATGTCTAGGAATCACTGAAGATTACCAGTACGAAAAAGGTGTAGTACCAAGGGACAATTTAGTTTAATTTTCTTGGTACATTCTATTACCACCTAGTGTGGCAACCCCACTCGGTACCGTCGACGTGATGTGCTGTCCGAACATTTGTGATCGTTACAATTTGTTCCAGCTCCATCAGAAGTGCCGATTTGCCGCCGCGCCGTAATTATACCCTTTTAAATGTAACGACTGTTAGAAGTTAAAGAATAGTGATGCTAAACCATTTCCTTTTGATATGAACTCTAGGCTGAATTATTTTTGACTTGAACTTATTTGCCCTACTCGCAAGTCGGTAGTCTACGCTATACAAAACGTTACAAAAGACAAACTCTAACCACATGAGTGAAACTTGGGACTAATGTAATCTAACCCTAGCTTTGAAAACAGTAAAGAATTAAATGTTAATGAGATATTGAGGACTATGAGAGATGATAATGATAATAAGTTGGACTATTATATCAAGTTGGCGAATTAGATGCCTCAGTATCGACATCCGCAACGTTTACCCTGTCGGCTGTCACTGCACGAGAACGTTTAATTGAACGCAACCGTGTTGATCTGTTGCGGCTATAAACTATGTCGTAAAAGTTTAACTGCGACCACCAGCCTGCGGAGCCCCACAACGGTAAATGGTAACAACACTATCTAGTCTAGACCTAAATATATAGGTACTAACACGAACGACTGCTGTGATCTTCATTAGCACTCGTGCAAATAGAAGCTTCGTTATTGACACTGTGATGCCTATGTGTTAACTTCCCTTTCAAAAAGATAATTCATTGGCGTAATCTAATAGTTCGGTTTTGAAGAGCGGCATAACAGCAAATCGATATATTATTTTATTTCTATATAGAAGCTAGGTGCACGGTTCCAATTGGTCGTATCCTATGGAGAAGAGCTGGCAAGAAACTCCACGGTTACTTATTTACAATGTTTTCAAATTACTCGTACAGTGTTAATAGGTATGGGAGGACAGTGTAGGCCTGTCAAGAAGATCCACATACTTAACAAAAAATAAATTGTCCTCAAAATCTACAGTAAGCCGTTCTCACATTCACAAAATTTAAAAGAATCTATATACGAGTAAACTATTATTAAAATAATAAAAGTAAAAACCTAATTAAACAAAATGACATGATTGCTATTACAACTGTAACAAATCTGAATTAATATCCTGTTCACAAAAGCCACTAATAAATAGTTGAAATTAAAATTGTAGGTATAACATAACATAATATAACATAACATAACATAACATAACATAACAAACATAACATAACATCACGTCTGTATATCCCCGAAGGGTTTGGCAGAGGTGTACTTACTTATAATTCACTCACATTTCGCCAGTTATGTTTAAGTCCCATGTAATAGGGGGCGAGCCTATTGCCATCAATTGGGCACACATTTAGACTCTGGACTGCTACTGAGGAATTCCAGATGGAAAAATCCAAAGATACTTTTGCCCGATCCGGAAATTGAACCCAGGATCTCATTCTCAGTAGTAGCTTTTGCCACCACTAGACCAACGAGGCAGTCAGGAAAAAATCAGGGAAATTGTAGATATATAATGTAAAATAATGAAAAGATTATGTGTCGTGGCCGCGCCATTGAAACGGACATGAAGGAAGTATGTAGGAAACTATGTAAAAAAAAAAAAAAAACCATCGTAATTTGGGAGCTGTGAATAGACATTTACATAGTTATGCCGAATGAGATACCGGGGAAGCCACATGTGCAGAAGGACTTATTGCCAAACCCTTCTCTTCAACGTAGTCTTTAATCTATGCTTTTTTGATAAGGATACGTTTGATGTGGATTTTAAACTTTCTATCGCTAAGTTCTGTAACCGACTCGGCTTTGGCAACTTGTTTTAAAAGCGGCAAGAAATGATTTGCTCGTTTTTATTAAATTTAGGTTATACAAAATACTTTCTAAGATTTATAGAGGAGGCAGAGTTGATGATTGAGAAGAAATTGATGTAGTACATCAATTACTTTGAACTTGTTTCTAAGGGACTCGCGAGGACCCGTTCTATAGATCGCGTGGATTGCCCTCTTTTGTAAAATGAAAATTGAATCTACGTCAGCTGCCGATCCCCACAGCAGAACGCCATAAGACATAATACTGTGGAAATAAGCAAATTATACTAACCTAGCTGCGGCAGCTGAACTTAATCTACCTGAAAGAGCTCTAATGTGGGCACCTAGACAATCTAGAGTAATTCCCAGATATACAGTTTCCATAATAGTATCTAATTTCTTGCCATCGAGCTCTAAATATAGACCCACTTGGGGTGTCATCATCTCATCTGTGTCACTAATACCTATGTAACAATCTCTTTATAAATCTCGACGTGCCATATTTACGCCCAGATACCGTAACTTTTTAAAGTTTGTATTTTTCCCATTTATCTTCTCATCAACATCACCTCGATACGTCCCAGCTTCAACAAACGGGCAAGTATATTCTCTACACTCAGCACATGGATAGGTAAACCAGCACTATTTATTGTTACTGTGTAAAACGTTGCCTATCTCCTTAGGATAATTACTTGTGCTGGAGTGGCGAAGAAATGTTCATTGTTCCAGAGAAATATCAAGTAAGTGAATGTTTGCATAGAGGTCCATCTACGAGTATCCGTGCGGTCGATAACGGTCGCGGCCGCAAACGTTGACGTTAATTAATACAAGTCTGCATTTGTGCGGTGTATTTATTTAACTTAATGCTACATGTCAGATTAAATATCATATTTATTGATGCTTAGCTAGCACGCTGAGCTAAGACATAGATATGTGGCTAGTATGTTGATAGCTTTACTACATATTATTCTCTGTCAGTTAAATGCTAGGCATCTCAATAAGAATGACAATCGCAGCTAAATATTGCAGCTTTCTAAGATCTAATAATTCTATTGTCTCGTATGTAATTAGTTTAATTATTTAATATAATGCGTTAGAAGCAAAACTAAATGAATCCGAAATCGTAACAAGGAGACTAAGTTCTAGATACAAAGACAATATTTTTAATGACGCAGAGATAATCGTGCACACAAACGCCAGTCCGGCCGGAAGTACGTTGCACTCAGTACATACGTGTGCTGGACATTTTCCCGCGATGCACTGAATACTCCGCCTTCCGTATCCAGTCCATAAATCCTAGCTAGCCGAGCTACCTCCTGCTGCTATTACGTCTATTATAAAATATATATAGTTTATTGTCGCCGAGATTATCCCTCATTTAGTTCTTGTGTGAATGATAATTGCTGCACTCACTTGAGCGAGCATGCCCACACCACCACACTGCCGCTGCCATAGCAGTCGCGGCCCGCGGCTAATTGCGAGCGTCGCACAACCACCGCGCGACGGTGCACGCTTATGATCCTACACCAGATCACTGCTGGGTACACAACGACCCTACATATACATACATGTAGGGTTGTTGTGTGAATACCTAGCACTGACCATTTAGGTCTCCTTTCCTGACCATTTAGGTCTGCTAGTCACATTTATTTAATTTTCATTTCTTATCCTTGTATGTAAGTCGAGCTAGCTGAAGCTAATGTGAGACTTTTAAAAATGTTATGCCTTCCTGAAACCGTTTTGCTAACGATTTTAACAATGAGCAGCATCTTTTACATGTGCAAAACAGTTTATTTCATCCTATTTCATGCATAAATCGTTTTTTTTTGATTCGGTTATGTCTCTTGATGCAGATTCGATAGATTTACAGTGTAGTGTAGCCTACAACTTACAAGACATGCAGCTTGTCGAACTATTTCATCGGCTAGTGTTAGAGCCCCTTTCTCTTAGTCCACTTCTACAAGATATTACATAGTTTTCAACATCCACCACATAGGTAGACCGTTACAAGGAGTTTCTAACTTACTGTTATGGCGCTGAATAACACTCCATCACCTGAAAGTATTTTTCCGCGTTTAACGCATTAGCATCCCTGTAATCTTAATAAATCTCTTCCTAGGGATGGTGTTCAATGTATAAATTACGTCTCAGCATGTCTAATGGTGGATGATCTCGTCAAGTGGTCGAGATGACAGGCTCGCAGGCGTGGTGGACCAGGGTTTGTTGTGCTCGCGTCACTTTTCTCAGCAAGCTATGATGAAGTCGTCAACTAAAGCGGTGTCATTTGCAAGGAACTGATCGTTTTGCTCAGTAAAGGACTGGCGTAAACGTTGGTATTATCTATGCTGTGATTGTAATTGGATGTGTTTTCGATGAGCAGGACTGCAGTAAGGAAGTAAACTCCGTATCGAAGTGGTTTTCTAATAGGATTCGTTTTGATACTTCTAAAACGACGATAAACTTTTAAGTGACTCGATGTAGTTTGTTAAAATGAGTATCCTGCCCTTTTTGGGTGGAGTTACTTTAGAATTTGCATGACAAACCAAAGGAACAGTCTTCGCGCCAACAATATTGTGTCAGTGAAATCAGTAACTATGTATTTTTTACAAGAGCAGAAAGTAAGTTTCATTAAGGATAATTTTATTGGACAGATACAGTTGTGCAATGTTGCTTCATGTTGTGTTAACCGTTGTGGCAAGCTTCGAACATGCATGAGCAATGGCTGCAAGTTGCTTCGTTCCCGAACCATTCATTTCAATGAGCAGCAAGTCCTGTTCGCACAGTTACATTACTTCCCAGAACAGGTAGTGATGAGGAGGCGTCCTCTTGCACCTTGTTGTAGATAACTATTTTATTAAGATTAACTAATATTAAGCTAAATGTTTGTCATATTTGTGCAGCTTTTGCGAAACTGCCAGTTTTGTAGTCGTGTTCTTATCATAAATATAATGTTATGGCTTTACTGATACGAAACCTGACTTATTTAAAGCTCTCATAGACAGACCATTGTTTATTTACTTTAGAGAAAGTAGGTTGGAGTGGTTGTTAGCGTTAACAGAGCAAATGGACCGGATTCCTCGCACTACACGTATCCCTGCACCTAGCACTAATAAATAGTTACCGTTTACTCGCAACGACACAAATACTGCGGGCCGTCGAACTTGCACCCGGTCAACGCACCAAGATTTATCTGTTCATCCGCTGCAGCAGCCCTGCTGCCTGCAGCCCTCCTGTATCCACCCGCCACTTACTCGTGCTCATTTGTCACTCACAGCACACACACAGGCACTAGCGCTGTCAGCACACACACATACACAAGTCGCAATCCACACGCGGACACTCGCGGTCGGCAAAATTTGGCGGTTGTCGTTCAAACGGACCAATGAGGCGAAAAGTGCGCGCGCACGTCGGTCGTCGGCGGGCGGCCGGCTCTCACTGCCGCCCGCGCGCCGCACAACCTGCGACCAGCTTTTTGCGTTAAAAAGCTCCACATACAAAAGTTAAATGATTGCGCTCCCACGAGGCGCGCAATCTTGGCGCAGTGGCGGCTGGCGAGTCGGTGCGGGTCGGCGCGGGTCGGTGCGGCCGGTGCGGTTGGTGCAGTCGGTGCAATAGTAACAACACCTCATTTGATTATTGCTGAGCATTCGTTACAAATGGCGACGCTCGCGCATGCATGATTTACGAGCGTTTTCCGTTGCTCCAACAAGCGGCCGCTAGATTTACTGAAAGCATTTAGTCCATGTAGAATGTTATTGAATTTAATCGCCCCAATAAAAGTATTTGCAATCAGTTTTAATGATTTACAGCTTCCCATCTGAGGAGCGTCGGATGTCCATCAAGTCGGGCCGTAGACTGAATGACATTAATTGCTAATATTATAATGCATTCAGAATATCCATTTAATATTTTCCATGCGCACACGGCTAAATATTGAAAAGATTTTTTTTAATATTGGTATGTAAATTTACTGTTTTTTTTTACCTAACTGATTCAGAAGCAAACATGACGACTTTTATGTTCTAGCTTTTATTTTTCGATAGCGGATAGTCCCAGGTTATTGAAGAACTTGGCTCAAGTGTACCATTCTTCATTATAGGTTTGATTTGCTACATAATTTGAGATTTTCAAATGCAAACTTTACGTAAGATAATGTTACTAAGCTCTGAGGTTCTACTGTGTTTCGTAAAGAAAGAATGGCTACCCATGATTTTGAACAGGTTGCAGAGTTCTGCACAGGTTTGTGCTCCGACGAGGGTACAGTAATAACACATGTCCTGTAATTACAGGTCCGGGCAGATACCGGGAAAGTGAGCGCGATGCGTGCGATACAGAATACGGATACCTGACAATGTATGAGAGATACCTAAGTTCTGCATGTATCGCAGGAGGCCTCATTTTGTGGATCCGTCGTTTAGCCTCGAATGAAATCAAAACATCTCATTGTGTAAGGTGTCGGCCTGTGCCGCCTGTGCGTGATCTAAAAGCTTTTAGATTCATCAGCCTTGGCAAAGAAATGTACAAAATATTAGGTACCTAATATTGGCCCCCACAGTGGTGGCTGTAATGTGGATTAGTTTTTGGATACTAGGAAAACATGCGCGCGCGCCCATTGTTATATCGGTAGAACTGCCCTTTTAATGTAGTAGGTGGCGTTCTATAGATTCTGCCTACCCCCATGGGAATAAGGCATGAGTGTGTGTATGTATGCTCTTTTGGCTCACCTTTTCATGGACCCGTAGAGATTTTAGTAAAGACACTTTGTTTACCTATCAGCAACAATAAATAAATAATCATTTAATCATCTCTATCTCATTTATTACCCAAATCACATGAATATCTAAGCATTTTATTAATGTTCAGGAACGAGGCAGCGGCATTCACCTCACCGCGCGCCGCGCGGCGCCGGCGCCCTCGTCCAGGGAATGTGTCTAGTTAATCAACGCAGTCCACATCTCCGATGCATCTCATAGATAACGAGGTATCAACATCTACCCAGTACATATATCTTCTATCTGATGGTAACAACTCATAGTTCCCTTCAATGTTGTTGTTTAACAATTCCGAGACATGTGACATCCACCAAACCCGCACTGGGTTGCCCAAACCCGCGCACGTGGTGGACCACTTACAGAGGAGGCCTAAGGCAGCTGTGGGCAGACTTACTCGTTACTTACTTACTTATAGGCTGGATATGTGATGGTATGTTACCACATGTGATGATACGTGTTGGAAACGTTGACGTGTATTTGTATCAATTGGTACGCAAGTCGAAGGTCGACGGTCGTAGGTCTGTGCTCGTAGAAGGCAGTTGGCCCATGGTCACTGTTGTACATCTGGCATTCTGCAACGACTGGGTGGAGGCATCGACGTTCTTGTTGGAGAACATAACATTAGCTGAGATCACCAGATTGATATACATATGTAGTTTACCTCGATATTATTACGTCGCTATACTTGTTACAACATAACGTCACGCCCGTATTCCCCGAAGGGTTAATTAAGCAGCGGTGTACCTTTAGCAGGTACTTATATCCACATTTTTACTTATGTGAAAGCACTTTTGGACTCTTGGTTGTGCCTAACTCTTCGAGAAATACAGGCGCCATGTTATGTAGGTATGTTAAGGCATGTTATTTGTAAATGAAAGTCACACATTAGAGAATTAACTAAAATTTAAACGACGTTCGAACGATTACGTGAGACGCGAGCGCAAATCAATGAACTCACTGCACTGCAAGAGTAGGCACAATAATGTTTGTATTTGTCAAAAGATAGATATAATATTGCTATGTACTATCTTTCCAACTACCTATCACAAAAGACAGATAGCTGTATCGCTATCATATTTTTTTTTCTATTTAACCCAAAGATTTGGCTAAACAAATTGGTTCTTTTGAGCAATGCAATGACTTTTTATACTATTGTGCTAATAATTTGGTCACAATTAATGACATTAGCCGCCGATATTCAGACAATTTTTGTTTTACAAAAAAGGGCAATCCGTTCAATTTATAAATTAAGTCCCAGATACTCCCTCAGAGAAAAATTTAAAGAGATTAATATAATGACTGTAGCTTCTCAGTATATTTATGAAAATCTTTTGTACGCACATAAAAATATCAATTTGTTTAAAAAGTACAGTGATATCCATAATGTAAATACTAGGAACAAACACAAATTTGTTGTTCCTACAACCAGGCTCAAAAAAATAGGCAGCTCGTTTAGATGCCAATGTATACGTTTTTATAATAAACTTCCTAGCCACATTCAAGAACTAAGCCTTAATAAATTCAAATGTTTTATAAAACAGAAACTGTGCCTAAAAGCCTTTTATACTGTTAAAGATTATATTGAGGACAAAAAGGCTTGGGATTGAGCTGCTCCAATAAACTTACAGAGAATGTTGTTTTTTTACTCTTTTTATTTTGCTAGCTATTTATATTTTCTTATTCTATATAACATTCTATATAAACAATGACATGAATATTTACTTTGTATAGTATTATATTATATTATTTTAATTATTAGGAATGTGAGGACTATGTGGGTCATTGTTTGTTTTTTTTTTTTTTGTCTCTTTCTTTTAATGATGGTCTGGCAGTTTGAGTACTTTATGCGGCCTACCTAAATGTCTTTTCTTTGGTATTGTTCGTCAAATCATTGAGCTCCTTAAGTTTTGAGTTGAGCTGCATGACAACTGACAAATGCGTGCACTGACTGGACAGGTCCACTCAAATCTGTGTGGTCTTTCCTCAAAAGACCATTTCGGACACAAACCTACATGGTCCTCAAATGATCTGACCAAGATTATGTCCGAATATACACATTGACATTGATGAATTTTATTTATGCAATGACATGAATATTTACTCTGTGTAGTATTATATTGTTTTAATTATTGTAAATGTGAAGACTATGTGGATCATTGTTTAATTTTGTTTTATTCGCAGTTAGTTTTTAATATGGTCTGGCAGTTTTGAGTATTTTTTGCGGCCTAGCCAAATGTCCTTTCTTTGGTATTGTTCGTTGAATCGTTGAGCTCCTTTAGTTATGAGTTGAGCTGCACAACGACTGACAAATGCGTGCACTGACTGGACAGGTCCACTCAATCTGTGTGGTTCTTTCATCAAAAGACCATTTCAGACACCAATCGACATGGTCTTCACATGATCTGACCAAGATTATGTCTGGACTTTAAAAGAGACTGTGACCTCTGAGTTTGTTTCGGCCTTTCTTCTCAGAGTAGTCAGATAGGAAACGCCGGCCTCATCTAGTTTAAAAAAATATGTTTTGACGTGTAAAAGTGTTTGTAAAAACCTACTTACAGAAATAAAATCATTTATCATTTATCATTTATCATTAATTATACTCGTAATCATTGAAATTGGAAATTAGGACAATAGAGTCAACCTCTTGCAAAAATGTTATGAAAATAAATAATAAATCAAATGAAAGTGTTAAAAAAAAATCAACCTGGTGCATTAAAAAAATTCAAGGGTTTTGAACAAAGACTTCGAAGTAGAATTATTACTGAATTATAACAATATATGCATTCGTTTTGTTTTTAACCTTAAAAAGTATGATCATGTTTCTAACTTTCGCAAGATTCTCAAGTGGCTCCCCATTCATCTTCGCAGGAACTCTCGGATATTGTGTCTGCTATTTAACATCCTTCATAATCCCAGAACGCCATCCTATCTGTGGGAACGTTTTTCCTTCGCCCGTCCTTCTGATGCACCTTGCAGGTCGCATCTTAGAAATCTCCTTAAATCCCCTCCCCACTCTACCGACTTCTACTCCTTCACTGTGCACGCGGTTCGGCTGTGGAATTCACTTCCGCCTGACACTGCCTAAGAACTGCCAAACTGTTGCTGTTTTTAAAAGAAGAGTGAAAGAACACTATCTTTCCACTTTGCTATAATTGCATATTATGTATTTATTATTTTATACTATTAATTATAAGTATATAAGTATTTTAGTGATATTTATTTTAGAATTATGTATTTTTTGTAAGTATATTGTCTTATTGTATATTTAAATTAATCAATAGTTTTATTTTGTTTTTATGTATTTTGTTTTCTCTTTTACTCTTACACACGGTGTCTACATCTGTATGTCTACTGTCCTATTGCAGGTATGCTGGAAGAGATTTCTTTAGAAATAAGCATCACCTTTGTACGTATTTTTCTGTTCCTTTCTTCTTGTCTGTTTATAAGTATGTACACAAACTGTTAAATAAATAAATAAATAAATATAGATATTCTTTGTATGTCAGAACATTGGCTTAAAAGCTACCAGTTCATGTTCAATTTTAGTAATCACCAGGTTGGTAGTTCGTTCAGCAGAGTGCACGTGAATGCTATACATGGAGGCTCATTAATTCAAGTGAATAACCAGCTTAGATTTAAAGACCGAAAGGAAGTTGTGAGCCTCTCTGTTGAGCGGACAATTGAAATAGCCTGTATATAATTGTTGCAGTTCATTATATTAATTGATCAAGGACAGCTAATGAGACACCATTAATTTTCTATTGTTTGACTCCGAATCGGTGTCGCGCGGGACTTAACAGGTTTGTGAACAGGCCTCCTTCAGGTTTGTATGATTGTTTTGAAAAGGTTATGGATGATGTGTTGCACAAAATCTGTACTTCGAATAAGTCTATCATCACTTGTGGTGATTTTAATTATTTATTTATTTATTTATTTATGTATACTTTATTGTACACCACAAAAAATACATGACAAAAAATAAATCAAACACTACAAAATATACAATGGGCGGCCTTATCGCTTTCTGCGATCTCTTCCAGGCAACCATAGGATGGACAGTGATTTGCCTGGACATAAAGTGGGGCTGTCGTTGGTGTAAAAAATAAATAAATACAATATACTAAAATTGATACACAGATATATATATATATATAACCTAAATAATATATACATAAATACATACATATCAAATGTATAAGCAACGAAAATAAATGAAGACTATAGATAATTACAGTTACGAGAACAAGCTCACAGCGACAAGTAATGTTCCTTTACGAGTCTTTTAAATGCGAGTAACGATTGCGCGCGTTTTATTTGAACTGGCAAAGCATTCCACAAACGAGTGGCCTGGACAGTAAAGGATTTGTCGACGAACGTTGTGGAATGCATAGGCATTTTAAGCTTCAAGTTATCTGATGACCTTAAAAATTTCGTGTGGGAGTCGCCAAGAAACTGGAAACGTTCCTTGAGATAGAGAGGGGTGGAAGGGGAAAAGAGGACATTATACAAAAGGGAAAGAATATGAGCATTCCGGCGAAGGCGAATTGGTAACCACTTGAGCTTCACACGAAATTCGGAAACATGGTCAAATTTACGCAAACCGAATATGAAACTTATACAAACATTTTGAAGCCGCTCAAGTTTATCAAGTTGGTCTTGGGTAAGGTCAAGATAGCTGGTATCAGCATAGTCAAGGATGGGTAGAAGAAGCGTTTGTGCAAGCGCAATCTTGGTGGCAGTCGGTAGAAAATTACGCAATCTCTTCAAAGCTGCAGCGGATGCATATAGCTTGCGGCTAACTTCCTGTAGCTGGGCAGTCCAAGAGAAGTTCTTATCAATCAATATTCCTAAGTTTTTAACTTTCTCACTGAAGGGAACAACTGAGTTGTCAAAAGAAACTTGGGGAAGAGTCGTCCAGTCGATCCTTGAGATCATCCTAGAACTGCCCACCACCACAACCTGCGTATTTATGGGGTTGACCATAAGTCCATATCTCTTGCTCCATTCGCATATACGGGCCAAGTCACGATTAATCGTAAAGATAGCCTCGGACAGATTTCCCAAAGGAGCTCGCGAGTAAATTTGTAAATCATCTGCATAAAGATGGTAGAAAGAAATGAGTTCGTCAGAGATAGAGTTAATAAAAATTGCGAAAAGTAAAGGGGATAGAACGCCACCCTGAGGTACACCGGCAGAAGTATTACTCCAGGAAGACCAATGCAAATACGTTGCAGGCGACCGAACAAGTAAGTACGAAACCAGTCAATTACCGATGGAGATATGTTAAGGGAGCATAGGATGCCAAGCAAAACATCAAAATCAATAGTATTAAAAGCATTACTGAAATCTAGCAAAGCTAAGACCGTTAGATTACCGCTTTCCATGGCAGACCTTATATCATCCGTAATGTTCAGAAGCGCTGTAGTTGTGTAGTGTGTATGTTAATCTATTCTAAAATTCGGGTTTAAGTATCTACTAAAATTATAAGTTTGTTTCAGTCATACAATCTTGCTCACCAATTTTAGGGCCCATTAGAATAACCCCCACTAGTGCCACATGTCTAGATAACATTTATATAGATATTACACCAGCCCACAAAAAAAAAAATAATAATTTAATAGAATCAGATCATTGCGGACAATTTATCACTGTTCCTAATCCAAGCAAAAAAGTTGATAAAAAAGAATTCACTGTCAACCCAAAAACGACATAGCGCTTGGAAACATTTAAAACTAAACTTTTGAGTAAATTACCACTAAGTATTGTCAGCCAATGACGCCCGTAATCAACAATATATCGTCAACAGATGGTTACTGACAATGTAAATAGTGCCCTCGAAAAAAAGTAGTTAACTGGTTTAATGTTAATAACCTACTTCTTTAACGAGAAAAAACCAAATGTATTAAGTATAAAATACCTCATGTTAGATAAGTAAAAACTAGCTTTCTCATAAAGGGTGAAGAGTTGAACCCCGAAGACTGTGTTCTTAGGCATAACTTTGGATGCCAAGCTTCAATGGGGCCCCCATATAGATAAATTGTCAAAAAGCTTAGCTCAATCAAGAATTTTCAGAAAAAAAATCTTGATTTAACTGATTTAGACACAGCCATTTTATTTTCATAGCGTAATGTCATACGGTATTCTGTTATGGGGTAATGCCGCCGATATTCAGACAATTTTTGTTTTACAAAAAGGGCAATTCGTTCAATTTATAAATTAAGTCCCTGACACTACCTCAGAGACAAATTTAAAGAGATTAATATAATGACTGTAGCTTCTCAGTATATTTATGAAAATCTTTTGCATACACATAAAAATACAGTGATATCCATAATTTAAATACTAGGAACAAACACAAATTTATTGTTCCTACGACCAGGCTCAAAAAAATAGGCAGCATGTTTAGATGACAATGTATACGTTTTTTATAATAAACTTCCTAGCCACATTCACGATGACACCTTGGTCCTGGCACAGGGGAGGTCGCACCAGGCGGCGGCCGAAGTAGCGGCACGTGGGTTTGCGACAATCGTCGAAAGGATCCGGCAATTGGGACTCAAGGTGGCCCTGCACAAGTCCGAGGCCATGTGCTGTCATGGTCCTTGGAACGCGCCACCGTTGGGGTCCCAAATAACGGTAGGAGGGATTTCCATCGGCGTCGAGTCGACGATGAAGTACCTGGGACTCGTCCTCGACAGCTGGTGGAACTTCGTGGAGCATTTCCGACGTTTGGCTCCCAAACTGGAGCGGGCAGGCGCTGCATTAAAGCGGCTCCTGCCCAATCTAGGGGGTCCAAACGCCCGTCCAAACTTCCGGAGGCTCTACGCGGGGGTCGTGCGGTCCATGGCCCTCTACGGGGCTCCTGTATGGGCGCGCTCTCTGGCGCTGCGGGCAGCCCGCCGGTTGAGCGCGGCTCAAAGGGTCGTGGCCATCCGGATGATCCGGGGATACCGCACGGTCTCCTGTGAGGCAGCAAGCCTCCTTGCCGAATTGCCGCCATTGGATCTGGAGGCAAAAGTCCTCGCGCACGTATGGGAGTGGTGCGAGGAGGCGAAACGCCGTTGCGTAACTCCGCTGCCGCGAGAAATCGCGGCACAGCGGACGGAGCTCCGGCGGGATCTCATGGCGACATGGAGAGTACAGTTGTCGCAACCCAGTGCTGGGCACGCCACGATTGCAGCGATAAGTCCCCTCTTTGAGGAGTGGCTAGAGAGGCACCACGGCATCCTCACCGGTCATGGCAGCTTCGGGAGGTTCCTGTGTCGGATAAGGCGGGAGGAAACGCCCGGGTGTCACCACTGTGTGGATCGCCCGGAGGACACGGTGGAGTATAAGGTGGAGGTCTGCCCGGCTTGGGCAGAGCACCGCCGTGTCCTCGTGGAGGCGATCGGCGGCAGAGATCTCTCGCGTCCGGCCCTGGTTCAGCGGAGCGAGAGGGCATGGGCAGCCGTCACCTCCTTCTGCGAAGCAGTGATGCTCGCGAAGGAGGAGGCGGGACGGTTGAGGGAGAGGCAAATTTCGCGCCCTCTCGCCCCTAGCCGCCGCAGGCGACGCCCTGGGCGTCGGGAATCCCGGGCGGATTTCCGGCCACCGTAGGCGCGGGCTTGCGGACGGTGAGCAATGGGTAGCTCACCGTCCGGTAAGGACCAGGCCCGGGTCGACGGCGCGTTGTATTCCACGCGCGCCTCAAAGTGATGTCGTCAGCACATAGGTAGGGGTCCACTAGGGCCGATGCCTGCCGGGGTCTCGGGAAGGTACTTATGGGTCACCGAGGTCCCCGCAACATAAGCAACAGGAAGGAATACGGGTGGGTTTTAGTCAGTAAGAGTCTGACACACCCTCCCGCTCCGCCCAGAGCGGGAGAAGTTATTTGATGATTTCCCAACTTCAAAAAAAAAAAAACACCCACATTTCGCCAGTTATGTATGTTTAAGTCCCATGTAATAGGGGGCGAGCCCATTGCCATCAACCGGGCACAAATCCACATTCAAGAACTAAGCCTTAATAAATTCAAATGTTTTATAAAATAGAAACTGTGCCTGAAACCCTTTTATACTGTTAAAGATTATATTGAGGACAAAAAGGCTTGGGATTGAGCTGCTCCAATAAATTTACAGTGATTATTGTTTTTTACTATTTTTATTTTGCTAGCTATTTATATTTTCTTATTCTATATAACATTTTATAAACAATGACATGAATATTTACTTTGTAAAGTATTATATTATTTTAATTACTGTAAATATGAAGACTATGTGGGTCATTGTTTAATTTTGTTTTATTCCCAGTTAGATTTTAACATTGGCTGGCAGTTTGAGTATTTTTTGCGGCCTAGCCAAATGTCCTTTGTTTGGTATTGTTCGTTGAATCGTTGAGCTAAGTTCTGAGTTGAGCTGCACAATTACTGACAAATGCGTGCACTGACTTTCATCTTTCATCAAAAGACCATTTCAGACACCAATCTACATGGTTTTCACATGATCTGACCAAGATTATGTCTAGACTTTAAAAGAGACTGTGACCTCTGAGTTTGTTTCGGCCTTCTTCTCAGAGTAGTCAGATAGGAAACGACGACCTCATCTAGTTTTTAAAAATATGATTGACGTGTAAAAGTGTTTTTACAAACCTGCTTACAGAAATAAAATCTTTTATCATTTATCATTTACTACCTAGTGAACGTCATTTCAGAAAATCCTCATTGTATGCATACGCGTAAATAAAACCCAAGAGACAGTATAATGTTCCTATGTTCTAGGTGTCCTGATATTTTAAAAATTAGCATATCATTGCCTGGGATCCACACAAAGAGCGCTTAGTATTCAGAAAGTGTGGTGGCGCCGAACTATGTGTTCTGTGTTCGCTATAATTGACCTATTGTTTGTTACAAGTATTTAAGCCCACAATGGACCTGAGTGACACATTCAATATACAGAATGCTGGAATTTGACACACCTTGCATTTACATGTTGGTCCTATAAATGTGCGCTACCGTTAGACCACAATACCACTTCCTCTATAAGGGTGAATATCCCCGCGGTAAATTTTACGTGTCCACGTTGAGAATCGAGGTGTTAAATTATAAAATTTTTCTTTTTTTTTATAGTAAACTACGAAACTTGGTTCAATTAGGGCCATATTTTTTTAAATAAGTTTTTATAAATAATCTGGGAAAAAGAAATCGCTTTAAAATTCAAGTTGGGCTGGCTTGTCCCAGCTCCATTTTTTGATATAATTGCATTCACCAAAGTAACAATTTAGGTTTAATAAAAATAAACAATATCGTTAGTGTATCCATTTAAAACACATTATCTAAAAACAATTAAACCATATTAGAAAATCTAAAAGCATAGGATACTCGATCGAAGTTTGGCCAAGCAAAAATCTAAATTTTGGTGGCACTTGTTCGACTTACTATAAGAAGTTTCATCTTACTACATGAAGTTTCATGCGAGTGCGATCAATCGCGTTTTATTATTTAGCATCTCTCAGCCGTGCGGCACTTACGCGTAACAGGTGTGCGATTAGCGCTGTGATTTCCCGCCAAAAACGAAAGTGGTATCTTGGGTAGCAGGGGGACAAGAATTGTTAAATTTTTGGTGGATCGATTTGCTGTTGATTTCAAAGTTTTTTAACAGTAAGCTACACGTTATAGGTAGTTAAGTGATTTGGGTTACGCAAAAACCTGTGATATTAATTTAATTGTAACTCAAAACCTCTATTTTTAAAGATTTTTTTTTATGCCCGGTTCCAATTTTGGTGGCTTTGGTGGCGTTTTCACACCACCAAAATTGAAAGCGAGCCACCAGATTTTAAGTATGTACTGTATATGTATTGTTTGTACCTACCTATATAGCCAGATTTTTCGTTGCAAGACAGTTTGATTAGCAAACAAATAAATGTTTTGTATTTGGCAGTAAGTAAAACCGATTATTATAAGGGTGGCATACTAATGATCCAATTTCTTATACATATATTTTTGCTTAAAAAGAGAATGGCAGAAAGAAGAAGATGAGAGAAGGTTTATATTGGAAAATAATAAATTCCTTTCTTAGATTTAAAGACTGGTTGTAGAAACAACTGATCTCGTCTGGTGAGCACCCAAAAATTGAGTTAAGGTTTTTTAGTAAACTGAAATCTGTAACTAGACCGTTGGTGAAATGGGCATGATCTGTTTGCTATTTCACTGTCTCCTTGGATTTAATATTGTATTTTGTTATTGTTTTTTTCAATCATGTTTTATTTCTTAGTTTTGTTTGGGATTAAAAATCCAAACAAAACTATTGGCAAGTTATTTTGTTAATGATAAAAAGATAATTGAAAAATATTTTTTGTTTTTGTGTCATAAACTCATAATTATCATTAGGTATGAGTTTATCAGATAATTAATACTAAATATTTTTTTAACACTAGAGAGTTTTATGAACCGATGAAAGTTATTAATAATTCCCGAGAATTTGTGAGATTAGTTACAATGAGCTTTATGTTAGTGAGATTGAGGTTTGTGACAGAGAAATTTGTGAGATTAGTTACAATGAGCTTTATGTTAGTGAGATTGAGGTTTGTTACAGAGAAATTTGTGAGATTAGTTACAATGAGCTTTATGTTAGTGAGATTGAGGTTTGTGACAGAGAAATTTGTGAGATTAGTTACAATGAGCTTTATGTTAGTGAGATTGAGGTTTGTGACAGAGAAATCCAATTTTTGTGCCACTGATTTTCAATTTTGGTGGGCACTTTCGATTTTGGTGGGCGATTTTCAATTTTGGTGGCCACACTAGACTTTGAACTAAGATATCTCAAAAAGTTATCGAGATTTTCGCAGACCTCTTGAAGATCCTTCTAGCTTGGACTTTTTATTCTTATACCAGGTCCTTATCTTTTTTTTCCTCACCGGACACGGCAGCTTCGGGAGGTTCCTGTGTCGGATAAGGCGGGAGGAAACGCCCGGGTGTCACCACTGTGTGGATCGCCCGGAGGACACGGTGGAGGTCTGCCCGGCTTAGGCAGAGAACCACCGTGTCCTCGTGGAGGCGATCGGCGGCAGAGATCTTTCGCGTCCGGCCCTGGTTCAGGCCATGGTACGGAGCGAGAGGGCATGGGCGGCCGTCACCTCCTTCTGCGAAGCAGTAATGCTCGCGAAGGAGGAGGCGGGACGGTTGAGGGAAAGGGATGTTTCGCGCCCTCTCGCCCCCAGCCGCCGCAGGAGACGCCCTGGGCGTCGGGAATCCCGGGCGGATTTCCGGCCACCGTAGGCGCTGGCTTGCGGACGGTGAGCAATGGGTAGCTCACCGTCCGGTAAGGACCAGGCCCGGGTCGACGGCGCGTTGTATTCCACGCGCGCCTCAAAGAGATGTCGTCAGCACAAATGTAGGGGTCCACTAGGGCCGATGCCTGCCGAGGTCGCGGGAAGGTACTTATGGGTTACCGAGGCCTCTGGCAACACAGGCAACGGAAGGAATACGGGTGGGTTTTAGTCAGTAAGAGTCTGACACACCCTCCCGCTCCGCCCAGAGCGGGAGAAGTTATTTGATGATTTCCCATCCACAAAAAAAAGGTCCTTATTTTTCACGAAAACCGAAGCAAACATTTCGCCACCAAAATTGAAAAAAATGCACTTTGTTGATATTGATCCACAAACTAAATTCACTGTATTTTATTAGCAAAATATTTTGTCTGTCTTGCTACATCGGGACTGATGCAATGAATTTGAATTAATATCTAACCTTAAAGCTAGTCTTATCCAAATTAAAGTATTTAAGTAACATCACTTGGATGATAAATCATGGTTTACATCCACATTGTGAGTTACCTGCGCCGGCGCTGGTCTGTCGGAGGCTGCAACCGACACCTGCGTGTAGGTATTACGTTGTCTTGCTAACGCGCCGTGACAGCACCGTATCGCCCTACCAAAGAATGAGAAGGTCCACTTCAACTAAAAGTTGAAAGCAACTCATGTCTGTTTCAAATAGTATTTATATAACATGTATATTAATCAAATAGTGTGTTTATTAATAGTAATAGTATATATTAATAAAAAGCATTTTCTGATGGAAAGCTGGGACGGAAAAGAGATTATTTTAACGAGAGCAGAGGTGCAGTTCGTGGGATCCTTGGCCAACAGCAAGTAAAATACAGCAACTCACCTTGGCTGGCTCGTACACACACACACCTTGAACTCTTCACATATGATTTTGCTAACACTCACTTCAATGTCTACAGCAAAATATTATAAATATAAGTCTTTCATGGAAAACAGTTTGCAGTACGTTACAGTGTCAGGCAACTTGAGTTTATGATGCACTTAGCGTCCAGACTTCGACAAAACTGAAATCTAGTTCGAACGCAAGTCGAAGGCTCTCGCTCTGCCGTCGGCGTCGGACTGTAGTCACAGCGAGTCTTCTGTCCCTGTACGTGTGACGGCGGGGCCGCCCAGCCGGGTCGGGTTACACGGGCACGCACAAAAACACACGCACGTTCACGACGCGGCCGAACGGGACCAGCCATGTGCTCGGTGCCCGCTTGATCTACCAGATAGCTGTGGGATCTCTTTACATTGCTTACTTTCTTGTCTTCTGTCAATAGGAAACATTCGGTTTATATCTGCGGTTGTATCTTGTCATAGATGTCACATGCATTATATATGTATAAGCTAACGTATGTTGTTATTTAATCAAGCAATAAAATTAATTGTAAGACCCTGTAGAACTTGACGTAATAGGCGTAACCTAGGCGTGACGTAAAGAGTACCTAAACATAAAATAAGAGCATTGTAGCAATAAGCAGTTCCGTTCCAGTGGCTGATGAATGAAAAAATCTTAATAAAAAGATGACACGCGATATTAAATCGGAATATCAACAAAACCAAGAATAGAACAGGATTGACTACTCGTAGTTAGTGATGAGAAGTTTCATTAAATAATTTGTGGCAGTGCAGTCACCGCAATCATATTTACATCAAGTACGCTGGCTATGCTTGATGATAACATAACTCTCGGTACTGTAGCACGACACGACATAACTGCTGCTATACATCTCTGTAATCTCTACATCTCGGCCTCTCGCAGGCGCCGGCGCCGGTAGTCGCCGCCCGGATGTATCGACACCAGCAGGTTGAACTATACGATAAACGAAATGTGTGCTTTAACAAGTTTTGTAATATTCTCAAATAACTATATTTACCATGCAAAGACAATAATTCCCTAGCATCGACAAGTTTTCTGCAATGTTTATTTTATTGCCAGATATTTCTGAGGAGGTCCTTTCATGTGGGGTTGGAGTTGAATTCACTTTCATGGGAAGTCAATTATTAAGTCAATTGTTTTAATTAGTCAAAGCTTGGAAGCTTTGACTAATTAAAACAATTGACAGCGTTACTCATATAGAGAGGCTTAAACTGTTTTTTTTTAAACGAATGAAAATGTCCTTTAATCAATTATAGATCCTAGAAACGTGTTACAAGGTGATAATATTTCCACGGCTCTATCCGTAGCTTTGTATTAATGACCACAGTGTCTACTACACAAGAATGTTTGACAGATTCCTTCCTGCGTGTGGAGGTACTGGTGAACCAGCACGTGACGTCTCACGTCGCGGTGACTAATGTAACCGATGCGCGATGTGACGATAGCGTTGACAAATCACTCCGATTGGCCGCAGATACCACATATTTGGGAGGCCCCGGCTATGTACCGGTGCCCACTAAACACATGCGGGACATATTTAACATTTTCTATTAGGTGCGACGGTTACGAGGCTACAAGTCAAGCCGTGAGAACCGGACGCCTATTGCAGTTGGAGCTTTTTGATAAATCGTAAGCTGGTAAGACTCGGGCGCTATCCAGCTCACTGAACCAAGGTGTCCATCATATTAACTGTGCTCCTCTGTTCTTTCGGCTACCGGTATTACATTTCCCTAGAACTCAGTTTCAATCATTAATTTTACAAAAAAATGCGTTAGGTTTCTTTTGATGGGTCGCCTTCTCCTCAAAAACTGTACCAGTAATAGGTAGTTAATTAATTTTGTTAATTAATTAATAAAAAATATAGTTAAGGTCTCGTTGAATGGACGGAAAAGTGCTTGAATAAATTCAAGTGACCATACTTTCCCATCATTACCTGTTTATGTTCCTCTTGAAATAGAACAGCGTTACTATAACGTGATTGGAGCCACGTGTTAAAGTAGTATATTTTCACTGGATAATAGCTCAATACAGGAACATTAAAGTAACGACGTTGTACCGTGAGTTGTTGAGACTGCTTCATTTATCTGTTGTGGAGCTATTATAGTTAATTGTATCGCCAATATAAACCCATAAACTAACATTCGGTTATGACCCTATTATCAGCTGTGCCGAACATTGGTCAATTGCCATAGAAACCACCTGTTAGGTTAAAGCAATTTAATTTGATAGTGAGCCATGAGCGTAGCTATAGCCCGCTATTACTCGTAATACATTTCTTATGGATGTCGTTTTTTGTACGAGATTCGTATGATGGTCAAGGGAATTTGAGAGAATTTACTTAATGCTATAATACTCTCATAACCATTTTAATGAAATGTTGTACTGTACTTCAGCAGTAAAGTGCTTCAGTAGCGATATTAATTAGTTAATATTCTAATGCCTGGTCAACGCGTCCTGCATTCAATACTTTATGCAGTTTTTTAAACTAGCCCTTTTATGTCAACCCAATAAGATTCGTAATCGTGTGTGCTAGCTAATTCATTCATGTATTTGGCACGTGCAGCTATTAAGACGGCCGTTTGCTATCAGTGCGCGGTGCCCGTCCGGCCCGCTCAGGCCCGCTCCGGTCCGCTCAGGCCCGCTCCGGTCCGCTCAGAACCCGCTCCGGTCCGCTCAGGCCCGCACCGGCCCGCTCAGGCCCGCTCCGGCCCGCTCAGGCCCGCTCCGGTCCGCTCAGAACCCGCTCCGCTTCGCTCAGGCCCGCTCCGGTCCGCCCAGGCCCGCTCAGGCCCGCTCCGGCCCGTTCTGGCTGCCCAGTCGAACGTTCACTGACAACAACGTATCGTGTACTATTTATCATTTAAAAGCTGCTTTTACCTTTAACAATATAATTACATTTGTCCAACAAATAGGACAGCCCGAGATTGTTTTTTGATATATTCAATTAATCTTTATCGCACACGTAATGTACACATACAGGTAGTAAATAATAATAGATCGAAACGCTTATGGACTCTGTAGACACATTGATTTAAGAGCACTTAGTTAGGTCACTCCACCTATGTGATAGGACCAGTAAGGACGTACAGTCGACCTTGCTCCGGGCTAGTAACACCAACAAGCACCATAAGCTTATACAGCTTATCACGTCAATGGGGAACAGTGCATCAAATCAATACCTTTGGTAAATATCTTGACATTTACCAAAGGTAGGCCAGTAAGACTTTCAAGTGTAATATGTGCTTATTTTAAACGGATAAATTAATTTGTCACCTGTGTGATATTTAAATTGGGTTTTTATTTCTATAGCGAGGTCTTGGTACTTACTATGTTTTTCGGATATTGTGGTTTGAATTTTGTACGAGTTAGGTATAGCTATATCTATCAAGTAAACTGTTTTATTTATTTTGTCATGAACGCTGATATCAGGGCCTCAAGTCTGCTATTACAATAGTGTCAGAATGGTCTATCATTGATTTTATAATTGTTGATTTTGACAAGTTTGGTAATCTACTAATATAATGGCGGACTTGAGGCCCAGGGCCTCAAGTCTGCTATTACAATAGTGTCAGAATGATCTGTTCCGATCCTCATTAATGCCGCCATTATATTAGTAGATTACCAAACTTGTCAAAATAAACAATTATAAAATCAATGATATACCATTCTGACACTATTGTAATAGCAGACTTGAGGCCCTGGTCTATTGTAATGTATAGTTTTGTATGTTATTATATTATTGTTCGGTCCCAATAGATTTTCTTATTCTTGTTTTCTAAAATGGTTTCAGGTTTGTATTTATAATATAGAATCATCTCACCTATAAGTTTATATTTGTGTGCTAAGTATTGGTGTATGATTGCGGCAACTTGGTCATGTCGATGTTTATAATCTGTCTCTGTACGAGTGTTTTACAGGCCCCTGTTATGTGTTGAATGGTCTCAGAGGCATTGTTGCAATGCCTGCATGTGTCAGTCAGCTGATTTTCTGTTTAGTCTTTTATTATGTACTTTCTGTAGTTACGAGTTGCTATTATTTGATCCTGGATCGCAAGCATGAAACCTTCAGTTTCGGGAAACAATTCGCCTCGTTTGAGCCATTCGTTCGACTTAATTTTATCGACGTGTGGCTGGCTCATGTAGGCTCGGTGTCTTCCATGTAGTGCTTTTACAGACCATGCTGCAATTTTTTGCTGTGTGCTTATGAGACTTTAATTAATTTGAGTGTTTCTATTTTGTAAGTTGAGTAGCGTAAGTTTTTTTTCTGCTTCTGTTATATGTTTGTGTAGTGATGAATGTTCTGATTTGTTATGGAAATAAGATCTGAGTGAAAGTATTTGTTTGTTGTGCAAATTGTGTATGTTTGTGTATGTCTATTAAACCAATTATGTCGAACGCTGTCGGAGGACTCAAAAAAAACCGAAATTTATTATAATGCTTTAATTAAAATAAGTATTACAAACTTTACTTAAAATTAGAACGAAAATCTAGTGTTCAGATTCGAAGTAGGAATCGGAATGAACGAGCTTGATGGTCACGTAGGCCACCGCGCCGCGCGTCGCTTACACGTGCCGCACCGTCAGCGTTTCCGTCAGTTTGCCAATTCTTTGTATGTGGGTCATGATGGTACGTTTCCACCGTTGATGCGCCGTCAGCGATATAGGTATAAGGCCGGCGCATAACACCTCCCCCCGTAGCTCAGCAACTATTTTAAGACGTTTAGTGAAAATGTTGCTGGCATCTGAGTTTTTCCTTGGCGTTGAGATGGTTCTGGAACTTCATAAGGATGATCTTGATTTGCAGCAGCAACGTTGGGTAATGATTGCTCTGCAGGTGGCTTGAGTCTCCAGGCGTTGCAGCGGTGACGCAATACTATGATGGTAGTTAGTAAAAGTGCACCAAATAAGATTACGTAGAATGGTATGGTTGTATGGTAGAGTGATGGCGTCTCCAGACTTTCCAGTTGCACAGGTGTTTGAAGATTAATCTCATCTTGTAAGTTATGTAGGTTTCTTAGGTTGATAGAGTTTATCTGGAGCGGGCGTTGAGGTACGTGATCTTCATACAATTTTGTAGTAATTTCGGTTATCTTCACTGGCTGACCATTCACTCGATCATTGATGTTAACTATGGTGAATTCATGTGTTCGTAGCAGACAGTTACGTGGGATGGTAACCAGGAAGCTGCCGGTTAATGTGTTAAATTCATCTCGTTCACAGGTGAGTTGCAGTTTCGTAGGTTTTGGGAAGACGACTACGTAGTGGCGGTCGTCCAGCTTATCCATGGCTTGTCTTGAGAGTGAAATGGTTGTCTTCACGCAGGAGTCATCCGTCGTTTTGCCATCTATTATACGTTGTATACAATCTGGTTGCGATCTTAACTGATGATTGAGTTTTTCTTCGCATAAGTACTGCTCGGTTAACTTCGGGCATTCAGCCTCTATGTACACGTGAAAGTTTCTAGTGATAGCTATAAAGGGGTAAGGGGGAACTATGATCTGCTTTCTTTCGTTCGGTACTATAGCTAGTCTATATAGAGTATATTTAAAGGGAGATAGGATAGGGAATTGAAATGCTATGATAATATGTTGACCGTTATAAAATGATCCTGGCTTTATGACGTTATAATATTCCCTAGCTTCCAGATCTAACAGCTGGTCCTTATCGTAAATACTACTAAGTTTTCCTAACATACTAGTCATTGTCTCTAACTTTATCATAGAATGGTGCGTGCTTCCAGCACGACTGAAGGCTATTGCATCTTCAATTCTATGTAACTCATCTAGTAACTTATCTACATTATCGCTAACTATACCTAGGATTTGCGCGAACTTCGCAAATTTTAATAGACTGTATTGAGCATACTTTTGTTTGTCCAGTAAGTCATGCAGAGTGTTGTTAATTCGGGACTGATTTTCAACAATTTTGGTTATAATTTCGGTATGGTGGCCCATCCAGTCTTTGCTGAGACTGATATGATGGTTTTGTTCAGCAATTACTTTATCCTGATTATCCTTGAGAATTTTAATGGCATCATTGTACCTCATGGCATCCGTATAGTCCAGATTTCCTGTTATGCTTTTTACTACGGATCCTAGACCGTCCATAAGACCTCTTTTGGGGCGGTTAGGCTCTAAGCTACTTAGTTGAAGCGAAGCCTTGTTTAATTTACTTGTTAAATGATCAATCTGTAACTCGTACAGGGCATAAGTATAGTTATCTAGGGTGTCTTTGATTTCGATTAGTTGTGTTCGTACGGAGCTAATTTTATTATTTATATCTTTAAGTTCAATGTATTGTAAAAATGTATGGTAATGAGTTGTAAGTCTCATAGGTCCTAATTTAAAAGGTAGAATCCCTGGTCCATCGTTGAGTCCCTCAAGTTTTATCTCCTGCGCCTGTATCAGGTGCAGGACCAACATCAGTAGTGGAATCCTGTAACAATTTGGCACTGTTAGGGACTCGTTTAAGTCTCGATTTTGCTATTGGACCACGTTTCTTAGAGGTGTATATGTGAATTGGGAGATCTGCCAGAACCGTATCCTGAGTGTATCTCGGTGCGAGCTTTTGACGGCTAGCACTTGGGTTTGTGACGAATATCTGCTGTTGTGGCTGATATTCTACATCTGATTCACGACCTTTGTTCCTATTATCCATTATTGCAGTTCTATTAGAGAGAGATGTTTCATTAATTAGCTCGTAGACTTTCTTCATTTGTTCCCTATGTGAATTTGTGTATTGCTGTAGCAGATGTTCTGTTAGGTCAATATCTAATGGATCTCTTGGATCTGTATGTCCTAAAATAATATCGTATGGCCTACATTTCGTGAAACTGTGGACTGAGCTGTTATACCCTATCAAAGCATATGGCATTAGGTTAATGACAGATTCGTCCCGATGCTGTAGTTTTAGGATGCGCAAATGTTCTAGCAAGGTTAGGTGGAATCTCTCGATGTTGCCGTTATCATTCGGCGCATGAGCCAATGTTTTATGATGAGTTATTTTATGTGTTTTACAGAACTCCGAAAACATTTGGTTTGTGAATTCTGTACCCTGATCGGTTATAATGGTGAGTGGCAAGCCGTGATGAGTGCTGAATGTTAGTAGTGCTTGTATAACGCTTAGTGCGGTACCATCTTTAAGGTTATATGCCTGTCCGTACTTAGAAAATACATCTATAAAAGTTACATACTTTTCATTTTGTGCTGTAAATAAGTCCATATGGACAATTTCGAACGGTTTTGTGGCTGGTGGAACTATATTGAACATCGGTCTGACAGGGTTCCTATCGTATTTTGCCTGTCCACATATGGTACAGTCATTGATATATTTAGAAATATGTTCCCTCATTTTTGGCCAGTAATACCTACGTGATAAAGCCAAGTAACACTCGTTAATACCACGATGGTTGGTTTTCCCATTGTGGTAATGACGGATAATTTCTTGTTGTCTAAGGTACTCCTTGACATTTTCAATTTCCGTTTTGGCTATTACTAGATTCATGGCTGAATTCCTGAATTTTTCCTGTAAAATGGGCACAATTTTGTACATGCTTAAAGGCGGATTTATTAGGAGGGCTGTTTTAATTTTAGGGTTAACATATTCTTTTATTGCATTAACTAGATCTTCCTCTAGGTTTGACTCGGATAGCTGCACAGATGTTCGGAGGTGAGTGTCGAAGGGTTTAGTCACTGTCGGTCGTCTTTTAATGTCCCCTACAATGGTCAAACATAATTGACGATGAAATTTGTTGAGTGGATCGTCAGTGATAGGTATTTCTAGTATAGGGTTTTCATTGTCGGTATGTGCGGTGAGGGTATTTGAGTTATCTAAGGTTGGGGGTTTGACAGTCGGATTGGCTATCATCGAGTTAGTCTCCTCATTGTTTAGCTCGATGCGGGATAGGGCGTCGGCATTAGTGTTGTTTTTGCCCTTTTTATAAACGACTGTAAAATCGTACTCGCTTAATTTTAGCCGCCATCGAGTTAACCTTGAGTTTGGTTCTTTAATGTTCATAACCCACTGTAGTGGTTTATGATCCGTCACGATTTTGAATTTACGCCCAAAAAGATATGGCCGAAAGTATTTAGTGGCCCAGACAATCGCTAATAGTTCCTTCTCTATCGTACTGTAGTTAATTTCGCTTTCATTGAGAGTACGTGAGGCGTACGATACGGGTCTATCTGATCCTATGGGTCCTTGTGATAGCACCGCGCCTATTGCATAGTTGGAGGCATCAGTCGTCAGTACGAATTCTTTTGTGAAATCAGGGTACCTCAGGATAGGGTCATTAGTCAGTAACGTCTTGCATTTCTCAAAGCTGTTAATGTAGTCGGGGTCAAATGTAATTTTTTTCCCTTTCTTTAGACACTGTGTTAGGGGTTTTGTAATCCGGGCGAAGTCGGGAATAAACTTCCTGTAATATCCTAAAAGTCCTAAAAATTGCTTTATCTGTTTAGGGGTTTCCGGTAGGGGATATTTTTCTACGGCTGCTATCTTATCGGGGTTAGGTTTGATGCCTTCACTGCTTATTACGTGACCAAGGTAGGCGGTTTCCAATTTTAAAAATTCCGATTTATCTAGCTGAATTTTGAAGTTGGATTCACTCAGCCTTTGGAAGACTTTCTCTAGGTTATCCATATGCTCCTGTAATGACGTGCTGAATACGATAATATCGTCTAAGTATACAAGACAGATAACATTCTGGAGTCCTCTGAGGACATTGTCCATTACACGCTGGAACGTAGAGGGTGCATTCTTAAGTCCCATGGGCATTCGTAAGAATTCGAAATGCCCATGTTCTACATTGAAAGCGGTCTTGGGAATGTCGTTGGGGTGCATTTCAACTTGGAAAAATCCTGAAGCCAAATCAAGGGTTGTAAAATATTGGCATTTTCCTAATTTATCGAGTACGTCATTAATATTCGGTATTGGGTACTTGTCGTCGATCGTCTTCTCGTTTAGTTTACGGAAGTCGATGACGAGACGCCACTTTTGCTTTCCTGAAGCGTCAACTTTTTTTGGTACTACCCAAATGGGTGAGCTCCATGCTGATTCCGATGGCCTAATTATCCCTTGTTCTAACATGTTTGATATTTGGCTAGTAACTTCTTCCCTATGAATAAATGGGTATCTGTAACTTTTGGTATATACGGGGTTTTCATCGGTAGTTCTAATGCAATGCTTTACTTTATTGGTGAAAGCTAATGGTTCCCCTTCGATATAAAAAATGTTAGCATATTTAGCGCACAGTGATTCCAGATTGGCCTTCTCTTCTAAATTTAAATGATCAGTGCGCAACTTTGATATAATTTCCTTTACACGGGGCGAAGATTGTGTCGAATGAGTGTACTCAATATTAAACACTGATGCCTGTGCCGGATGGTCTAATGAGAATATCATATCATTAGGAGTTGGGTTCTCAACTTCTACTATACCACGGTTACTTAAAACAGTTGTTAGGCATTCATGAATAATACAGTTACAAATTATCTGTTCGTTAACTAAAACTTGTCCGTCCTGTGCGTTAATTGGTAATCTTAGTAGTTTTTTGCTGTGTGCCGGGATGATATTTTCATACAAATTTAAGTTGCTGGAGTTGTATATTTTAATACGATTTACTGCGGATTTCGTGGTCAACGTCAATTCTTTAAGGTCCAATTTAGCATGCCATTTTGCAAGTAGGTCGAATCCTATAAGACCATCAAAATGATTATGAAATTTATACACAAATAGTTTTACAGGCTCTGGATCACTGAATTCGGAGAAGCATGGTATATTAATGGAGTGACTATGTCTACTTGTTGCATGTACGTTCGTGACCTCGAATGGATCATGGTTCAATGGTAAATGTGCAAAATATCTCTCCACAGCATCCGGGCTTATGAAGGATTGATTAGCGCCGGTGTCTATTAATAGGTTTAGGTTAGGGTTAGCAATATGAACGTATGGTAACTGTCGCTGTGTTTGAAGGTTTAATTCTATTTTAATCTTTTTGATTTCGTGGCCCCCTGAAAATCCTCCTCGCTGGTGAAAGGCTGGGGCTGTTCTCTTACTTGAGTGCTACCGTCATTTGTCATGTCAGTCGACACCTCAGTCTGCGGAATGCCATCGTATACGCATGGATAATTGCCGTAGTAATCCATAGGATAATAATTTTCGTAGTAGTTAGGCTCCTGCTCATACCCATAATACTCAGGGTAGGAGAAGTCTTCGAAACTTGAACATTCGTTGACATTTACATCGCGCGTTCTGAAGTAATTAATGGGTGGCGGATTGCCTTGCCTAGACCAATCCCAATTACTACGAGTAGGAGGTAGTGGCTTAGCAACGAAATTGCTCACACCACTCATGGGCTTGGCCCCTTGATTTTGTGATGGGGGTCTTGGAGCCATACCGAACGTGTTACCTCGCGGATTGTAGTTTGGAGGTGGGGCGCCAAACATTCGTTGCGTATGCGAAGGCATACGGGGCTGATTATAGGGTGCATTAAAAGTATTAAAACCTGCATTAAATCTATAGTTATTTGGTGGCTGTGGTTGCATCATGCGTGGTTGCATATAAGCGGGCATGACCGGGTTAGGTACGGGCATAGCGTTATTATTGCGTGGACTGTGGAAGCCTGCATGCATGGGTGACTGGTTAGGCTGGGTTGCAGACTTGGGATGAGTGTTAGTGAGTTTAGGTAAACTGTCGTTTCTCTGTTGCAGATACATTACATTCAATTCCCCTTGTACGTACTCTAATGCTGTCTCAATAGAATCTGGTCGCATGCATCGTATGCGCGAACCTAAAGGTTCCTTGAGCCCGCGCACAAAGGCCTGCATTGTTAACTTTTTATACAAATCGCGCTTAGCGTTAATAGTCGTAGTCAACGTTTCATGAAGTGTAATATATGTCATGATAGTGCTAAATAAGGTTTGGCACCTATCATAAAGTTCTTGCGGCGTATCATTACCCTGTGTCTGCAACGAGAGGTCATTATAGAGGGTGGTTTCATCCCTACGATCAGCAAAGTTATTTATTAACACGCTTCTGATGCCATTCCAGTTCTCGGGGATACCGTTAGAGTTAACAGTTCGAGCAGCATTGCCTGTTACTTTATTTAATATGCCACTAATCAAGGATAAATTGTTTAAGTCATGCTCAGGACCTTCACGTATATACGCATCCACTAACTTATCGCAAATTCTAATAAATCGAGTTAAGATATGGGGGTTCCCATCAAATTCCGGGACCAGGCGAATGGCCTTCAAAATGCCATCGGGGTCGTGTGCCATTATACTATCTATGTTTATATCTATGTTCCTATTACTATCCACTAAATCTTCCCGTCTCGACTGCCTATAAGAAACAGTCTCGCGGGTCCCTAAATTCCTAGGGTAAAAAATCTTGAAATAAAGTATCAAGGGTTAAGGGTAAGGGAAAGCGACACTAGAAAGATTCTCGTGCACTTACTTGTACATCTCGGCTTCTCCTGAGCAGTATCAATGTCTGGATCTCCGCAGCTCTTCGACGATTCGGGATACTCGTTAGAGGTGCCCAAGGCCACCCGGGCGGCTCGCCTAATTTCAATATTCGGGAATCTATATCGCGAACCGGCCCGCGAGTATCCTACCGACTGCGCCAATTATGTCGAACGCTGTCGGAGGACTCAAAAAAAACCGAAATTTATTATAATGCTTTAATTAAAATAAGTATTACAAACTTTACTTAAAATTAGAACGAAAATCTAGTGTTCAGATTCGAAGTAGGAATCGGAATGAACGAGCTTGATGGTCACGTAGGCCACCGCGCCGCGCGTCGCTTACACGTGCCGCACCGTCAGCGTTTCCGTCAGTTTGCCAATTCTTTGTATGTGGGTCATGATGGTACGTTTCCACCGTTGATGCGCCGTCAGCGATATAGGTATAAGGCCGGCGCATAACAAACCTCTTCCTCCTTCTTGGCGTGGTAGTGTTATTATTATTATTTCCACCAATCATAATTCTGCCACCATACCAAGTAAGTATTTACAATATAAACTTTAGTTAAGTTTTTGGAACAATCTCGATCATATCAGCTATACACAGGCCTGAAAATCCAGACTGGAGCGGGCCGCGGCTGCCTTGAAGCGGCTTCTAGGGGGACCACACGCCTCCTGTCGGAGGCTTTACGTGGGGGTCGTGCGTTCTATGGTCGGCCCTTTACGGGGCACCAGCCCGCCGGTTGAACGCGGCCCAAAGGGTGATGGCCATCCGGCTAGTCCAGGGATACCGCACGGTCTCCGGTGAGGCGGCGAGCCTCCTTGCCGGATTGCCGCCATGGGATCTGGAGGCAAAAATTCTCGTTCTCACGTATGGGAGTGGCGCGAGGAGGCGAAACGCCGGGGCTGAACTCCGCTGCCGCGAGAAATCACGGCTCAGTGGACAGAGCTCTGGCGGGATCTCATGGTGGTATGGAGAGTGCGACTGTCTCAACCCAGTGCTGGGCACGCCACAATTGCGGTGATAAGTCTCCTCTTTGAGGAGTGGTTAGAGAGGTGCCACGGCGTCCTCACATTCCGCCTGACGTAGGTCCCTGCCGGACACGGCAGCTTCGGAAGGTTCTTGTGTCGGATAAGGCGGGAAGAAACGCCCGGGTGTCACCACTGTGTGGATCGCCCGGAAGACATGGTGGAACAAACGGTGGAGGTCTGCCCGGCTTGGGCAGAGCACCGCCGTGTCCTCGTGGAGGCAATCGGTGGCGGAGATCTCACGTCCGGCCCTGGTCCAGGCCATAGTACGGAGCGAGAGGGCATGGGCAGCCGACACCTCCTTCTGCGAAGAAGTAATGCTCACGAAGGAGGAGGCGGAACGGGTGAGGGAGAGGCAGATTTCGCACCCTAACGCCCCTAGCCGCCGCAGGGGACGCCCTGGGCATCGGGAATCCCAGTCAGATTTCCGCCCACCGTAAGCGCGGGCTTGCGGACGGTGAGCAATAGGTAGCTCGCCGTCCGATAAGGACCAGGCGGCGCGTTGTGTCCCACGCGCGCCTCAAAGAAATGTCAGCACAAGTGTAGGAGTCCACTAGGGCCGATGCCTGCCGGGGTCGCGAAAAAGTCCGAAAGGGTTACCGAGGCCCTTGGCAACACAGGCAATGGAAGGAACACGGGTGGGTTTTAGTCAGTAAGAGTCTGACACAACCTACCGCTGCGCCCCGAGAGGTAGAAGTTATTCGATAATTTCCCACGCAAAAAAAAAACTAATTACGAGTACGTACTTTAACGTACCTTCTTAATTCAGCTCAGCTTTCTAGAAGTTGATCCTTTATTCCCAGTTCGTTTGAAGCATGTAATACCTACATCTTAATATCTTTGTTTCACAGGTACTGTGGTGTAAGAACTGACGCGCCGCTCTGCGCCCGCGCATGTAACACACCGTGTAATTTATATCATGTGTAAGTACCTTGTTATGTTACTATCCCAGTGAGTATGAATGCAGTAGCAGAGGTAGGGGAGGGAGCTCAATGCTACTAACGAATAATATGAGACGGTTAGAAATGGCACAGTAACGCTATCTTCATAATATTCAAGTATTGCAAGCCTGGCGGTAAGAATCGCAGTCAAGCCCATATACCTACCTACTCGTACAAAATAAGTCCACAGTTGCCACTGACAATAACCCAATCAATTCTTCAGATATCCTAAGCTCAAACGCTTTCAACTGGAATCACATTTTGAATACTTTTAATATAATAGTCAAACTGGCTCTGAATTGTGAAATCTACTACACCTACCAACCTAATGTATTCAGAAGTAACTTGCGATAGGGCCAACAGTTGTTCTGACGAGCGCCTGCGCCGACAACTGACAACCTCATATCGTATCACATTGTACATTTTAAGTTACCTATTTCGTAAACTTTATATTTTAAACTCACATGAGGCTGAACATTGATACAAACTATTAGGATTACCCTTTTTAGAGCGACTGGAAAGCACGTTACGCAACTGAGAACTAGATTATTTCACTGGAAAGTTAAGCGCGGAGGACTTTCACTGGTCCATCGTGCAATCAATTTAGGAGTTTCCCTCCGACATTGACCGGCTAGTCGACACTTTAGGTGTTCCTTTGACAAGCTATCCACTAGTCGATAAGATAGGTGCCGTCGGCGAGACAGTTGTGATTGCGCGCTGGTTGCCGGCCATCATTAGAGGGGCCTGAGGGGCCGCGAGCAGTAGCAGACAGGCAGGATACTTCTGATCGCTATCAATCGTACACTGCAAGCCTGCGCCCGCGCCACCACATGCTACCATTAGCGACTAATACGCAATACGAGTGATTTAGCGACCGCATTGCTATTTCCAAGAATAAACATGTAGGTAACTGTTTCTATACAAAGGAACATTTATTTTCTTCATTTTTGACATCTCGCCTTAGAAGTCTTTGTGTCTCTCATTCCTTCGGTTTCGGCGGTGGTCATGCTGCGCGTACAGGGTCATAAGCTAGAAAAGTCAAATATCTTCATAACGCAGCAAAGTTTATGTCATCGCCTTTTCCTGTTCTTCAACTACGCATGCCACATCATCCGCGATAAAATTGTGGCTTTACCTGGGATCGTCGTGGTACGCCCACCTAATCTAAACTTAATTAAGATATGCGCCCACCATATCTTAATTAATATTAGCGGATGTTTGGACAGTAAGCCCGCACAAGATTACACGTTGTGTGCTGTTCGCTCTGTTCACTACCTAAGTTAAATGGTATAAGGGGTTTATCTATGTATATACGTAATCTGATCACACCTACCAATTAGGTGTATGTCCATTCATACAATTTTCACAGCCTGCATTCTCAACGTATCTTGGACTTGGGTTTTGTATGAAGTCTTGAAAAATATCAAATGGTAGAAAATATAGGAAGGACTAGCACTAGAATCATTTCATAAGTTCATAGCCCTAAGTACCTAGCAGCAGATTCAAGACAGGTAGTTTTCAATGTGAATACTGAAATACCTACACACCTACTGGATGATCGAATGCGTCTGTGAATAGTCATGAGATCATCACTCAGGTACTACAATTTACATTACACTTTATTATAAAATTTAATAAAAAACCAATTGCTTCCGTGTAACAACCACGTAGTACGTCACGACCTCAGCTCACTTCATCAACGAGCGTGACTCACTCATTGTAGAGACTCACAAAAAAGGACGCACTCTGTCACCACCTGTCTTATTCTGTCTTATGTTCAGACAAAAGATTACCATCGAAGAAAGTTTTTTCGACCATAAATAGATTCTGGAACAGTGAAGTCGTGAGCAAATTAGTGATCCTGCTCCTAGATGTTGGTGTACAAAGAGTATTCTATTCGATTCTAGATAGTTACCGCAGCATGATGTGATGATGTCACTCGTACTCGGGGCTGCCTAGCGACCTTGTAATTTATGACTGACTTATTTACATTTTCATACAGCATGATGGAGCTCTAAAGACCGCACTGACAAAAATCTGGCCTCCTAGTGGAGGCCAGATTTTTGTAAAAGTTACAAACGCGAGTAATGTAACAGCAACAGGTAGTCCTGTTACTGTTACATTACTCGCGTTTGTAACTTTTCAACGGAAAAACAAGTAGGTGTACGTGCCTACGTCCACTTTGATCGTAGTTCATTGTCCGTGATCTACGTCCTCGGAGCGTCCGTGCTGATTGGCCGCGGGGCGTGTCGTGCCAGCCAATCAGCGCGCCGTCTGAGCCCGCCTTTGTTACCCTAATTACGATCACCCATTGTCCACTAATTCTGTACGCCAATATAAGCGTTACACCGCGTTACTTGTTAGACTAATGTTAGAATTGCGTGCGCTTGAAGCGAGCTTCGTACTTTTCTGTTCTTCAAACATAGTACACAATCATCTGCACAATTTTCAAAAACACAATAAGCCAATTAATAAGTAGGTACCTATAATAGCCTGCAACAGCTCAAAATATTGTTTCTATGAAATATTACCTAACCCAGACCTGCAACATCAAGATACCGTTACACGTCGGTAAATATATCGTAAATAATTAACAACCGTACTTTAAATATAGTCCAAAGATAAAATAAATTCAAGTGATACGTCACGCGAGCGACCGTCAGACTGCAAACGACTCGATATTAACTTGAAGTACATGTCGATGTACTCAGAGGCTTTATTTTTATCCGCTCACGTACTTACCTACTTAGTTAATTAAAGCATAATAAATGTGACGAATTAAATAAGAGCAGTGTGTAATGGGTGCGCACACGCAGGCCATAATTGCGGCCATTTGTCGGCGATGCCACTCAATGTGGACGAACAAGAAGTCCTAATACAAGTAACACTTAAAATGAGAGTGAACTCACACCGTTGTTAGTTTTGTTGCGTTGAGTTTCATACGAAATAGTAGGTAAACAACAATAAATAAAAACATTCGTTTGAATAAATTGCAAGTCGGAATGCTAAAGAACAAAATATTCAAACCACAGGTGTTCCTACTTATAACATGCTCAAATCAAATATCCGTACAACACATCAAGATTCTGTACTTGTTGGTATTCGCAAAAAATCTAAATCAAAGTCATTTATTCAAACTAGGCTGAGAATCGGCACTTTTCGAACGTTCAAATTTTCTAAGACAGTCTCCCGAAACGCCTGCTTTCACGACTTCGTAGTCTTCTAGCTGTCTGCTCAGTTAGAAGAACTTGATTCTATACAACAGTAGGTGTGCAAAGTACATTGTGAAACACTAAACTACATTAAATTAAATTATTTGCCACATGTCAGCTAGCACGCACCTATAGGTATATCTGTCACAGATGGATTGTCGAATCCGCTATTTTACATAACCGCTAGCTGTTTTAAAAATCAGCACCGTTATGTAAAACAGCTGAACAACGTTCAGCTGGATTGCCATTGCGTTACGTTAAACAAAACGCTACCTACGTTTAGACGTAATGCAGAATGGCTTACTTAGCTTCAGTCAAATTATGCGTTTGGTGTGGCTTCTAATGCCAACAAAACTAGGGCACCTTTTTTTTTTTGGGTGGGAAATTATCAAATAATTTCTCCCGCTCTGGCCGGAGCGGGAGGGTGTGTCAGACTCTTACTGACTAAAACCTACCCGTATTCCTTCCGTTGCCTGTGTTGCCAGGGGCCTCGGCAACCCTTTCGAACTTCCACGCGACCCCGGCAGGCATCGGCCCTAGTGGACCCCTACACTTGTGCTGACATCTCTTTGAGGCGCGCGTGGAATACAACGCGCCGTTGGCCTGTTCCTTATCGGACGGCGAGCTACTCATTGCTCACCGTCCGCAAGCCCGCGCCTACGGTGGCCGGGAATCCGCCCGGGATTCCCGACGCCCAGGGCGTCTCCTGCAGTGGCTAGGGGCGAGAGGGCACGAAATTTGCCTTTCCCTCAACCGTCCCACCTCCTCCTTCGCGAGCACTACTGCTTCGCAGGAGGAGGTGACGGCTGCCCATGCCCTCTCGCTTCGTACCATGGCCTGAACCAGGGCCGGACGCGAGAGATCTCTGCCGCAGATCGCCTCCACGAGGACACTGCGGTGCTCTGCCCAAGCCGGGCAGACCTCCACCGTTGCTCCACCGTGTCCTCCGGGCGACCCACACAGTCCCGCCTTATCCGACACAGGAAACTAGGTTTAATAGGACTAGAACTAGGACCAATTGGTTTAGGTTAAGTTAAAAAAATATATATCAAAATATTATAGTTCACGTAAACCTACATGGGCATTTATGAAACGTCAGAAGCTAGGTGTACGGTGCCAATTCTCTTTTAAAAATAATTGGCTTTTACAATGTATTCAAATGACAGTGTTACTAAGTATGGGAGGACAAGAGGAAGTTAGAACTATGATCATCTCTTCTTCAAGTAGACCTTCTATATCTCCTTTGTATTGCTAGTGGCCGCGCCGCGACACCGCTAGATGACGGCACTTTCAACCATAGATTCAATGTTTCAACATCATCTTGTATTAAGCGAAGTGCATTACAAGCCGGTACCTACTTCAGTCTCAGCTAAATGCAGCAAGTATTTGCTCATTGCAAGTTATTTGATTATATTTGTTTTAAGTAGGAATTGTGAGCTCTTTGCTTATATATGTATGTATAAGATAAGGCGGAGGAGGAAGAGCAGGATATGGGATCTCTATCAAATCTTCTTCAATTGAATAACTATGGCGTACCACAAGGAACTGTGCTAGCCCCGATATTGTTTTTAGTCTATATTAACGAATTGCCAGAATCAATGAATTAGTACATTGTATTATTCGCAGATGATACCACTGTTTTAACCAAAGAAGCTAATATTGGCCAGGCGATAAACGTCACCAATGAAGCTCTAAATGTACATGACTGGTTAATAAGTAGATAATTTAGAAATAAATACCGATAAAACTAAATTTATGAGATACCTGACATATAATAACAAAAGAAATAACAAAGACACAGTACACCTGCCAATAAAATATAATAATAACATCATTGAAGAAGTAAATTAAATAAATTTTCTAGTAATAAATATTGATAATTATTGCAACTGGAAATATCATGCAGATCTTCTTTGTAAAAAAATCCACAAATTCGTTTACGCACTTCGTAAAATAAAAAAAATAAACTAATAAAGAAACTTCATTAATGGTATACCACACTCATGTATGTTCAGTATTGAGGTATGGGATAATCATATGGGGAAACTCCACAGACGCCCAGAGAGCTTTTATAGCCCAGAAAAAAATGCATAAGGTCAAAAAACGCATAAAACCAATATTCAGTGATAAACGTCGACTTACACTTCCATCCCTATACGTTGGGAAAGGCAAGTTTCGCGCCCTCTCGCCCCTAGCCGCCGCAGGAGACGCCCAGGGCGTCGGGAATCCCGGGCGGATTTCCGGCCACCGTAGGCGCGGGCTTGCTGACGGTGAGCAATGGGTAGCTCACCGTCCGTTAAGGACCAGGCCCGGGTCGACGGCGCGTTGTATTCCACGCGCGCCTCAAAGAGATCTGACACACCCTCCCGCTCCGCCCAGAGCGGGAGAAGTTATTTGATGATTTCCCACACTCAAAAAAAAAAAAAAAAGACATAATCTAATAAACTTACTTAATATATTTTATAATGTAATGTGCCTAAATAATATTTTATTATTTTTTATTATGATTGTGATGTGTATGACTAATAACATTGGTGTAATTTCATGCATTTACTAGAAATATTTGCACGACTGATAAGTCGAATATACTGAGACTAAAATTATTTTACCATGTTAATATGTAAGTACCTATATTCTGGCAAATAAATAAATTTCATTTGATTTCATTTCTCATCGACTATTATGATGAGTCTATGTTACTTTTTTTTATTGATTATATTATACCTCCATAATTTATGATAAATAAGAAACCGTACATAAAGAACAAATATACCTAATTCATTAATAAAAATAACTAAAACAATACACAAACTAAAACGGCGTCGAAAAATTCATCCACATCGCTGTCGACTGGTAATGTACCCAAAAGACTTGTCACGTTGTGTGGCAATGCTTAGAAGCTGCGTAAAAGCTATGTTTGTCTATGTTACTTGAATTAAAAGATTGTTATTAAAATCAAAATTAAAAGTTATTCAAATAAGGCTGAGAATTAGCACTTTTCGAACGTCTAAATTACATAAGACAGTCCCCCGAAACGCCCACCCTTCACCACTGCCTAGTGCTTTTCCTGGGAAGAAGAAGTGGCGCAACAAACTCACCAGCAGCACAGCTGTCTGTTCAATTAGAAAAAAAAAATAGGTATATTTATATTTATGTATATTATAATTAGGTAAGTATTAGGTATATTTAAGCTTTCCTCATGTGTTTAGTACCGTTAATACATATAAAGACTGGTGAAAAGTATTTATCGCTGCCTTATAAACTACCCCGTGTGGTTCCCGGGAGATAGAATAGAACCAACCCATCTCATCCCGTGGGTGTCATAAAAGGCGACTAAGGGAGCAGTTGGAGGATTCTATTGTTTTCCTCTGTGTGGTACTAACAACACACACCCAAGCTATGGTTGCCGTGCCGAGAGTTGCATGGCTAGGGGGGAGCCTAGTCGCGAGCGTGCCTGTTGTCTGGGATCGGGCGCCCCAGGCACTAACAAGCCTTACCTCTACATGCGGGGCTCTGTAGAGTGTCGACAGATGTTTCCTCTGCTTTTCGTGGGAACTAAATGAGGAATCAAAATAATAAGCAACTTGGAGACGGCGATGATGCTCGCCACACACCACGTCAGTTGTTCTCACGGGGCGAAAAGCAAGCTGCGGAATGTCGCTTAGCTACGCTGAATGTGCAGGGAGGTATAAAAGATAAAATGGATGAGGTGTGTGAGATGGTGAAAGATAAAAGAATAGATGTGTGATGTGTGAATGAGACGAAAAGAAAGGGAGTGGACTTATCAAACACGGCTCTTTGACCGCTATCTGGTCCGGTGTTCAAGACACACAGGGTCTGTCAGGGTGTGCGAGTTGTCCTCTCCGAGTGGATGATGAAATGTGTGAAAGATTCTTTCTGTGAGTTCTAGGATTCTTTGGGTAAGAGCCAAGGTGGGCCTAAACCCTATCTTTATTTTCTGCCTTTATGCACCCGATACAGGAAGCTCACCTCCGGAGAGGCAAGAATTTTGGGACAGTATAAGGGATTTAGTGAATGGATGTAGGTCAAATGAGAAGATTGTTATCCTTGGAGTCTTTAATGGTTGCGTTGGTGTGAAGAGGAATGGGTACGAAAAGTATTAGGTGCATTCGGGGATGATAGAGTGAATGAAAACGGGATGAATTTACTAGAGATATGTGTAGAGAAGAATTTGTGTGTTATAAACACTATGTTTAGTCATAGAAAGGTTCACAGGTATACGTGGGAAAGGCAAGACGGTAGAAGTATGATTGACTTTGTGATTGTGGATGAAAGATTAAAGAGTAAAGTTACTGATACTAGATCATATTGGGGTGTCACAGATCATTATCTGGTTATGTGTCTGATGGATGGTCTGGTCAGGCATTGGTGTCACCGAGTTCGAGTTCCTTTGACTGCTCTAGAAATAATAAAAGTGGAAAGACTGCAAGAATTGAAAGTAAAAGAGGAATATAAGAGGGAAGTAAAAGCGAAGACGGATAAAATATTTGATGATACGAATGATTACAGTCTAGAAGAAGTATGGAATTTAGTGAAAAATTGTATGTTGCAGGTAGCCACAAAAGTATGAGGTCTAGCGCAGAGGAAATGTTACCACATTTCCTCTGCGCTAGACCTCATAGTAGTAGAATAAATAATTCTTGGGTAGATGGTTAAGTAAAAGCGGTTGTGAAGAACAAGAAAAATGCTTGGCTTAATATGCTTGCCTGTAAAGCCCAAAATAGGATGAATCAGGCAACGACTGTGGCAGACGATTTGGAAAGAGTGCAGAAGGAATACACTGAAATGAAAATGAAAGTAAGGGGATTGTAAAAATGAAGAAGGATGAAAAGGAAGAAAAGTATAACTCGTTGAACTAATGTTTAATTTGCTCAGAATTTGATGATGTTGTGAGCTGGCGGGTGGTGCAGAGATGCAAACGTCGTACCAGCTATTCGTGTAGTTTATTTTTTGCGATTATATATTATCAATCAATCAACTCAGCCTATAACAGTCCACTGCTGGACATAGGCCTCTCCCAGGCTGCGCCACAACACCCTGTCCTCCGCTTTCCGCATCCAGTCTGTCCCAGCCACCTTTTTAAGGTCGTCGGTCCATCTAGCTGGGGGGCGTCCCACACTACGCTTGCCGATACGCGGTCTCCACTCTAGGACTCGTCTGCTCCACCGGCCATCGGTCCTTCGACAAATATGGCCAGCCCACTGCCACTTCAGCTTGCTTACTCTGCAGGCTATGTCGGTAACTCCGGTTCTCTTCCGGATAACTTCATTTCTGATCTTATCCTTCAAAGAAACTCCAAGCATAGCCCGCTCCATGGCGCGCTGAGCGACCTTGAATTTGTGGACCAGCCCGACTGTCAGTGTCCACGTTTCGGCACCGTATGTCATAACGGGCAGGACGCACTGGTTAAAGACCTTAGTCTTCAAACACTGCGGGATTGGCGACGAGAAGACTTGACGAAGTTTTCCAAACGGGCAGCGTTTCCTGCCCTTTTGGAAAACTTCGTCAAGTCTTCTTGTCGTCCAACCGGATCCTCCTGTCGGCTTCTTTCTCAAAGTTGTGTCTACCGAGCTGGATAACTTGTCCTAGGTAGACGTACGCCTTTACAACTTCGAGAAGCGACCCTTCGATATGGATTGGACTCGGCAAGACGTGCGAATTGTACATGACTTTCGTCTTGTCCAAATTCATGCCGAGACCAACCCGCCGAGAGGCTCCATTTAGGCTGTGCAGCATCTGGTCTAACTGTTCCAGTGTCTCTGCCATTATGACGATGTCATCGGCAAAACGAAGATGTGAGATGTACTCGCCGTTTACGTTGATACCCTGTCCAGTCCAGCGTCTTAAAAAAGTCCTCCAACGCATTGGTGAAAAGTTTCGGGGATATCACATCCCCTTGTCTCACCCCCCTAAGCAGTTGGATAGGGCCGGTTTTTTTATCCTGGATCTGGACAGTCATCGTTGCAGCGTCATAAAAACACCTCAACACTTCGATATAACGCCAGTCCATTCGACATCGTTGCAGAGAGGCCAGAACTGCCCATATTTCGATGGAGTCGAAGGCTTTCTCGTAGTCCACAAATGCCATACACAGCGGCTGGTTGTACTCTTCGGTCTTCTGTACAATCTGCCGAACAGTATGGATGTGGTCCACGGTACTGAAGCCTTTTCGAAAGCCAGCTTGTTCTGGTGGCTGGAACTCGTCAAGTCTTCTGGTGAGACGGTTCGTGACGACTCTCGAGAACAGCTTGTAAACGTGGCTCAGAAGTGAGATGGGTCTATAGTTCTTCAGCAAGGTTTTGTCGCCTTTTTTGAAGAACAGAACCACCGCACCTCTGCTCCACGCCTCCGGCGTTGTACCCTCTTGGATGATGATGAAATATATATTATATATTTATCTTATTTATTGTAATAGTATTTATGACATCTGATAACGAATCTTTTTATTCTGCTAACGAATTTAGTACCTCTTCCAGCGATGAAAGTTTTATTTCTCTTACTGACACCTTAGGTGTTCTTTTACGCCAAAATTTCAGTCAAAATTATAGCCGACTATTTAACGTATGCCACCTCAATGCTCAGAGCATTCCTAGTCACTACAACGAACTGTACGACACGTTTGCTGACAGCAACGTTCACGCCGTCCTGATTTCCGAGTCTTGGCTCAAACCTAACCTGCTCTCAACCACTTACCCGCTCCCCGGTTTCGTTCTTCTTCGGAATGACCGGATCGGTAGGAGAGGGGGTGGTGTAGCGATTTACCTTCGTGGTGATTTCCCTTTTAAAATTCTAGCTTCTTCTTCTTCTTCTTCCAATGAATCCGCAGAGTTTCTTTTCCTCGAGGTTTGTGTCAAAGGACCTAAAACTGTCCTTGGTGTCGTCTATTGCCCCCCTTCTATTGATTACTTCACTGAATTCGAATCGGTACTTGAATCTTTGGGTTCGGAGTATGTACATCACATTGTTATGGGGGATTTTAATACCAACCTCCTTGCCCACAACGCCCCTCGGTCCCGTAAACTCCTGCATCTAATCGAGTCAGCCAGTTTGCATGTATTACCTCTCCAAGCCACTCACCAAAATATAGTCGGTGATGATACTTGGCTTGACCGGATCCTCACCTCTTCTTTCCCTAGTTCCTCACATGGTCAATATGCTGCTCCTGGCTTTTCCCATCACGATCTTACATTCCTATCCTATGTCCTTAAACCCCCTAAACCTAAACCAAAATTCCAGTACAGACGTGCCTTTGCACGTGTGAATAGCGAGAAGCTTCAACAAGATGCATCCAATATTGACTGGTCACCCCTGGAAGCAGCAGCTTCAGTTGACGAAAAAGTTAGTTTGTTCAACAATGTTGTGGTCAAGCTATATGACACACATGCTCCTATCAGAAAAATCAAGTTGAAGCATCCGCCTGCGCCTTGGATGAACATGGGAGTTCGGATGGCAATGCGACGGAGAGACCGCGCGTTTCGGAAATTCAAAAAGGATCGTTCGGAGGACAATTGGACCTGCTTTAAGGCTGCTAGGAATCGGTGTAACCAGATGATACGCAACGCTAAACGCCGATATATCCTAAATAATATCACTTCTTCTTCTCCTGCCGATATTTGGAAGTTCCTTGGAACTTTAGGCATCGGCAAATCGCGGCACTCAGACCTTCCTAACACAATTGGCTTAGACGATCTAAATCACCATTTCTCCACTGTTCCCACGCTAGATAGTCTAACCAAATGTCAGACCCTTGACCACCTTGCTGGTCTGACGCGCCCTAATATTAATCCCTTTGTCTTCACCCCAGTTGACCCGGGAGAGATCAGAAAGATTATCCTTTCTATTAAATCCAAAGCCGTGGGCTGCGATAATATCAGCCGCCATATGATCGTTACGGCTCTTGATCAACTCCTTCCTGCAATCTCCCACATCTTAAACTTCTCCCTGTACACCGGTGTTTTCCCCTTCCTTTGGCGTAAAGCCCTTGTTCGGCCACTGCCTAAGATACCCAACCCCTCTCTATCTAGTCACTTTCGCCCAATTTCCATCCTGCCCTTTCTGTCTAAAGTGCTGGAGGCCAGTGTTCATAAACAATTCTCCCACTTTGTCCACCACAACTCCCTCATCAGTCCCTTTCAGTCCGGTTTCAGGCCCGGGCATAGTACCGTTTCAGCTCTCCTTAAAGTGACTGACGATATAAGGCGGGGAATGGAAGACACCAAAGTTACAGTCTTAGTGTTAATTTACTTCTCCAATGCTTTTAATGCCATCAGTCACGAAGTCCTTTTATCCTTCCTTTCTTATCATATGGTCTCTCCAGAGGTATTGGAATGGTTTTCCTCTTATCTTCGGGGGCGTCAGCAGTCTGTTCATGCTGGTGACTCTTCGTCGAGTTGGTGTGATCTTGCAGCTGGCGTCCCTCAAGGCGGTATATTATCTCCTCTTTTGTTCTCCATTTTTATTAATCTCATTACCACCGAGCTTCGGGCTGCGTATCATCTCTATGCCAACGATTTGCAGCTTTACTGCCATGCAAGTGTTGATAACATTTCTGATGCGATTGAGGAGCTAAACCGGGATTTAGGTGTGGTCAAAAACTGGTCTGATCGATTTGGAGTGGCGGTTAACCCTACCAAGTGTCAGGCTATCTTAATAGGGAGCCCCCACAGCATAAGGAAGCTGAATGGCTTATCTTTGCCACCTGTAATCTTTGACAACTCAGTCATTCCGTTTAGCTCCGATGTTAAAGATCTTGGTCTGCATGTCGACATTTGTCTTGACTGGCAAAAGCAGGTGACGACTGTTAGTAAGAAAGTCACCGGAACGGTGCGGTCGCTCTATCGGTTGAGAAATCTTCTCCCATCACACATAAAGACAATGCTTGTACAGTCCTTAATCTTTCCCATAATCGACTATGGTGATGTGTGTTACTATGACCTGAATGCAGATCTCCTCAATAAACTTGACCGACTTCTCAATAATTGCATTCGATTCGTTTTCAATCTTCGTAAGTATGACCATGTATCCGCACACCGTGTGCTTCTAAAATGGTTACCCATTCGTCAGCGCAGAGAGGTGAGGGCTCTGTCTATGTTGTTCTCTATTCTCAACAAACCCACTTCTCCTTCTTACCTGACTTCCCATATTCAATACTTGTGCTCTGCCCATAGTAAAAATCTTCGTTCCACCAACAATCGTCTTCTTCGATGTCCTTCTCACCGCTCTGGTTTCATTCGCTCTTCTTTCTTTGTCCAGGCTGTCTTTCTTTGGAATGCGCTCCCTCTGAACATCAGAACGGTGACCGGTCGGTTGTCTTTTAAACTAAAGGCACGAGAACATATACGTAAGAAGTTGGCAGAAACATCCCAGCGCTGATATTTTGCTGGATTCGTTTTCTCCTCTACTGATCGATATTTCCCCACTACCGATCGTTATTTCTCCTGACAAAGTTTATTCTGTTTATATGTATGTATCTACGTATGTATTCTTGTATTGTAAAGTTATTTTCGTGTTATCTTTCCCTTAAGTTGCACCTGCCATGTGTCTTCTCTGCATCACCCTAAGGTTGACTGGTAGAAAATGCCTCAGGCATTAAGTCCGCCTTTGTACGGTATTATTTTTTTTTATACTTGTGCATAAAGTTGTTGTGTGTGTTAAAGGGTTGAGGGAGGGCTGTATAGATGACAGATCTTCTCCTTAAGGTGCATAGCCGAAAAACATCTGGCAATGCACAAGAAAGTCGTTGACTTGGAGAAACTATGACAGTGTGTGGAGAGAAGAACTGTGGTCAAAACTGTCCATGTATGGTGTGGACTGGCGCTTGGTACGGGTACTGAAATCTTTATACAAGGATTCCAGTGCTTGTGTTAGGATAAATGGGGCATACACAGACTGGTTCTGTATCTCAAGGGGTGTTAGACAGGGTTGTGTAGCGTCACCGTATCTGTTTAACTTGAACATGGATAGTTGTCTGATAGATTTGAAAAAGGGTGAGTGCGGATTGAGAATGAATGAGTTGCCTGTCAAATGCCTTCTTTACGCAGATGGTCAAGTTCTACTTGCATCGTCAGCAGAACAGCCGCAAGACATGGTGACTGTAATGGATGAAGCATATAGATGAAAGGGATGAATATAAATGTGAATAAGATGAAGGTCATGTTTGAAAGAGAAGAGGATATATCGGTGAAAAGACCGGTCCTACCAGACCGGACCAAACCTATCGGTTTGTATGTGAAAATAAATGATAAGAATGTAGTGCAAGTAAGTGAATTTGTATATTTGGGGAGTATATTTACAAGGGATGGAAAGATTGATGAAGATGCGGAAAGGGGAGTAAATGCGGGAAATAAAGTGAATGGTGCTATACATGCGATGGTGACCAACCAGTCGATGCCCAAGGAGGCTCGGCTGGGTGTTCATAATGGTGTGCTGGTACCTACACTTATGTATGGAAGTGAATATTGGGTGTGGCAAAAGAAGCATGAAAATAGAGTAAATGCTGTAGAAATGCGTTCCTTGAGAAGCTTGCGTGGTGTGACTATAAATGATAGGCTGAAAAATGATGTGATAACGGCAACGGTGTGGTTTAAAGGAAGATGTAGTGACAAAATTTGGTCATGTTGAGACGACGAATGAAAGGCGACTAACAAAAGGTTACAAGGCAGATGTGAGTGGAAATGTCGGGAGGAGACGCCCCAGAAATACATATAGTGACTTCGTTAATGATGTTCTTCAAAAAGGTCAGGTGCGTAGTACTTGCAACCGTCGTGCGTGTATGACCAGATGTATGAACGTAAACGAAGCAAAAGGAGTATGAAAGGACGTAGCAGGTGGTGTTCTATAGTTTCTGCCTACCCCCATGGGAAGAAAGCGTAAGTTTATATATGTATGTATGTATAAACTACAAACACTTTCTAAACCCTCCTGGGTTGACCCTATGGGGACTAACTCCTGTTAGTCCCCATAGGGTCCACTAACGTAGGCACCTATACGTTTAAATTGTCTCCGTTAGTTATTATATTTGTCAGGGCTCCACGTTTGACGGCGAGCTCAACATGCAACGAGCTCATCAGTATACTTCGCGATGTGCGCTGAATATCATGAAAATATTATACACGCACATTTATAGATACGCATGCCGTAACCTTCCCTGACCTAATGAAGCTGATAAAATTGGGACTATTATATCTAAATGGAAATAATTGTATATCAAAATGGATATATATTATTTTCTATTTTCCAATGAGATATACATAAGTTCTTTCTGCTAGTAAAGGTAGTGTAAAACCGAGTGCGTGTGAATGACCAAAATTATAAAAATAGGGATAATAAGTAAGTAGGTGCTGAAAGGACTGTCGGGGTACATTATGAAGAAAACTAACATCTCTGTGTCTTGTTTGCGTTTTGGATTCAGGTATATCCAGGCAAACCCATTTGCACCAAATCCCACTAATTATTTGTTTAATACAAATAAGGAAACAGACATTACTGTTAGTACGGGACTTCATGCGAAAACGAAAATTCCAAAACATCTAAGTATGCGAATTATTTATTATTTATTTATTTATTAAAACTTTATGCACAAGTAAAAAAATACTGTACAAAGGCGGACTTAATGCCTGAGGCATTTTCTACCAGTCCACCTTAGGGTGATGCAGAGACAAAACATGGCAGGTGCAACATAAGGGGTAGATAAGTCAAAAATCAAAAATATATACTAATACTCACATAAATACATATAAACAAAATAAAAGTGTCAGGAGAAATAACGCTTGGGGGGGGGGTGTCTTAGCGGCGGTCCTGATCACTCCTTGCTTGGTCAGAGCCTGTCCTGCTCAGCAGTGCGCTTCTGAGAACACATGGCAACACCGACCAGCGTGGTCACGCGGTGTACATCATGTGATCATGATGGAAACCGCGTGATTGCATGACTGCAGCGACGGACACATGCCTGGTGCTCACAACTGAGTAACAGCCTGTCGGGGAGAACGCAGCCAGCCCAGAAGAATCTACTTACATGTTATCGTTGTTATAGGTTTACTCCATACTTTATTTGCATTTCACAATGTGTACTTAGGTGGTAACTTAACATTATATGTGATCATTATGGTCTAGCAAAATAGTGGGAGAGAGGAAGCTTTGAAAAACTTAGCATATCAGTCTTCTGAACTAAATCTAATATTATTATAAAAGGGTTTTTATACATAGTCTTAATACTATACTATACTATACTATACTAATACTTATTAGATTTCCTATCACTTATATTTTGTCGTGTAAATATTAGTTTAAACTATAATAGCATTTTCTTATAAAAAAAATATAAGAAAATGCTATTATAGTTTAAACTTTTATCGGTCTTATAAAAAAGTTAGTCGGAGTCTTATTTTCTATGAAATGTATGGGAAAAGTTTAATGCTATTTCTGACTTTTCTATTACTCAAACCTCAGTTGGTCAGATAAGTTTTTGATCCATATAAAAAACAGGATCGATTAGCGTCAAAAAAAGTTTTCGTTAAAATGGCCCATTTTTTTGCTGACTGTAATTTTCTTCTCAAATCTGTGATTGGGGATCAAAATTTCTCAAAAAAAATAAGGACAGTCTCGTAAAACTGTTTTACTGTAACTAAAACGGTTAAGGTACCTACCCTTACTGCACCGTCTCAAAAATCCACCCTGTATACTGGGAAGGGTTAAAATATTACCTATCGGATTAAATTTATTTATTTACATAACCAAATTTCAAGATGATTATTAACATTAACTAAATTAAATTAAAACTAAGTTAAGCCTAAAACGGCCCTCGGGGCATTGTACCGAGGATGCTGGCGGCATTTCCTTACTGAATTGCAATGCTGATACGTTGCGCGAGAAAGCCGCCAGCTTTTCGGTCACCAGTTACATCAACTAGACGTTTCGCGATTTCCGCAAATAACTTATGCGCACTGGGACCCCACGGACCGAGGGTCTCGACGCCAAAGGGCACAAAGTTGTACTCTCTGCCAAGGCCTCCATATTTAATAACTTTCAGATTTTCGGCATTTTCTGCCGCTGCACCCGCTTTAGAAGTAGTCCGTTGGAGGTGGGACGGTGCCAGGTAGCGTCCCACACAAGCATCTGTCCCAAACTCTACGGGACCAAAGACATACCATCAGGTCTTTTGCCATCATCTGACAATGCCGGCTCAAGAAGAGCAGGCACATTGATGCTGGTAAGAGAACGGCGGATTATGTCATTAAGTGTCGCATGTCTTGAAAAGCGGCCTGCACTTTTTTGACAACAAAGTCCGTGGTGACTCAGTCGGTCCACGTCCGTGCCACAAGGGCATGTGTGTGGAGCATACCATGGCCCCAAGCCGCAGATCAGTCGCTAGACGAAGCGAGGTCGGATCCAGGAAGGTACCGGTATATGGAGAAGAATGGGCATGTAGCCAATGACCGGCCTCTCTGGCTCCGACCGCCAAAAGTTTTGCGCGATCCGGACCTGAACTGCGGCTCAGAATCGATTTGTTAAATCGCAAAAAATACTGTCCCAGCTTCTTTGAGATTTTAGGTTGTCTGGAAAGTCTTTACCTGGGCAAACAATTTGAAAAGCATTCTTGACATCCTCCAAGCCCGCAGTCTCATAGTTTGTGGGCAAAGCCCTTAGGACCTATGAGACGTGACGTGCTTTGGGTGGACGACAAAAAGGCTGGGGAAGCAACACTCGAAATTTTGCGGATTCCTAAGCCTCCAAACCGAATATGGAGGGACGCTTGTAACCAAGATGGTTCGTTGAGCTGAATATTTAAAATCATTTCTAAACTAGTTTTGACTAAATCGTCTATTGGTGAAAGCAAATTTGGATGTTTCCAAAAAGAGCTACAGCGAAGCACATAAGTAAATTTAGGGACAAAAAGGCAAAACTTTAGAATTACAAGAGCATAATGAGGACTGATTTCGAGTAAACAATTTGCGTGACTTTGGAATTTGTAAATAGTGTTAGTAATATAATCAGGAAAAGATTCTTCAAAGATGGAAGAACCCAGAAGGCAATGTGTTACTGTTTCTGTCTACTATTTTTATATTGGGTGCCAGAAAATTTAATTTGGATTTTAAATTATCCAAACCGTAGGAAGTTTTTTGAATAAAGAGTTCACATTTGCCAAAATGTAATTCTAAACCAATATTTTCGAAATTTGTTTTAATATCTGATAAGTCAGATAACGCAGTGTCCACATCGCCTTCCAGGGTTCCGTCATCCAAATACCAAACGTTAAATTTCGATTTTAAATTTTGAATAATCGGATTTATAGCCAAGTTAAATATTGCTGGCCCGAGGGGATCGCCCTGCTGATAGCCGACCGGAGAAAGTTCATGGGAACGCTAAATTAATTTTGAAGGTTCTGCGTAGCAGGTAAGCAGGTATTATTACCTATCTATAATTTTGGAAGTGAGGCTTGCAGCTGTCAGCTTGATTGATGTTTACTAGGATTCTAACTAACTTCAAATCAAATCAAATCAAAATATTTTATTTCACATAAACCTACATGGGCACTTATGAAACGTCAGAAGCTAGGTGCACGGTTCCAATTGGTCGTTTCCTATGGAGAAGAGCCGGCAAGAAACTCCCTTCTTCTGAAGTGTGAAGAGTGTTAGTGCATCTGTGCTCTTTCCCGTATAGGGTAACGCCGTAGCTCAGCCATGCATAAGCTTACACGGAAATAATGTAACGGCTAGAAATAAACAAGTTGTTGGTATTTACAAACGAGCACCGAGTCGCTCGGTTGTAAATAGCAATTGCGTATCAATAAATCAATTTAATCTGTTACTGTAACGAATTGACTTGGTTATTATGACATAAGCAAAACTGTCTCTACAGCCAACGTGCTTTGTTGGATTTAGCAAAGTAGCTCGGAAGCTACAATCAATGAAATTGGTATTTTTAGCCATGCTATTTGGTATTCTTAAGTGGGTCAATTAGGTAACTACAGCTGAATACTCTTTCCAATTCAAAACGACTCATGTCAAGCATTTTCAGTAGAAGGTGACTCATTTTATGGGAAGCCTACAATGCGAGGTGAGCTTCTACTGAAACGTATAAGTTGACTTTGTGTCGTCTAGAATTGGTACTTGCAAACAGTTTTTAGCAGTAGTTACCCAATGGACACACTTAAGAATACCAAGTATCATCACAAAGAACACCAATTGTATGTACAGGACCTGCTGTGGTTACCTGTAGTGGGGAAAAAGATGGCATGTCGGGATATGAAATAAAAGATCGTTAATCTACCAGGAACAGATATTTCACCGGTGAAAGTTGGTAACGACAGAACGATCTCGTGGTTCATTTGCCGATATGCCCAACTTGCACAATATTAAATGAAAATCTACGTAAATAGAAAATATACCTTTATTCACGAACGATCGTACAGACAAACGAAAAGGGTGAGCCATATTTAGGACGTCACGTCATGCTCCCTTTTTTTCGGTGTTAAATTATCAAATAACTTCTCCCGCTCCGGGCGGAGCGGGAAGGTGTGTCAGACTCTTACTGACAAAAACCCACCCGTGTTCCTTCCGTTGCCTGTGTTGCCATGGGCCTTGGTAACCATTTCGCAGTTTGTCGCGACCCCGGCAGGCATCAGCCCTAGTAGACCCCTACATTTGTGCTGATGACAACTCTTTGAGGCGCGTGTGGAACACAACGCGCCATCGACCCGGGCCTGGTCCTTACCGGACAATGAGCTAACCATCCCGCCTCTTCCTTTGCGAGCATTACTGCTTCGCAAGGAGGTGACGGCTGCCCATACACTCTCGCTGCGTACCATGGCCTGAACCGGGGCCGGACGCGAGAGATCTTTGCCGCCGATCGCCTCCACGAAGACACGGTGGTGCTCTGCCCAAGCCGATAGATGTTATGTTTTTATTTATTTGCAATTTTTATGTATCATGCAGACCAGCCGCAAAATTGCGTAAAAGACTTTCAATCCCAATCCAAAGGGTTTTTAAGGATTTTCAAAGCATTGCTTCATATGTTTCAAACATTTGTCTGCTGAACAACCTCAATAACGTAATGAATGTTGTCAAGTTCATGAATTATCAAAATGCCATTGCCTTTGCAATGACAATGCCTTTCATTGCCATTATAAGTGTGTTTCGCAATTAGGCTGTTGGCGTCCAGTTGTATACTACGATTTCTGATGACAACTCTCGAAAGTAAGGCATTTCAATCCTGTAGGAAAAAACTTAATAATATCATAGTTCAGCCATGATTTTATTACATCTTTGCACTTCCTGTCTGATTAAGCTTCTCCCTATACTGTTTACTTGTGAACATGATGGATAAACATACGACCCGAGTAGTTTTAGGTACCCCCCTTGTATGATCAACATTAATTAAAACATAAAGACATCCTGTTAGCTGCCTTAGACATAACGGAGTCGACGAAACATTCCTGAACTTTATACGTATCATCAAATAGGTACCTTTTCGTTGTCTAGTTATAGGTAAGTGTGGCAGAGGGTCGTAAACAACAGATAGTCGCTTGTTTTTGCGTCCTCCATCCTACGTCTGTCTGTAGTTTGGCTCGAAAGGACAAGCAATTAACGGTTAGGTATTAGACACACGGTAAGTATTGATTCCCCATTAAAAACAAGTGACTGCCATTTTTTTGGCACTAATCCTCATCTTCATCCAACCTTCACCTGCTCTTAGGGATCTCAATTTGTTTGGGATCGGCGCAGCATGCTAGCTTATCATTAATTCTAATTATTTAACTAGCGAATTAATTATTTGATTGTGGTACCACAATCTTTTGATAAAATTGTGTCGAGGCCTATAGTCCAAACTCCAACCACAATCATGACTTATTTTTATAACAGGTTACTTTACAAAAACTAAAGAGCAAACTTAAGATCCCTGTTGAATAAACTTTAAATTGCCCAAAAATAAAAACAAAGGTACAAAAATTCAGTGCGAGTGTGTCTGAGCCTTTAGCGTAGAGTTAGTGCCCCTAACAGCCGCCGCTCAATCAAATATAATTGGTCCTCTGATCCGCCGTATTTATGACGTCACTTCCTCCTCTATGACTTCTTTATGTGCCTCTCATTACTGCAATACAAATACAATGCACTGGTTTGAGCTAAGAAACACTACATACCAAGGTGTTTGCCCACTAAATTGGTTAGACTATGCATAAGCATAGCATAATCGCAAAATACATATAAGCATAGTATAATGTTCCCACAGCAGTATAAGAACAAACTGGCTTCAGGCCTGAAAAGCAGTGGTGATGAAACTATTTACACAAAGTAAAGACCTGCAGTGCTATTCTGTAACCTTATCACCGTGAAAACTTAAGTGAAGTGAACGTGGAGTGAACTGTCATTGTCATCCCACCTGATACTAGGGATGGACCAAGGATTACATTTACAATCATAATCGAGATTTTAATAATATTTTTATGCTAATTCTATTGATCATAATCAGTTAAATGATTAAATAAACGCAATCCCATGACCCAATCGCGATGTGTTTTAACTGATTAAATAAACGCAATCCCGGAACCCAACCGCGATGTGTTTTGAAGAAGCGATAGTGGATTGAGTCGACTAAAGACTGTGCGACGTTATTCAGCGTTGCTATTAACCCAAATCTATTCACTAAGAATAGATAACCGAAAGCATCAAGTGATCGAGTGCTAAAAGTGTGCCTGGCTGACGAACCATAGAATGTATCCCCTCACAAACTATGTGGAATCCTAACTTCACGATGTGTGTGTCTGTGTACACAAGCCATTTGAATAAAAAACGTGCGGATTATTTAATAAGTACCTTTCTCATATCCTACGCGTTACCAATAATAATTTATTATTCATAAAATCACCGTCATCAATACTATAACAAAATTCAGCAGTTCAAATGACACTCGCGCAGCGCGCGCACCGGCCGGCGGGCGGGCTAGGCTCACTTCATCCAGCCCAAGTGAAGTGATGTTGCTATGGTAACGAGAATCGAGTGAAGTGATAAAATCACGATACTCGCGCGTCGCGCTTACCGACTCACTTCACCTAGCCGATTCACTTCGGCGCGGGTGCAGTGATAAGATTACGCCGCGCTTGCGCGTGAAGCGCTGTTATTAATATCAAGTTGTTTTTTTTTTAATTTGTCGTATTTTATTTTTAAATGCGCGACAAACAAAAATTTGGTTTTACCACCTTTAGGTATATCAAAATCCAAAATGGCGGCTACAAACATTTTTCATCATGGGTGTCGGTTTCATGGTTTTCGGGGGTGTTAAATCCGATAGTAAGGTCAACATTAAAAAGCATGATGGCGGCTGCGAAAATGTTCAGATTTTTCACCATGGGTGTCGTTTTCGTGGTTTTTGGGGGTGTTAAAACCGATAGTGAGGTCAAAATTAAAAAGTAAAATGGCGGCTGCGAAAATTACCAAACCTTGTGGAATAAAAAAAAAACAAATTGAGGTTCAGTAAATTTCTATTTTGCTATTTTATTTAAAAAATAAAACTTAAATAGTAACGTTTCAACACTTAAATACTATTTTTGAAATAATATAAAATTATCAATAGAATTAGCATAAAAATATTATTAAAATCTCGATTATGATTATAAATGTAATGCTTGGTCACTCCCTAGCATCAGTGGGATGACACTGACAGCTCATTCCACGCGAGTTTTCATGGTGAGATTTTTACAGAATCGACATGCGTGGGAAATCATCAAATAACTTCTCCCGCTCTGGGCGGAGCGGGAGGGTGTGTCAGACTCTTACTGACTAAAACCCACCCGTATTCCTTCCTGTTGCCTGTGTTGCGTGGGCCTGGGTGACCCTTAAGTACCTCCCCGCGACCCCGGCAAGCATCGGCCCTATTGGACCCCTACCTTTGTGCTGACGACATCTCTTTGAGGCGTGCGTGGAATACAACGCGCCGTCGACCCGGACCTGGTCCTTACCGGATGTGAGCTACCCATTGCTCACCGTCCGCAAGCCCGCGCCTACGGTGGCCGGAAATCCGCCCGGGATTCCCGACGCCCAGGCCGTCTCCTGCGGCGGCTAGGGGCGAGCGGGCGCGAAACATGCCTTTCCCTCAACCGTCCCGCCTCCTCCTTCGCGAGCATTACTGCTTCGCAGAAGGAGGTGACGGCTGCCCATGCCCTCTCGCTCCGTACCATGGCCTGAACCAGGGCTGGACGCGAGAGATCTCTGCCGCCGATCGCCTCCACGAGGACACGGCGGTGCTCTGCCCAAGCCGGGCAGACCTCCACCTTATACTCCACCGTGTCCTCCCGGCGTACCACACAGTGGTGACACCCGGGCGTTTCCTCCCGCCTTATCCGACACAGTAACCTTCCGAAGCTGCCGTGTCCGGTGAGAACCTGCGTCAGGCAGAATCGACATGCTGGGTTCGAATCATGTGTTACTTACAAAATTGAATCATGTGTTACTTACAACATTGACTCATGTGTTACTTGCAACATTGACTCATGTGTTACTTGCAACATTGACTCATGTGTTACTTGCAACATTGACCTATGTGTTACTTACAACAATGACTCATGTGTTACTTACAACATTGACTCATGTGCTACTTGCAACATTGACTCATGTGCTACTTACAACATTGGCTCATGTGCTACTTGCAACAGTGACTCATGTGTTGCTTACAACATTGACTCATGTTTTACTTACAACATTGACTCATGTGTTACTTACAAAATTGACTCATGTGCTAATTACAACATTGATTCATGTGCTACTTGCAACATTGACTCATGTATTACTTGCAACATTGACTCATGTGTTACTTGCAACATTGACTCTTGTATTACTTACAACATTGTCTCATGTGCTACTTGCTACATTGACTCATGTGTTACTTACAACATTGACTCATGTGCTACTTGCAACATTGACTCATGTGTTACTTACAACATTGACTCATGTGCTACTTGCAACATTGACTCATGTACTACTCGCAACATTGACTCATGTGTTACTTACAACATTAACTCATGTGCTACTTGCAACATTGACTCAATCATGTACTACTTACATCATTGAATCATGTGTTACTTACAACATCACAGTCATCATTAATTTTTCAGCTTCATGAACAATCATAGTAGGTACCAAGCGAAGGTACTTACAGAATGTACATCAGACTGTCATTTTATTAAAGGCTCGTGCAGACTAGCGCGATATCGCGGGCGCGCAGGCAACATTATGCCTGTTACGCCCGCGATATCGCCCCAGTCTGCACGAGCCTTAAATCGTTTGTACAGTCATTTCATGTCCATTTCGTCGTCGTTAAATAATAAAATATTTTAGTACGACAGGATTGAATATTTAAATTAATTTATATTTTTTAATTTTATTAAATTATTTTTCAACACACTTGCTCATAAAGTGGCTCTATGGTCACCGCAATTAGGCACAGAATGACACCCATAATCAAACTATGACTTTTTCATTGCTATAACTCAGTAGTGAGTTATAGATTTTTTTTTAAAGGCGAACGGCAGGCTTATATAGGACTTTCATACAGCTAATAAAATTTCGTGTTTTGGGATATTTTTTGTTTTAATTGGTAGTTAATACGATAGACAAGCTCTTTTTAAATTCTTGGATTTTTAGAACTTGGGACGTAAAAGTTATAACTAGTTTTATTTTTTAAGGTTATGTACTAGTGTACCCATGTAGATTGTTAATTATAGGCACATAAACATTGTTTCGGTAATAAAGTACATGTTCTAGATTACTTGTCGCTATTTGTGTAGTGTTTTACTTATTATCAAGTAGGTAAATTGATATGAGGATCGTACCTACTCAGCGGAGTGCATTAGGAGATACCTATGTCCAGCAGCTGACTGCAACAGTTTGATAATGATGAAGTCCTGATGGGGTTTTGAGTGTAGTTAAATAAAACAATACAGTTAATAGTTTTTTTTAAGTACATTTATTTTATTTATAATTAATTAATTAATTAATTATTATTAAATTTATTTTATTTAACTTTTTGTTGAGGGGCTTGTGGCTAAACAATAACAGCCGCACGGGTCAATCGATCAGGTTAAGCTACGCTTGCCGCAGTTGGTCCGTAGATGGGTGAACATCTTTACATACCAAGACCCCTCCGTGCCTCGGAAAGCACGTTAAGCCGCTGGTCCCGGCTGTCATTCGTAAATCTTTGACAGTCGTTACGAGTCGTCAGAAGCCCGAAAGTCTGACAACCAGTCTTACCAAGGGGTATCGTTTTACCCAGTAGCTGGTCAGATAGGCAGTCGCTCCATGTAAAATACTGGTATTCAGCTGCATCCTGTTAGACTGGAAGCCGACCCCAACGTAGTTGGGAAAAGGCTAGGCTGATGATGGTGATTTTATTTATAATTAATTAATTGTTAATATTACTTCATCTAAGTAGGCGCAGGTCGGGGAATACCATCATGGCGAGCATAGTTAAAATACCAAGAAAACTGCGTTTAGTTTACGACTAAATTACGTGTAGTTATTAAAATCTTCTTTTTAATATTATGAATTATTCCGAACTTCCTAAAATATTACATTTACATGAAAATAAATGGCTTAGTTGCCTTAATATGTGGTACAAATTCTATAACAAAACATAAAAAAAGTAAGCTGTACGAAATCTGCCGTTCACCTTTATTGTTATTTTTATTTTTGTTCTTATATTTATGACCATTTAAATTGCAATGCCTTATCAGGCAACTAAGTTCTAAGAACCTACCTATTGTTAACATCTTCAAAATTTTGTACACTTAGTTTGCAATAAAGAATTTGAATTTGAAAATTTGAATTTGAATTTGTTTGAGTTGCTTTGTTTTTATAAAAGTTTTTGTTCAAAAAGAAGATCGTGTTCAATAGAACAAATAAATTAGGAACCGGTATCGGCAGCGGAGGCACAGCCAATAAATTAATGTTCCTATTGCTTGCTCATTTCATGCAACTTCTTATTTAAATAGATAATTTTTCAACACACTTGCTCATAAAGTGGCTCTATGGTCACCGCAATTAGGCACACAATGACACCCATAATCAAACTATGACTTATTCATTGCTATAACTCACTAGTGAGTTATATATTTCTTTTTTTAATTTTATTGTTTCAGTTGCTTTGTTCTTATAAAAGTTTTTACTCAAAAAGAAGATCGTGTTCAATAGAACAAATAAATTAGGAACCGGTATCGGCAGCGGAGGCACAGCCAATAAATTAATGTTCCTATTGCTTGATCATTTCATGCAATTTCTTATTTAAATAGATAATTTTTCAACACACTTGCGCATAAAGTGGCTCTATGGTCACCGCAATTAGGCACACAATGACACCCATAATCAAACTATGACTTGTTCATTGCTTTTTAATTCATTGCTCATTGCTTGTTCATTGATTTTTTTTTTAATTTTATTGGTTGAGTTGCTTTGTTCTTATAAAAGTTTTTACTCAAAAAGAAGATCGTGTTCAATAGAACAAAAAAATTAGGAACCGGTATCGGCAACGGAGGCACAGCCAATAAACTAATGTTCCTATTGCTTGCTCATTTCATGCAACTTCTTATTTAAATAGATAATTTGAACTCGCACGAGTTAAATAAATAAAATATTGTAAAAAAAAGTATTGTGTTTAATAAATAAAACTTTAACTTAACTTTTGTTTTCTCTGTAATAAAAGAAAACTTTAAATTCCCCATTTTGTACATGGCAAAATAGGCGCCCTTTTTTTTTTTTTTTTTTAGGGTGGGAAATCATCAAATAACTTCTCCTGCTCTGGGCGGAGCGGGAGGGTGTGTCAGACTCTTACTGACTAAAACCCACCCGTATTCCTTCTTGTTGCCTGTGTTGCGGGGGCCTCGGTGACCCATAAGTACCTTCCCGCGACCCCGGCAGGCATCGGCCCTAGTGGACCCCTACTATGTGCTGACGACATCTCTTTGAGGCGCGCGTGGAATACAACGCGCCGTCGACCCGGGCCTGGTCGCGCGGTCGGCGCGGGCTTGCGGACGGTGAGCTACCCATTGCTCACCGTCCGCAAGCCCGCGCCTACGGTGGCCGGAAATCCGCCCGGGATTCCCGACGCCCTGGGCGTCTCCTGCGGCGGCTAGGGGCGAGAGGGCGCGAAACTTGCCTTTCCCTCAACCGTCCCGCCTCCTCCTTTGCGAGCATTACTGCTTCGCAGAAGGAGGTGACGGCTGCCCATGCCCTCTCGCTCCGTACCATGGCCTGAACCAGGGCCGGACGCGAGAGGTCTCTGCCACCGATCGCCTCCACTAGGACACGGCGGTACTCTGCCCAAGCCGGGCAGACCTCCACCGTATGCTCCACCGTGTCCTCCAGGCGATCCACACAGTGGTGACACCCGGACGTTTCCTCCCGCCTTATCCGACACAGGAACCTCCCGAAGCTGCCGTGTCCGGTGAGGACCTGCGTCACGCGGAAGGTGAGGACGCCGTGGCGCCTCTCCAGCCACTCCTCAAAGAGGGGACTTATCGCCGCAATCGTGGCGTGCCCAGCACTGGGTTGCAACAACCGTACTTTCCATGACGCCATGAGATCCCGCCGGAGCTCCGTCCGCTGTGCCGCGATTTCTCGCGGCAGCGGACTTACGCCCCGGCGGTTCGCCTCCTCGCGCCACTCCCATACGTGCGCGAGGACAAAATAGGCGCCCTATGCGCGGAAAATAAAAAAAAACTCATCTCTTTAGTCTGTGGTCGATCGCAATGCGCGCGCAGAAAACTGATTATTTTTTCCCGCCATAGCGAAACATTTTTACAACTCGTTTTCACTGTTGAAAGTATAGTTATTTATTAATTAAAATTTCTACAAGTACTAGTTACGAAGAAAATGATTTATGTTGTACACCGCCCGATATAAGATGTGAAGCACTTAACGTTATGGAAAGTTTACTACCTGAAAACTCCAAGGAACAATATCTATTAGCGTGCCTACCAAAATTTCATAAAATGGCAAAACAGCAAGGATACGCAGTCTTTTTCAGAAAATGTGTTCATGGCGTACTTTAAAGAATTATCTTCTAAGTACAACCCTAGCTCTTTGTGGTGTTTATACTCAATGTTAAAAAGTACAGTCCGAACAAAGAATGGAGTGGACTTAAAAACATACTCTAATTTGTCAGCTTATCTAAAGAGACTATCCGATGGATTTAGTAGCAAGAAATCAAAGGTTTTATCGTCTGACGATATTGAAAAATTTATAAAAGATGCTCCAGATAACCAATATCTGGTTACTAAGGTCAGTTAAATTAATTTTTAATATCTACGCGACTTCAGCCTGTGTTGTGTGTTGAACTTAATTATTGTTTTTTTTTTTTTTCAGGTTGCTTTAATATTTGCTGTAACTGGTGCCTGTAGGATACAGATAATTAACAAATATAACCGTAAAAAACATAGAGAACCATGGTCAGATGCTTTTAGTGAAGATACCTATTACGAAAAATAAAATACCGAGGTCATTCACCATACACGGTCCATTCTATGAAATTGTTAAGAAGTATGAAAATTTGCGGTCACCAAAAGCAAAAACTGACCGTTTCTTTCTAAATTACCAGAATGGTAAATGTACCTGTCAGCCTATAGGAATAAACAAATTTGGATCTATGCCTAAAGAAATCGCTAAGTTTTTAGGTTTAGCAGATGCTGAGAGCTACACTGGACATAGTTTCAGAAGAACATCTGCTACATTGCTAGCTAATTCAGGAGCTGATATAATGACTTTGAAGCGTCATGGTGAGTGGCGATCTAGCAATGTAGCAGAATCATACAGCAGTATGACACACGTGTGTATTGATGATTACCGTCCTCGGCTCTCTTAAGACCCGCGCCTACGGCTCGGGTCTCAATGGCGCCTCAGTGGTAAACACCAATGTTACACACTAGTACCACAATGTACTATTATAGAGTGAGTGACGCAGACATCGCAACTTGATTGCTAATTAATTCAGTCTCTCACAGAAGCCGATCGTATTAGATTAAATATTAGGCTAATGGAGTAATTGAAATGTGGGAACGTAAAATACATATACATAAACAGAAAGATTCCAAACGTACCTAGTTATATACTTAAGTTTTTATGTAAAAAATACAAATAAATGTACCTTTAGTTAAAATAATGGGTATCCCTTGTGCTAATGTAATTTAAATAATGACATCTCGCGCTACGGTTGGCAAGAGTCGGCATGGTAAGTAGTACCTAACACTTGAGCTACGAACACCGCTACGCAACTACCTTAAACAAAGGTGCTGTTAATATCTAATTGTTCCCAAGAATTTCAGTTGTCTGGAAATGTAAGGAGAAAACTTCTTCTTTCACATGTATTTATTCAATCCATACCTATTTGACTTCAACATACTCACTAAGAATAAGACTTATGCAATAAGGTCCCACGTTGCTTCATACCATATGGTGGAACTGTACAAAAGCTGAGCCCATTCGTCGGTCCACTAAAGATGTCTCGCTCTCAAGCCTCAACGATTCAGAAACTTTGTCTGGTTATAAGGTGACAATCGAATATCCAATTACCAGCGGACAGGCTCGGAGCCGGTAGCCACTGCACCAATTTTTATTGAAAAGTCTCGGCTAGTTGATAAGTTCACGTTGTCATATTTTTAAGACAACGTGAATTTATTAACTAGCCGAGACTCTTTTATAAATAGTTCGTATAGCTGCCATCTCGTCGGTGACGGCTGGCCTTTTAAGACAACTGATCGAAATCTATCATAAGCAGGCACTAGTACTACTACTACATTAGCTACTGCAACCTGACACCTTGCAGGTGGACATACGCATGAAGCGCTTTTGCATATCGGTAGCAACCGTGCGGGAGCAATCCTTGCATAGTGTACCGCACACGGCGGCGGCGGCGACATCAAACGATATGATTAACGCAAATTATGCGGTTAATTGCTTCAAGCCCTGCGCCCGCGCACCTCTCGCGCCCCGCCTGCACCTAGCCCCGCGCCCTCACACAACTTACACCAAAAATTTTAATTACCTTTAACAGAAACCATTCATCAGTTTATAACCTCAAGAGAAGCCCGGCCTCCGTAATCAGTATTAATTGATTTTATAACCTTTTCGAAACGTAATTAAATTATTGTTTTAGATTATTCGTGGCCATTTGATTTGATTTCGTGGACACGTGATGAATTTACTTCAATCACTATATAATTCTGGGCACTGTTCAATTGATCGCTATCATAAAATAACATTATATTTCCTAACCATTTCTAATTTAATCTCTATGCAATGTTATAGAAATTGAATGGATTTGTAATGAATGCTATGCAGCAGTTCGTCACAAGACGTCTATGTCGTCCTCATCGTAGAAGGATATCTTAGTGCCATCAACATTTCTTAGTTTTGGAGACATTCCGTGTGTTCTGATACAGAAATCAATGTATGTTCGGGAAAATTAGCATTAGCTTTTATTTTACATCGTCCTCACATTTGGTTATAATTTCAACATTATTTTTGTACTAATCTTTATGTATCAATTTAATTTAAAAGAGTGTCCATGGAGTTTCTGGCCCGTTCTTCTCCATAGGTACCTACTACGCTTTGGAATGGGCAACTAGCTTCATATTTCTAACTGACCGACTCCTTGACAATTCAAAAGTGCCTGTAAATGGTTTAATTGAAATAAATGCTTTGAGTTTGAGTTTGAGTTTGAGTTCTTGCTAAAACGAATCAAACATCAAAATCATTAGACCCAGATTTAGATTTTTGGTACCTTTTTTTACTTCGTGGACCCTACCGTAATCATTTGCAGAGCAGTTGAAGTGCAGAGTAAGTCAAGGTGACAAGTAACAGTTGCACCTGCATGCTACAAAGTCGCTCGAAACTTCGCATATTACTTCACTTTTTGTCTCAAATACAGTGTTTGGTAACCCCCGTTTTCGAGTCCTGACTAAGCCCTGCACCTGGCCAGCCTCACATCCTGGCTGGTATCACAAGCCGCAGTTATTTATGTTATTAGCCGAGTCGCTCACTAAACGACCGCTCAGTTCGGACCACCCGCGTGTAGAGGTGCCCCGTGCCCCGCACTCACTGCAGATGGGACCACTCTATTTGACGACCGCATCTGCATAACTTAAAGAGTAATGACGGGCGCATTGTTTTAATCCGCTAAGACAAGCCAAAAAAGCAGAGGGGCACTACCTACCTTTTCTAAGTCCTATTTACAAACATAGCTTCGGCCTGGATAGTGTTAGAGAGCTCAATTCCGCCGATTTCGTCACTGACTGACTCATCAAAACCTCTACGGCACTTCCCGAAGTCCTATAAAGCTGAAGTTTGGTACGCAAGCTAGGATTTGCACAGAAACAATAAAAAAAGAAATCTATAGCTCTGAAAGTTACAAAGGAGAATGCCGATTTTCTGAAACTTGCGCCCCTAAAAAAATGTCATGTTAAGGTGGTTTTAATTTTATTGAGTAGGGAATATAATTGATTTAAATATTCTGCAAACGATTTTAATTTTTTCACCATGGTTTAGGAAAAATCTTATTTTTTCATATTGAGGATATAAAAATGAATTTTTGAGTCCGTCAAACCTATATGAGATTAATATTAATTTACAATCCAATTAGTATAGTAGTAAATGTTTATTTACGGTTAAAATCAGAATAATAGTTCATGAGATTAAGGTAGTGAAGTCCCTCAGCCTCACTACCTCCTTCTCTCGCTAGAGATTTTATAAGTGTGCGTAAGTACCCTGTCCACCAGCGACTGTCATTAAAGATGAATAAAAGCTTTGGCAGCAGCACTTTTAGTGCTCTATAGGAAAATTTACTTAAAAAAACAATAAATAGTAAACTTAAATTTGCAGTTGGAGAATAGACCGTGACGTATATCGATGTATGGGAGAACATGTTTTTCAACGACAATGTTAAGTTTGATTTTGGAATAAATTAATTCCAAGTAATCCCAACTACGGAACCCTTCTTTGTGCGTGGTCCGACACGCACTTCTCTGGGATTCTTTTTGATAAATTAATAGTCTTGACACGGCACCCTAACGTGGGCCTACATTTGGTCAATCTCCTTTCTTATTTATTCCCCGCCGTTTAGCCGTACATTTTGATCAAGATGTAAAGTTGGTAGAATTAGGCCTTGTACAGTTGGAGCATGGCTCTACATTAGATAATTTGAGTCTTGGCAACTTACTTTACCTACATGAAATGTTTTTGGTGGGATAACTTGTTAACTAATAATAAAAAATAATAAAAAAATAAAAATGTTTTTATTGACATTAATTAAGGAGTTACATTTTAATTTGAAGCCCTGACTCCTGAGCTAGGTGGTACCTGTGTTACAGGAGTCAGTGTCTTCCCCTGTTTTTGGAACAATAACAATAGTATGCAAAAACAAAAAATAAATTAACGTAAAATTAAAATTATAAATTAATGAATTTAGTGCATGCATGCTCTAGAGTAGTTTGTGTGTGCGTGTGTGTATTTTTGTTGTGTTTTGTGTGTATGTGTGAGTGTGTGGTTTTGTGTTAGTGTGTGTGTGTGTGTGTGTGTGTGTGTGTGTGCGTGTGCGTGTGTGTGTGTGTGAGTGTTTGTGCTTGGTGGGTGGACTTTGGGTTATAATATCTGAGAGTTCATTTGCTACATTACTAATTATATTATTATTATCATAATTATCACGAGTATTGTTCTTTAATTAGGTTTTCTGTCTGTGGGTAATCCAGTGTTTGAAGCCATGTATTTAGTTTAATCTTAGTTTTATTTTTTGTAAGTGGGTTGATGTTGAGAATTTTATTTACTTTATTATAAATATAAGTAGCTAGGTAAAGGCGTTGCCGTCGAGCGGATGCTGTCTTACATTTGACTGAGCGACATACAGTAGTGATAGTTCTCTTATGTTTGGTTGCGTGATTTACCGGTGTGATTTCATGCTGTTTCAATATGAGATTGAGAAGGTATAGTTGTCTCACTGTAAGTACTTGACAAGTCTCATAAAGGGCTTTTGTAGGGAACCGGTACGGTTTGAAGGTCATGACTTTTAACAAAGATCTTTGGGCTCTCTCGAGGTGTATCATATAAGTTTTACAAGCACCTCCCCATGCCGTAATACAGTAACTTACGATTGACTGTGCTAGTGCTAGATACACCGCACGGAGAATTTTAAAGTCAGCCACTTGCCGCAGTCTCTTAAACGCCCATATAAGTTTTCTAACACGGGATGCAGTCTGTTCAATGTGGGGACGCCAGTTAAGTCCCTCATCCAGAATCACACCCAAGTACTTCAATGTCTTTTGTTGAGTAATTGGAAGACATGAGCATGGAAGACTGTTGTTGGGGTCACAGGAGTGTGCTCTAAGGCTTATTACTGTAGGTTTAATTTTGGCGAAAGTAAATTGCAGAAATGAGGTTTTCGAAACATTAAGGGTTAGTAAGTTAACTTCCAGCCAGTGGATTATTTTACGTAAACCTGTCTCTGCAGATTGCCGTACCGCATCCCAACTCTCTCCATGAAATATTAGTACGGTGTCGTCTGCATAGCTAAATATTTTACCGTTACTAAGAGACTGCTGGCATAGGTCATTCACATAGAGCAGGAAAAGACTCGGGGATAGGCAGCTACCCTGGGGCACACCATAATCAACTCGGGCTTCATTGCTAATGACCTCACCAACCTTCACTTTTTGTGAACGTTCATTGAGAAAGTCTGTAAATATGCTTAAAGCCCTTCCCCGGATTCCAGCATGTTCTAACTTGGTCACAAGGGTTGGAATACAGACAGTGTCAAACGCCTTAGCTAGGTCCAGAAAAACACCCAGACATTTTTGTTTTTTGTCAACTTTTTCGGTCACATAATCAACGAGTTGATTAACTGCGTCTGAGGTGCTCTTCCCGGACCTAAAACCAAATTGAGTGTCCGCTATTAATTTGTTGTGCTCTAGATATTTCATGAGTCTACGGTTCAACAATTTTTCCAATACTTTCGACAGTGCTGACAAAACTGAAATAGGTCTATAATTTTTAACATCATCTTGGATTCCACCCTTGTGAACAGGTGTGATTAAAGATTGTCAACTGTCTTCTCAATAAGCATATTTATGAGGTAATGCGAAAGATAATGTATAGATTTCTGTATTTATTAATAGTAGGTACCTACGTGGTACATAAGTCGTTATCATTGAAAGATTATAATTTAAACTAAACTCATTTAGCACTGTTCTCGCCAAACCCCATAACATACATATCTGGATGGAGTTCATTGCCGTAGCTAAAAGTGCTACAACTTGCTCGTTTCCAGTTTCCATGACGTACCTGCGCCCGCGCCACGCCCGGGTCACCTCGCAAATATAACGCTAATTAGTATGCTGAACTCCGGGATCAATTAAATAAGGTTTTAATGTGTGCGCCCACGCAGCCTGCAAGCGCAATATTCCGCGTACCAATAACAATAACGTTTTATACCGAACGCCGACGATCTGCGGTAAAAGCCGAACTACCTCGTAACTCGAGAACCATTCGATATACAACCGACGTAGAATTAATGCTGGAGACCATTAATAATATTGTGATAGTTACTTTAAATGATTTTCATATAGGTACCGGGTGCAGCACAGCATCTCTTTTTGCTGCTCTATTCCCGCGCGAACCTCATCAGCGGTATGTACAAAAAACTTAAGAAACAGTGTAGTTCAGGAATAATGCATGCACGGAACCTGTTCGTGGTGTCATGTAATTAAAGTTCTAATATAAAACAGATCACAGCGTTGCATTTTTATTGCAAATAATTACCTGTAGGCTACAGACTTACTTTATTCAGAAATAGCCGTGATAGTGCAGGTGTGATAGGCTGGCGGGGGGCTAGGTGGGGAGGGGGCAAGGGGCTGGCGCTAAATCTGCGCAGATCTCATGAGCGGCCACAAACCTGTCCTGACGCATACAAACAACAATTTACAAAAATGAATATCGCCGTTATACAGCGAAAACCAATTAATACGCAAAAATCAGTTTTGCTAAAAACGCTATTAACATTTTTAATGACAAATATTTCTTACCTGCACCATGATTATGTAAATCATTAAGGTTATTTACGATTGTATAATTCACCCTTTAATGAATGTAATGTAAATATTTGTATTCTACTTAGTGGTTTAATCCAAAAACTCTATTAAAGTTCATAGGGTACCCTAATTAATTGGTTTTCCCTGAATATGTACAATTTTTATTAATAGTAATTTATCGAGAAACAACTTAGATAACACTATCGTTTTAGTTATAACACATTTTAATATAATTATTTACAAAAGTAAATTGAATCCAAAGTTATATTTGTCCATAGAAATAAAAATAAAAACAAAAATGCAAAAAATTTACTTGTTTTTACCTGTACTGAAAACCGTTTTGAATGACTTTATTCCCAATGAAATAAAAAAAACTTGTTAGTTTTCGTTATTTCAACTATTTATACTTAGTTTCAATGGTTTAAGGATATTGATTATTATTAAATTAAAACCATGCCTTTAATTAAATGAAATTTTAATGCTGAAACAAGGAAATAAAAAATGAAAGAATACAAAAATTGTTCAATCTTCATCAGAAGATGTTAGAGGATCGATTCGGCTGATGCAGTGCAATCTGGTAACATGACTTTGCATGCAACATTACTATTCAACCCTTGAAACCAAGCATGGAACTCTTCCGGAATAACCCCTTTGTCACATAGTTGTAACAAGTCTTTTTTTTTGGCAGCTCTGATGCTTAAAGGAGTTTTGTAAAGCTGCAGAAGTTTTTCAGGAAAATATTTTTCATCCCATCCAATTCGAAATGAGGCGAAGGGTTCCTCGATTAGTGCGAGCAAAATGGGTCATTCCGGCGCACTTATTAATTGCGCCGAGCATTATTTTGGTACCTTTTATGATACAATCTACTATTGTTGTACTTGTCTCAGGTGTTACTGACGAAGTATTTTCGAGAGACTTTTTCTTTTTATTTATTGTAACATAGCCATGCTCTCTTTGTGTTTCCGGTTCTATATTTGCCCAATCCGTGTTTTCTTTTTGCCCGATTTTTTTTTTAAACGTCATTGGTGGAAAACTTCTCAGACATGTTGTAATTGTAAAATATCTTTGACTCTCCTTTAATATACGTCAATCGCTTTATCTTTAACCATTTTACAACTTTTCCGTCTGTATCCTTAGTTGTATTTTTCAGAATTTGGTCCGATAGTACTTTCAAATCTTTAAATTCAAAATATTTTAATTCTTTGATTTTGTATGGTTCTTTCACAACTTTTTTGTTGTCTTTTTGTATATGTTTTTAGATCTTGCTCTTTTGAATACGTTAATCCATTCCGACATAGAATAGATTGCTGTATTTTTCTGTGCCGCAACGATACTGCTATGCATCGAGTCTGCCTCCATGTACGAGTGTCCGCTTTCTAAGAACTTTTGTTCAATAAAATTTAAATTTTCAACTTTTTGTACGGACTATAGTAAAACTGCAGCCACGTTTTTGTTGCGGTTTTGTCCGCCACACGTGTCCGAGAACATGCTTACTTCAGTCACATAATTCAGTATGCATCCTGATAAATAGTTGTACAAGATCGTCCCTATCTCACAACTTCCTTTTTTTCCATTTATTTCGGACCACGTGAAGCATTAAGCACTGTTAGGTAGAGTGCTTTCATAAATTTTTAAATTATACTCTGCTAATTATCTTGTATAATATAAAAGACCAATGTCATCACTAGGAATCTGCAGAATTGCTTGTAAAGCGAACGATACTGATACAAACTCCGTTTCTATACTAGCCCTTTCTTTATCTTTTGATTTTTCATTGTTACAAGCTTCTTTTCTAGCAATGTGCTCTTGGTATTCCACTTCCAGATTGGAATTATTGTTTGCATCTCCACGAGCATACTTAGTGCATAGCAGACAATGATCTTTTTTAGTTTGTAGAATCCTAAATTGAAATCGTTTCTAAAAATTTTGCGATATGTTATCTCAGACACAGGTATTTCACACTCTTCAACATAAAGAGAGTACATCTTCCCGATGGACAATTTACAATCCAAATACTTGCAAGTACTTTCCATTGATGGAGACGAGCGAATGTGATTACGAACTTCTTCTACTTTTTCAGGGTGTTTTATTACTTGGCTCACGACGTCCACGAGGATCGTAGTCTTGTATAAAGTGGATCTCTATTCTTGATAGCATTATGTATCTCGCTTTGGAAAATGCACAGAGTTTTGCAGAAAAACTTTTGACAGGCATTAATTTTATCTTCTATTTAAAAAAAAAGCACTGTGTGGTGTAAGCCCTTGTAGTAGCTCGTTTTCTTTCGATCAATAACGTTTTGGTAATTTTGACTTCCAAGTTAGCTAATAGGATTTTTTTCTGTCCAACGTAGTCTTTTTTTTTTTTTTTGAGGGTGGGAAATCATCAAATAACTTCTCCCGCTCTGGGCGGAGCGGGAGGGTGTGTCAGACTCTTACTGACTAAAACCCACCCGTATTCCTTCCTGTTGCCTGTGTTGCGGAGGCCTCGGTGACCCATAAGTACCTTCCCGCGACCCCGGCAGGCATCGGCCCTAGTGGACCCCTACTTTGTGCTGACGACATCTCTTTGAGGCGCGCGTGGAATACGACGCGCCGTCGACCCGGGCCTGGTCCTTACCGGACGGTGAGCTACCCATTACTCACCGTCCGCAAGCCCGCGCCTACGGTGGCTGGAAATCCGCCCGAGATTCCCGACGCCCAGGGCGTCTCCTGCGGCGGCTAGGGGCGAGAGGGCGCGAAACTTGCCTTTCCCTCAACCGTCCCGCCTCCTCCTTCGCGAGCATTACTGCTTCGCAGAAGGAGGTGACGGCTGCCCATGCCCTCTCGCTCCGTACCATGGCCTGAACCAGGGCCGGACGCGAGAGGTCTCTGCCGCCGATCGCCTCCACGAGGACACGGCGGTGCTCTGCCCAAGCCGGGCAGACCTCCACCGTATGCTCCACCGTGTCCTCCGGGCGATCCACACAGTGGTGACACCCGGACGTTTCCTCCCGCCTTATCCGACACAGGAACCTCCCGAAGCTGCCGTGTCCGGTGAGGACCTGCGTCAGGCGGAAGGTGAGGACGCCGTGGCGCCTCTCCAGCCACTCCTCAAAGAGGGGACTTATCGCCGCAATCGTGGCGTGCCCAGCACTGGGTTGCGACAACGTAGTCTAAGCTCCAATACCTTCTACATATGAACATTCTAGCCTCTTCATTGATTTTGTTAGACCAATCGAACCTGCACTTCGAGCAGTCTATTTGTTTTGGTCTTTTTGCAGGTTTAACTTTGGTTTTTATGAGATGAGCACTCACACAAAGTATAACTAATTAAAAACCTCAATTTTTCTGCCGCCGAAGTGCACGGGCACGAAAGACAAACAAGTATAAACAACACAGATGCAGCGCCACCGCGTGGGACGCGTTTGTAAACTGGTTTAATCGTTCTTCCCTGTAGTGATTTCAAGTTGCACTGGCGTTTTAATATCCTCGGAATACCAATTAATTAGATATACATCTTTTTCATACTAGCACCATTGCGCAGTACACATTATTTAATTGATTTAACCTGTTATAATTGTTTTCTCTGTAGAAAAAATCTTCAATGTCGTTAGTATCTTCAAAGAAAATAATGTATTTAGATCTACGCCTTTTTCGTAGATGAAGGGATTTGTTTGACACGGTTAGAGTCGTCGGGTAAAAAAAAAATAACTCAATGTAATAGTTTGTATCTGTAGTGTTTATACAGTCTAACTAAATTAAGTCTTCCTAAATGGTTGTTTCTGACAAAAAAAAAAAAACTAAATTGCGAAAGTGCTCTTGAGGTAAAGCCGGCTAAATCATTTTAAATGAATGTCATTGGAGCAAAATCTTTAGTAGTCATAATTAGGTCTGGTTACCTTTTTCTGCATGAGAAATATTCTCGGAAGTGTTCGAAATAATTGGTCTTCCGATTGGCTATCTCAAAGAATATGCGACTTAGCTTTAATAGGTTTTCGCAGACGAAAGAGCACGAAAAATAGAGTAGGATAGTACTGTTAAGTCATTTTTCACAAAATCTCGAGATAATTGGTTTTCGCTGTATAACAGCGATATGTTAACCTTAACCGTTTATGTGAAAATGAGCATTTTGTATGTTCTGGTGTTGCATTCCTTCACTTTTGACAGTCCGACCAGTGACACTTATATGTATACCTATATGTCAGTAGTCTACTGGGATGACGAAATCACTGATGCCCGGTTTCTGAAGTTCCCAGACAAATTCTCAGTATGATTCAATAAAGTTATGCATAAGATAAATGTCGGTTAACGGTCACTGCGTTTCTGAACAACACACCATTCGATAACTATGAAACCGATAGCTTGTTCATTAGTTGCCGATAGATGGGTCGAGCGTGGAACGAACGATATGACTACACACAGAAAGCAAAGCTAATAGAAATCTCTATTCCTAGACAGCACGTTTCGCCAGCCTGGGAGAGGCCTATGTCCAGCAGTGGACTGCTATAGGCTGAGTTGATTGATTAACGTTTCGCCGAAAACCCTGTTGATAGAAAACATTGTTCGTAGACAACTCAGTACATAGGAAGCACTGTTGACAGAGATCACTATCCTTAAGTAGCACTTTTTGCCGTAAACTTTGTTTCCAGATACCTCGGTTCACAGAACATGCGTCACTTTCGACGACAGTAATAGAGGGGATCTGGCGCTTGGCGGTCGCTGTCGCGACACGCTCGCTTCGCTCACCTTAGCGCGTTAATGGTCACTGTTCTAACCTAACCTTCTGTGAACAGAGGTATCTGGAAACAGTGGTTTCTATGAACAAAGTTTGCGACAATCGCACTCTCCATGTCGATGTCGCCATGAGATCCACCAGAGCTCTGTCCGCTGTGCCGTGATTTCTCGTGGCAGCGGAGTTACGCCCCGGTGTTTAGCCTCCTCATGGCCTAGAAACAAGCTTGGATGGCGCTGACGAATAAATATAATGCGAAACTGGATTTAGGACCGAAAAACTTTATATGATAACATAAAGAAAAAAGTGAGAACAAATATAAGCGATGATAAGGTAAGTCGTATCCCTGTTATTGTAAGTTTTACCTATTTGATTAAAGTCCAACTACACCGAAAAGGTTACCTTTTCGGTGTAGTTGAGGCTCCACCGGTATATTTTAAATGTACAAAGTGCAAAGCAATCCCAAAGTGTACAAGCTGTACACACGGTACCAATCATATATACAAGGTGTTGCTTTGGACCTGCAAAACATTTTAGGAGGTAATTATGTTAGTGATTCTCGACCCGAATCAACAGTCTGTACGTGTCCTTAAACTGCGCTTTCACACACACACACACAAACAAACGCAACCGACATTTCTTTCATAGATCCAAAGCACCAACCACCGCACGCTCCCACTACCACTAGCCACACCCCCGCGGCCATCACAAGCACATAAATCGGGTCAATTTATTAGTGTGATTGCTGGCGCCGGCGCGTGCATACGCTTGCAAATTCCGCTCGTCAAGTGCGCCTTAGATTAACGGTCGCGATAGGTACCTACTACCTAGTTATAAAAATGACAGACCAATACTCCAATGTAGTTGGCGGAGATGATACGCTTGTATGCCATCAGCGGAGACAATGTATCTCGTGCCATCGAAATGTTCGCGGAGTTATTCCCCAATCGGCATCGTCCCTTACACAGGGTAATGCTGGCTGCTACGCAGAGACTCGATTATCGGCAGTTCGACGTCCCCCAGCATGCTTAAGGTCGCGGCAACGAAGGCCTGCCTGTCGCCTTGCACGAAGATATTCTGGAATTCTTCCGGCGAAAGCCATGGGCTAGCAAACGGGAGGCTGGTCGACGGTTTGGAGTGCACCACTTCACAGTGTGGCGGCTGCTGCACAAAGAAATGCAGCATCCTTTTCACTACCGCAAGGTACAGGATCTCCACCAACTTGATAACGCCGCGCGAGTTACATTTTGTCGCTGGTTGCCGGAACACCAAGACACCAACATCCTGTAGACGGACGAGTGTTTATTTACTCGAGTTGGCGTCTACAATGTTCATAACAAACAAAAAGTGATCAGTGCTTTCGACACAATAAAAACGAATGTGTTTGTGTGGTGCAACGTCGTGCTAGAGTGTGACGGTTGAAACTTTGAACAATACCTCCAGGTAACATAAGTAGGTAATTTATTTATTTGTACATAGACAATAATTTGTAAATACGATGTTAGCTAAATCAACTTGATAAGTGTAAATAAGTTGATTTAAAATTTTTAACTACGCCAAAAATACCTATCAGACAAAATAAATCACTTAAAATCCCTAACACATGGGTACCTACCTACTTAACTAGCACAAATTATCTTGAGGTATTTTTGTCGGTCCTCACCCCGTTAAAAAGCAGAAAAGAAAATCTTAAATCAACAATTTAATCTACAAATAAAAACGAAAACCGTCCTTGGGGATGAATTTACATAGAGAGCCCGCCGCGGCACTGCGCCCAGTACCTACATAACCTTATTATTATTAGGCGCGCACGCGCTCGTGATTAGTTTCACAGTTGTGCAACAGGAACTGCTTACGTGCTATGTAAGGTTTATTTATCGCCGCCTATTATTTTATTCATCAGCTGATAGGTAACTAACGACGCCAACGTGAACTTTTTTTTTGGCGCAGTGGTATCTATCTCCTACTATTATTATTTATCGTAATAGCCCAGTTGTTAAGGCATTCTCCTCTCATGCATGAGGTTGCGGGTTCGCAACTGAGCAAGTACCACTGTGTTATTTTTAATTCATAATGATGTAAGTACTTTCTAAAACTTAGGACATCATTGAAATCATGTGTTTCGGAAAGCACTTAAAGCCTTTGGTTCCGATAGATTTGTAGCTCTCGGACAGTCGTTAGGTACCACACGGGTCGGTACGGGTCAACGACATTACAGCCCTGCCGTAGGGTCATTGGTACGGGTAATCAAAAGCCAGAAAGTCTGACAATTAGTCTAACAAATGGGTATCGTGTTATCAAGTAACTGGTTTGTTGAGGTCTGATACGCAGTCGCCCTACGTGATTCACTGGCACTTCATGTAATGAGCTGCATACAGTTAGACTGAAAGCCGACCCTAACATAGTTGGGAACAAGCTCTGCAGATGATGAACATTTTCGCATTGTAATAATGCTTCAAAATGAGTTATTATTTAGCGAAATTTTAAAAACAATAATGTAGAAACTACATTGTTATTTTCAAATTCGAACTACATCTCAAGGTTAAATTATTTGCTATAAGTTGCTGCAGCTACAACAATTTGTACAGATCGCGGCACGTTGGTTGAACCTTGCGCAGTAACAGATTTTCGAGTCTCAATCGAATTGCGGTATGCGTGCAACGCGGGGCTGCGCGTAACCATAGCAACGACCACCATTTTAGTTCAACTTACGTGCCGCGTTTTTTTCGTAGAAATGTGGGCGGAGCCTCGTACAGCATGTCGTCACTGGTCATCGCATTCACGCACACAGTGACATGACGCGCGATAAATCGCAATGGGTGATTCTGTTTTTTTTGAAGAGGGTTATTAAGAGAGTTATTCCGAAAACCAATAAAATTTAAAAATCTAAAATAAAAAGTATTATTGATTATTGACTTGGTATCGTATTGTTATATGATTATTTACGAGTTTCATAACAACCTCCTGAAAGGTTTTGCAGGTTCAAAACTGCATCTTGTATTTATTAATTTCATAGTCTTTACGTTATTAAATATTATGAAATTAATATCTCTATTATATTAATTTCATAATATTTAATATTTATTATATAAATATGAAATTAATAAATATTTAATAATATTTATTAATTTCATATTTTTCATATACGAAATTTCGCCACAAAGTAATAATCTCACCTCATAATTCATTGACTATCATTATGTTACACAATAGTGCCAGAAAAGAATGTAATTTGTTTAAGTATCATTTTAATTTCAGTCCGAGATGTACAAGACAGGAGGTGGAACATTTTGTCGTAAGACAACCGCAATTAACGAGAATTTATAAGTATATTTTTATGGCCATACTCTTTTGCTTCAAGCGATTTTGATTTTGGCCAATGTCTTTAGCAAGCAAACAGTGTCCGCTTTTATAAAAAGTTGCCAAAGTCGGTTACAAAACTTGCGATGGAAAGTTCAAAACTGCACTTGTGTCCTTATCAAAGAAACATATTATAAGATTAAAAACCACGTTGAAGACAAGGTAGTTTGGCAATAATTCCTTCTGCACATGTGGATTCCCTGGTACCTCGTAAACGGCATAACTATTTAAATGTCTATTACATAATCAGCATATAATGTTCCCACTGCAGGGACACAGGCCTCCTCTCTGTGAGAGGGATGTCTATTAACTGCTCCCAAATTATGATGTATATTTTTAACTAGCTGCTGCCCGCAGCTTCGACCGCGTGGCGTTTTCTAAAATAAAGTACTTAGTTACTCCTTATTACATCAGCTATCTGTCAGTGAGAGTCCCGTCAAAATCTGTTCAGCCGTATCAGAGATTAGCCGGAACAAACAGACAGACAGACAAACAAAAATGATAAAAAATCTTATTTATATGTACCGTGTATACATCCATATGCATTTAGTAAAAAGCGGTTATTTTAATATTACAAACAGACACTTAAATTTTATTTATTTATATAGATTATATATTTTTATATAGGTACTTCATAGGATTTTCATTATTTGACATAATAATAATAATTCTTTATTTTAGACATATTGTCCACTTTGTTAGTAAAAATTTGACTTATACACTATGTTAGTAAGAAATAAATTACATAAATTAAAAATAACAAATAGGACGATTCATTTTGGCCTTGATCGAAGAGGTTATTTGGCCTTCATAATTGGAGAATCGAATTTCTCCGCAGTAACCTGTAAGATGCTGTTAGAACTACCGTGCAACCTGATCAATAATGAAGCAGTTCTTTTACGTATGATGGCGTGGAAACCATCAACCCTTGCTTCCGAAAACATATTCGGAGCACTACAGAAATGCGGTAGCTCCAACAACATTATTGTATTGCGAGTGCAATACAATAATGTTGTTGGAGCTACCGCTAATGTTGTTGGAGCTACCGCTACCGCAAGGCAGTAAGCGATCTCTGAGTATATGTGGTCCACAGGCTGCTCGTGTAAAATATTTGGCAGTATGCTTTAAACAGGTTGATTTTAACCTATGAACTGCAACGAGCAAACCTGCGTGCCAGCATATTATTTCTGACCGCCAGCGCCCTGCGCTCCCTTTCAATATCCATTTGATCGTCAAGGCTCTCAGTCAGGTAGTGTCCTAGTTATTTAAAATGATACACTCGAATGAGCTCGACTCCATTCAGTCGAATTGGAGGCACACTGGATGGACCTTTACCGAAGGCCTTGAACAAAAAAAACTCACTTTTCTTACAATTATACATAAGACCGTGTTGACTTGCGTAGTTTTCACAAACGACCAACACTCTCCACTCAATTATATACCTACAATTTTTGATTGGAAACTATTTATTAGTGACTTTTGTGAACTGGATATTAATTCAGACTTGTTATATTATCATTTGGTATAAATGGTTTTTATGTTTATTATTTTATTATAATACCTTACATAGATTCTTTTATTTTTTGGGATTGTGAGAACATTGTAAGCATAATAGACTAGATTGGTAGACCATTTTTTTTTGTTGAGTACCTGGTACTTGTTCACAGGCCTACACTGGCCTCACGTTTGAAAACATTGTAAAAGCCAGTTATTTTGAAAAGAGTAACCGTGGAGTTTCTTATCGGCTCTACTCCATAGGAAACGACCAATTGGAACCGTGCACCTAGCTTTTTGACGTTTCATAAGTGCCCATGTAGGTTTATGTGAAATAAAATATTCAAATCAAATCAAAACAAATTTATTCGTAAATGTAGGTTTCAATACAATAGGATATTATAATAAGCTGGTCAGTTCGCCACATTTTTAATAATAAATTTAGTGGTGCTGAAATAACAGACACAATTAAAATAAAATAACTCAAATTACTTGCATACTAACACACAATTCCATACGTAATAATAACACATAATTACCAATGTCAAAATAATAATAAGTTAAATGTCAGTGGTTGTCCTCCATAAACTCAGTTGTGGAATAGATTTATGAATTAAAAATTGTTTCAATTTCTTTTTAAACATCATATTATTAAGATTTTTTAGCTGTCGTGGAATTTTATTGAAAATAACTGGAGGCATTCGATAAATACTTTTACGTAGGAGGGCAGTCCCTTTTTTTTAACTGTGGATCAGCTGGTGCTCTCATTTTGAAAAGCTGTGGGTTTGTCTTAACAAACACAGCCACCTCAAAGATGTATAATGACGGTAATGTTAGAAGCTTCAAGGATTCAAAATATGTCTTACAACTTCCCTTTTTTTTTTGGGTGGGAAATCATCAAATAACTTCTCCCGCTCAGAGCAGAGCGGGAGGGTGTGTCAGACTCTTACTGACTAAAACCCACCCGTATTCCTTCCTGTTGCCTGTGTTGCCAGGGACCTCGGTGACCATTTAGTACCTTCCCGCGACCAATACGACCAGGTCGACGGTGCGTTGGAATACAACGCACCGTCGACCTGGGCCTGGTCCTTACCGGACGGTGAGCTACCCATTGCTCACCGTCTGCAAGCCCGCGCCTACGGTGGCCGGAAATCCGCCCGAGATTCCCGACGCCCAGGGCGTCTCCTGCGGCGGCTAGAGGCGAGAGGGCGCGAAATTTGCCTTTCCCTCAATAGTCCCGCCTCCTCCTTCGCGTGTATTACTGCTTCGCAGAAGGAGGTGACGGCTGCCCATGCCCTCTCGCTCCGTACCATGGCTTGAACCAGGGCCGGACGCGAGAGATCTCTGCCGCCGATCGCCTCCACGAGGACACGGCGGGGTTCTGCCCAAGCCCAAGTGCCCAGCACTGGGTTGCGACAACCGTACTCTCCATGTCGCCATGAGATCCCGCCGGAGCTCCATCCACTATGCCGCGATTTCTCACGGCAGCGGAGTTACGCCCCGGCATTTCGCCTCTTCACGCCACTCCCATACGTGCGCGAGGACTTTCGCCTCCAGATCCCATGGCGGCAATCCGGCAAGGAGGCTCGCTGCCTCACAGGAGACTGTGCGGTATCCCCGGACCATCCGGATGGCCATGATCCTTTGGGCCGCGCTCAACCAGCGGGCTGCCCGCAGCGCCAGAGAGCGGAGCACAGGAGGAGCCCCGTAGAGGGCCATGGACCGCACGACCCCCGCGTAGAGCCTCCGGCAGGAGGCGTTTGGACCCCCTAGATTGGGCAGGAGCCGCTTCAATGCAGCGCCTGCCCACTCCAGTTTGGGAGCCGAACGTCGGAAATGCTCCACGAAGTTTCACCGGCTATCGAGGACGAGTCCCAGGTACTTCATCGTCGACTCGACGCCCATGGAAAACCCTCCTACCGTTATTTGGGACCCCAACGGTGGCGCATTCCGAGGACCATGAAAACACCTCGAGTCCCAATTGCCGGATCCTTTCGACGATTGTCGCAACCCCGCGTGCCGCTACTTCGGCGGCCGCCGCCAACGTGTCGAGCGTAGTGTGCTACGCTGACGCCACTAGGGAGGTCGGCGCGCAGTACCCAGTCGTATCCGATGTATCACAGATGCGGCCCCACGACCGATACCTGTGGGACACCGCACGACGTCTCTTGCCAGTTCCACACTCCCTGGTGACCGGGGTAGATGACGGCCCTGTCCATCAAATAAGCCTTGACCACACGACAGACGTAGGTCAGCATCCGGTGGTACCGGAGTGCCTCCCTGATGCAACTCCAGGGCAGGGTATTAAAGGCATTGGCGATGTCTAGAGACACCGCCAAGACGACCCAGTCGTCAGGGCTCGCACGCGCATGATGGCGTCCACCGTAAAGCGCCCTCTGCGGAAACCAAACTGGCTCTCCGCCAAATCCGGCCCCACCCGCACCAGCTGGCCGACGAGGCGGTCTGCAATGACTCTTTCAAAGAGCTTGCCCATCTCGTCGAGTAGCATGATGGGCTGATAAGCGGACGGAGAGTCCGCAGGGCGCCCTGCCTTCTTTATGAGGACCAGTTTCCTCGTCTTCCAACGAAGCGGGAACTGGCCCCTCTCCAAGCATGCGCTTAGGAGCCCCCTAACTCAAGGCTCGAGAGCCTCCAAGGCCAGGACCCAGGCCTTCCCAGGTAAGTCGTCGGATCTTGGGGCGGTATTTTTGGCATTAAGCCTGCGCACCGCCGCTCTCATTTCTACCTCGGTCACCTCCGGAGCATTGTCGTCGTCGTCGTCGTCGTCGGCGGTGTGGTCCGTATCGGACAACGCAGTAGGCGGTGCCTGTGTTCCCCTCGCGAAGGGAACAGAGCGCTCACCACGTCCTCCACAAGCTGGGGCCGGAGACTCTGCGTCAGCGGGGGAGCCCATGGGCGGAGTTTATCTCGCACCACCTTGTACGGGCGTCCCCACGGGTCCCTGTCTAGAGTCCCCAGCGACTCCTCGCGGGCCAATCCTCTGGCCCGCAGGATCTCCGCTTGGAGGGCGGTCTTCGCCGCTCTGTACCCCTCGTACAGCTCCGCCTGAATGGCTTCCGTATCCGGACGTTTGATACGGAGCCTGCGGTGCCTGGTGTACCGGCATCGCGCAGCCACGCACGCGGTGCGCAGAGCCGTCAGCTCCTGCGACCACCAGCACACTTGGTGCGAGGCACGTCCAGGCTGCACCCGGGTCATTGCCACGTCACATATGTCAGACATGGCCTCCCGGAACCACTCCGCCTCGTCGTTGATGTCAGCAGGCCTGTCCGGTGGTGACACCCAGGCCTGCACGATAGAGGCTTCCAGGAGGAGCTCCAGAGGAGGAGAAGTTAACCCCTACCACGACAATCTCCCAGAACCGTGCTGCTACGCAGCCCCGTCCTATCTTGACGGCCTCGAGGGACGGAGTACCGGCGGCGGCCGACGAAATAAGGGTCACTGAGCCGCTGAGGTCCTCCACCCAGTCATCCCTGGGTGGGACAAAGTACGACTCAGCGACCACTGCGATGTTAATCGACCACTGCGCCATGCTCTGGAGCAACAGATCCTGAGCGGTGGCGCAGTGGATGATGTTCGCTTGGAGGAGGCGTAATGGGGCCATTATTGGCACTCCATGTTAGCCCCCTCTTGAGCCTCCTTCCCAGCCCCCTGAGAGGCTTTCTGCCGCAGCGGCTCCGGTGGCGACGGCGACGACGGCGGTGGTGGAGGCGACAGCGGCGGTGGCCGTGGTGGCGGCTGCGGTGGTGACGGTGGTGGTGGAGGGCTTGCCTCTGGTCCTGGCTTTGGCGGGTGGGGTGCAGGCCTTGCCCCCCATCCGGTGCTCGGTCGAAAAGATTAGATTAGGTATTAAAATAGAGAGTTCCAGGCTTCCAGTTCGAGTGTACAGGACGCTTCGATGGCAGGATGCAAGATCGGCTAGCAGCAGCTGGACAGGGTCGGCAGGTAGTTGAGGGACTGGATCGGCAGGCATTAGTGGGACAGGGCTGGCAGACGTGGCGGAGCACGAAGATGAGGCTGTTGTTTCATACGCCGTAGTTGATCTCGCCGCCGCAGTCAGTCGGCAATTCTGTCCCAAGTAGTAAAACGTCGCTTGTAAAACAAGAGGTTTTGTATTATGGTACCTAATTTAGTGGTATTATTGTGTGTAGTTGGTGCGATTTGTTTCACACTAGCAAGAAAATTGGTGTTAGTGTCTAACGCCACGTGGATAGAATGCCCTAGTAATGGAAGGGCTCTCCATCCTGGATTAATGAGAGGGTGGCGTTGTGTGAATCTCGCCGATACGGCTGACAGCGGAGGCGCCCTACAGCACCTCACGCTCCACGGGACGAGTGTCTGGACCTCCCATGACACACAGAAGTCGGCTATGGCGTCCCAAGCCGCGTGACTATAACGCCTTCGGCCTTAGACATCTCCCAAAGGCGTAAGTGAGAGGGCTGGAGGTTATGGAGAGTGAATCACAAATCACACACTATGAGTTTCTTTAAATGTTTATATTTTCACACTTTACAATAATTAGTATGTAGTTTCAGGCTGCACAATGCTGCAAATGCTGACCAAGACTGAATTGACTAACAGAACTAAACAGAAGTGAACAGACTAGACTAGACTGAACCGTAGGAGAAGTGCACAGACTGAACCATACTAGACTGAGATTAGACTGAACCCTTGTCAGGTCCGATGACCGCTTTTATAGAATCTGGCCAAAGTTCTAGAAGTTTTGGTGAAGCATTATTCAAATTATTAATTTGAATGCCTGCCAGGATCAATAAAAACGGTTTACATGAGTACATAGCTTAAATGAAGTCTGGAACTAGCTTTATCATGGCCGCTATGCATAGAGAAAGAAAATCTTATACAGATGACAATTTATGATAAAAGATTTCAATAGATAAAAATATTCTAAGATTTTACAACAAGAGAAAATTAATAATATAAAATACAGTTGTCAGTGTTAGAAACAGTTCATTGTGGTTTTGCTTTTCAGCTGCAGTGTTCAAACATAAATAAAAGAAAGTTAGAGACGTAATATGATTTTATGTTTGAAGCAAGGAAACTGTATAGAGATTATAACAAAGGAAAATTTATAAATATAACATAAAGTTGTGGCTTTGTGTAGCAAAATACCACAAACTGTCGCTCAATTTGTAATCCGGTAACGTGAGCATATTTTCATCGCCTGAGCATAATATGCTACTATTACGCTCAGTAACACACAAAACATCAATTGTCTTATTTGACTTAGAAAGTTCCGCTAACTGTACAGTCAGCATATCTGCTTTATTAATTAGGCTTGCTATATTTTGGTGCATGACATTTATAGAGTTAAAGACGAAAAAAAAATCATTTGATTTGCGGACGGCATTACCTAATAGACCAGTCACTCTATTTACTCTTTTTTAGGGAAAAAAGAGAATAACAGAATACATTTCCGTCAGAAAAGGGTTTCTGACGGAAATGTATTCTGTTATTCTTTTTTGTCGTGACGTGTATTTGAGCCCATTTTCATTTTTATTTTGTTTATTTGTTTTTATTTTACATTTAATTTCGGTATTACATGGTATAAATTTATTATTATGGTCAATTGTATCCACAACTAAATTTATTTTGGAACAAATATTTTGAATATACTTATATCTATTGCGATTAATTGTTTTAAGCTGAACAAAGTTACAATGCTCAAACCTACTTGATACACAACGAATCAGGTTATTAAGTTGTTTCTCACTAAGAAATCGATTCTGACAAACCGAAAGTAATATTACAGACGCCTTTGTATGTTTCAATATCCAATACAACTCATGGGATTCTTTTAATGGATAGAGTCTTCTTCCCCTACACACAACACCCGCTTGTCATGTTGCGTAAGTTGGAGCGCGTCACAAGAGTGCGTGAAGACTGCCATTAGTGCTTCAGGGTATACTAATCCCTTTATGATGTATTTATCATAGTTGCTGTTCATTCTGGACTGCACTAGTTCCGATGCTAAACCTCGGCACTGATTGCCTCCAATTATCATTATTTTCTTTGACGTTGCCTCGGTGTTTTGGGTTGGGAAGAGTCAATATGCTTAGTTCGCCTTCGTTCTGTTTCGGTGCCATAGTACTATGTTCTGTTTCTGGTTGTAGGCACTTTTTGTTTGTCTCGGTGTCTTTTGAAGTTATAGTACAGCTTTCTGTTTCAGTTTGCATGGTAATACCCAGGTTTTGTGATGTGGTAATATAACACCTTTCTTTTAAATTATTTATAATCTTTTCGCTATTACTTATGATTTAATGAATTATTCTCAGGCAATATGTTTTTTAATTCATTCTCCATTGAAGCTATTTTTTCTTCCATCACCTTCACTAGTGCATTCAATTCTTCTAAGGTCTTCCATTCAATAGTCTGCAGACTTTGGTAACTTTTAGGGGGCCAGCCGTTTGATTTAAAGGACAGGAATTCACCGTCTTCATCCTCAGGTTGGGTAGTACGACTTACTTGCTGATTCAGCTTCAGGTTTGGTTGCGGCTTTTCGTTCTCATCCTGGGAGGCTATTTTAATATTGATTTTTGATATATTTTGATATTGATTTTTGATTTTACCAATTGTGATCTAAAGATGCTGTACGTAGCTCTAACTGTGTATTCTATGTCCCGTGTGGATTCAATACAACTAGCAATTTGCTCGATTTATCATAGTATTGGTTTCCGCCCTGAAGTGGAATCTCAAAAATTCACCCCGTATAGACCTAATCATGTTCTCCAAAATCGACTTAATAAACATCATATATTCACTGACAGACAACGCACAGCCTAGACCTGCGTCTAAGAGCAACATTATATATAGGTACACCATTATACATTTATGGAACTTTTATGCGTTTCATGCTCCTGGGTCCAGCGGTTAGCAGTAACGTTTCATGCTGCTGGGTCCAGCGGTTAGTAGTAATGTTTCATTTTATTTTATTTATTTATTTGGTTCACCAACAATTTTTTACACTAACATTTTAATAAAAATAACATCTTAAAAACTTTGAACAGTGTAAAAATTACTTAAAGGAAAACACCATATGAACTAAAATTATGCTAATTTGTAAGCCTAGGTACATGTACAGCCTACAAGCCAACTTAAAACTAAAGAAAAAACATAAAATCTAAATGAAGACTTAGTTTTGAATTAGATTGCTGAAATTATGTAAGTAACAAAATAATGGATGCTTTACATCACCTCTGATAAACAACTCAAGATTTTAGATTTCTGCTTAGTCAGAGAACCAAAGTGGAAATCGATTAGATCGCTGTAACTGTTCAAAACCCTACAGAACCTAGCGCATGGAGAGTTAGATCTCAACACCATTCTTCTCTGTGGAGGACGAAGTGGAGTTATGGGTTTACGTGGAATTCTTGAAGGAGCACGAAATTTTGTAAGTGCAAGCAGCGGCGGTGAGTCAATATCTCCTTTCAAAATTTTACAGGCAAACATTGTGTCGTTTAGACGCCTTCGCTCTTCTAAGGTGTGTATGTCGAAGATTTTTAATCTGTCTTTGTAAGAAGGCATTTTTTTTGCTATACCGACATAAAAAGCTAAATGCCAAGCAAAGCGTTTTTGGACGTGCTCTAGACGCAAACTGTGAGTAGCATAGTGCCGCCGCCACACCACACTATTCATGCTCCTTGGTCCAGCGGTTAGCAGTAACGAAGGTCCTCCTGGGTCCAGCGGTTAGCAGTAACGAAGGTCAGCAATAAGGGGAACGATTAAAAAAATAATTTTGGTATGAGTACCTAATATAATACATACATATATCGATTCCAAAGGGGGATGAAATTTTGTATGGAAGTTCGTCAGTTTTGCCGATGGGGTATACATCCATAATTTATTCAATACACGGCTAGTGTATTGAATAAATTACACCGTCGCGTTAGTGTGATAATGACACCACAATAAGTTTGATTTCTGGAATGTATCCTAACAATACACTTTACCTGGGACCTGAAATCCTGTGCCAATACTGGCAAGTCTGGCAAACTAATTCATATCTACTAAACCATTGCGCCCTTCCTGCAAAAGGAAACAGCAGCGCATCACGCGAGAGTGCGGATCCGCCATGATGAGGCTCCGTGCATGCTTGTAACGAGAGCCGTGTGTCAGCCGTGTTGCCAGCCGGTACGGCCGCAATTAGCGCGATTACAGGCATTACGGCCGGCACCGCTGTGCCGTACGCGGCGCATCCGGCACGGAACGTGACCGCGTTCACACGAACTGGAGTCGGGGTGAACTGGATATAAGTACATAACATACCACTATGAAGTGGAATCAGTCGTCTAACTTACTGAGGCACAACTAAGGTGGACAAACAGATGTTATGATCCTAACTGCTTAGACCGAATTATAAAGAAACAAAATAATGTGTAGCAAAAGAGATGTTTGTACCTAAAACCACCATCCAGCAAGATTTACCTTATACTGGTAAAGCTGACAACTGTCTCAGATGCTGATAAACTGAAGCTGGTGTTCGATGCTCTTGATTTCATTACGTATTTGTTAAGGGATGTATATTTATAGCATGGCATGTAACAGCTGCTTATCGTGACACGCGACTAAGTGTAACGCAGCAATTCTCTTCTACAGCCCACTTACGACTTAGGCAGTCTTATCACGGAATACAATAATATTATTTTATTAATACCTATAATACTAAGTAGGAACTTGAATGTTCTGTCACAAGCACTCATTATAAACTCTATTAATACTTTTTTTAGACATTAAAACCAAAAAATGCTTTTATAACATTGCTCGTAAAGGGTCTCTTATTTCACAAATTTCAATATCGTATTGTATCTCATTACGTATTTGTGCGTTATTGTAATGTAAAACGCACGGTTTATTAAGATGCTCCGTCTAAAACGAACGGTACTTTTTAAATCTTAGCGAAAAGCTTAAAGAGTTTTTATGTCTGAAAAGTGGTCAACACTTTATGAATAAAATTAACTTTGGGCGACAAAATATAATAAATAAACATTTAATTAAATCTTTAATTTAATTAATTTTGACAATAAATTACAACCATTTATCTGTAACAAAAACACAAAAATATTAATTTACTTTATTAGTAACACTGGCTGTTTTTTGTGCCTTTGCATTTAAAAAAAGCGCTGATGCGCGCGCATCGCTAATTTGTGAACAAGTAAAAATTATTCCGCGCGCTTTTTATTTTCGCTGTATTGTTTTTATTTGAAAATGTCGTCAAGTAATGATGAATTTATTAATTCGACACCGCCAGAAGTCTCAGAGGCAGCGAAAAAAGCTACTCTAAGCCTCTTGCCCGAAAAATCGACCGATAGATCAAAATTTCATCTTATGGAAAACAAGCAAAGATGCAAATTCATTTTCAGAAAGTGTGTTTTTAGCCTATTTCATGGAACTTTCTCAAAAATATAAGTCAAGCTCATTGTGGTGCCACTAAACATGATATTGATATCAAGTCATACTCCAACTTGCTGGCATTTCTAAAAAGACGCTCAAGTGGCCATGTGAGTAAAATGTCAAGAAGTTCCTAAAAGAAGCTCCGGATTGCCGATATTTTGCAACAAAGGTCAGTTGAAACTAAATTATTGTTATTAACTTCTTTCACTTTCGTATTTCTTTACAAAATAGGTGTTTTGTACGCTGTTTTTATCTTTTTTCAGGTTGTATTAATATTCGGTATAAATGGTGCATGTAGACGTCAAGAGTTGGCAAACATCACAACTAATGATGTCGAGAACCATGGGCGGGTTTCTTCTTGTCCAGATGAAAAACACAAAAAATAAAATTCCAAGATCGTTCACAATACAGGGGCCTTTTCACGACATAGTGAAGAAATACGAAGCGCTTCGTTTAACAAAAGCAGATTTTTTCATAATTACCAAAATGGAAAATGCACTAGCCAACCCATTGGCATAAATGGAGCAATTCCGAAACAAAGTGCCACTTTTGTAAATTTAGATGATCCACATGAATACACGGGGCACAGTTTCAGAAGGTCCTCGGCTACATTGCTCGCTGATTCAGGTGCGAACTTTTTGACACTAAAACTTAAAGAGTGGCGGTCGAACAGTGTACCCGAGGGCTACATAGATGACTCGGTGAGAAATAAAGAAGAAATTAGCTCCCGCATTACAAGGAATATAAATTTGGAGCCAAGTGTTGACTCTCGACCATCTGAGAGCATACACGCGTACATTCCACCATCGTCGCCGCCGCCGCAGCCGCCTCCGGTGCCGCCACCGACTGCAGAACTCTGTGGTCTCGTTTCTCCTACTTTCACTCAAGAGAGTGAGAGAGCGACTGGTGAAATTGTAACTAATAATAATAACTTGACAACATCAAAAAGCCAACTGGCAACGTAATACTCAATTTTACAAATTGTTAAATTTTTTATAACAGCTTTAACAAGTGATTAAAGATTTATTCGTTTAAGAAAGTCCGAGTTTTATTTATTTCCTCGCAAATATGTTATAAAACGTCGTATGACATACGTGCGCTTTGATAATTACAGCCTCTGCTTTCTTGTAGCCCTCGCCTACGGCTCGGCTAGCAATATCGCCTCGGCTGTAATTTTCAACTTACCGCACTTATATCATAATGTACTAATACAAGCTACTCACCTAGGTATGTAAACACACAAGTACCACGAAACAATGTAACGTACAAACAAATATATAAATCAAGACGTAGGTACTAGGAGACAATGAAGTTCTGTATGAATGACATGTTATCATAAAAAACGCTCAATTATTTGCTTAACTGATGAGGGCTAATTACCGGCCGGTAATGAGCGGGCTCCTGATGATGTCTCTCGTGCTGAGGTCACCTGTGTAAACACTACGTTAGGTAGGCACGCCCCATGAGCTAGATCTTTTTTTATTCCATTGGCCACATTTTTAGGTATGCAGGTAGATACTCTTTATCTACATAGTCCACTAGCACCTACGGGGTCGGTTCAAATACTACTCAATTACCTTTTAAGCTGACCAAAATCGATGATTAGATTTTGGTCGGCTTAAAAGATAATTGAGTAGTATTTGAACCGACCCCGTTTGTTTTAATACATTACAATTTATACCTGGTTTCTGACAACAAAGTCAACAAATGAGGAGTACAGCACGTATGTCAGTAGAACCCGCGCCATTGTTGGACCTATTGCCTTTCTAATGGAAGCGTTGGTCACGACAATAACTTGTTGCTCTCAAAGTTAAACAGGCGCACCATCAACATGAAGGCAATCATACCAATACAATACAAAGCATAGGTATTCTCATTCACAACCACACAAAACAAGTACCAGCTTACAATGTAAAAAAAAAAACTAGAAATGAACGTGATCAGCTCCACCCACCTGATGACACACATTTGGTTGCACCTCTGCATTAGGGCCGCCCACACTACTTAGTGGCCGGCTATATGAGCGTGCGCGCGTGAACAGCCACCAGTTTGAGTCAGGAGTCATCAAGTCATGATGCGAGAGGTGGTGCGAGCGCTGGTGCTGCTGGCAGTGGCGGGTGCGCTGGCCGACGTCAACGTCATGAAGGATGTTACCCTCGGCTTCGGGCAGGCGCTCGACAAGTGTCGACAGGAGGTGACCACCACACATTATTTACTCATTCTCGTTACTGATAACGAACAATGTCAAATTTCACAATGACCACTTGTTACCAACGAACGATAGGCTCTCCATTGTTACAGAGAATTAGCTCCATTGAAACATCATAAAGAACTAAGTAGGCAGAAGTTACATTCAATAACCTTTAGGTAGGTTCACTGGACGACTAGCATCATAACTAATCTGTCACACTTCCTGACTGAGCGCAACCTCCTGGCTTCCACCAGAGTGACTTAACAGAGGAGAAGATGGAGGAGTTCTTCCACTTCTGGCGCGACGACTTCAAGTTCGAGCACCGCGAGCTGGGCTGCGCCATCCAGTGCATGAGCCGCCACTTCAACCTGCTCACCGACTCCAGCCGCATGCACCACGACAACACCGAGCAGTTCATACAATCCTTTCCCAATGGCAAGTCTAGACTTATTGTTACCTTTGTCGAATTCTGATGGAGTCCTTTTTATGGGTATAGGCAAATGAAAACGGCTCATATCCCCAACTGGTAAGATGTTTCAAAGTATACAAGAACCGACCGTTTATACTCCCTAGCGATACGTCTCTTAGACTTGGTCCTAACCATAATCGACCATCGCGCGAGTACGTTATCATTGCGCTCTTATAAATGAATTATGACAGTCGCGTGATCAATTAAGTCGCGTTTGTATGTCAAAATTCATAAAAACGATTGCGTCAATCGCGTACTCACGCGACGATCGCTTTTGGTTAGGACGCGGGGTTATGCCGTTGTGAATTAACCTTAGAAGAAATACATAATTAGTAGTCATAATCCCACCAGGCAGAATCATATCTTTAGTGTGTAATGTGTGTGCAGGCCAGGTGCTGGCGCGGCAGATGGTGTCGCTAATCCACTCGTGCGAGAAGCAGTTCGACCATGAGGAAGACCACTGCTGGCGAATCCTGCACGTAGCCGAGTGCTTCAAGCACGCGTGCGTAGCGCATGGCGTGGCGCCCTCCATGGAAATGATGATGACGGAGTTCATAATGGAGGCGGAGGCGCGGTGAGCATCACGTCGCGTCTGTGTTGCTGCGCTTAGATGCAACTCGCTCATAGTGCTAGTGTATGGTTTAAGGATTTTTGACATAAGTATTAAACTAATCACTGGTTTTCAAATTGATGGACGAAGGCTGATAAAGAAAATGCAAATATTTTAAAAATACAAAATTAAGTTGGGAGAGAGCGTTATGTCGGTCTGTCAACCTGAAAGAAAAGGATATAGTGATAAGTATAGAGGTAAGGTTGTAGTAAGATCAGTGAGGACGGGCAAGTGACGAAGATACAGCAGTCGCAGTACCTACATGACGTGGGAAGGTTTATTGATTTAGTAATGAAATACTACGTGGAAGTGAACTTGTTAATGACATGAATGGCGTCGCACATTTATGTTTCTTCTAATTTATTTATTTTCATACTATCTGACCCGACAGACGTTGCCTGTCAAAATTGCAATATGGTCTGGAGTTCATACAACAATCCATAGAAAAATGGACGTCCAGTTTTTCCAAAATTTGTGAATTTTCCAGGAAACTTGCGATTTTTTTTTCCTACAAAATCTAATTCGGACTATTACGAACATTTAAAACAATAGATAGCCAAATCGGTGGAGCGGTTCTCAGTTGATATGCTTACTAACGAACCACATATCATTTTTATTTATATAGATACCTAGATTGAAACCAGTGTCCGGGGATTGATAGACATTAACGACTTTTGCTTGAAAATGGTGTAACGATTATTGTGAAGTAATAAATATTTAATTTTAAAGTTAGTACAGCACATTCTGTAACAGGACTAGGTGCCTTAATATAAATAACAAAATAAAAACAATGGTTCAGGGATTAAATAGTGACGCGCGTGGTAACTACTTTTGTTTTATTTGTATCACAAGCTAATAGTTATCTAGTCGCAAAAAATGTAATTTTCTCATTTATCTTCAAATTGCCGCATCTATGATGATTGATGACTCTTTTCTACCGTAACGAATTTGGTATTTAGGAAGCACACTTTATCCAGTAATGTGCAAAATATTTTGTTCTGAAATCCCTACAACCTGAATACCTACCTATGTCATTGTTCTTTCTTATGTTTGGAATAGGACGACAGTATTATCTTGCATGTAGTAGTCAGTCTCTACCGAGTAGCATGGTGGCGACCAATGGCATCTTGGCGGCAGGTCTCCGAGTCCCGAGCCGGTCCCATGGCGGCGGATCTATGAACCCAAGAGTGTTCATAGATCCGCCGCCATGGGACCGGCTCGGGGACAGGTGAACTATCCTATAGGTACATCACTACTGCTGCTCTATGGGAAACCTTAAACACACCCGGTTTATGAATAGAGAATTTAAAGCTGAGAACTTGTCTCTCTCACTTAAACTCTACTTTTAGCATTATACCGCGAAATCGAAACTTTCATTGAAAAATGGTATGTGGTGTGCCGTGTGGTGAATGTTATGGGCTACATTGAAGGAAGCACCTTAGGGTATGCTAAAGTAGAGTTTGACAAGTTCTCATATTCTCAATTCAATAACTGAAAACTGTATGGGTAAGTAGTGGGTAATTTCAACTTAACCGTCAATAGGGGATGTAGCTCAGTGGTAGAGCGTTCGCTTTGCATGTGAAAGGCCCCGGGTTCGATCCCCGGCATCTCCAAGTTTTGCTGCCCTCAAGTGTTTTTTTTTTATTATATATACAAGAGATATAAAAATGATCACTAGGAATTTTATAAAAATTTAACCACAAAATTAAACAACATAAACTTACGAAATTTCCACAAAAAAGCTTACATTTGACCCCGACGTGATTTGAACACGCAACCTTCTGATCTGGAGTCAGACGCGCTACCGTTGCGCCACGGAGTCGTTGTCGTCAATACTGAAATTATAGTACTGTTCTAATTAATTAAAAAAAAACTAATATTGAGATGACATTTTACAAGTAAAAAATACGAGCATATGTATTCAATACGTTTACCTTAGTGGCGCATTTACACATAGTAGCGGAAATGCCTGAAAAACCTGTTAAATCTCATTATTACTATCCTATAAAACAGCTCTAATAATAGATGATTGATGAGTGAACGAACACAAATACTACTAGTGCCACCTAGCGGTGAGTGGCCGAACGGGAATTGTGAACAAGTTTCAGTTATGCAGAATAACTGACAGTTGTTCATAATTCCCTGTCGTTACGCAAACTAGACTTTATATCAGATTGTTACTTTTATCGTTTTAATTTTATCCTGCACAACGTTATTCTAATTAAATAAAAAAAATAAAAAAGACAGCAAAACAACAAATAAGAGCTCTTTCTTATGGAACAAATTAATTAATTGATGATTGAGCTATAGGATTAAGAAAATATAAATAATTGTAAATTGTAATTGATAATGTCATAAAGGCTCGTGCATACTAGCGCGATATCGCGGGCGCGACAGGCAGCAATATGCCTGTCGCCCCAGTCTGCAAGAGCCTTAACTATTATAATTTGAAAGTGTTGATTTAGTAAAATTTGAACATTAATTAATTATTATAAGGTATATACCAATATTATTGATTTCAGTTTCCGTCTCCGCGATCTGACATGTATTCAGTGGTCACTGAATTATTCATGATGATGATTCACGGTATTCATTGACATGATTATAATGTCTTATAATCGCATTTTTTACAATGTCAATGAATACCTACACGTTTAACACGCTGCACTTATAATTGACTGATTTAACTTGAACCCTGCAAGATAAGTTGGTACCGTATGTAGTTACGGAACCAACTCATCTACCTTATTACCTATGAACTACATCAAGGTTATAGGTAGCTACCACAATATCTGTGGTTGCCTGTTGTCTCCGTAGTTAACCCCATGTGGTTTACCTCGACAAACTAAGTAGTGCTGCCACTCTTGTTCCAAATAAATAAATAATTGACATTTATTTTTATTTTGTTGTATGAAAAATTATAAAAAAAAATCATCATCTGCCTGCCTTTTCCCAACTATATTGGGGTCAGCTTCTAGTCTTACCGGATACAGCTGAATACCAGTATTTTACATGGAGCGACTGCCTATCTAACCTCCACAACCCAGTTACTGGGATACTCTTTGGATACTCCTTGGTAAGACTGGTTGTCAGACTTTCGAGCTTCTGACGACCCGTAACGACTGTCAAAGATCTACAAATGACAGCCGGGACCAACGGCTTAACGTGCTTTCCGAGGCACGGAGGGTTCTTGGTATGTAAAGATGGTCACCCATCCACGGACCAACCGCGGCATGCGTAGCTTAACCTGATCGATCAACCCGTGCGGCTGTTATTACTTAGCCACAAGCCCCTCTGAAATTATAAAAAAAAAATATATAAATAATAATATACTCCTACTTAATCTACGATTTTTTTTTATAATTTTTTAATAGACGTCGATTGTTGAAAATGATATCGAATTTGGTTATACCTCAACTACCCGTGAAGGAGTTCTTGTTAACACGACGCATACAGCCCGCCGTTGATTTTCGATGGAACGTACATTCGTGACCGCAACTCCCCACAATCGAAGCCAAGAGTAACTAGTAACTTGACTACGTTGGGTAGTAGAAGCCGTTCGCGGAGCTATTAGTCAGAAATATCGTTTATTACACCACACTCTCGATAACAAAATACTAACCAAGGTGAAAACTCTGTATAAAGTAGTGGTATTTTTGCATCACAAATATGGAAAAGGACTAGACTGTCGTAATGATATTGATGATGTTATTGATACATCACAGAAGTGAAATGAAAACGCCTTGCCAGTACGAATATTTCTGTATTTATATTCTTGCACACATACAAACTTGGTATACTATAGCAATATTCAACAAACTGTTTAATTAGATACTCAATATAATATCAGTATAGACTTTACATTCTGAGGCTAGAACAGAACTAACTTAGCAACTACGCGGCACAGCAAAATATATCATGTTTTCCATTCGGTTGTGTTAAAAATACCAGTACTTTTACGGTAACTGTCAAATTAGATACTTTTAAACTTCATGACTTCTCTGATACAAAAATCATTTGAAGCAAAATTAAAAATGTAAATAACATCCTATCGAATATGCAAAGCATTGCATTTTACTTGCTGGTTGTTGTATAAACCATTACAATGGCGCCGATTCCCTTGTTCACAAACTAAACTAAATTTAAGTTCAGTGCATCTTTTTCTTTCTATTTCATTAAGAAAAGGACAGAAGATAAATTTTAGTTTAGTCCTGTCAAATTAATCAGCGCCTGTCACTACTCTATACAAGTTTAGACGTGAATAAAAACTTGCCTACTAAAATTACGTCAATTTACGTCAAGCGCTGATTAATTTGACAGGAGTAAACTAAAATGTATCTTCTGTCCTTTTCTTAATGAAATAGAAAGAAAAAGATGCACTGAACTTAAATTTAGTTTAGTTTGTGAACAAGGGAATCGGCGCCAATATCTATACTTAAATATTAACAAAAATGGAAAGGTGCTGCTACGTAAAGAAGACAAAGACAAGCCTACTGTCGTAAGGAGCGTGCTGACATCAATCGGGTTTCGACTACAACGCAGGCAGGTCAAAATCTTTATCGGTAATAATTTTAAACTTAGTTACCCCGGATCACCAAGGATTATTCGACTGTGCAAACATTATGTTTTTAGTTGGCTTATACTTTCCATTTATAAAACTAATCTGAATATTGTTTACATAAATATTAGATCCATAATCAAAAACAATGGTTCTGTAACATAATTAAATAGCTCGTCTAAAATATTTTTAAGTAAATATCTTAATTTTAACAGATGTTAATGTATATAACAAAGGAGATGTTTCAAAACGGGCCCAGTATATGTACAGTACCTCGAAAAATCGAGAAAAATCCCTGGAATTCGGGAAAAATACAGATAAATTTCATAAATGCATATTTTTCTTGTAATCATTTGATATTTATCAATTATTTTTATCGACTTTCAATATGGCGTCTCGCCAGTTTAGGTACTCTGTGGTTAAAAAACAATGACAGTATACCATAGATCAACCATTGATCATAGATTAGATCGTAAACTGTCTACTGTCATTTCAGTCGCTTTCGTTGTCGATCGTGTTTTAAAGTTCGGTTTGTTTGAATTTCTCGAGTTATTATTAACAACCTCGCTTTCGTTTTTTGGATTTCGTACCGTTTCTTTCCCATCTTTTGACCTGGCTTTCGTTTCTGGATTGTTACCCTTCACGTCTGTGGACCCGGCTTATCTTGTAAGGACTTCGACTTTCTCGTGTGGTTTGGACAGTGTTGTTACGATTCAACATCAACGTAATCATCGTCAGGTAAACAGTTTACTTTTTAATTACTACCGTACATATAACATGATTTCCTAGTGCTAAGATCTATTTGTACTATAATTTTTTCGTTTCTACAACATGCAGTCCTAGTTCAAAGAAATAATACACAGCGAGCTCGGTTTCAGATTAGCGTATTTTTGGCACGTATAAGTTCGTTTTTGGAAGCGCCTAGGTAGGACTGCACTTGTGGACGCGATCGTAGGTACATTGGTAGCTAGCTAATATTATTATGCTCACGACAATTTATTATTTGTTTTAGATGAGTTACACTATGGTGCCCTGTACTATATGTTCTTCTTTAATAAACGAAGATGACCAATATTATGTACTTGGTATCATTATATCATCATGATATAATGATATCATTTCCATAATTGAAAAGAACATTGGCCATGAGGTGAGAACTAACTGTTTAGAATTATGGTATCATACATGGAGCCGAATATGAAATAATTCCAGAATTCTTTTTTAAGTAGATGAAAATGGTAATGTGTGTGAAAATTGTTTTGCAAACATTATGGAAACTATGTCTGCTCCTGATACAATGACTAATCGCATGGTGATGGCATCTCCTGTCCAAGAATAGTATGTGCTTCAGGATGCTAATAATATAAATATTTGTGTATGGTGTCAAAGCTCTTTACATTGATTGAGTGGGTGGCAGAGTACGAGCGACAGGGTAACTAATACCACTCATAGGTTTTGGATAATTATTCTGGGAGGTTTGGAGTCGTGGGATTCGAAATCCAGTTGACATGTTGGTAGGGGGTGCTCTGAACATTTGTTGAGTCTTGGTAGGTCTTGGGTAGGGTTGTCTGAACTGCTCTAGTCGTGCAGGTTGTGCGAAATATTGTGGTGGATATTGAAATCTCAAAGGCTGGATTTGAGGACTAGGGTATGTTTGAAATGTTGAATTTTGATTTGCTGGCCTAATCGAACGAAAATTAGGGTGTGATCAAGAAGTAGAAGGATTATCCTGCTCAACATTTTAGGGTTTTTCTTTTGCTTGTACTGATTTATTTTTTTTCTGTAAATATCGTATATTCAATTCATTTTGAGCGTATTCAAGAGCGCTTTCAAGGGTTGAAGGTCTTATGCATCTTATCCTAGAACATTCAACGACGATTCATCTCTGTGATCTGAAAATGTATTAATTAAGGTTGATCTTATACTATTCCAGTCACTTGGAATTCCGTTAGTTGCCAAAGTACGCGCAGCATTACTAGTAATCTTGTTTAAAATCCCATTTATCAAAGATAAGTTCGAAAGCTGACGTCTTGGTTCTGGATTGTCAAAAGTGAGCACTAAGTGGTCGCACAAGTTCAAAAATCTAGTTAAAACATTAGGATTCCCATCAAATTCCGGAACTAATCCGGAATAAATCTTATGTAATAAATCTATCTGATTCATGTCTAATGTAGAACTACTATTCGATTCCGTCATAGTTTCTAAATTTTGTGTTGTATCTTCTAAATTACGAAATGCGTCACTTCGCGCGATGCGGAGTTGATTGCGCTTACTAAAACTAAGGTCTCTATTATGGGTGAAAACATTTTCTAAATTATAGTACCCTGCGTTAGAAATATAGCAACCAATAATAGGACTTATGTACTTACATGAGTAGCATTGCTTGCAAGCGTTGTTTCATCGATATTTGGATGTCCCAAACTCCGTAGCAATAGCTTTCTCGACAGGCCTCCAATAGGTTTTTCGTCCAGACGGTCAATGCGGCGTTTTCCTGATTTTTAGGTATTTAACATCACCACACCATAAATCTGTAACGAGCTCCGACTGCGCCAAATATGTGTCGGGAAACTCTTCAATGAATAAGTCCTTTTTAGGTGACGAAATATATTTGACTTCATAAATTTCACATAAAAATTATAAAATAGATTTCTTATTAGTTAGGTATTATATATCAATGTCCGTTCCCACCGAAGTTAGGTAAAGAAAAGGCATTGACAATACTCGGTAACGTGGGAAGCGCGGTGTCATAATACGATCGGTTAGTTTGTCGGAACGATATGCTGAGCTTGCAAGTTGGTCTCGTAACATGTACACTAATAACGCTTGTCATATCAAATTATTAGTCATAGCTTTTAATTACCATAAAATAAGTTTCCATAATAACATGTACTATAATCATTAGTTTATATAAGTAACACGTTACATAATGGATACTTGACCTAAGCAACATTTAATATAATTTAGAAACCTTTATTGTCTTGTACAAAAAATAATGTCATTAAGGCATTTGGTCTGTAATCAAATGATTTATTACAGCAAACAATCTTTAGACAATAAACAGTTAGTCAACATTGAAACGGCTAGGTTAGGTTAGGTTAGAACTGTGACCACACAACGCGCGAAAGCGAGCGAGCAGCGCCCGCCGAGCGCCAGGTTTATTTTTAATATCCTTGTAAATAAAAAAATAATTGTATTGCATAATCATATATTAATCATTATAATTCAAATAATTTAACAATATTATTTTCATGAAAACCAATATAAATATATGAAAAATAATAACTACACTTGTGGTTATTGCCCGGGAATTCCATTTCTTTTCTTTGCGTAACTTACACACCCAATAATACTTATTTTTAACTGATATATTTATTTCGTACGTAAATCCATAAACATTTATGATAGGAAATAAATTTATGGATTAAAATTATTATGACACTTGATCGATTATGACCAATGACATTTGTAAAAAATGATTTATGTAATTTCAAGATTATGACAACTGCTTTATTTCTAATGAAATTATGGCAAATACAAGTATGGTATAAAAAAAATATTGCATTTTAAATTATCGCAATCATGAGTAAACCGTTTACTTCTAGCCATCTGCAGCACTGTAGTTCTTCTACGATAGCTGCACAGAATAACAAGTGATCAAGTAACGTACCACATCTACCTTGGATTAGTTGTATACAATTGTTTTGGCTGGACTTTTTACATGAACTCAGTCTGTGACAAGTGGCGAGTTGTACTGGCAAAATTCTACATTTTAAAACCTAATTCCCGTTTAAAATTCTGCTCAACATGTAAACTTTAGCGGAACCAATTGTAGCATATGGCCTTACGAGCTATGGATGAACGTTTTTAAATCATAAAATAATGAAAGATTTTCATAATTGCGAGTTAGTCATTTCAATGTCATCGTACCTACCCAGAAATATAAAACACCAATTGTAAAGGCCATTGAACTGTTGTAAAAAAAATATACCCAGTGCAGATTAGACTTAATAAGGCCCTTTTAATTTAACAGTTGAGTAACAAAAGTATTTAAATACTCATGTATCCCATAAAATAATTACAAGAAGTATCAACAACAAACAAACTAATAGTACTGTACCTCAGACTAGAAATTATTACGGCAGGCGAACAGTAAAGTTTTTAATTCCAGCAATAATTAATGAAATACCTAAACGGGTCATTTCACGCAGGCACAATGTTTTGCTAATTTCGGTGGTATTTTTTTTTTGTAGGTTTTCGGATAAAAAAATAAACTTGTTTTGTTCTAGAACACATTAGTATTCTAATTATTTTAGTAGGAAATAAATAACCGTAGTTGTTTTGAAAATATGACGGCCACCGAAATTACCAACCCACCGAAATTGAAAATTTTACACCGAAATTGCCAATCTTACACCGAAATTGCAAATCTTACACCGAAATTGCAACATCACCTCAAAATGGATGTTTTGTAATCCACCATGACAGTTATTAAACAAAGAACAACTTTACCGTTGGCAACATTATGTAGCGGCTGCAGAGGCGGGTATAGCAGGTGTAAAATACGTTTATTTATCTATATTTGACAGTGTATTTTGACATGGATCATGACCACATTTAGCAGATTTACTAAATTAACATTAGTTCTGCTTAATGTGATCCATGTTGAGGGTAATATAAAAAAAAAATAAGTTATGATGAGATCTTCGTTTAATTAACACTTCAGCAAATAATTATGGTTTTTTATAAAAAATCTTAAACAAACATAAAATAGTAAACTTTCAAATAATTAAAATGAACAAAACAAAAATCAAAAAATATTATAATCACTGTCAGAGTCATTTTCAAATCAAATCAAATCACTTTATTTGTAGATCATAGGTGAAAAAAAAATACATATATGCAGATGTTAGTGCTCTTAAAATTATCGCTATGTCTTGCCGTCAGCGGCGTACAAATATTCTAATTTTAATTCTAAAATATTCTAATTACAATTACGAATTATTACTATGTCAATCTCTAATTAATTAATATGTCAATTTTCAATTACTAATTATTACTATGTAAATTTTCAATTACTAATTATCACCATGTCAATTTCTAATTATATTAATATGTCAATTTTCAATTACTGATTATTACATACTATGTCAATTTCTTAATATGTCAATTTTCAATTATAATATTATGTCAATGTCAATTAATTACAAATAAATGGATTAAAATAACAATAAAATAATGAAATGTCAAGAAATTAAAATACATCTTCTAAGAACTCATTGACTGTATAGTATGTTTTTGCGACTAATAAATTTAGAAGAGCCTTTTTGAAATGCTGTATGCCGCCAACATCTTTTATTGTAATGAGTAGCTTATTGTACAATTTGGGACCCATTCCCAATAAGCTTTTCGAATAGAGCTTAGTTCTGTGTGGAATAGCACATATATCATTGCGTCGCTTTGATCTGAGCGTTTGGAACAAATGCAAGTTCAATCTAACGAATACTGCTGTCTCGTATATGTACATACATGGCAAAGTCAATAGTTTATATTTATTAAATAATGGTTTACAACTGTCAGTCGTTTTCAGCTTAAACATACTACGTATACACTTCTTCTGGGCTTTGAGAGCAAGTTCTTTGTCAGTGGAGTTTCCCCAATACAGTATTCCAAAGCGCAACAATGATGGAATATAAGCTTTGTATGCTATTAAAACTACAGCCTCGTTACATATTTTTGCAAGGTTATGAAGTGCATAGGAATACTGGTTTAGTTTTTTACATACGGTTTCTATATGACATTTCCAGTTTAGGTGACTATCCAAGTGAAGTCCCAGAAAACGGGCACTATCAGTTTCGAGTATTTTTTGATCGTTGTATTTTATATTTAAGTTTAGTTTTTTTGTCCTTTGTTGGAACATCATAATTTGTGTTTTTTCTAAGTTTATTTTAAGTTTATTGTTATTTAACCAATGTATAATGTTATGGATAGACTTATTTATTTCATTCTCATATGATTGAAGGTCACTACATGGTACAATGAGCGTACTATCATCGGCAAACAAGACGGTTTGGTAGTGGGTACATTTCGGCAGATCATTAATAAATATGAGAAAGAGCAAGGGCCCAAGGACACTGCCTTGGGGTACACCGCGGGTAGTATACCTAATGGACGACTTGTGAGCGACTTCTATCTTAGAGTTAGGACAAATTCTATTTAAAACCGTGATTTGTTTTCTTCCATAAGATAGCTTTTGATTAGGCTCAATATATTTCCTCGAACACCATAACGTTCTATTTTACCCAGCAGTATTGTGTGATCCACGTGATCAAATGCCTTGGACATATCCATGAGTACTGCGGCAATGGGATTTTTTTTGTCAACATTACTAATAATTTTCATAACCAAGTCATTGATTGCATTGTCAATATTTCTATTTTTCCGGAAACCATACTGTTCCTTTGCAAGTATATGATTTTTTTCAAAGAATGAGTTAAGAGAAGTATAAATTACTTTTTCAAAAAATTTTGATAATACTGGTATTAATGCTATTGGACGGTAATTTGAAAGGTTTGTTTTATCACCTTTCTTATGAAGTGGTTTAATTATGGTCGTTTTTAGTATGCTTGGAAAGTGACCACACTCTATGCATAGGTTAATTATAAAGCTTAGCACGGGTGCAATTACATGCGCCACTAGTTTTAGAATCTTTGTTGAGATTTCATCAAATCCCGTGCTATTGGTATTTTTTAGCGAATTTATTGTATTGAAAATCTCCATAGCATCCGTCGGTGCCATAAAAAGGGTTTTTGGGTGGTGATTTATATGGGAAATTGCATTACCGTTATCAAATTTTGTTGCAGGATGTACCGAATCTATAAAATAATCATTGAAAGCCATAGCTATGTCTTTAGGATCGTTAATTTGTTTGTCACCAATAAGAATTTGCTTCACAGGTTCTGGCGGAAAGTTTAATTTACACCTATTAATTAATTTCCACGTAGCTTTGGTTTTATTTTCTGCACTATTAATAGTATGACTATTTTGAGACTTTTGCGTCAAATGTACTACTCTCTTTAATCGTTTCGAATATTGTTTAAGTAATTGTTTGTTTTCAATGTTTGGTGATCGCCTGTATAAATATAGCATCTCTCTTTTTCGTTTGCAACAGTTTTTGATACCTTTAGATATCCATCGTGGAGTTTTCCGAGTGGAAATCTTTTTTTTCACGGTCGGGAAGCACAGATCGTAAAGAAGTTTAAACATATCATAAAATGAATTAAAAGCTATTTCCGGATCGTACCATTAAATACCTCAATAAAACTTAAATTGCTAATGGCTTCAATGAACTTAGATATATTCTCATAGCTATAATCTCGACTTAATATATACCAGTGATCAATTGAACATGATTTTCTAACAGGACAACTAAACAGCTGGGCGGTGTGGTCCGAAAGGGCCAACTCTAAAATTTCGCCAGTACCACCTCTAACATTATGCATGATGTTGTCGATGCAGGTTCCACTCGATACACGTGTGGGCTTTTTTATACTCGGTTTAAGTTTGTAGCTCAGCAATAAATGTAGAAATTCTATGGATATTCTTGCTTTTTTCAGAATATTAATGTTAAAATCACCGCAGAGCAAAACCCTTTTTTCCAAATTTCTTCCGCAATAATTTAAAATACGCTCAATTCTTTCCAAGAAAATAGAAGTAGCATCTCGCGTGTATTTAGGAGGTCTATAAATGCAAATTATAATTAACTTGTGAACTACCAGTTCGATGGCACAGCACTCTATAAAACTGGGCACACTGAATTCCTTAATGTCTAAGATCTTGAACTCGTATCTATGTCTAATAAGTATACAGGTACCACCATTCCTGGTCTTTCGTGAAGAGTATGTTGCAATTTTATATTCAGGTATATATAAGTGCATAGTATCGTCATCTTTCATATTATGTTCCGTAATGCACATAACATCCACTGCTTTCCCTTCATATAAGAGTTTATTTATACTAAGGGTTAACAAGTCTGACTTTCCTATTAATCCATTAATATTTTGGTGTAAGATATTTATTTGATTATACACGAAAAAAATCGTTGTCAGAAGAGCTTTCGATTTGGGTGGACTGATCATTATATAACTTTTTATTACTTTTTGGTAATTGGTTTAGGATATCCGCAACAGCAGTATTTTCAAAATAATGACAAGAATCAAGACTATAGCAAGTTACTTCATTCACTTCTGCTTCTGAACCTAGATACGCAATATATTCCATTAAGTTTTTTAATATTTTAGCAATTGCTTTATTGTTTACTGTTGCAGTATATTTTCGGAACATTTCATATGTATATTCCACACAATAATTAGAATCAAAAAGATAAGCATACTCCCATAGTTCATTATCTAAATACATTAGCTGATTAAACATTTCAATACGTTTATTAAATATAGAAAAAATATTACTTAATTTAAAATTAGGGGAGCAGATGACAATATTAGTATTTATGACATTACTAAGCTCCTTTTTTATGAAGTCAATTAATAGTCTATAGTTTTTGGAGACTTCTAAATCTCTTTCACCTATATAAATGACACAATAATCGTCATGGGTAAAGTTTTCGAGTTTTTTATCCAAATTTGAGAACAGCTGTTTTATGCCACCATTTGGTATGATATAATGGCAGAACTTATAACCTTTGAACGTACTTTTTCCAATGTCTAACATCTTATTCACATTATTACTAGAAATCAAAAATATTTTTTTGTGATTTTTTGACAGTTTTTAGATGAATTTTTGAGGAGACTGTTAGTAATGGTCGGTAGAGTTTGTATTTCCGGTATGTTATTAATATGTGGATGTGTGTCTTGAGGTTTCTGTGCATATTCCATTTGAGTATACTTGGTTGCTTTTTTGACTGATGTAGGTGTTCCCAGAGCAGCCGTAGATTTTCTTAGGTAAGTTACCTTTTTTTCAGGCATTTGTTGTATTAAATGATTTGACGGACTTTTAAAGTTTAGGTTCATTTCTGGTCTCGTAATCTCGGTACATTCTAAGTTCGTATTTTTTCCAGCTGTTTTTGAGGTGTTTGCAATGTTTACCTTTCCATCGTAATTGGTTTCTTTTGTAGTCACTGCGTCTAATTGCTTCATTTCCATTGCAGGCGCTCCATGTATTTCTTGTGTTATGTGAAATTGCTTTTTATTTGTACCAGGCGTTATATTCTTGTTGTGGCTTGATTTACGTTTGTGTTCTGGTCTTGGAGTCAAAATTCTTTTATCTGTAGAATTGATGTCTTTGTATGCATTTACTATTTTTATGTATTTTTGCAAGTCCGTTTTTAATCTAAAATTTTCGGAGTTTAAATTTTCTATTTCTTGGTGGGCGCTCTGTAAGTCGTCTGATAATATTTTAACTTTTTCCTGAAGATCAATAATTGTTTGACTAGAATTTAAAGATGTATTTGGCAGACTCATCATAGCCGTGTCAAAAAGGACTGAATTTTCTTGACTAATATCGTTAACAGAGCTTGATTTAAATAATTTTTTGTTTCGGAAAGTAATGTTTTCATCCATAGTTGTTATTTGTCTAAATAAAACTTCCAAAAAAGAGAGCTCTGATCGCTGGATTCGAACTTGGAGTTAACCACGCTGAACGTGTAGAATGGCTTTACCACTAAGCTATTTGAGCAGTTACGTCTAACGTTGAATTTATGGATCCTAATAGAAGTACTCGTTCTTTAAAAATTGAGTGGCGGTTATTATGATTCATGCGTTAGGAATTTTTTGCACTGTTTCTTTGTTCGTTGTACTTCACAACATCACACTTTTTTTAGTGATTTTTTAGATTGTTATTTCACCTGTATGTTTATTGTTAAGTTTATTTGTTTCATAAAGTTTTTTGTTTATAAACACTTTAGTCACATTTATTTATTGTAGTTTGTTTACATAAGTATTGAGGTATAATATAAGGTTTTTCCAGGTTTTTTTTTTTTATTAAATAATTATGTATTTTTATTTATTATTATTATTATTTATCACTTTTTGTTTGCTAGTTAAGAATAAGATGGAGAATTGATAATTTTAAGCCGTAATATTTTATTTATGTTGTCTTTTTCCACTAGTGCTCAAGTTAATATAATAAACGTGAGTTTTATACACTTTAGTCAATATCACATTCACAAGATAACTGTGTCACAGATAGTTTTTGACTAATTACACAAACTAGTCCCACAATGAACACAATATTCTTAACATTAATATTTTTTAAATATTTTCGTACGGAGGCGACATTAATCACCGCGCGCGCGACCCAACGGGCGACCACCTTTTCTTTTCAATATCGGTTTTAATTTCTTCTGTAGAAGATTCAGCTAATCTTGTTTCCTTTTTCTTTTCAGTTTTGTCATCTTTCTTCCAATTAGTTTCAGGTATCATATTTTCAAATTCCAAACACATTGCGCTGTCAACATTTTCAAAAAATGACGTGGAGGGGATGATATCCAAATCAACATTTTCAATACTCAGTGAGTCATCTAATATCGCCAATGATTTTGATGGAATGGTTGCTATAGAAAGTTTCTTGTCGAATGGATTTCTGGAGTGTTTGGATTTGATTGATGGCTTGACTAAGTCAAATCTCTCAGAAGCTTTAAATCGTTGCACGCTTAAAATCTGAACTTTAGACTCAGTGCTTCTTGTGGAATATCGTTGAAGGTCAAGTTGTGTCATAAAACAATCTTTTTCGTCTCGTGATTGCGAGTTATCATTGCAGGCAAGATTATAGAAGCCTAAATGTTTTCCATGAGGACAAATTGTTGCTTTAATCAAACAGTCAGGATGTATACAAGACAATGATCGCAAAGCTAATCGTCGTGGCTCTTCTTTCATCCAAACTATCTGGTGAACCTTCAAAGTACCTGGAAACGTTTTTAATTGGTCAGGAAGAAGCCAGTCTTTTTCGGTTACTTTGTAATCTTCGACTACTTCTATTTTCACACCTTTAACTGAAGTTTTGAGGTTCTGAACTAAAGTGTCGAGGTCGGCGATGTCTTTTCCATACGCAACCAGCTGGTCAGCAGTTCTTTTTAAAACTCCACCGACACCGTCCGGAGCTCCTTTACCATGGCCGCATTCAGTGTAATGCCATATAATTTCGTTTAATTGTGGACAGTATGAACTCAACTGAGAAATAATGTACAATCTTTTCTTGTTCCGATATTGTGCGGAAGGTGAGTCTGACACAATGTGAAGTGTGCGTACCATAGGAGCGTTTGTTTCTATTTCTCTTAATATTGGGACTAAATGAGCCCATACTGCAACAGCGTCGTGGCGTAAAGAAGCACTGATTGTGCAAAAAGCTTGTGTTTTATAAGTCTGACTGCCATAATAATAAATCACGACAGTATGTAGTGTGATCTGGTTCTTACTCCAATGTGCAGACTGTACCTCTTCATTATATTTCGTCCCATAATTTTCGCTGAAATCTATATGTATTAAACACTGACTTTCAGTCATATTGTCCTTTATTTCTTTGACAGCCTGATATTGATTTTTTTAAGTTAGCACAGTGTTTGAGAAACGACTTTAGGGCATTTTCAAATTTTTTTATCACTGCCAGTGGCTTATCTGAATGACTAATCTTTGTAACGGTTTTAGTAGTTTTTTCCACATTATCTTTAGTATACACTCTAGCTTGTTGTTGCCATGCCCAGTAAGTTATATTATTCTGATTACTAAATTCCTGGTAGTTTACAACTTTGTCTCTGCATGATACACATTTTCTTTCGAGGCACTTTACATTGTCCTTATCACAACACAAATTTTTTAGAAGATCGGTGGTAGTATTCTCTTTTATTATGTTATTCCTTTTAAGAGATGTTATTAATAGTTCCATGTTGGCGTGTATTTGACAAAGACATGTGTTGCGGTTATTTATGTTTGGCTTCAAAATCCAGAATGGTCTCAATTTGGAAAATGTTGTATAGCCTATTGGTGGATGGCCTAATTTTAAATATTTTTGGTGTAAATTTTTTATCGAGTCTGTTAAATATCTCTTTTGCTTTTTTACTTTACTTTTAGTTATGCAATCTTTTTTTCCGGGGCACATACGTGAATTCTCATCTTCTTCATAAAACTTTTGTACAGTGTTTCGTACTTGGGCATTAATTTTATTTTTATTCTTTGGTTCATCTGACTTTCTTTTCTGTTTTACTATCTTATTTTCTAAACGTGGACTTCTGAGAATCCTATTCAGTCTTTCCGCTCTTTTTCTATATAAGTCTTTTTCTCTCTTTAGTTGTATTACTTTTTTTCTAAGTGACATTATCTCCTTTGCTTTTATCCTTTGGTATTTTCTGAATCTGGCATCCAAATTCTTCAAAGAGGAAGACACATCGGATAAAGAAGGTACAGGGCTACTTGGACATAAAGTAGATACAGGGCTACTTGGACAGAAAGTAGATACAGGGCTACTTGGACAGAAAGTAGATACAAGGCTACTTGGACACAAAGTAGATACAGGGCTACATGGACACAAAGTAGATTCAGGGGTTTGAATTCTGCTGACAGCTGCAGTTATTCGCCCAGAAGGCAAATAAGAATGAACGGGACTACTAGTGAATATTTTGTTTTTAGAACGTAGACAACGAGAAATGCTTGAATGAGGACTAATGCTGCGAGAACGTTGAAAGTTGGAATTGAAGTTTCCATCATGAAGAGGTCCTGAAGAAGGTCCTGGTTGTGGACTAAGCGAGCGAGAACGATTTAGAATGGAAGGACTTGTGGGTGATGACGCGCCTGTCATATCGTCACCCTGTGTTTCAGGAGGATCATTGGTTTTTTTAGGTGGAACATTTTTGGATGGTAAACTTTCTTCACGTGATAATTTTGTGTTTTTTTTTCTTCTTTCATAAAATGCTTTAAAGTTAGCTCTGTTTATTTTTTGCTTCAATCTTCGGGCACGTGGAGTCATTTCAGCCATCGATAAAATTTTTCCTTCCGCTTTTTTCTTTTTACGAGTATATCGTTCTTTATCTTTTCTTCTTAGTTCTTCGCCTAGTACTGGATCATCTTTTATTCTTTTTTTTCTTAGTCTTTCAGCCTGTTTTTTTTTTCTAAAGTCTCTTCTCTTGATTGTTTTTCCTTTCGCCTTCCCATTCTAAAATAAGACAAAATTGAGTAGGTATAGTATAAAGAGTTTATACATATTTTGCACAGCTCTAATGCAGGCCCGGTTAACAAAAAAATATAATATTTTACATGCCCCTTGACACGGATAACTTTACCGACAGAGTGATGGCAGTGAAGATTGTATTGAATTATGACTCGAGGAAAAAAAAGAAAAAAAACCGAGAAATTGACAAGACAAATATACATACATACAAACAAACATACATACATACACACTTATGAAATTTGGCACATTCGTTAAGAAGCCTACATAGACCAACAATATACAAGAATATTAAATTATCATCAATATTACATTCGTACGGGACGAATTAATTACTTCCTTTTTAGAAGCCGGTTAAAAAAGTTTTTGTAAAATATGTACTAGGTACCAACTTATAATACTACCCTCCAAAGTTTGTCGGATTAATTTTGTTAACCCTTAGAGTAAATACTTTAACAAAGTCACATGAACCAAAAGCCACTTTAGTATTAATGCAATATCGGTGGCAATAAACTTACCACCGAAACCACCGATATTGCACCACCGAAATTAGAAACATGAACAAAAAATTAAATAAAAAAAAAACTATTTATACTTTCGACACTTAAAATGTATGATTGCTAAAGGTACCTAATAACATATAACATAGCCGCCAAACGTAACGTAAAAAAACAACATTCATTCGTACAGTAACCCACCGAGATTGCATAATTTCGTATTCCTTCTTAGATTCAAAAAGTACTTACGTATTGGCGCGAAAACTCCGCAGGATCGGACACGTCACTACTGCGAGAACGCAAGAGCACGACTGGGCCTCCGTGTGCGTAAGGAGATAGTTCGTTAAAATAGACTTGTTTACGTTATAGATCGATTTTAATAAAACGCACCGATATTGCACTCTTGGCGCGGACGTTCCTTATCACTATGGTCCTGATGTCTGCATGATAACAGAAGGAACGGAAGTATTAAATATGGTTGCTTTATGTATTGACCAACATAATAATGTTTAATTTAAGTACTAAATTTGCCATCGCAACGTATTTAATGACGTAAATATGCTTAAAAGTCAATCAGGGACATACCACCGTTATTAAAAAACAGTCATATTTCTTTTTTTTATTTATTTATATTTAAGAGAAATATATTTACACCAGTGCCTTCATATGATCTAGTTTTCTTATTACACGAAAAAATATAGAATGGTCATAGATAAACATTTTACATAGTGATTTCACGCGAAGAAACTCTAAAAACGCTGTCGGTGAAACCACCCAATCTTATAAAAACAACATAAACTCGAAAATTATGACAAAAAAATACTATTGTAACTACATAGACAATTTAGTTTTTTGTAGTTCATCGTGTCTACAAATTACTTATTCGTCCGGGAGTAGTACAAATGAAAGACCAGAAGGTTAGGTAAAACTTGGTGTCTATATTGTCGGTAACAGCTGCACAATTTACACTGATTAATGCAACAACTGCTCTACACAAAAACTTGGAGACGACTAAGGTAGCGGGGGACTCGCTACAAATCGTAAGCGTCGTCTCTGGTTACAAAAGGTGTGTGTGTGTGTCACTACAGTATTCCCCCCAAATTTTGCCAAAAAAAAAATTTACTAATTAATTACAACATCCAAACGATACATAAAACAACAACCTGTATGTCCGTTATGCAGAATTGACTGAATACAATTATGAGCGAGTCAGCGTACTGTGCTGACGATAAAAAAGGTGTTACATTACATATGTGTTATCGTTATCCAACTTAAAAATAAAGGCATTAAACATTTTGTAGTACACATAATTTTACCTTTTAGATACATTCTAGATTTTTTCTAAACTAAATCATTAAGTATACGGATGGACACTGGTTACATAAAGAAAATCTTAATTAACGATTAGTAGGAATGCTGAGCTGGTTGAGTTGGAGTTTATTTAGCCGGTGCTGGCTGTGACTGACCTTTTTCCAATGCAGACACAATGTCTTTCACCAAAACTTTCTTAACTCTCCGTCCACATAGTTTGCAGCCGATGAGTACACAGGTCACTAATAATACTGCAACTATTATGACAGTGAAAACCCTATAAATCTCCAATTTCCTTTCTAAATTAGAGGTATTCCTTGCGTCGTTGGCTCCATTTTGAGCGATTATTACTTCAGCGTTCCTACTGCGTGCGTTACCCATTTTACAACAAAATATTTTTCACTTGTTGAGAATATAACAGATGTATGTCCGTATAAGGAAATTGAAATACAAATGATGCTTGAACTTATATATCTAACTTATTGTTACCTTAATCACCTACTTTCAGAAAAATGTTGTTGTGTCAAAAAATGCAATTGATCAGTTTGCATAGTTATTTTGTCAAAACAAAATTTTTCTACGTGTTTGCACTTATCTGTAAGTGTAAACTACAAAAGTACTGTTGCGTACACAATATTTAAGTTGAAAGAATGTATTTAAGAACTAGGGTACCAAATATATTTTTAAAAATACTTATAGGTAAAAAACTTATGGGAGTACTCCACCTAACTACCTTGTAAGCCTAAAGGTTAACTAACTATTCATTTGATAAGTTATGTGTCATCGAAAAAAAGTGTCTTTTTAATAACTCTGCCATATCGCGAAACCATCGGCGCGGGCCTAGATTCACCATTGTCTTTGTCTGTGACTGTACTGTTTTTTGATGACGCATGACTTGTCTCCTGACTGTCGTCTGTTACATTTTGTGTATCATTATCTAGCACAAAAGCTGGTTTCAATATATCAATAGAAATACGTACTTGTCTATTGATTAAATCTATCGTTTCCTGTCCAAATTCGCATTTGGGAATGTTGATAGTGATACCGAACTGTTGAAATCTTTCGCAAACAATTTTTAAATGCTCCCTATGTTGAGAGTCGTTGTCGCTGGCGATTATTACGTCATCGATGTATGTGTACAAGAAATCTAATCCCTGCAGTACTACGGTGCTCATAAAACGTTGGAACGTTTGGGCTGCATTACGTAACCCAAAGCTCATTCTGGTAAATTCATATAGACCAAAAGGCGTAATTATTGCGGTTTTCTCTACGTCACTCGGATTAATTGGTATAAAATGATATGCTCTGTTTACGTCTAATCTCGTAAATATGTTTTTGTTCGCTAATATGTAGGTAAAATCCTGTAGTCGCGGTACAGGGTATCGGTCTGGTTTGGTAATAGCATTAAGTCTTCTATAATCACCACAAGGTCTTATTTCACCGTTCTTTTTTGGAACGACATGCAACGGGCTTGCCCAACAACTTTTACTAGGTCTACAAATTCCCATCTCTACCATACGCTGAAACTCTTCTTTTACTCTAATATACCGATCGGGGGCTAAGGGTCTGGCCCTGGCAAAAACAGGTGGTCCTGTGGTCTCTATAAAATGTAAAATTGAATGTTTGGGTGGGTCATTAAACGATGTAGGCCTAGTAATGTCTGGGTGAGCAGCGATAACATTATAATACGGATGTTTACTACACAAGGTTTTAATTGAAGGCTGATAACTACTGACAATCGAAGCGGTAATATTACATTCGTTTACCTGATCGATCAATCTCTTTGTGCTGAGGTCCACTAATAGCTTGTGATAACTTAAAAAATCGGCGCCCAATATAAACCTATATTGGGCGCCGATTTTTTAAGTTAAGCTTGACGTCTGCGACCACGAAGTCCCATCGGAAGCTACGACGCAATTGTAAGGTCAACACCAGGGTCTTCATGCCATAAGTCTTGATTTCGGTGCCATTTGCGGCATATAATTTAAAACGATTACTTGGAGTTTGTCGATTTTTCTTGCTCACTGGTAAAACTGAAATATCCGCACCCGTATCCACTAAAAATTTATAACCACTGTTCGAGTCCGAAACACACAGGCGGTGGGTAGATATAACGGTGCAGATCTCCGCCGTCGGCTGCACCGGTTCTAGTTTCCCGCTTTATTTTCCCACGCACAAGGTTTTACGCACTTCCACGCTTTTTCGGCGTACCGGAAATGATAAAAGCATAACCAATTGGGTTTCCTCGCGCTGTCCCGTGTATTGCTCCTCGTCCTTGCTGTACGATAACGGCTACGGCTCTTGCTACGAGATCTATCGTTGTTATGTCGTTTCTCCAGCTTCTCGAATCTCGCACTTAGTTTAGCAATTTCGGCAAGTATCGCTTTGTCTGACGATGTCTGTTCTTGCTTTTCCACTATCGCCGCCACGGTGTTAGTTTTCGTTGCCTCGTGAACATCGTCAGCCACTGCAGCTAATTTCTCCAGGTCTTTATTCTCCGTGACCACAAGTAATGCTCGAACTGTTGTCGGTAATAGGTTTTGCCAGAGAACCCTCAATGTATCATCAGGAATCTTATCCCGTGCCAACTCCTTCATCTTCCGCAACAGTTGAGAAGGCTTCTGGTCTCCCAGCTCCATCTCGCTGATGAGCTTCTCAATTTGTCTATTCTTCGTTTCTTCGAACATGACGTGTAATTTTCGTTTAATGGCTTCATATTTATTTGTTTCTGGCGGATTTACGAGGAAGTCGGTTATCTGAGCCACGACGTCGTTTCCCAACTTCGACACTACTAGGTCGAATTTTGAGGCGTCTCCAAGTTTTTGCGGGGCCAACGTTGCTTCCGCCCTTATAAACCATACTCTCGGCTGATGCGTCCAAAAGTTTGGTATCCTTGACGACACTGTAATTGACGCCAGGTCAGCAACTTCGCTCGAGTTAGACGTGGCCATTTTTTTTTCACGATTGCGCTCTCACGAAGTTCTTCACGAGGACACTAGTGTTCAAATAGTGTCACTTTTCTAGTTATCGCTTTTTTGAAATCACGATCACGTCGGGGTCACCACTTTTGTAGTTCATCGTGTCTACAAATTACTTATTCGTCCGGGAGTAGTACAAATGAAAGACCAGAAGGTTAGGTAAAACTTGGTGTCTATATTGTGGGTAACAGCTGCACAATTTACACTGATTAATGCAACAACTGCTCTACACAAAAACTTGGAGACGACTAAGGTAGCGGGGGACTCGCTACAAATCGTAAGCGTCGTCTCTGGTTACAAAAAGTGTGTGTGTGTGTCACTACAAGTTTAACAAAATATTTTTAGTGCCAGACTCGGCATCAGATGTTATTGTCAAAATTTAATATGGTCTGGAGTTCATACCAAAATTCATAGAAAAAGACGTCCACTTTGTACCCAAATTTGTAAATTTTCCAAGAAACTTCCAATTTTACTTTCCATAAAAACCTAATTCGGACTATAACGAAAATTTAAAACAAAAGATAGCCAAATCGGTCCAGCCGTTCTCAAGCGGTGCGCTTACCAACGAACAGCGTTTCATATTATTTATGCAAATTACTAGGGACAGAATCAATTCACAATCTTTATACATGAGTCGAGCTTAGAGAACTATATCAGAATTCAAAGCTAGTTATACCCAATTAATGTCCCAATGATCCAGCACAATAAGCATTAAGTATCATAATTATCATAAAATAAAACGTGTTTATCTACTCTCTTAACGTAAAATTCGAATTCTATACTTCAAAACGAATTTATATTGACATACTTTATAAAAGCAATACCGAAATTTAAAAATAGTATTATATTATAACACTTTTTCTTTAACAAAATAATGTTATAAAGCATTTTTTTTTACCAATATGATACCATAGTATAAAGAGGGGAAGTAGGCTATCTCCGGCCCAATCCGCGATATAATTGCCTACTGTCTCAGGGTTGTCACTTTTAGCTAAATTTTAATTGAGTGCTATTGGCAAGGGTCGGGAAGTTGTATTTTTACTTGTATTGTCTGGGTTTGTGAGGTCGGTTTTACCTAAACGATGATGAAAAAAAAAAACATCGTAAAACAACATAAAAAAACTAACGCCTGCCTCTTAGACTATAATCAAATTTTTGTTCTGTTGTTATGATTTGAACTTTGCTCTATTTATCTGATTCACAATTAGTCAATTACTTATTTTTAATTACGATTTTATAACTGTAAGTTACTATACCTACAATACTGAGAAATAGGCATGACTAAACGTAAACAAAGCAATAGCGGCAATCAATTGACAGATCAAAAGCACCTAATACTAGTATCTAATAATAGTGTAGTAGTATCTATAGTACCTAATAATAGTGGGAAAGTAGGCCTACTTCCGTGTGATGGAAACTAATACAACAAGAAATAAGTAAGTAGGTATGTCGTCATCAAGTAAAAATTATAGAAAGCTAGAGTAAGTGACTTGCTTACCTTTCCTGTTCAATAGGTAATCTGAACAGAAACAATTCTGGAATCGATGAATTATGAAGACACCCAAACACACAGCAATACGTTCTTCTGCGATTATCACACATTTTTTATTCATTTAGCATTAAGTGTGCGAGCGGCGACGCCTAGATACTTTGGCGCACACATACAAGCTGCTCGCGGTGCGTTTGTATGAAGATAACGTACTTCCCCTCTCTTTATATTATGACGATACAGAGCAAACCCAAGAAATTAATACCACCAAGAAGTTTCCATCAATATTTTTTTTTCTAATGGAATGCATTTGCAGGGTGCGCCATTTTTATAGCATTGCCAAAAAAAAAAGATTCTAATTTTTACTTGTCTGTGGCAGCGTCCGCTTTAGCGCATGCGCGGTGATGTGTTGGTTTTTTTTTTTGGCTACTATTTCTTACTCTTTATATATGGGGTACTCTTAATCCCGGTAGGACGTTCCCATAAGTTTTTTTCCGAAATCCACGCGGGTGAAGCCGCGGGCAAAAGCAAGTCCACTATAAATGACAAATGACAATCAGTATTATTAAACTGCTGAGTGGATAACATGGTGTCTCATTTTTAATTATGGGTGGTATGCAGATTTGTGCCTACACATTTGTCTGGCAATCCATTCTTCTAATACAGAGATAAACTCAAGATCCATATGTGTTGCATAGTACCGATATTGTTGTGTAATTGGAATAGGTAGCATTCAGCAATTAATGGGAACCACTGCAGTTTATAACGCGTCGCTTTTTGGGTAGAATAGACCCTTTGACTGCCCAAAAAAAGGAGTGTTATGTTTTTAGGGTTCATGTATGTTTGTGAGTTTCTTTATTTTTATTTGTTTAATGTATGTCGTATCTTTTGAAGAGTTGCGTCTTCCCGGGTAACAATTTAAACAATTTAATGGGAAAGCCATGTTCATAAAAAACAGGCGTTTTTTATTTTTTATTTTATACCTTTTAGTGAAAATCCGATTTTAATTAACTTAACTTTAATTTAATTTCTTTTGTTATGTTATTAGTGAAGTAATGCATACTGAATACTACTGTTATATTTTTATTTATGTACTATGCAAAACTCTAGACGATGCAGCGATGATAGAATAAGTAGTAAATTTTTTATGTTTTTTTTTATGAACATGTCTTTCCCATTTTTTCTTTCTTTCGAGATTGGTGGGATAGTAGGAGTATGAAGGGTGATCACGTGGCGGGTCAAAATTATTTTTCAAGCATAATGAGGTCAATGTCATATTCATGGTCAATGCAATGGTCGTTGCAGTCGGGGGACGGGGTCCCCCAACTTCGCTGAAAAGATTGATATTCAGTTCAACATCGTTTAGCTTATTTTTAATTTTTTATGTGCGTGTACTACATGTACTATCGGCCCAAGTTAAGCATGCTCACTTAAGAAAATATTCCTGCGAGAGCGCAACTAGTGAAAAACCACACCCCTTCCTAGTTTCCCCCAATTAGAGACAATATGCATTTGTGTGAGTAATGAGCGAGTAACATAAAATAACAAACATTAGCTAGAGCGCGGCAGTGCCAATTTGCTCTCGCTAATTGTTGACGCTTCCCTTAAATTCCTATCGCCATTTCATTTTACGACCTGTTTATTTCTATCGGACTGATTGCCTGCCTAACTGTGACCTCTGCTTGTATACCGGACTGTGATCGAAAGCCTCTTCTTGACCCTAGCTTGTATCCTGGACTGTGTGTGTATTGTGTGTGGGCTGTGACTAACGTGGTGCAACCATGACGACCCGAAACCTGATTCAGGAAGAAAGGAATCAAATTATTGTTTTGCATAGACAAGGGTTAAATATATCCCAAATAGCAGTGGAGTTGAACATGAAAGTAAGTTATGTTTTTGTATTCAGATAGAGGGAGAGATATAGAAATAAATAAAGTGATAGTAATATTATTATTTCATAGTTTGCATTTTTCCTTATATTGCAATTTAAAAACAAATTCCATGAAAAATATTGGTATTCAGCTGCATCCGGTTAGACTGGAAGCCGACCCCAACATAGTTGGGAAAAGGCTAGGCAGATTTATATATAAAAATAATAAAATTATTATAACTTTCAGATGGATTCTTTTTAAAAGTCTCATAAGATATTACCTACTTATAGTAATGCATTCAAATAAGATTGTTCTTTTTATTTATTTTTGCTTTCAAAGACGTTGTTGGAGCCTTTTATGACCCGATAATAAATCCTAAACCAAAACAACCTAAACAATGGTGCCTTATCTCACAGCGTCGTTGCCGCATTTTAATTAGAAAAACCAGAGCGCATTCGTCGCATTTCTAGAGGCTTGATCATTATATTTCAAACTACAATTTTTTTTCTCCCAAGCACAAGATAATTGTTTTTTATAATTATTTTTAACATTTATTTTATCATAATACTGCAGATGGAAAGTAATTGACAATAATGTAAATTTTTGTTAGTAGTGCTCGTAAATACTTATCAAAAAAACTTAAAAAAAATTGCACACATTGATTGATTTAGTGCTTGGCTGGCCGATAAAATAGCAAGTACTTACTATTTTTTCGGCCAAGCACTAGATCGTTGGTATTTAACCACGAAAAACCTTTAGAAATGCCACGTTGCCAGCCCGCACGGGATAAACACTTTTAAATAGTAGAGATAAAGCACAAATTTGCTTGGGACAGTTTCATACAATGTTGGAATTTACGCTATGCCATTTTTCTTACTCATAGGTATACGAGGTGTAAATTGCAATATCTGAAAACCTCTTAAGGGGTCATTGTACTAATCATTATGAACAACTTTTACTACGGGACCAAACCTGAAATCGCGAAAAAAAAACAGTTGTTCCCTACATTTATGTTCGCGTAACTCGTCAAAATGTATGGACCAGCTGCTTTTTTATCGCGATTTCAGGTTTGGTTCTCATAGTAAAAGTTGTTTATAATGATGAGTAATGACCCCTTAAGAGATTTTCAGTTATTGCATTTACAACTTGTATTTTAAAATATAGTTATGAATGTTATAACTACTTAAATTAGTTATAGAAAAGTTAAGAGTTTATTTATCATGAAGTCAACCAAAATGCACACCTTAAGTATTTCAATACTTATAATTTTTATTTATAGTGTACTAGTTGTGCCCTTTGAATAAGACTTTTGTAGTGTACTCGTATTATTATACTTAGTTCCTATATTATGTAAAAAATCGATGCTGATTGTTTTTTTTTTTTTTTTTTCGTTAGAGAACAACGGTGCGCCGCTGGGTGCGAAGATATGAAGAAGGAGAAATTACAGAACGCGTTCGTGCACCTCGACCCCGGGCTATAAACGAAAACGAGTTAAATAATATGATAGCCACGTATGAAGAGAACCCGTTCACACCCACTCGCAGTTTCGCACAAGAATACGAAGTTTCGATGCAAACTATTAGAAACGAGTTGCATCGAGCTGGAGTCCATCACAGACGTCCCGCAAAAAAAAATATTTTGACGCAGGAGCAGAAAGCTGCTCGCGTGCGATTCGCTCGTGAAAAGTGCTTTAGGTCTAGCCAACAAGGTCGTCGGAATTTATGGCGTGTAGATAACACAAGATACGAACCTCGAAATGTGAACCCAAATGCAGAATCGGGAAGAATTGTAGTGAACATGTGGGGCTGGATGAGTGCTGCTGGACCAGGCGAGCTCGCTTTTATACCAGGGAGGGCAAACGGCCAAACGTATTTAGAGGTGCTACAAACCATCATGGTACCCACAGTGCGCACGGTGTATCCACAACTGGACGTGCCAGAATTTTATTTTATCCAGGACAATTGCCCGATACACCGTGCGCGGGTTGTTCAAGAGTGGTTGCGAGGGCAACCACAAATTAAAACAGTGCCATGGCCCTCCCGATCGCCAGACTTAAACCCCATTGAAAATTTGTGGGGTTTAATGGTCCAGAGATGGGATAGTAGAGCAGAAAGAACGAAGGAAGCACTTGTCACACATTGCGAACAAGTTTGGGACACATTCAGAGGTTCGAATTTGTGCGAAGTCCTGGCTAGGTCCATGCGTAGCCGTTGCGATGCTGTGATAGATGCGGGAGGAGCAGCGACGAAATATTAAGTTAATATAATTTTTAACATGCACTATGTTAATTAACACTACAGTACACGCGCCCCTTTTTTTTACTTGAGTATACGCGTGGCCTACAATGGTAGGCCATTTTAAAATATCAATAACTTGTATATTCTTAATTATCTGAATAAAACAACAAATGTTATTAAAAGGTGTTTATTTTACTTAGTTTTAGAACCTTACTTTTTAGAATTTTTTTTTAAGAAAGTATTATTAATCAACAATTTAGTAAATACATAAGAAAAAATAACAAAAATGGCACTTCTGAGATCAACATAGCTTTTTTTTAACTTAAAACTAAACTGTATTTCTATTTTCTTTGTTTTCGTAGCATTCAGGACACAATACTGCTTGGTGATCGGGACAAATCCATTTATTGCAAGTCTTGCACCACTTTTTTGTCGACCGATTTCAGGCTCTCGAGCAGAGTGCATATCGACCAACTCGTCCTATCTTTGAAGACAAGTCGCGTTGAGACTCTTTTTTTTTTTGGGTGGGAAATCATAAAATAACTTCTCCCGCTCTGGGCGGAGCGGGAGGGTGTGTCAGACTCTTACTGACTAAAACCCACCCGTATTCCTTCAGTTGCCCGTGTTGCCAGAGGCCTCGGTAGCCCTTTGGTAGGTACCAAAGGGTAGCGTTCCCGCGAGACTCTTGGGGTTCTTGAACTGTGTTGCCCAAAAGAGCGTCTATCCTGAATTTAAGTTGTCGTGGTAGTGTTTCAATGGATGCCCATATGCGTCAGATTCTTCCTCTTCATATTCACGGAATTCTGACTCGCGGACTAGGGTTAGCAAGTCTGGTTTCGACTAAACTTCTCCGTTGTTGGGAGGCCCCAAAGGTGCTAAATGGCGGTTGGATACAGTAGTCTCGCGACCATCCATTGTTCGAACCAGGCCCGCCACTAGCTGTTTGGTCGCCCGCGTGCAATACCGATTATGCCGCCCTACGACTACTTACTCTGAGTTTTGTCAAAAAGGATAATTAATGTTTTCTCATTATGGTGGGGAAAAAGAAAAACAACGAGGATAAAACACTTATTTTAATTAATTAATTAACTACTATTTTTTTTACTGTTGTATGAATCTATATACTTAAATATTTATCTACAAAAAATTAACTCTTCTTGCCTTTACATTTGCGAAATCTTCTATCAACTTTCTTGTATCCAAACTGTCTAAAATTCAATGTTCAATTGAAACTATAGCTAAATAACCTAGTCTTTGCTGGAGCATTGTTGATCTTAAATAGATTTTGATCATTTTTAATTTTGAAAAGTATTTTTCACCAGATGCAATTGAAACCGGCAGTGTAAGTAATATTCTTAGCGCTATTGCTGAGTTCGGAAATGTTGAAATTAAGTCATTGGTAAAATGAGAGATAAAACTTGATTACGCCTATGATTCTTTCTAATACCTACACACCATTGTTTTTTTTTTCGATTCAAATAGTCTCAGTTGCATTTGATTAAACAGTAGTTTTATTTTTTAACATGTTATTCAATTGTACCCAAGATTTCACATTTTCACCGTGAGAAACACTTGTTTCATGTCTTTTCAATGATAAATGTTGCCAATCAGAAAAACCGTTCAAAGCAGACAAACTACTAACAGATTTACCAAATATTTTACAACAAAAACAAAAGACCGAATCCTTCGAAATGGAGTAAACAAGCCATTCTCTGTTATTTTTTTCTCCATTGGGAAGATTTCTATAATAATAATTGACTGTAAATTTTCTTCCGTGGTCATTTATAGGAAAGTTACAGTTGGACGCTTGTATGGGACCACGATTAACCAAAATATTAACAAGATCATTAGTTATACTGGCTGGCCACAAACCGGGATCATCACCACAATCTAAATTGCTAGGTATTACTGATGACGATAAACTGCTTACAGGTTCTTCAGTAGTACCTTCTCTTATTTTATATGACGCTCCTTCCTCGAACATATATCTATTTCTTCAAGTACGTCCATAGCTTCTTGATTTATTAAAGCTACCTCAATATCTTCTTGACATTAAATTTCCTTATTTTCTGGCTTGCTTAAAACATTCAGTAAAGAACCCGCCATTTTTTCTTTGTGTACCTCTTTTTCTCGTTTTTGCTATCGAAATTGCGCTCCTGAAAGAATTTTCCTTTTTTGCGGTTTCAAGTCTAAGGTTTTTTTTATTTTTTTGATACAATAATATGCCGGAAAAGTTCAGATAAATAGGATTCGAACCCATGTAACGGTTTCTACAATAAGTTCATTTCAATCATAACATAACCTATACCTTCATTTTTAAAATTAATAATAAAGACAAATTTTTAATAATACTAAAACGTATATTATTCAAGAATTTTAAACCCTTATTTATTGTTCCTTGAACAGTAATTATTGTGATAAGTCTCTATACAAACGTAGGTTAGTACTTACCATAATTACGATTCCTTTGCACTGCTGTTTTATACTGACGGATGATTGAATTATAATCACACTAGATAAGTTTAAATACCTATCAATAATAAACCCACCTCAAAGGAACTATTAACAAAATAATTGCAATTTATGTGCAATTGATGGCACATAACCAGCACCTAGGTGCTTAACCTACCAATTGAGAAGGAAGCTCAAAGGGGATTCCCTTAACATCGCCAGTCCTGTTTTTCATAGAATGACAGACGACGTTTGGTATTGCATCTGGGTTTTAACGGATGCCGATAGATGGCGGTGTTAACGTCATTCGGCCAGATTTTTCTCCATGCTATGACATTTCTTATTATACATAGGGTGGGGTTGGTATTATGACAATGACTTGAATTACATGATGAGTCGCACGATTTGCCGCCCCCTGGGTGTGCCGCCCGTGTGCGGTGTACGCTTTGCACGCTCGCTTACGGCGGCTCTGGTTCGAACGTACAAATAGGTGGGGTTAGTCTCTAGTACCTCCACCTCCTCGGCTAGTGGTTGATATTTTGTTTTCCGGTCAAACCGTCGCATAAGTACTCTGTTTGAGCCCGTTAGCCATGTCGGAATTGAATCTCCATTCGGCAATCTCCGAGAGTGGCAGAACATCCTTTCATGCGGCGTACAAAGAAGCGGGCGTATGGAGTGTAATGCTTGCGGTAGGACATCCTCCCAGTTCTCTATCGGCAGGTTCTTAGTTTTCAAAGCTAACTGTACAGTTTTCCAGAGCGTAGAATTGAGCCTTTCAACTTGGCCATTACCTTGAGGGTTGTATGGCGTTGTACGACTCGTCGCTATTTGCCTGGAGTGTAAAAAATCTTTTACATCAGCCGCGGAAGTACTCATCGATTACTGTTAAAATGAATTTGTTACACGATTTAGATGGTATTGGTCCTATAAAATCCATGCTCAGCCGTTCAAAAGGCGCTATCGCTTTAATCAATTTAATTAGCTACCGAAACGGCTAAGATCCCATGGACAAATATCTACGACCGGAGCGGTTCAATAGGGACCCGTCCCTAAGCACGGTGGCCGCGGAATGGGCACACTGGAAGGAAACTTTCGTTAACTTCCTTGCGGTACAGAACTTGGAAACTACTACTGATAAGATCAAGCTTAAGAGTACCATACTAATTAATCACGTGTCTCCGGACGTGTATACCCACATAAGTGAGTGTGAAACATACGAATAGGCATTGAACCTCTTGAACAAACTTTATGTAAAACCTAATAACATCCTGTAATTTCACTGCTGTCGACAGTAATACCAACCGGGATGACAACATTCGCGACGCTTTCATAGCTGGCATCTCCTCGACAAAAATAAGAGAGAGACTCCTCGAAAACTTTTGCCTAACTTTGGACGAAGCACATAACCAGGCGCGCTCCTTGGAGATGGCTGAAGTTAATACGCTGCATTTTAACAACATACCTATAAATGCGGCTACCGAAAACATCCCTGATAACACTAATGTACGGAGTACTCCTATCCCCAGTGGAAATGCAAGTCCCTCTACAGCCACGCCAACCTTCCAGAATCGCTCGAATCGCAAATGTTTCTTCTGTGGAGGACGGGTGCATCCGCGCAAGTAATGCCCCGCCTTCGATGTGACGTGTCAACTTTGTGACAAGAAAGGCCATTTCGCAAAAGTCTGTCGTAGGAAGAACTCAACTAGCGCTGCCACATCTGACCAGGAAAATGTCACCACCTGCGTCATTGCTGCATCACCATCGTCCTGCCGCAGAGCCATTGTTCCTGCATAAATCAAAGGCAACAGAGCTGAAGAGCTATTAGATACAGGCAGCTCTAAAAGTTTCATTAATTTAGAATTTTCTAAACTGTGTTCCCTGAAGTTAAAATCTAGCCAGCAGACAATATCTATGCCATCTCTTAATGTCAGTGAGTGTTTAACTACTATTGTGAACGGACGTACCGATCGCGCGCGCTTGCTCTAGTTAAGAGTATTTTGCAGACGCATCACAACACCGTCGTCGCAGTGTACGTCGATCTATCAGGGCCACCGCGATGACCCAGTTACAAGTGCGGAAATCGTCATGAAGTATTTATTATAATTGTTTAGGTATCGCGCTCGCCTTAAAACTAAATAATGGCTGCAAAACAGTCTGTTAAAATAAAAACTGATCTGGAGAAACAGTTGTATGACTGTTAAATCCAGGAGAAAACGGATAGAGAAAACCTGCAACAAATGGTGCGTCAACTGAACGGCCACATACAAACCTTGCAGGAACAGGTACAAGATATTCAAGGTCAATTAAAATTCCTAAAGGCAAAGGAACAAGAAGAACCCTCAGATAAACAGGTCAGTGAGACCATAACTCCTGCTCAGCCTACTAAAAGTGACGTTGAGTACTGCACGGATGAGGATGAACTGGCCAAAGAGACTGGGTGGATTAGGGCGAAAAACAAGAAGAAAAGGAAGTTAAACACCTCCCTCACTCCTTCACCACCACTACAACAAGCGACAACTAGCGCTCAGCAGCGGCAACTCAACAACAAAGAGAAGGCAACCATTAAAAAAGTCATAGCACCGCCTCCAATCGTAGTGGACGGTGTTAAGAATTATCAAACATTCTACGACTTTTTGACTGAATCCCAGTCAGTAGAAACATTTACCGCCAAAATGTTAAGCGGTAATAGTGTCAAAATAAATGCCAAAACCGAAGAGTCCTACAGAGTGATTGCTCGACGCTTAACAGAAAATAACTGTTTATGGCACTCATACGAGGATAAGCAGACCAGGCCAATAAGAGTAGTGGCGAAAAAATTGCATTCTTCCTGTCTACCGGATCGGATTAAAGATGATTTAACGTCACAGGGATTCCAGATAGAAACTGCAATTAACAAGTTAAGCTGGAGAACAAAAGAGCCGCTGAACATGTTTATATTATCGTTCAAGAATGACGAAGATGTTAGTAAAATTTACGGTATTAAACATATCCTAGGGTGTAAAGTTGAAATAAACCAGCTTAAAACGTCAAAAATAATACCGCAGTGTAAGAGATGCCAGGCTTATGGTCATACCCAAAAGTATTTCTCAAAAGAGCCAAGGTGTGTTAAATGTACAGGTAAACACCTCACAGCTGATTGCAACAAACCTGCACAAGATAAACCTAAGTGTGTCCACTGTGGCTTACCTCACCCAGCTAATTACAGAGGGTGTTTAGTCGCCAAGGAGATGCAAATGATGAAGAACAAAAATTCTAAACATAATTTACCCAATAACCTTGCCATTAAGCAAATCGTTAGTAACACCGACAAACAGACAACAAAACAAAGAGCACCGTCTGCACAGACAACCGCGAAAATTACAACATCTAAAAGTGCCTCATATGCACAAGTGGTAAAACCAAGCACACAACCATCAACTCTTGAGGACAAGCTTAACCAGATCCTGAAGTGCATCTCTTCATTTGACAAGAGACTAGAAAAATTAGAATCAAGCACTACAAAAATCAATCATGAATAACACACTAAAAATAATGGCGTGGAATTCCAACGGACTGCTGCAACACCAACATGAGTTGGTTTTACAGTAGTGTTGGAGTTACAGTAGCGGCCGTATACTGTCCCCCAAGACACACGATAAACAAAGAACAATATGTACACTTCTTCAGACTCCTTGGACAGAGATTAATATTAGGCGGTGACTTTAACGCTAAGAACACTCATTGGGGATCAAGATTAACTTCAACAAAGGGAAGACAGCTTCTAAGTGCAGTGAAAGACATGCGCTGTGAGGTCATAAGTACTGGAAAACCTACTTACTGGCCGACTCACCACCAGAAACTACCAGATCTTATCGACTTTTTCATAGTCAAAAATATATCGACCAATTATCTGAGTGTGGAAGAGGGGCACCATATGAACTCCGATCACTCTCCGATATTATTACAATTAAGTCACAAAATATTACTCAGAGAAAACCACCTCACATTAGTAAACAAGTTTACGGATTGGGAACGTTTTAGCTTAGACCTACAAAATATTATTGACCTAAAAACTACGTTAAAAAACAAAGATCAGCTTGATTCTGAAGTAAACAAGTTTAGCAACAATATCCAACAATGTGCATGGAACAACACACCACAGCTATTAAAAAAATTCTAAGGAAATACCTACCCAAAGGAAATAATAGACTTATTATATGAAAAAAGGACTCAAAGAAAAAGATGGCAGCAAACTAGATTCCCGCAAGATAAAACTCTTTTGAATAACCTTACGAAAAGACTGAAAAGAAAAATACAAACCTTTCAAGATGAGGTTTTGAATACTAACCTACGTCAGTTAACCAGCGATTATACAACGCAATACTCTCTTTGGAAAGCGACAAAGTCACTTAAAAGGCCAATTACACCAATGCCGCCTATCAGAGATGTTAACGGAAAGTAGGCCATAAGCAATGAGCAAAAAGCTCTAAAATTTGCACATTACTTAGAAGAAACCTTTCAGCCAAATGACGGATCTGTAGACAACTTACAGTTTGACAACATTCTGCAAGATCAAAGAATTAAGCTTGTGACCCCGAAAGAAGTTGCATAGGAAATTCAAATCACTAGCCTAAAAAAATCCCCAGGGTATGACCTTATCACGGGAGAAATCCTAAAACATCTGCCTCGTAAAGCCATCGTTAAGCTTACTAGAAAGCATCCAGTTCCAGAGCCATGGAAAGTTGCTGAAGTGATTATGATTGTAAAGCACGGTAAACCACCTCACGAAGCATCATCATACAGGCCCATTTCCCTGCTGCCTATATTATCAAAGCTGTTTGAAAAATTGTTTTTAAAACGCTTAAAACCTATCATAACCGAGAGAAACCTGATCCCTGACCATCAGTTTGGTTTCAGAGAGAAACACTCAACAGTAGACCAAGTACATAGAATTACCAACATCATTGAAAGAACGCTTGAAGATAAAGAAGTCTGCTCCACAGTATTTTTAGATGTGGCACAAGCTTTTGATAGAGTTTGGCATAAGGGTTTGATATACAAGCTAAGACTTATACTGCCCAATGATTTTGCCGATATCATGCAATCATACGTTACAGATAGAATGTTTCGAGTAAGGCACGAGGATGCCTTCTCCACGTTAAAAATTATTAAAGCTGGCGTGCCCCAAGGTAGTGTGCTGGGCCCAGTCCTCTACCTGTTGTACACGTATGATATACCAGAGCTGGAAAATAATACTATTGCAACCTTTGCGGACGACACTGCCATTATGGCTACAGGGTCATGCCATATGGAAGAAATAACAAAGGTACAAATCGCTGTAAATAAAGTTCACGACTGGGCACAAAAATGTAGAATCAAATTGAATGAATCGAATTCACTTCACATTGATTTCACCAACAGGAATTGTCATTACCACCCAATCTTCATAAATGGCCAGCAAGTGCCATACGCAAATACAGCTAAATACCTTGGCATAACGTTTGACGCAAAACTGCGCTGGAAAGCGCACGTTAAAAAGAAAAGACAGGAACTAGACATGCGTTTTAAAAACATGTATTGGTTGATTGGACGGGGTTCCTGCCTATCGATACATAACAAAATGTTATTATATAAGTATATTCTTATGCCAATATGGACCAATGGAATCCAACTGTGGGGCTGTACTAAACCGACCAACATCAAAATTATTCAAACATTCCAGAGTAAGGTACTCAGGAGTATTGTTAATGCTCCCTGGTATATAAGAAATGACGACCTCCATCGTGACCTAAAAATGGAATCCATCACCAACATAATCCAAAAATTTGCTGAGGCCCATGAACACCGACTCCACCAACATGTAAACATCGAGGCAATCCAGCTGTTAGACCAAACAAATATAGTGCGAAGACTAAAACGAACAAAACCTTTTGAGTTAGTGTAGTGTAAATAGTGTAGACATATTAGTGGCAATGACACACATATAACACATGAACAAAGTGTTTATATTATTATATCAGACTCTAAGAAAGTGGAACGAACTTGTGTAAAGTACAAACAACACTATTCTAAGTTTTAAAATAATGATCACGTTAAAAAATTAAGTTAGATTTAAATTACTTATTAGTCTTATAGGCTAGATTGTAATTAATTATTAAGAACCTGGTTCTTTTTAATAAAGGATAAAAAAAAAAAAAAATCTCTTAATCATACATTATACATGTGAGAACGTTCAACTGCTTGTGGTAGAAAATTTATGCTCAGATATGATTATAGGGCACGACGTGTTAGAGAAGCATTCCTCACTAGAAGTCGCATTTGTTGGTCCGAAAGAACCTCTCGTCGCGTGCAACGTAGCCGAAGCATCCGTACCTGCTGTGCCTTTATTCGCCAATCTATCTCCCGAATGCAAACCGATTGCTATTAAATCTCGAAGATACAGTGATGACGATCGACGTTTTATTAAAGAGGAAGTGAAAAATCTCTTAAAACAAGGTGTCATTGAAGAGAGCCGGTCACCGTGGCGAGCGCAGGTACTGATTACTAAGAATGCGAATCACTGGAAACACCTTGTAACCGACTACTCCCGAACTATTAATCGATTCTCAGAACTGGACGCCTATCCACTTCCTAGTATAGAGGAACTGATATCAAAAGTGTCAAAATATTCTGTATTTAGCGCCATAGATTTAAATAGCGCTTTTATCAAGTTCCTTTTTTACCAGGCGAGAGAATATACACTGCGTTCGAAGCAGCTGGAAATCTATACCAGTTCCGACGTATAACTTTTGGAGTAACCAATGGAGTTTCCAGCTTCCAGAGAACTATAGATTGGCTTATTCGAACAGAAAATCTGAAGGGCACATTTGCATATCTCGATGATATAACAATTTGCGGCATAACACCAGAAGAGCTCGATTATAATCTGCAAAATTTTCTTGCGGCAGCTAAAAAGTACGGTCTAACCCTCAATGTAGCAAAATCCATATATAAACAAACTTCTATCAACAAACTTTTTTTTTTTGGATGGGAAATCATCAAATAACTTCTCCCGCTCTGGGCGGAGCGGAAGGGTGTGTCAGACTCTTACTGACTATAATCCACCCGTATTCCTTCCTGTTGCCTGTGTTGCCAGGGGCCTCGGTGACCCTTTAGTACCTTCCCGCGACCCCGGCAGGCATCGGCCCTAGTGGACCCCTACATTTGTGCTGACATCTCTTTGAGGCGCGCGTGGAATACAACGCGCCGTCGACCCGGGCCTGGTCCTTACCGGACGGAGAGCTACCCATTGCTCACCGTCCGCAAGCCCGCGCCTACGGTGACCGGAAATCCGCCCGGGATTCCCGACACCCAGGGCGTCTCCTGCGGCGGCTAGGGGCGAGAGGGCGCGAAATTTGCCTTTCCGTCAACCGTCCCGCCTCCTCCTTTGCGAGCATTACTGCTTCGCAGAAGGAGGTGACGGCTGCCCATGCTCTCTCGCTCCCTACCATGGCCTGAACCAAGGCCGGACGCGAGAGATCTCTGCCGCCGATCGCCTCCACGAGGACACGGCGGTGCTCTGCCCAAGCCTGGCAGACCTCCACCGTATGCTCCACCGTGTCCTCCGGGCGATCCACACAGTGGTGACACCCGGTCTATCAACATACTTGGCTATACGATCGCCAATAATATCATTCAACCTGACAATGCTAGATTAGAACCTCTTCTAAACTTACCTCCACCTCAAGACTTGCCCAGCTTGCGAAGAGATCTGGGTATGTTCGCCCATTACTCAAAGTGGATATCAAATTTCTCCGAAAAGGTACATAAGCTATCAAAGGCCAAGACATTTCCGCCGAATGACATTATGATTAAAGATTTCCAAGAACTTAAGAACGCTAGTCAAGTCTTGTGTTCACGCCATTGACAATAATATGCCATTTACTATAGAAACTGATGCCTCGGAGCACTCCATTGCGGCAATCCTTTCGCAGCCGGGCAGACCAGTAGCATTCTAATCGAGAACACTTAATAGAAGTGAGCAGAATCATTCAGCTATTGAAAAGGAAGCTTATGCAATTGTCGAGTCCTTGATGAAGTGGCGGCATTTTCTTATAGGGAAATCATTTCTGCTCGTCACTGACCAGCGATCCGTTTCTTTCATGTTTAATGCCAAACACACCAGTAAAATAAAAAACGAGAAGATACAGCGCTGGCGATTGGAACTATCTCCATATAAATATGACATCGTGTAGAGGCCTGGCACGCAGAACCATGTAGTGGACGCCCTCTCCCGTGTCTGCGCTATCGTCGAAACACCTGTAGAGTTACGGCCACTTCACGAAGCCCTTTGTCACCCGCGTGTAACCAGAATGGCACATTGGGTGCGTTCCAAAAACTTGGCTTATTCGATTGAAGAGATAAAGAGTATGACGAAAAACTGTCGCATCTGTTCTGAGATTAAGCCTAGATTCATTCAAGCTGATCCACAAAATAAATTGATTTAAGCGATAGCGCCTTTTGAACGGCTGAGCATAGATTTTAAAGGACCAGTACCATCTAAATCGTGTAACAAATTCGTTTTAACAGTAATCGATGAGTACTCCCGCTTTCCGTTCGCCTTTCCGTGCTCTGACATAAGCGCAAAGACGGTAATCAAGCATTTAGACAACATTTTTAACATGTTTGGCATGCCAGCCTACGTGCACTCGGACCGAGGGACATCATTTTTATCGGCTGATGTAAAAGATTTTTTACACCCCAGGCAAATAGCGACGAGTCGTATAACGCCATACCTACAACCCTCAAGGTAATAGCCAAGTTGAAAGGCTCAATTGTACGCTCTGGAAAACTGTACAGTTAGCTTTGAAAACTAAGAACCTGCCGATAGAGAACTGGGAGGATGTCCTACCGCAAGGATTACACTCCATACGCTCACTTCTTTGTACTAGTACAAATTGTACGCCGCATGAAAGGATGTTCTGCCACTCTTGGAGATCGCCGGATGGAGATTCAATTCCGACATGGCTAACGGGCTCAAACAGAGTACTTATGCGACGCTTTGACCGGAAAACAAAATATCAACCACTAGCCGAGGAGGTGGAGGTACAGGAGTGTTAGCGACGATACCTAATACTATTATTAAGTTACTAATTTTTTAGATTGATACTGTATTAAAATAGGCCGGAAATTATGTAGTAAGGACATTGAATTGTTGCACATTCCTAACGCTAGGAGGCGCCACTTGTACCATGTCAATGCATAAGCTTAAGTACTGAGAAAACTTTACCGTAACGAGAACCGTTACAGAATTTCGCTATTTTTAAGGTTTAAATTAAGGTTTTTTGATACAGTTTTTTGTATATAGTTAAAATAGGTCCATTCCTATATTAGAAAATTAAGCAAAACATTGTAAGGGACGTTTTACCATAGAAAATTGCCAAAGTAAGTTTCCCGTACAAAAGTCACATTAGTGCCGTGTGCAAACTTAAAGCGCTCTGATTGGTTGACAGAAAGAAGGTTAGTGCCGTGTGAAAAATTGAAGTGTTGTGATTGGTTAGGTCTTTCTATAAAAAGGGGGCAAGTTTCTATGGTCAGGCATAGGATTGGCTCGTGGCTACACTGAGGTCATCCCATACAGTTTTTAACCTTTTTAAATCCGCGCGGACCGCAAAAAGTTAGTTCTCCTTGTGTACGTACAGGCGCTCTACCAGGTACCTGTGCGGACACAGGGGGAGCCCACCGTGCCGCCAGGTGTCCCTACACCAGCGGTCGCGGAGGCCACGCCCCGTGGCGATGCCGGAGGACCGTCCGGCACTAGACCGGGCGTCGTCGTTGCCCAATATCGGCGACGCGGCGTCCGGTGTGCCGCCGGCCGGACCATCATACTCCACGCCAGCACCCACTGTTTCCCCCAGAAGAGGAGGAGAGGAGGGGAGACATACCCGCCAGAAGAGGGGAGGAGCGACTGCCGCGGTAACGGCCGGCCCACCGACGTCGTTGGCGCCTGCGCGCGTTGCGCCGGCACCGTCGTCGAGCCGGCAGCACGCGGTAGCCGTCCGCCCCGCTGCGTTCCGCCCGGTACCCATCTAGGCCCCGGGGTCTGCCGCAAGCTCCACCGGTCGCGCTCCGCCAGCGCGCGCGTCAATTGTGCCGCCCGCGCGCGCGCCTGCCCCGCCTGCTGCTGTGCGCACCGCTGCGCCCACCGCGCGTGCCGACACGCTGCAGGCAAATACGGACCGCGCACCGATGCCGACACCATCCGCGCGCCCCCGCGCACCCCCCGCCCGCACCGCCGCACCTCCGCCGCGGTTCGCGTCGCCGCCCGCGCCTTCCGGGGGCGCGAGAAAAGCTGTGCCAGCTCCGCGCACAGCCGAACCCGGCCCCCGCCTCTTGCTGGCGGGCCCAGTGTCGGCTGAGCGGGAGCGGCCAGTCAACACCGGCTCACTTTCTCGGCCGGCAACAACGTCCACTCCGAGGGTGCCCCAATCACCGGCACCCCCCAGGAACTCGGCCTGCGACTCACCCGCAGTACTATCGGCATGCTCCTCGCGTATGGGGTCGAGCATGTCGCTAGCGTCTGTGGGCTCGGCCGCGTCCGGTCGCGATGACGTGTCCCCGGACACGACCCCGCGATCCGGACAGCGGCCCACCGCGGGAACCGAAACAGCCGCCAGGCTTCTCCAGGCATCACCGACACCGTCGCTGGGGTTTGACTTCGAATTCCAGCTCGAAGCCAGACCCCAGCGACGCAGGAGGAGCTCCGGCGACGCCGTGGCTGAGGAAGCGAAGCGGCACTGCCTCGACTCACCGCGGCCCCAGCGCGAAAGCGCGCTGCGGGGTCGGGGGGTGCCTGCCTCGCCTACCTTTGCCGACGCGGCGCGCCGCTCGCCGCCACCAACTCAGACGACTACGGGGGTAAGTACCACCCTGCCCCCCTCTGCACTCAATGCGGGCTCAAATGCCCGTCCTGCTGCCCCAACCCCTGGCGACGCGCCAACGGCGACGTCGGCGAAGGGAAAGCCGAAGAAAAAATTGCGTTACCCTCCGCTGGTAGTAGAGAAACTACCAAACTGGGCCGCTCACTTCCGGGCGATAAGCGCCAAATTGGGCCGGCCCCCAAATGCTCGCCCTTATGGGACGGGTGTGAGATTCACCCCCGACACAGAAGACGAGTACAGGCTGGTCCAAAGGTACCTTACCGGCCTGGAAAAAGAGAGCGGTGTCTCATGGTTTGCGTACTCGCTGCCAGCGGACAAGAATTTAAAGATCGCCATACGGGGACTACCAGCAGACACGGACCCCAAGGAGATCGAGGAGGAGCTCCGGACGCTGGGATACCAGCCGGAGTACGTGCGCCATATAAAAGGCGCCCAGGGACGACCCGGCTGTGTATTTCACGCGGTCCTAAAGAAGACTCCGGATGTCCGGGCCATCTATGACACCACCGTGTTCATGTACATGCGTGGTGTCAAGATTGAGGCCTGGAGAGGAAAGCGTGGGCCCGCTCAGTGCCACCGATGCCAACGCTTCCGGCACAGTTCACATCAGTGCCACCGGCCGCTCGCCTGTGTACGATGTGGAGGGGAGCACGCGGCGCGTGATTGTCCACGCCCGCGGGAGGAGCCGGCCACATGCATTAACTGTGGTGGCCCGCACCCCGCGTGCAACATCAGGTGCCCCGTCTTCCAGCAGGAGATCCACAACAGGCGGGCGGGGACCGCCGCCATCACGGCCAAAATACGCCGGCCCCAGATGGCCACTGAAAGGCCAATTGAGGCACAAACAGAGGCCCAAGGCACGACGCTGATGGCGGCGGCCAACGGGCCTACGGATAGACAAGCTGCCTCCTCAGGGCGGAGGAAGACCAAACGCGGGGGGAAGGGAAAGCGCAAGAAGCACCCCCCCCACAGGCGAAGGAAGAAGAAGAAATCCCTAAGGCTGGCCCTGCTACGGAGAGGGCACAGGCTACCAAGATTAGCGGAGGGACTACCGCTGGCGCCGGCATAGCGCCGCGGGGAAACAATGAACCATCTGTTGACGCTAGCGCCAACACAGCGCAGCGGCAACAGATGGAACTAAAAAAGTTCCCCAAAAAGACGAGTGGCGGCGCTACCGGCGCATCGCTACCCACTAAAGAAAGAAAGGAATTTACAGCCTGTGCCATACAACTATTGATGGACCTTATTAAGGCCATCAAGCAGGGCCAGGACATCGAGACGGTCATCCTTGACGGCCTGGCCACACTGTTGTCGCTTTACCATGGCTAGGTCGTTAAGGGTGATCCACTGGAACGCCCGCGGCCTTAGGGATAAGGTCGCCCCCCTCCGCCATCTCCTTCGGGAACAAGATATCGACGTGGCGCTAATAAGCGAGACACTCCTGGGACCCGAGGACAGGATTAGGTTCCCGGGATATCTCGTTTACAGGAAAGGTGAACGGTCGGCTCTCCATATTAGATACCGTGGTCTGGCGGTACTAGTAAAGCGAAGGGTCGTCCATCAAGAAGTCCCCTTGCCGTCACTCAGCTCATTTTACGCGCTGGGTGTCCAGCTACACATAGCCGGCGAGGACTTGAACATTTACGCGTGCTACAAGCCGCCCGCGGCCAAACTGGACCTGACAGAGCTGCGGGCCTTGTTAAACAAGACGCAACACGCCACACTCCTCGCCGGGGATTTTAATTGTAAACACCCAGCGTGGAATTCGTTCTTGATGAATACCGAGGGGAGACGACTCTTTGCGGATGCGGAAGCCTTCGGCTACACGGTGTCCGGCCCGGAGACGCCCACTCACTACCCCGAGGCCTCCCGGTACATGCCGGATGTGCTGGACATCGTAGTCCACCGAGGGCTACACTGCCAGGCCACACAGCAAGTCATAGACGACGAGTTACAGTCGGACCACCAACCTGTACTCGTCGTCCTATCGGGTATGCCGGCCGACCCGACTGAAGCCTCAAGCGCCACGTCGATCCACGGATTGGGACGCCTTTAGAGAGATAGTAGAGACCACTGCGCCGACTCGGCCTATCGTCACCTCCGCGGACGTAGACCAGACGGCGAAGGACGTCACTGCTTGCATCCAAAGCGCCCTAGAAGCGGCGACTCACACTATGCAGCCGCAGGGGAGAGGGCTATTGCCGCCCCTGCCGGCCCGCATCACTGCAATGATCGCCGCGAAGAGGCGCCTACGCAAGCAGTGGCAACAGCTGAGATGTCCAAGTATGAAGACACAGCTCAACCGTCTCGCGGAGAAGGTGAAGGCCGAACTACAGGCGCACACCGCCGCGGGCTGGGAGGAGCGAATCGACGCCACTACTGACAGTTGGCCGTCGATTCATAAGTTGTGCCGCCAACTAACGAATACCCCAGCCCCGGTGCGCCCTCTACTCAACAGCGACGGGGCTCTCAAGTTTGTAGCGGAGGACCGGGCGGAGGTCTTCGCCGAGCACCTGGAGCGTCAGTTCCGCCCCAACCCGACTGACGACATCGAACATGTCGCAGCAGTCGAGAAACACCTAGGGGACTATTTCGCATCGCCGATAGCTCCCGATGAGGACCCAATATTCTTCTCGCCTGGCACAGTCAGACGCGCCATCCTAAGAACGAAGCCTAGGAGGGCCCCCGGTGCTGACGGTATCACCAACACAGCGCTGCGCCACCTGCCGCACCGTATGGTTGCGGCCCTGGCGCGCCTGTACACGGGGATACTGCGCACGGGGACCTTGCCCGCTTCGTGGAAGGAAGGGCGCGTCATTATGTTGCCCAAGGCGGGAAAGAACACCCTGAAGCCGGAGAGCTATCGGCCGATCACTCTGCTGCCGACAGTCTCCAAGGTGTTCGAAGCACTCCTGCTGCGACATCTCCAACCCCACATTGCGCCGCGTCCGGAGCAGTTTGGGTTTCGGGCGGAACATAGCACGACGCTCCAGCTGTCGAGGGTACTGCACCACCTCGCAGCCGCAATTAACAAGAAGGAATACTCGGTGGCAGTATTCCTCGACATGGAGAAGGCCTTCGACCGCGTATGGCACGAGGGCCTATTATACAAACTGGCCACGTCCGACGCGCCCCGTCGCGTTGTACAGGTGGTCTCTACGTTTCTCTCTAATAGGACATTTAGGGTGGTGGTCAACGGGGCGCTATCTAGCGCCCGCCCGGTGCTGGCCGGCGTACCGCAGGGCAGCTGCGTATCGCCGGCGTGCTACTCGCGTTACACCGACGACATCCCCACCACGACAGACTCGACGCTCGCGCTGTATGCTGACGATGCCGCGTACATTACAACTTCGCTGAATGCAAAGTACGCGGCCGTCAAGATGCAGCGCGCCCTCGACTTGCTTCCCGAGTGGCTGTCAAAGTGGCGGCTGTCGGTTAACGTGGGTAAGACGCAGGCGCTGGTTACTGGATCTGCGCCCCTCCCGCCACCCCTGAAGCTACAAGGAGCCGACGTCGAATGGTCGCCCCGGGTCAAATACCTGGGTGTCACTATCGACCGTCGGCTCTCGATGGGGACACACGTCCGCAAGGTCGCCGCCCAAGGTAGGGTAGCCCGCAACCTACTCAGGCCGGTGCTCTCATCCCGCATCCCGGTGCGCGTCAAGATGGGCGTGTACAAACTGTACGTGCGCCCTATCTTGACGTACGCCGCCCCGGCATGGTTCGCCCTCACAAGTGAGACGAATCGTAAGCTGCTCCGCGCGCAACAAAATCTGGCGCTGCGGACCATAGTGGACGCCCCTCACTTTGTGAGGAACGATGTCATCCGGAGGGACCTCAGGATCGAGGGCCTGGATGAGTACGTGCGGCGTCTCGCGAAAGGAATGTTCGCGCGTGCCGACGCATCTGACTGGCCACATGTCAAACAGATAGCGCCATGGCATACGCGCCCCCCTGACGCGAGACCCCTGCCCCGCGACCTGGTAGCGGACGACTGACCCCATCGCACCGGACTGGATGCCTCGAGTAAGCTGCATCCAGGTTACACGCGGCTTACTCGACTCAATATTACTCTACAGATAACATACATCTATTGCGTGGCGTGTGCTAAGTTAATATAGGCGCGTCACGTAATAAACACAGACATTCACCACTAAACAGGCAGTTAAACTCACACACATACGTACAGCGCGGGCTGTGCGATATGTGTAGACACTGGGCGGTGTTACGCAATTACAATGCCGCCCACACACGCACGACAGTTCCTTAGGCCGGACCGTAATCGGCTTGATCTGAAAGCGGGGCGGGCGGGAACTATACACCTATACTGTAGGAGCGTCGAGTCGGCACCTACGTCGCTGGTCGCCTTCACTGGGCCTCCCCCGGGTAACCGGGGGTCTCACCTGGCGGGGGTTGACCGCCGGGGTGTCGTGAAGAAAGCGGCGCTAACAGTATTAGCATCGTGATGCGCCTACAGTAACAAAATAGCAATCACTCACATGGGCGCGTTACAGTAAATAACGCGCCCAATCATCTAGGCGTCATTAAACTAAATTGACACTCACAATGAGGGGCCCGTATTTACGGGCCAACGAATTGCTCCCGCGGCCGAGGGGCGACGCCCCGGTTCCGCTAGCCGCGCCCCCTGACGGGGGCGTAGCGACTTCCCAATGTTTTTGGTCAGGCATTCCGAATCCAGCAGTATTAGAAGAAATAACAAAGACGAATAACGAAGAAAAATAAAAAAGTGTTTTATTTACTCCATCGTGTTCACTCTGAAGAAAGTACTGTGTTTACTGCGCCCTCAACTACCTCCTCAGGAATATCCCGCCAGCGAGCCCGCTCCAAAACTCAACCCTAACAGTGGTCCTTCGTTAGCCGGATCGGGTTCCAGAAACTGAGAAGATGCCTACTACGAGAGCAGCGTCGGCACAGTCAAAGGCTACGAGTGTAAGTACTACGGATTGGAGTCAGAATACGCCGAGTGAATCCACGAGTACTGCGACTTCAAATACGTCGATTTCAAATCGATCGACACTTACAAAGAGGTCGCCACCAAGCAGCGCACAAGTACGTCAACCACCCACACACCATTCTAAGGACGCTGCCGGAGAGGAATCAACACCGGGGGAAACAACTCGCACCGCTCCCCCACCCTGCACCATTGAAGAGGAAAATGAAGTGTCAAATCCCGCACGCCATGAAGAAAGTCATTCAACGCTGCAGAATTTAGAAAGAAGTATCGCAGTGAAAACGCGCCCGAACGATGGAAGTGCACCAACGTCAAGGGAAGAGAGTCTGCAGCGGCTTTACCCTAAGAAGTCAACCCGCGATATAGACACACATTCTGTTCGCTAGTCGCATAGGAAGAAAGCAGAAGCGCAAGCAAGAATGACCCTAGCACTAAGGGAACTGGAATTGGCGGAAGCGTGGTCAAAAGTGGCTCGAGCTGAACTAGAAATTTTAGCTGCAGAGTCAGAAGAAGAAGATGGTGCCGGAGAAGAGCTATATGAACGAACTCAAGAAGTCGAGAAGTGGTTTATCGAAACCGGGGCCAGGCCTATTAAGGATCAAAGGCCGATCGAGACAAAAGAAAAGGAGAGTGACGTCCAGGAGTTAGCTTCAGTCATACTCAAGTTATCCGAAAAGTCACGTGACATCGCTTCACCGAAGTACCTTGAACTCCCTCACTTCAACGGGACCTGCGAAGAATAGTTAGCTTTCAAAATATCAAATTCAAATTCATTTATTCACGTATAAATAGAGTAAATACAATCGGTGGTTTCCATGTTACATTATTTGGTCTTATAATTCTATTTAGCCTGTGGTATGGCATGTGAATCGTTTTCTTAGAAGTAAAAAGGAATAAAGAAATATAAATAATGGTTAGTCTTAGCCCGAGGTCTTAGCCAATACGTGTCTCCGAAATTCATAGTCTTATATAATGTCAATAAAATAATTATGTGCCTGGTAAAATACATTGTCAAATGCCAATAAAACTCAGTCATTTCTACGTTGGATTAATAATACACAACACACATTATTAAAAAAAAAAAAAAAAAATATATGGAATATTTTCCTTATTCCTGTAGCCAATCATTTACCGAGTAAATCATTTTTTTAAGCAGTAGCTCTTTAAGCTTTTTCTTAAATTTTTGTAGGGGGAGATTTTGAATGTCTGTTTGTAACCTATTATAAATTTTAACGCACATTGCCGAGCAATTTTTTTTGAACACCGCAGTCTTTGGTGCAAAATCTAACACTAGTCGCTGACCATGTCTGGAGTTACGAGGGTAGACATTATCCCGTGTATAAACATCACGAGCTCTTACAAATAGATTAGGATTGGACCTTACGAACACACAAACTTCAAAAATGTACATACTCGGCAGGGGTAATATCTTGAGTTTATTAAAGTGAGGTTTACATGACTCGTATGAAGACATGACCGATTCCTTCAGTAACACACAAAACCTAGCGCGCCTTAGAAGAGCAATCCAAGGAAAAGCGAGAGAAGCCAAAAAAAAATCAAAATCAAAATATTTTTATTTCACATAAACCTACATGGGCACTTATGAAACGTCAGAAGCTAGGTGCACGGTTCCAATTGGTCGTTTCCTATGGAGAAGAGCCGGCAAGAAACTCCACGGTTACTCTTTTAAAAATAATTGGCTTTTACAATGTTTTCAAATTACACAAATTAGGTATGGGAGAACAGTGTAGGCCTGTCGAGAAGTACTTAACAAAAAAAAGAGAAAAGGAAACGGTCTAAAAAAAAAAAAAAAAAGATCTAGTCTATTAAGCCTACAACGTTCTCACATTCACAACGTACACAAGAATCCATGTAAAATAATATTAAGTCTGAAATATTAATTGTAGGTATATAATGTCAAATAGTGAAAATATAATGTCAAAAATGTATGTCTAAAAAAAAATAATAATAAACATCGTAATTTGGGAGCAGTTAATAGATATTTCCATAGTTATGCCGTTTCTGATGTACCAGGGAAGCCACATGTGCGGAAGGAATTATTGCCAAACTTCCTTGTCTTCAACGTAGTCTTTAATCTTGTAATATGCGTTTTTGATAAGGACACGTTTAATGTGGGTTTTGAACTTTCCATCGCTAAGTTCTGTAACTGACTTTGGCAACTTGTTATAAAAGCGGATACTGTTGATAACAAATGATTTGCTTGTTTTTGTTAATCTAAATTTGGGTATCACAATTTCATGTTTACTACGTGTATTTATATTATGGAAATCACTTCTTGTTTTGAAATGACATAAGTTCTTGCGAACATACAAAATACTTTCTAAGATATAAAGAGAAGGCAGAGTTAGTACATTAATTTCTTTGAATTTGTTTCTAAGGGACTCACGAGGACCCATTCTATATACTGCGCGGATTGCCCTCTTTTGTAAGATAAAAATTGAATCTACATCAGCTGCCGATCCCCACAGCAGAACGCCATATGACATAATACTGTGGAAATAAGCAAAGTATACTAACCTAGCTGTGGCTATATCAGTCAACTGTCTAATTTTTCTTACTGCATATGCAGCTGAACTTAATCTACCTGAAAGAGCTCTAATGTGGGCTCCCCATTGCAATTTTGAATCTAAAGTCATTCCTAGAAATATAGTTTCTGTAACAGCATCTAGTCTCTTGCCATCAAGTTTTAAATTTAGAGCCACTTGGGGTACATTTGGTAGTGAGAACTTTATACATTTTGTTTTGTTCGCATTAAGTAAGAGATTATTAGCTGCGAACCATTTCGAAAGAATATCCAGACTATCATTGACGTGTAAGACATCCGGATTTTTTCTATCTATTTTAAAAATGAGAGAAGTATCATCAGCGAATAGAATTATATCCGATAAGTTTGCCATCATGTAAGGAAGATCATTAATATAAACTAGAAATAGGAAAGGGCCAAGAATTGAACCTTGGGGCACGCCCATCTTTACTAGAGACCCCGAAGACGTCACCCCGTTAACGTTTACTTTTTGCTGCCTGTTTGATAGATAGGACAGAACAAGATCAGCAGCTTGTCCACGAATTCCGTAGTGGTGTAATTTACAGGTCAGTGTATTGTGGTCAACGCAGTCAAACGCTTTTGACAGGTCACAGAAAATGCCAATGGCATCCTGGGATTTCTCCCAGGATTCCAAAATGTGACTGATGAGTTTTACTCCTGCGTCAGTCGTCGACCTACCTTTCGTGAAACCAAACTGGCGACTATGTAAAATCCCATTAGAATTGAAATGTGACAGCATCTGGTCTAGCATGATTTTTCATATATTTTACTCAATGCTGGTAGCACAGATATAGGTCTATAATTAGAGGGATCACTCTTACTACCCGATTTGAAAATTGGTACTACTTTACTATGTTTCATTAAATCAGGAAACGTACCGCTGTCTAAACATTGATTAAATATGCCTGTTAGGACAGGGGCTATTGTGTCAATGATATCTCCAAGAACCTTAACGGAAATCCCCCATAAGTCTTCAGTTTTCTTTATGTTAAGACTTTTAAATGCCCTCTTAATAGTGACAATAGAAATGGGCTTGAATTCAAAACTTGGAATGTCCTTAGAGAAGTGTTGTTTGAGAAGAGATTCAGCTAAAATAGGTGATGAGGGAAGAGATTTCGTAACCTTTATTGGGATTTCGGTAAAGAAATTTTCTAGTGTCTCAGCAACTTTTAACTTATCTGTAATGGTTTCATTATTAATTTTTAAAGACAATTCATTTTGATCTCGCTGTTTTGTGTTTCCAGTTTCTTTGTTGATTACCTGCCACACAGCTTTTATTTTATTGTTCGACATACTAATTTTGTTACTTATTAATTTAGATTTAGCTTGAGCGCAGACTCTTTTGAATATCTTAGAATAATTTCTGACATAATTATGAAGGGCTTGATCAGAAGTCAATGATTTCTCGTAGTACAAATTATATAAAATATCTCTGCTTTTTCTAATGCCAGCAGTGGCCCATTCATTAAATTTTGGTTTAGTATTGATTGCGACTTTTTTCACAGGACAGGCTTTATTGAATTCTTGGCAAACTGAAGAAAATAATGTACCATAGTTTATATTGGGGTCTTGTGAATCAAAACTAGCTGTTGAAAGATTACTAAGAACATTATTATTAAACATTTTCAATTTATTTTTAGTGAGGTGTCTTAACTGAATGGTTTTATCTATGTGTAACTTTTTATCTAGGTCAAATGATACAAGTTGACCAGTATGGTCAGAGCCGTCCAAAGCCTCCTGTTTACTGCTGAAGACCCACGCGAAGTAATCAAGGGACTAGAGGCAAGATACGGAAAACCTGGAGCGCTGGCTTTGGCAGAACTAGAGAAGCTGAAAAACCTGTCAAAAGTTGGCGAGAACCCAGGTGACATATGCGTATTCGCAAGCAAAGTGAAGAACGCCGTCGATACAATCAAAGCCTTGAAGAAACCACAATACCTCAGCTCTCCTGAAACATTAAGAACCATAGTAGACAAGATGCCAACATCCATGAAGTTCCGTTGGTTTGCCTACTACAGAAGCAGAAGAGATGAAGAAATTCAAGAACTATTACTCGTCGAAGCATTCCTGGAAACAGAAGCCGACATGTGCGGAGATTTTGCTCCACCCGAAGTGCCTCCGGAGCAAAAGAAGGGAATAAGGAAACCCGTACATACGGTACAAGAAGCGCCGCAAGAAAAATATAAGAAGACATGTCCGATTTGTGAAGAGGAACATTTTGTAATAGAATGCAAGAAGTTCAAAGAAGCTAACCTAGATGAAAAATAGGACATGATCAAGAAGGCAAAGACATGTTTCAAGTGCCTCCGATTCAAGCACTCAAGAATCAACTGCAAAGCTCCAGTCTGCAAGCAGTGTAGAAGATGGCATCATACATTCACTCTGACAAACCACCAGTGCCGGTAGAAAAGGAAACGAACAAAGAAGACAAGAGAAGCGCGTCAGAAGAAAAGGTCGCCTCAATCCACAACGCTAAAGGGGAAGAGAAGGCATACCTAAAAATCATCCCAGTGGACCTTTATGGACCAAAGGGCCAAGCGCGCGTACTAGCATTGGTAGATGAAGGATCAACAATCACACTTTTAGACGCATCAATAGCTGAGAAGATTGGAGCCAAAGGGCAAAAAGAACAACTCACAATTGAGACAGTCGGTGGAAAGATGATAAGAAAGGATAGTTCACAAAAGATCCAGTTGAAGATAAAAGGGGCTCATAGAAGAGACAAGAAAACGATCGTAGCAAGAACAATCGACGACCTGAAGCTGTCTGAACAAAGCATAAATAAAGACACCGTGAAGAATTGCCAACATCTAAAGGCAATTGAAGGTCAACTTCTCTACGTCACAGAGAGACCCAAGCTACTGATAGGCCAAGACAACTGGGGACTTATAGTAACAAGAAGACTGAAGAAAGGCAAGCCATCTGATCCTGTAGCCTCCCTCACCAACCTAGGCTGGGTGTCACATGGATGTGAAACAGGAGCAAATGCCTTAGTGAACTTCACTCACTATGGTAGATATTTCACCGAAGAAGAAAGCATAGAAGAAATCGTCCGAGAACATTTTCAGTTAGAGTCTCTTGGAATTCAAAATCGGTCACCTACAAATGACAGCGATAGAAGAGCATTAGAAATCCTTGAGAAAACTACGTAGAAACTGCCAAGCGGTCAGTTTGAAACAGGACTCTTGTGGAAAAAGGAAGACAAGAGCCTACCCAACAACTACAGTCAAGCAATCCGACGACTAATCAACATTGAAAAGAAGTTGGATCAAGATGAAGAAGCCAAAGAGGACTATGAGAAGCAGATCCAGAGTTTAATTAAAAAAGGATATGCAGAGAAGGCTCCGGAAACTTTGAAGAAGGGAAGAATATTTTACTTACCCCACTTTGCTGTCGTGCACCCAATCAAGAAGAAGCCGAGAATAGTATTCGACGCAGCTGCCAAGTATGAAGGGAAGAGCCTCAACGACGCCTTGCTATCAGGTCCAGACTTATTACAGTCCCTATTTGGCGTACTACTACGCTTCAGAGAGGGGCCAGTGGCCATCATGGCTGACATCCAAGATATGTTCCTTCGGATCAAAATCAGAGAAGATGACCGAGACAGTCTCAGGTTCCTGTGGCGTGGAAATCAAAGAACGGGCGAGCCTGAACAGTACAGGATGTCGTCAATCATCTTTGGAGCAGCATCATCACCAGCAACATCGATATATGTGATGAACAAGAACGCAGAAGATTTCAAGGAGACTTATCCCCAAGCAGTGAAAGCGATAAAAAGAAACCATTACATGGATGATTACCTACAGAGTTTTGCGTCTACAGCTGAAGCAAAGAAGATATCAAAGGAAGTAAAAGAAATTCACGCGAGAGCAAATTTCCATCTGAAAGATTGGGCCAGTAACAATTCGGGGATACTACCAGACGTAGAAGACACCAGTAAAGAAGATTCTCTGCAACTTACAAAGGAAGAAAAGACTCTGGGGCTAAGATAGCTAGTAAAGGAAGACTCGCTAGCCTTCAATGTTGGACTGCGTAATACAACAAAAGACCTGCTAGATGGTAGAAGAACTCCAACGAAGAGAGAAGTTACGAGCGCCGTAATGTCTACCTTTGACCCAATGGGTTTTGCAACCCCAGTCTTAATACAAGGAAAGAAATTAATTCAAGATATTTGGCGAAAGAAAATAGACTGGGACGAAGTAATTAATGAATCACAAAGAGAAGCATGGATGAAGTACTTGGAAGAACGGAAAGTGTCGACGTTAACAAGATTAAAGATTCCTAGGTGCATCTCACCCCGCGACAGAAAAGGACAACTACATACGTTCACCGACGCAAGTGAAGAGGCCTACGCGGCGGCGGTCTACTGGAGAACGGTCGAGCTTGGAGGAAGAGTGCACATCTCCATGATCGACGGCAAAGCAAGAGTAACGCCAACCAAACCAGTTTCAATTCCAAGGTTAGAACTACAAGCAGCCTTACTCGGTAGCAGACTAGCAGCCACAGTTGAAGAAGAAACGGAGCTTGAAGTAACAAAGAAAACCTACTGGACAGACTCCAGCTCCGTATTGCATTGGATAAAAGCGGAGCCAATGAAATTCAAAACTTTCGTGGCCAATCGACTGGCAGAAATTGAAGAAAGGTCTAAGCCAGAAGAATGGAGATGGGTACCAACCAAGGAAAACCCAGCAGATGACGCCACGAGGGGAACCCCAATTGAATTTGACCACAACGCCAGATGGTTCAAAGGCCCGACATTTCTCCGCCAACCAGAAGAAAAGTGGCCATTTCAAGACTTCAAACTAGAAGGTAACATATTGGAAGAAAGGAGCAAGCAAAAAGTGATGGCAATGAAGGCTGCGGAAGAAGCCCTTATCGATTGGGAGAGATTCTCAAGCTGGGATCGACTACTGCGCACTACGGCCAGAGTAGTTGCCTTCACATGCCTCTTATTGAAGAAGACCCACAAAGCAGCCATCACCACCATACGCCCGGGGGATGAGCCCTGGAGACCCCAGAAAAAACCTAAGGACAAAACAAGAATTCCAAATCAAGCAGCCAACAAAGACAGAAAGAAGCGGCTGTACCTACCTCTGGAGAAAGAACACTTAAAATGAATATCTATAATGTTATTTTATTTAATGTAAGGCTGTGTTTTTGTGTCAATTTGTTTAATAATGCAATGCAATTACCTATAATAATGCTTACCATTAAGATCAGGAGGCTTGGCATTGTACAAAGGAGCAAACTTATCGCTTTGACCGAAAAGCACGCCGTTGGCAAATGGCCGCCATCGCAATTCCCACGGTGCATTTATGAAATTATGGTGTATTGATGAAAACTTTATTAATTCACCATGGAATATTGCTATTGTACCGAAATAATAATATATTGTTACTATAATTATAAAATAGCATAAATACGCACCACACTTAGCACAACGCCTTGAGTAATTTAATTACTTAGTACTTATTTTAATTATTTTTCATTGTATTATAGTCTTAGTTTATGTATTCTTTTTATTTTTTAAAGTTACGCATTGATACAGATATATATATTTTTTTGTATTTATATACATACTTTATTCAGCTTGAATTACAAATATTTCTGTGGAAAATTTTCACTTACCTGATTTATTACTTCACACAGGGGACGTCATTACGTCATTCGACAAGTAGGTAATTGCTGAAAATCAGCGCTGTTGACGATAGGCTTGTCCGAAGTCACAGCATTTCGCTGAGCAACGACCTATTCTTGCACAGATGCGACGCATTGTTTAATTGTTCTAGTTTTAATTGTTTATTTGTAGTAAAGTAGTTATTTCCCCACTACAATGGGCATTCTGTTTTTGTTTTGATTGTATGTTATGTTGTCATTGGTTGTCATCTGCCAGTGGCGCAACAGAGTAAATATTACGTAATCGACAGGATTGTCAAAATTATATGGGTTGATTACGAGGCTTTTAGCTACTTTGTATATTATGTGTCTATTTTACGTAATTTTTTATAATGTGCGTTTTGTTTGTGCAGAATAAACAATTTTTCTTTCTTCTTTCTTTTCTTTCTTAAGGAAGGCCGAAGGGTTATTAATTAAGATGAGCCAGAACGATAGTTTCACGATGGACATAAAAAAATTAAAGACAGAAAAACCCTTGGAAAACGCTAGTCGGCTTAAAAAGATCGATGTCTACATAGGAGACGACGGGATCATCAAGTTAAGAAGCAGAACAATGAAGTTCCATGACGAAAGCGAAAGAAAGGTGAATCGTATCATTTTGGATGGGAAACAGAAGATTGCGCGTCTCATTATACAACATTACCATAAGAAATTCCTTCACGGAAATACTGCTACAGTAACGAATGAGATTCGACAAAAATATTGGATCCTGGGTTTAAGAGCAGCTTTAAAGGCAGTTGCACACAGCTGTCAATGGTGCAAGACTAAGAAGAGCCTGCCAGAGATACCCCCGATAGGAGATCTACCGAGCGAGAGACTGCAGCATCATCAATACCCGTTCTCTTGCACAGCTGTGGACTACTTCGGACCGATGCAAGTCACCATCGGGAGAAGAGTCGAGAAACGTATGCATTATTCACTTGTCTCACGACCAGAGCTGTACATTTAGAGTTGGCACACTCTCTCAGTACCAGCTCGATGATTATGGCCCTTCGTCAAATGGCAGCCAGAAGAGGAACACCGAAAATTATATTCAGCGATAACGGAACCAACTTTGTCGGAGCCATGAAAGAATTGGAAGAGGCCGCGCAAGAGAGGGGCATCACGTGGAAATTTATTCCCCCAGGAACTCCAAATATGGGAGGCGCTTGGGAGAGACTTGTGCGAACAGTCAAGACGGCGTTGTCAGTGGTTCTCAACAAAAGAAGCCCACCAGAAGAAGCCCACCAGAAGAAGTACTTCATACACTAATGACCGAGGTCGAACACATAGTTAATTCGAGGCCTCTCACCCCAGTTAGTATGGACCCAGAAGACGAAGAAAGTCTGACACCAAACCTCTTTCTATTGGGGAGATCGTGTGGAGCAATGGCACCAGGAGAATTCGACGACAGAGTGAGAGGGCAAACTGGAGAACTACCCAAAGACTTGCAGACCACTACTGGAGAAGATGGATCAAAGAATACCTACCTCTCCTAATGCCAAGGAAACTTGAAGGCAGAGATACCAACGACCCAAGAGAAGGAGACATCGTGCTAATAGTGGACGCTACGCTACCGCGAAATTCATGGCCTCGCGGAGAAGTCGTTAAGACGTACCCTGGACCAGATGGAAGAACCAGAGTACTGGACGTGCGGACATCAGGAGGAATACTTCGCCGACCAACTCGACGGACCATTGTGCTGGTTCCTGCGGCATCGTCGCCTCCAAAGGATGGCGTGCTGCGCACCGTGGGGGAGAATGTTAGCGACGATACCTAATACTATTATTAAGTTACTAATTTTTTAGATTGATACTGTATTAAAATAGGCCAGAAATTATGTAGTAATGACATTGAATTGTTGCGCATTCCTAACGCTAGGAGGCGCCACTTGTACCATGTCAATGCATAAGCTTAAGTACTGAGAAAACTTTACCGTAACGAGAACCGTTACAGAATTTCGCTATTTTTAAGGTTTAAATTAAGGTTTTTTGATACAGTTTTTTTTATATAGTTAAAATAGGTCCATTCCTATATTAGAAAATTAAGCAAAACATTGTAAGGGACGTTTTACCATAGAAAATTGCCAAAGTAAGTTTCCCATACAAAAGTCACATTAGTGCCGTGTGCAAACTTAAAGCGCTCTGATTGGTTGACAGAAAAAAGGTTAGTGCCGTGTGAAAAATTGAAGTGTTGTGATTGGTTAGGTCTTTCTATAAAAAGGGGGCAAGTTTCTATGGTCAGGCATTCAGAATCCAGCAGTATTAGAAGAAATAACAGAAGAAAAATAAAGAAGTGTTTTATTTACTCCATCGTGTTCACTCTGAAGAAAGTACTGTGTTTACTGCGCCCTCAACTACCTCCTCAGGAATATCCCGCCAGCGAGCCCGCTCCAAAACTCAACTCTGACAAGGAGACAAACCCCTCCTATTCGTACGTTCGAACAATGGATGGTCGCGAGACTACTGTGTCTTGAAATGTAATGTCATTGTCATAACAATGTCTCGTTTTGCTAATTAAAACCTACAGATTAGGTTTTGACTATTATTACAATTTAATTAGCAAAACAAGACATATTGTTATGACAATGACATTACATTTCTAGTATGACAAAATAGAAGTATCTATGGTCAAAGAAGAATAAAGTGGTAAAAGAGTTCACCACACTAACCTTCAACACCTACGATAAAGGGATGTTAAAATCGTGTGCAAAATCCAAGTCCAAGGGCAAATCAGGGTCGTCAGTATCGCCGGTCGTAGTTAATCCTGTGCAGTATCAAAAAATACAAATTAAAAAGCCAGGTCAAATAAAGATAAACTTAAAACAAGAAACTTCAGCAAAAATAACAAAAAACACAAACAATTTCAAATCACTTGTGTCCATTGAGATAGGAAAAACATGGAGGCGCCGCGTTATTCCATAGATACATTGGCTTATACAAATATGAGTGAAATACGATACAGAATGTGAAATATCGTTTTGTCTCATTCTTTCTAATAAAATAATCGTATTTGACAAAAGAGACAACAATATTTAATTTGTTGCTCATTATGGTAACATTTTGTCGTGACGTAGTGACTGTTGTAGGTAGGTGGCTGGTGGATTAAAAATAAAATAAGATTTTTTTTATACCTTTGTTTATTGGTTTAATGATGATTATAGTATAACGTTTGATTAGAAAAGTAGGCTTACACTAGTACATTATGATACAAGTGTATAAGGATCAATACAAGGTAATTATCTATGCAAGGAAATGTGAAATATGCACCGTGTCCACAATTCGATGGGATAACTGCAATAGAAGCATTACAGTAGATGTACCAGAAACATTAGATGTTTAATGTTGCTTGTTTTACACAAAACATATATTATGACTATTGATATTGTATTTTGGCGGGCACCTGAAAAAATTTGGTACCTACACTTATTATGATAATCACAAAAAATCATGTGTGATTACACACAGATTTTTTTTTAATTTAATATATTTATCTATTTATTTATTTCAGGCCAAAGGGCCAGGCTATTATTAATCAATCATTTTAAAACACACTTACCGAAAATACTGTGGGAACAGAGTTATTATGTAATCTCATTACACCAAGTGTTCTATTGAAACAGCTTTCTTCAAAGTGAAGTGAACACAGGTAAGTGCCATTATTTATTTCGGGGATTAATATTTTCTTCACCAATAGCCTCTAGCCACTTTTTCTTTAATCATTTATTTTTAGGAAAGCTATAAAAAAAGGCAATTATATTTATCAATAATTCATTTTGGTTAGAGCTGCGGAACTAAAAAAATAACAAAATGCTGACGTCTTGTTTTAGGATCACTTACAACTCTGTGGAACGGTCTCTCAGGCCGTCCCACAGAGTGCTGTAAACCACGGGCCGGACCTAACAAGGTCACTCGGACCGATTAAGACACGCAGAATAATTTCTGTTAACATTGCAGATTATAACCGATATCGTTTCAGCGGAGGAACTACTTTCGGAAACTATTACGGTACGGCGTCGCCTCGCACCGGTATAACACTATTCCACTATGACATATTATTGTAAACCAACTAATGAAATAATAAATATTAAAAATGGTCTGGTATAGGGAAGTTAACCTAAATAACAATACCTACTTTAGCAATAAATTCATGATCACGTAACATTTTCTTCATGGAATGTGTATTATTGTATGTATACTATTCATGAAAACCGGCTACTTACCTGGGCAAAGAGAATCGAGGTCGATTTTCATTCTTTCTTTTCACTTCACAATACAACACACAGGCATGTTGAATTACTGTTTTTGGCCAACATTTACATGGAGTTTTAAAGGTAGACTCCTCGTAATTTTCTCGAAAATCTCAATAATACCAAAAGTAAACAACCATTTGACAGCAAAGCTACCACGAAACTCGTCGCATAAAATGGCTGGTATGCCACTTATCTGATATGCTACAACTGTTGTCACGATAAAATGTTACCATAATGAGCAACAACTTAAATATTGTTGTCTCTTTTAATAAAATACGATTATTTTATTAGAAAAAATGAGACAAAACGATATCTCACATTCTGTATCGTATTTCACTCATATTTGTATAAGCAAATGTATCTATAGAATAACGCGGCGCCTCCATGTTTTTCATAATTATCTCAATGCGTTTAGGCATTGAATTGAATTTGACACTTGATTGACGTTCACAACAATGACTTTTAATACAAAATTAGCGTGCACACCTACAAAAATCGGGCACTTTAGATGGCCGCCTTTTGAAGGGTTGTAACTGCGAGTGTATAAGAGAGAGCAAGAAATCTTTTGACAGCACATCTACTTAAATGCCGTGAATTTTACTACAAAACTCGGCACATAACATAGCGACCGGTCACGCATAGACATGTTTTTAACGTAACACAAAGGTGTTGCCAAATTTAGTCCTTGACAAACAAAAAGATGTCTCTCTTTTCACGCTGTGTGTCTCGATATGATATATATTTGTATAACTATTCTTCCTGTAGTATAATATGCCATCTCAATAGGTTTCCTACTTCAATGATTCACAATGACAATAATGACATCCAACAGAACAGTGTTGCCAAAATCAATAATTTTTGTGGGTTTCTATTTAATTATTTTTATATTTATTTTTTTATTAGTTATAATTATTTAAAAACATAATAAATAAGACAGGGTAATTTAAAAAAAAATACTGTCATAGGACTGCACGTCAGAAGTGAAAACTTCTTAGCCTCACAAACTTGTAAACATCTGTACTTACCTATATATGTATCTGAGCGTGACGGTCGCGTGAGGTCAGTGCTTGTTCCCCTTCCCAAGAGTGCCCAACGTTCCTACAGAAGTTTTCACTTCAAAATTAAATAAAAACTTTGTACAAAAAGAAAACAACCGACTTCCAAAACACACTACAAAGTGAAAAATAACTTTAATTTCGGAAGTCAGTGTCTTTGGATCTATATTTTAGTTTTTTGCCACCGACTTCCGAAACTAAAGTTATTTTTCACTAGTGTAATGTTTTTTGGAAGTCGGTTGTTTTTTTTTTGTAAAAAGTTTATTATTAGGAAGAACAAACAAACGAGGTACAGAACCCTAAAAGTGCATCATTAGTAACTAGAACACGGTCCAGTTGCAACAGCATTCTGAAAACCGTGACAAAGAGTTTCTATTCTCCCATTTTGAGACATTTTTCGGAGAGAAAGGATTGGTGGTTATTAAATTATTTAGACAAAGTTAAACGCCTGCCTGGGTTCAAACCACAAACCGCGACTACAACTCGTAAGTCGGGGACGTTACCACTGGGCCACCATTGCCCACGTGGTATAAGGTATTAAGGGTTTAACTAGTAATAACTAGTTAACATTATGGATCTTTATTGTCTAAATTAAGAAATTTTAATTGATTGAATCTATAGAGTTAAAGTAGTTACTATTTAATAGTACTCATTATTTAATTAATTTTCCAAATTTGCCGCATTATTTCACAATTCGTTTCTCCACAAATTTAATTTCAATGAACACAACATAGTCGCACTCATCAGTGCCCCGTCACCCCGTGTGTATCGAATGTGACTCGTACATATAGTTGTGCGCATTACACTGTTGCACTGTGTACATTACACTATTGGGCTGTGTACAAAGTGCATGTTATCGCTCGGTTTTCCTTATAGTGAGTATTCCCTCGTTCCGAGAGGACGTATAATACGGAGAAGCTTCAGTGCGGGTTCAGTGCGCGGACGTAGGCACACCGAGCGACCGACACGTTCTTATTGTTGGTCGTGTCGATGATTCCAATAAAAAATAGCTACAACTAGACCAGTTACACCTTCGTGCAACATGTTGCTGAAGGCGCTAGTTGTGGTGCTGGTAGTGGACACGGCGTGCGCGCAGCTGGAGCAGGGCATCCTGGCGGCGCTGTACTACCCGTCGTACTCGCCCCCCGGGTGCACCACAGCATCCTCGCGCCCCCGCAGCCCGTCTCCCACGCTCCTGCGCTACTCCCGCAGCTACTTCGACCGGGATGAGGCGCCAGCGGAGGGCAACGACGCCGCACTGCGTCGCGTGCTGCAGAAGATAGAAGACCCACGCTGGATACCCGAGGTGCGCCCGCGCTCTCCCTGGGCGTGAAGCACTCGTAGCCGGAGCATACCGCACCCGCCAAGCAACACCAAAGCTCCATGAACTTTCCCGAACATTCAATAATCTACTGATCAGTGCGTTACCCAAAATTAGGTAGATTTTATTATTAGGAATAATTAATTGCTCTATGTATGCATAATAATATTGTAATGTTAGTTCCTAAGAAACATAACGTAGGTAATCACGTAATATACATACGGCTGCGTAGAAACCGTCGGTATGAAATCATCGCGCCTGCTTTCGAACCATTCTTGCGAGCCACCGCCTGCCGACGCACTCCGGCACGGTGCGGCACGCGGCGCCTACACCGTGCCGCACCGGATGAGCCGACACTCGACAGCAGTAAATAAAGATAATTTTATAAAATTCGGTTTTTAATACCTTTTATCCTATATAAAACAAAGTGACGAAAATACACAAATATTACATTGTTCTCTATAACCTATTGATGGCGGCTCTCTTCTTGCTACTTGTGCCCACAGGATTTTTTGCAAATTATATTTACATTCTCAAAACACAAGACGGCAACGGTGGCAGACGTTGTTCACTGAATACTTTACCCCGAATAACCCGCATTATTATTCATTATGAAAACCCATGAAAAAACTCGGATGAATAGAATACCGAAAAATGCGAATAAGCGTAAAATACGATGTGATAAGCACAGAACTAACGCATTATGATTGTCGATTGCGGAATGTGCCGCAATCAACAATCATAATTGGTTAGTTGTGAGCTTTGAGGTTGTGTGTTGTGTGTATACGTAGGTACTGTACTGTATAGTTGTGTATACGTAGGTACTGAACATTTGGTCCTTCCGGCGAAGAGGAAGAAGAAACCAGCAACACAACTGAGAGCAACAACAGGGATCAATCGCTTCCTCAGCAACAACAAAGCCCCAACAAGAGGGACACGGGGTCCAACAGTAAACTTGACGACCTCTTACGCAAACAATCGGCGAATTTCAAGGTCTTCATGAGAGCTGTCGCCAACATTCAAGTGGAATTTATCACAGAAAAATGGGAATTCCAGGATGCGTTGCAAACGTTACAAGCGCGTTGGAGTGCTATTGACAGTCTCCATTGGGAAATCGAGTGCGAACTCAACGGGGACAAGAACGCAGTATACGAAGAGCGCTATACAAGATTCGAAAACCAATACATCGAGCTGAAGAGGGCATTAAACACCAGGATGTGGTCCGGAGCTTGTCGAGAAAAAACCACACCTAAATTAGAGATACCAGTATTTCACGGAAAGTTTAATCAATGGGTACCATTCAAAGACCTTTTCACGGAAGCCATCCATAACAATACATCCTTGTCAAATGCGCAGAAGATGCAATTTTTGAAAAGCAAGGTCCACGGAGAAGCTGAAAGGTTGATACAACACTTACAAATAAGCTCGGACAACTATTTAGTGTGTTGGGACATTCTCAACAATCGCTACAACAACAAGAAACTTATATTTACATCGCACATCAACATGCTCTTCAATCTGCCTACTATGCAACAACAGTCATCAGCACCAATCAAGAAAATACATGACGTCACAATAGAATGTTTGCATGCTATCAAGAATTTAGAAGTGGATGTCAGAACCTGGGACCCGCTACTAGTGCACATTTTGACACAAAAACTGGACGCTGAAACTTACTCAGATTACATTGAATCATTCAAGAACTCGCGAGAATTACCTGTTTTAAAGGATTTCTTAGACTACCTAGAGACGAAATTTACTTCAATGGAATCGTCGCAGCGTAAACAAGATCACTATCAGAAGACAAGTTCTGCAACAAATCGGAATCAAGAAGCATTCCAAAACAAGAAAAACAGCTATCATACCAACAAGAATCAAGCGGCTAGTAACAACAAGGTTACGAAATCGTACCATGCGTCAACATTTATTTGTCCATTCTGCAATGATGAGCATGGCCTCTATTTTTGTGCAAAGTTTTTAGAAATGTCGAACGACGAAAAACTTAACACAATTAACAAAATGCAAGTCTGCATTAATTGCCTGTTTTGCCATAACGGCAAAAAATGTACGTCAAACAACCGATGTCGCAAGTGCAATGCTAAGCACAATACGTTACTACACGAAGCTGCATCGAAAAACAATGAACAAAAACAAACAAATTTAGCATCGCATGTCTCTCAAAATGATGAAGAAACATTGGAGATTCTATTAGCGACCGCTATAGTAAAGGTAGAGGGAGCTGATGGAATTCAGTATAACATGCGAGCTCTTGTAGATCAAGGGTCACAAATATCGCTGATAACAGAACAAGCAGCTCAACTTCTTGGGATCAAACGCCAGAAATGTAAAGGAGTTGTATTTGGAGTTGGAGAAAAGGAGAGCAACTGCAAGGGCATGATAACAATTTCATGCAGCTCTGTCTTCAACGACTTCACGTTCAGAAAATCAGTATACATAATGAAAAACTTAATCAAGAATCTACCGAACAAAACCTTTACAAAACCATCGTGGCCTCAAATACAAAATATCAACTTGGCGGACCCGAAATTCAACAGCAGCCGACCAGTAGATCTGCTATTTGGTGCAGACATTTACTCCCAGATCATGCTAGGAGGTATCATCAAAAGCGATGACGTCACACGGCCCATCGCACAACAAACATACTTAGGCTGGCTACTATGCGGACACGTCAAAACAACAAATTTACAATGCAATGTGGTATTGAATAATCTGGAGGATATGATACAGTTTTGGGATTCCGAAGATATCAAAGACCGAGCTGATTTCTCAGTGGAAGATCAGAAATGCGTTGAGTACTACACTAATACTACGCAACGATTAGAAACTGGAATATACGAAGTGAGACTTCCAATGATAAATGACTGGGAATGCAAGCTGGGTTCTTCCAAACAGATGGCCACTGCCCAATTCAAAACGTTAGAACGAAGATTCGGAAAACAACAAAACCTTGCAAGAGACTATAAAGAATTTATAGCAGAGTACATTGACTTAGGTCACATGCAACAATCAACATGTAACAAGACACTCGACTGCTACTTGCCGCACCACGGCGTAGAACGCGCCGAGTCAACAACAACCAAGTATAGGGTTGTGTTTAATGGATCCGCAAAAACTACTACCGGTTGGAGCTTAAACGACCTCATGTACAAGGGCCCAAACCTACAACAAGATTTACAAACGACATTAATACAATGGCGCCAATACAAGTATGCTTACACAGCTGATATTGAAAAGATGTACAGGCAAATTTTAGTGGCCCACTGTGACCAAAGCCTACAACAGATTGTCTGGCGAGAATCACCGGAACAACGTCTACTTTCATATCAGCTCGCTACAGTAACCTATGGCACCAAAGCAGCACCGTTTCTGGCCATAATGACACTACGAAGACTGGCGGAGGACGAGCGTCAAAATTTCCCGGAAGCTTCAAAGGTAGTGGAGGAGTCATTTTACGTCGATGATCTCGTTCACGGATCGCATACCATTAAACAAGGACAGAAGCTAATTTCGGACCTAAAACAATTACTCAAGAGTGGAGGGTTCAACCTTAGAAAATGGTCATCAAACGAACCAGCACTCTTGGAAAATGCAACAACTCAACATAACAACGACAACACTGTCTTCAACTTCAAAACGGATCAAACATCAAAAACATTGGGCTTATGCTGGAATTCGACAGAGGACAAATTTACATTCCAATGTTCGATTTCAAGTATCAACAAGAAACTTACAAAACGCAGCTTATTAGCTGAAATATCAAAATTGTTTGACCCACTTGGCTGGCTGGCTCCCCTATCAACAAAATTAAAGTTACTGTTCCAAAAACTGTGGGAGCTCAAATTACAATGGGACGATGAAGTTCCCGATAACATACACAAAGAATGGTTCAAAATACAAGCCGACATAAGGACGATAAACGAGTGTGAAATACCAAGATGGCTCAGATGTGACGGGAGACAAGCTATAGAACTACATGGCTTCAGCGACGCCTCCCTGGATGCCTATGCGTGTGTTATTTACGCACGAATTCACCCATCAACAGACGTTACACTTGTCGCTGCAAAATCTAGAATTGTACCACACAGAAAAACAACAACATTGCCTAAACTAAAATTAAATGGAGCGCACCTACTATGCAAATTAATGCAAAAGATTAAGGAATCCTTACATCAACATGATATTCGAGTCTATGGCTGGACTGATTCTATGGTAGTCCTGGGTTGGATACAAGGGGACCCATCACGATGGAAAACATATGTGGAGAATCGAATCCAAAAAATCAACACTGTAATACCGCGCTCCTGTTGGGATTACGTCAAGTCAAGTGAAAATCCCGCTGCCGCCGCAAGCCGAGGCCTGTACGCTGGTCAATTGAAGGGAAACAAACTATGGTGGCAAGGTCCTATTTGGCTATCATCATTTGAAGTGAGGACCCAAGTCAGACAGGTCTACACTTCAGACCAAGAGGTGAAAACAACGGCAATAAAACAAGTCAATGCTGTCCAAACCAACACAGAAACCATCAACATTATCGATCAATTATTGCAAAAACATAGCTCTATCAATCATGTCATTCGAATAGTCGCATGGATACACAGAGCATTGAACTTAACAGCTCGAACATTGGACTCGAAACATCGCCAATTACCGAGTTACCTCACGTTGCAAGAATTGAACAGTGCAACTAAGGCAATTGTGAAACAAACACAACAAAAAGTATTTGAAACGGAAATGAGTCATTTACGTAAACATGGCAGAATGACATCAAATAGCAAGTTACTGCCTCTCAATCCTTAAATTGATCAAGAAGGCTTGCTAAGAGTCGGAGGAAGATTGAACAACACCACGTTAACTGAAGAGATGAAGCATCCGATGATCATCCCTCACGACAGCCATTTAACGCATTTGCTCATCGATCAAGCTCACCAAATGACGTTTCACGGCGGACCGCGACTCACCTTGTCGCACCTTCGCCAAAAATACTGGATTATCGGTGGCGTGCGAGTCACGAAAATGCAAGTCAGAAAATGCGTAACGTGCCGAAAAATCAGCCCAACAAAACAACAACAAATCATGGGTGAACTGCCGACCGCAAGAATAAACCCTGCCCCGCCATTCTACCATACAGGAGTGGACTACACGGGATTCGTCGATGTTAAGATGAATAAAGGAAGAGGAGCTAAAACCACTAAGGGTTACATAGCTATCTTTGTTTGCATGGTGACAAAGGCAGTGCACATAGAGTTGGTCTCTGATCTTACAAGCTCGGCATTTATAGCAGCCCTTAACAGAATGGCAGCAAGGAGAGGCGCCCCTCGCCATATGTACAGCGATAATGGCACGAACTTTGTCGGCGCTAATCGACTGTTCATGGAACAATACAGGGAAATAGAGAACTCCTACAAAAACGAACGATTACAGAAGGAAGTCGCCGAGATGTTCATACAGTGGCATTTCAACGCTCCTGCATGGCCCTCGGCGGGCGGATTATGGGAACGAGCCGTAAGAAGCTTGAAACACCATTTAAAACGAGTGGTGGGTGAGCAAAAATTAACATTCGAGGAGTTCACCACAATCTTAACAAAACTAGAAGCATGTCTAAACTCCAGACCACTGTGTGCACTGAGTGAAAATGTGGAAGACCTAGACTGTCTAACGCCAGCACACTTTCTAACAGGGAGGTCAGGTTTGACCGTCATGGAAACAAGAGAAGACGCCCGGACAAGATGGGACCTTACTAGAAAAATATACACAGAAATCTGGAAGAAGTGGAAACACGAGTACTTGTGCCAACTGTTAGCAAGAACGAAGTGGCAGAAGCCTCAGAACAACGTGAAGATTGGTGACTTGGTTGTTGTACATGATGACCAGCGGCCCGCAGGGAAATGGTTGTTGGGCAGGGTAACAGATCTTCACCCAGGAAACGACGGATATGTCCGTGTTGTGACCCTGAAAACAAGAAACGGCTCCATAAAAAGACCCATAACAAAGATATCTATTCTACCAATAGACAGCGAGGAAATCTCTACCGAAAATGGACACAAAAAAACAAGCAACAAACGAGGTCACAACAAAACCTCAACAACCTGCCAAGATAGGCAAAATCAACTTGATCGGATTAGTAATGACCCTGCTATACCTACTGAGTCCAGCAAGCGCGACAACAAACACGACAAACGTTATCGAATTGCAACAAGGCCTATATTTCGATAAAACCACTGACATGAAATTGATTCGCGACGAGTGGAAGAGAGTTGTCTACTACGACGTCAAACCCTACTGGCATGGTACAGCAGTGTTCACCAAATTCAACGATCATCTCGAAAACATATGTTTAAAACTAAAACAGAAGACTCAATGTGACGTAATTTCATTACAATTACACAACGCGTTCGCTGAACTCGAACACTACAACCGTATGTTGCTGAATCCGCAAGGTCGGGTAAATATGAGAAGCAAACGCGGCCTATCAACGGTGTCGGGTCAATCGCACGTTCCCTGTTCGGAGTATTGGATGACCAATTCGCCGAACAATATCAACGAGATATACAACTTATCAAAGAAAATGAGAAACATCTGGCCCTTTTGTCTAAAAATCAGACAACTATAATAGAAGCCGAATACAATGTACTGAGAAGATCGGAAGAAACAATCGCAAAACAATATAAATTATTCGTCTACTCATTTACATAACAGAACAGAACATACCTAACAAGTCAACATAACATTTTCACTGTTGGGCATTACACCCCAACATTCGGTCCTTCGAGCCGGATACATAGGTACTGTTGGAGTGCGATTGATCAATCAACGCATACAGACGTGCACATCAATGCATTATAAAAATAAATAATTTAACACTTGCATAAATACTGACCCAGTTTTATAGTGTACTAGCGTGTTTTATAAATCAAGTAATGTTAAGGATGATCTGACTAGATTATAATAATATACAATTTTATAATCTGAAATATGGACGGCAGCCCCTTTCCTCGGAGCGGGTTGACTCCGCGCAGTCCCCCATCGACACCAACACCAAGATCACCTCAACAACCCAAGCAGAACCAAGAAGTGGCTGTGGACCCAGCTGAACCTATCCCTACTCCGGAAATTCAGAACTGGTTGGGGTCCATTGAACAATGCTTGAATGAGGTCTGTGCCACTGCTAATGAAGGAAAACTCAATTCGGACCAGAAGTTAAGAATCAGCAATCTTTGCCGAAAAGTTGGACACGGAGTTTCTCAAATGGCCGTGCGATACCAGTCGTTGAAATCAAGTGCCATACAAACACATAACGCCCTTAAAACCATGACTGAAGCTCGAGACCTAGCGGACTGTCTTACAGAGATGAACCGCACCATTCAGGAGTCCTGTACGAAGCAAGGAGCAGGGAAGTGTGATACATCTTTTGCCGATATGGTGAAGAAGGGATCCAACAATTTTGTCCGCCCCAACCAACTTAGCTCCGTGGCAATTTTCCCATGTGACAACTCAAAGACCAGTGACGAAACCAGGAACATGGTCCAAAACATCATATGCCCAGGCGAAATGAAGCTGAAAGTACGAAGCGTGCGCAAAATTGGAAAAGGAGGTCTCATAATCAGCACGGAGACTAAAGATGACCTGGACAAGCTCAAGCAAACAGTCCAAACTGCTTCGTCAGAGCTTACCATCGACGAACCCTGAAAGCGCAAACCTCGCATTGTAGTAATTGGAGTGCCCGCATCTATGACTGAAAATGAGGTCTTTAAATGTCTATATGAACAAAATTTAGCTGACAAACTGCCTACTATGTCTCGAGATACTTTCATGACCTCAATCAAACTAAGCCACAAATCTGGGAGGAAAGATACTGAAAACTGCAATTATATAATTGAAGTTCCAGCCGTCATTCGGAAGGTCATGATCACCCAGGAACGACTATTTATAAATTGGACGTCCTGTCCAGTACGTGACTTCACTCTGGTAACCAGATGTTACAAGTGCCAGCAGTACGGCCACGCGGCCAAGTTCTGCAAAGCCACTGCCCCTACGTGTGGTCATTGCGGTGAAGAAGGGCACACCATTCAAGACTGCACAAAGAAAGCAGAAGCGCCAAAATGTGCAACATGTCTGCGCTTCAAAAAACCAGCGAGCCACAAAACGGGAGATCTGGATTGTCCAGCTAAAAAGTCTGCCGAAAACAGGTACATCAACTCAATCGACTATGAAGGCGCCTAAGAGCGCCACATACCTGTTTTTTTTTTTAGACTTTATTTTTTATTTTATTTAATTTTTAATATACTATGGATAGTACCTTAATTACGGACATAGATAATAGTTTTCAAACTGTTTCAAAGTCATGTAAGGTTGAGGACTGCAGACAATATCTTTCCATGTATCAAAAGTCACTAACCATATTAACACAAAACATTCGTAGTATTTATAAGAACATGGATAGCTTTAACATTTTTCTTCATAGACTTAACTTTAATTGTGATATAATAATACTAACCGAGTGCTGGTTATCTAATCGCCCGGATAACCTCCCAGTAATACCAGGGTACAACGTATCTTTTACCAGAATCAATAACAATCAAAATGATGGTGTAGTGGTCTATTCAAAAGATTCTTTAATGGTCACAGTCGAGGAACCCAATCTACACGACTGTAAGAGTAATTGCTTGATTATCAAAATTGGTACAACCGCAGCAATAATTGCTATATATAGATCTCCTTCTGCTAGAAACTTGGATGCTTTTCATGCTTCCTTAAACCAAATCTTTCAAGCAGTAGCCACTTTTAAGAATGTTATTCTAACTGGTGATATAAATATAAACATTAACTCTGATAACTGCAATGCAGGGATTCAAGACTATCTTAATATCTGCTCATTCCACGGTTTTCTGTCCGCACATACACTGCCTACTCATCAAAGCGGTTCCTGCCTCGATCATATGATATTCAAATCCAATTTTTCGTTTATTACACTTGTTACTAACTCTACAATTACCGACCATCACGCAGTTTTACTGACCCTTAACTTAACGCTGCCTAAGCAAAATCGCCCGCAGACCAAAACGCAACTAAACACAAACAAACTTGAATATGATTTATGCAACATTGATTTTAGCCCAGTTTTCAATACACCTGACGCTAATTTTGCTTTATCGTACTTAATAAAACATGTTCAATCAGCTATATTACGCAACACGACCGTAATTACAGTAAACAAGAAACATTATAATATTAAACCTTGGATTACTCCTGGCCTAATTCGGTGCATAAGACAGAGAGATAAACTTCATCAAAGATATAGGAGGAACCTAGACAATCTTGTCACTAAAGTCACCTATACCAGATACAGGAATTTTTGTAACAAACTCCTAAAGGACTTAAAGAAAAATTACGATAAAAATGAATTAAATAGAGCGGGAAACAATAGCAAGCAACTTTGGAAACATATCAAAAACGTCACCTGTATGTCAAAACAGCGCGATCAAATTCAAGTTTACTGCTTTCTAATCCTTCACCTATCCTGTCAGCCAACAAAGTGAATAATTTTTTCATAAATGTTGGGAAAACTCTTGCTGAGCAGATTCCAAAACCTGACTGTGTTCAACCTTCTTCCCAAAAGTGTGAAAATAGATGTACCCTAAAATCTTTTGCCCTGCTAGACACCGACGAAGACGAAATTACCCAAATAATCTGTAGACTAAAAGATGACTGTGCTGTTGGATGGGATAACATTAGCAATAAGATCCTTAAACTCTTTAAGCATATCCTTGTACCTCCCTTAACACATATTTTTCGTATGTGTTTTTCTGAAGGCATTTTCCCTAATTGTTTAAAAAAAGCAATTGTAATCCCTATCTTCAAATCTGGAAACAAAGACCTAGTGAAAAATTATCGGCCAATATCACTACTCCCCTCAATATCTAAAATACTGGAGAAAATTATAAACAGTAGACTAGTTAACTATCTAGAAAAAAATGACCTCTTATCATCTGCGCAATTTGGTTTTAGAGCCAAATTATCCACAGCCGATGCAGTGCACAGTCTAACAGATTATGTCTCAGAAGAACTTGGTAAAGGAAACCAGACCTTGGGGATCTTCCTTGATCTGGCGAAAGCTTTTGATACAGTCTCCGTTTCGACGCTTTTGTACAAATTAGAGGCCTTAGGAATAAGGGGAACGCCGCTAAAACTTTTTGCTGACTACTTAGACGATCGCTATCAATGTGTTAAAATTGACAATATTAGTAGCGACGAGCAAAAAAACACAGGTTTTGGTGTTCCCCAAGGAAGTATTTTGGGCCCCACCCTTTTCCTGATTTATATTAACGAATTGTGTGGTTTAAATATTAATCAAGGCAAAATTATATCATATGCAGATGACACGGCGTTAATATTCACCGCTAAAACTAATACCGAAGTGTACAAATATGCTCAAATAGGTTTCAATACTGTGTCTAACTGGCTTCAAAGCAACTCACTAACATTAAATGCCGACAAGACAAAATATATTCACTTCTCCATCCGCAAACCGCATTTAAATATTACTAACTCTCATCTGTATGCCCATCATTGCGGACTCCGCCCAGTCAGCATATGTAAGTGTCCTTTTATCCTTAAAACATGTAGCATAAAATATCTCGGGGTTCAAATAGACGAGTTGCTCTCTTTTAGACCACATATAGACAGTTTGGTTACAAGAGTACGCAGGTTAATTTTTGTTTTTAAAAGATTACGAGCAATTGCAGATAAAAAACTAGTGTCACAAGTTTACTTGGCCCTAGGTCAATTTGTAATACAGTACTGTATTACTTCATGGGGTGGAGCACCTAAAACTTACTTACTGCCTCTTGAAAGAGCACAGAGAGCAATTTTAAAAGTAGCAAACTTCCAACCCTTTCTCTATCCTACAGATCTGCTATACAAATCCTGTAATGTGCTGACTGTTCGACAGCTTTTTATAACGCACTTGGTATTAAAACAGCACACCATGCTCTCCTATAACATTGAAAGTACTAATAAGAGACGGAATGATATTGTATGTGAGTCAAATGCATCCTCTAAATATGTCTTTGTAAACAGATTTTATACATTTTTAGGCCCATTTCTATACAATAAATTAAATAGGAAATTAAATATCTATAAATTAAATATCTACGACTGTAAAAAGGTTATTCTGCAATTTTTACTTAGCATATCATACAGTGAGACAGAGGATTTACTCGTTGTCTGTAAATAAAACATGTTAGTCTTTTAAGTTAATATTAGTTTTAATTAGTTTTCTCAGTTGTTAATTATATATTTTAAATTTCTAAGCACCTTTCTAGCCTGAAACACAGGTCCTACCTAGTTCAGGCAAATGAGCAAATGTGTTCTTTATTATCTTTAAGATAAGTTATTGTAAATCTGCACCATTTTTATAAATAAACGATATTATTATTACTATTATATTATTATACTGTGTTGTATCACAGTTGTGTATACATAGGTACTGTGTTGTATAGTTGTGTATACGTAGGTACTGTGCTGTATTAGTTGTGTATACGTAGTGTAGTGTGGTTTAAAAGAAAACGCGCTGTACGAGACAAATAAACATTAAATTTCTAAAATAAAAAATACAATTGGATTCACAAATAAAAAAATCTGATTTCAGGTGTGAATAAAAGTTGGGTGATGATTACGAACTACACTGCAAAACTAAATACCTACTACAGTTTTAAAATTTTATTTTTTCTAACTGTAGAAGTTAGTTTTTATTATTGCAATTTTAAAAGCGTGATATTTAGTTTTGCAGTGTAAATGGATGATTGCAATCAACCCCTTTAGGTGCGTAGAAGACGTACATATAACACATAATCAGCCTATGATGTTCCCACTGCTGGGACACAGGCCTCCTCTCTGTGAGAAGGAGTGAGCCGTAATCTACCACGCGGGCCCAGTGCGGGTTGGTAGATGTCACATGTCTTCGAATTTTTGGTTCTAGGACATGCCGGTTTCCTCACGATGTTTTCCTTCACCGTTTTGAGAGCAGTGGTGGTGAAATTATTTACACAAAGTAAAGCACCTGTCTGGGTTCGAACCTACGACCTACAACTCGTAAGTCGCGGCCGTTACCACTGGGCCACCACTGCTCTCACTGCTTTCACAGAAGACGTACATTAGCCGCAAATAAAAAAATAAACATTTAATGATTATCTGAAAAAAATCTGTAGCTGAGTCGGGTCACGTCGCGAAGTCGCAGACCACACAATGTGGCTCAGCAGTGGAGTGGAGATGGAGACTGCTGCGTGGCGGCGTGTGATGTGACGATGGACCGCTGAGTGGTGGCGAGTGACGTGATGGTGTTCGGTCTGGGCGTGTGGATGGTAAAAGCCCAAAGCTGAACCCTAGGTGGTTTCCCTAGATAAAGGGTTATGTTTAAAAATGGAATTACCAAGTCGGGACTTTAAAAAAAAGGAAATTACATACCACTGTGACGTGGGACACAATTCAAACGACTCCTTAAGAGTTTGTATGACAGCACGCAGGACGATACCGCAAATAAAAAATTAAGAATTTAAACTGAAAGAGTTATGTACGTATATGCCATTAAACATAAACAGTCTTATTACAAAAAACTAAATAAACCTTGGTTTAAACCTGGCCTATCAAGTCCAGGCTTATCTGCAAAACCATGGTCTAAATTTGTCCGTATTACAAAACTTTAAAGAACCGTGGTCTGCTTAGTACCGTCATTTGAACCATGGTCTTTATATCAACCACAGATTAATACAAATATTATTCGTTCACCATGTTAACATTCTATCGCAACGTTCCGTATGCTCAGAAAAGAAAACTTTTTGTTGATACACTAATGATTATTATGATGTTTAGGAGTGTTAAAAATATTGAGACGGTTAATTTGCATGGAATATTAGTTATTTCGTCGATTGCTATTTTGTATCTAGGTTTTTATTAAGCATATTACTTAATGTCGTATTAAATAATACATAAGTACGTGTAACGAAACGTAACATTCCGGCGCGTTATATGAAACCATAACATTAAACAAAACCATCACAAGTTGAACAAAGTTAATTTAGCTTTGGGGTTTTTAAAGTATCGAAGTCTCTAATAGAACAATTGCCTCTTTGTTAATAGTATTACCTTGTATAGTAATTTTAATATTATGTTGTGATGGACCAACAAAAGAAAAAACGATCTGAGAATTGGAGTACCGAGGAAAAAGTAAGTAAACATAAATTACTTCGATGAACATGAAATCGCTTCGTAATACGCAAACCACTTCTCTAGGCAAATCTTCTCTAATAAGTCCACTATTTTCATCGCATAACGTTTATTAAACCTATACTTTTGCCTGAAATCTTCATCGGATAATTCTATAAAGAGATTGAATCGAACACGATTTATTTTGTGTCGGCGTGGTGTTCCCAAAAACTCAGCGGCTTTTATATCCTCAATATCAATTAAATGACCCATGTTAATAGCCATTTTCGGGTTAAAAACACAATGAAAAAGATGCTTTATCCTAAAAGAGAAACTTTGACAGATACGATTTAAACCATGGTTTGATCGTTTAAACTAGGGGCCGCCGAGGTTTAGCGTTAGACCATGATTTTTCGAAAAACCATAGACCATTCTATGGTTTTTCGAAAAACCATGATTTGTAATATCGTTTTTGTATAAACCGTAGTTTATAGACGTTAAAACCTGGGTTTTTAGTTAAACCGCTTTTTGTAATAAGACGGAATATGTTAGTGTCTATGTACGTGATCGCACGACGGTGGTCTTTTCGAGGTTGGAGAAATGAAACACTGTTTCGCGCTCCCGAATAACTGTATTGACTAATCACACAAGATATACAAGTTATCGTGCAAACAGTATTATTCTCAAAAAAAATAAAATTCTAACAATACTTATACTTTCCGATGTAACGTAACCATAGCGCGATCTATTTCGATCCCAACGCCATCTAGGGAAGTAAAGCTTCAACTTTTGGTCATCGACTTATTAAATCGCGCTACGGTTCCGCTCAGCATCGTAAACATACCGCCCACCAAGAACATATTACTAAATGTTCTTCAGTACCGCCCACCGTGAGGAAACAGTGCTGAGGTGAGTGTTATTGGTGGGAACTATACAAGATTGATCTTAAAATTAAGTTATGGGTAGGATACATAATTTAGACGTAGGTCTTTTTATGGATGACGATTTAACGCGCAAGGTTACAACCCGCGTAATACCATCGGCGCCCGGATGTTTCTGCTCTATCCTACCGAGTAACCACTTGTCCGGCGGTAAATCGTCCTCCTTTACCAAGGCTACATCTCCGACTGATGGTTCAGGGTTCACGCGATTCCATTTACGACGTTGTAAAAATTGATGGAGGTAGTCCTGTGACCAACGACGCCAGAAGTCCTGTACCATTCTCTGATGTAGCTGCCATCTTTGTAAACTATTAATGTTGCATGATTCATAATTGTAATCAGGCGGCAAAACTAGGGCTTCGCCCACCAGAAAGTGACCGGGCGTCATAATCGTTAACTTATCCTGATCCTCATTATAAGACATTGGCCTCGAATTGAGACACGCCTCAATTTGAGCTAACACTGTAGCCATTTCTTCAAAGGTTAGAGTGGAATTACCTATTACCCGTTTAAGGTGGAATTTGGTGGACTTAATACCAGCCTCCCAAAGACCCCCAAAGTTAGGCGCGTGAGGAGGAATAAAACGCCACTTTGTACCGTTATCTGCTAACCCCTCTGCTATTTCAGGATTACAGTAAGACTTCTCCTTATTAAATAAGTAAAGCAACTCCCGCCCAGCGGGAAAATTGGTGCCGTTATCGCTGTGCAGCTCTGAGCACCGACCACGACGAGCAACAAACCTTTTAAAGGCGGCCAGAAAACCCTTAGAGATCAGTTCACTCACTGCCTCCAAGTGCACAGCTCTTGTGGCCAGGCATATAAACAAACATATATAACCCTTGTACGAGGTATTACCGCGCCCCTTTGAGACCCTAATATTAATAGGACCTGCATAATCCACTCCACTACATAAAAATGGTTTCGATGGGGTTACACAAGGGGTGGGTAATTGTCCCATTAATTGGGGTTTGATCGTTGCTGAGTAACGAATATCTTTTACACAACCCCTTACATACTTTTTAACTAATAGTTTTAATCCTACTATCCAATACTTTGAACGCAAATAAGTGATCATGAGTTGTGGACCACCATGCAAGGTATTTTTGTGCGCCTCTGCTATGAGAAGTTCCGTTAAGAAAGACTCTTTCGGGATTAAAATAGGATGACTTCTATCATCTCCTAACTGCGATTTCTCTAGTCTACCCCCTACTCTCATAATTCCCTCAGAATCTAGGAATATGTTGAATGATTTCAACATGCCGCCTATTTTCTGAGGTTTATTAGTCTTCAAAAGGTCCAATTCCTCGGCGAATCCTTCTTCCTGGTATTTTCTCAGGCATATAATTAAAGCATCTTCTCGTTCTTGTCTATATAGAGGTTGCGGAGCTTCCTGCTCCTCCGAAGTTATGCTTTTCTTTTTTAAATCGAATAGGAAGCGTCGAGCATAAGCAATAGTTCTAACTAACTCCAATAATGATGAGAATTGACTCCAAAATGAACTATCCACCGTGGTTGTATGAACCTTTACTTCTTCTAATTGAGTCACTAAATGCTTCGGCCTTTTACATTAAATCACTTGATCTTTTAAAAATGACGGGCTATCCCACCACAGTGAAGTATTCTCAAGCTCGGAAGGACAAATTCCACGCGAAGCACAGTCTGCTGGATTCTGTTTTGTGGATACGTGAGCCCAATGATGGCTATCTAAAGAAGTCAATATCTCCGATACTCGATTGCCCACAAACGTCTTCCAACGACTCGGGTGGCTGTTAAACCATGCTAATACTACCTCACTGTCTGTCCAAGCGTGCCAATCTGACTTCGGAATGGCCATCACTTCACCGACTTCCTGAAGCAATTTAGTCAAGAGTGCAGCCCCGCAAAGCTCCAGCCTGGGAATCGACACCTGTTTCACCGGTGCTACTCTTGTTTTAGAAGCTACTAATGAAACAAATATATTCCCTGTTACATCCACTACTCTTAAATATATAACTGCACCATAAGCTAATTTCGAAGCATCCGCGAAACCATGTAACTCCGTGGTTACATTTGTGGAAGTGACATGCATCCACCGTGGGATTCTGATGGTTGCCAACTGAGACATCTTCTCACGGTAAGTTAACCATTCCTTTAATAACTGGTCTGGTACTTCTTGATCCCAACCTATACCGGCCAACCATAACCTTTGAATCAATATTTTCGCTTTAACTATACTAGGGGCTAACCATCCTAGCGGATCGAATAAACGAGAAATATCAGAAATTATTTTCCTTTTAGTTGCAGGTGTAGCTGTGAGCGGAATATTAATGGAGTATTGGAAGATATCTTCACTGGAGTTCCAGGTAAGTCCTAGTATTTTTGTTACCTCATCTATTTTTATTTTTAATTCTTTCTCTGTAGTGCTCTGCTCGACCTTTATTTTATCTAATAATTCCCCACTGTTAGTTTTCCACTTTTGAAGCGAGAAACCTCCCTTTTTTAACATCCCATTAATTTTAGTGTAAATGTCATAAACTTCTTCAATATTTTCAGCTCCGGTCATTAGTTCATCCATATAGAAATCATTTAAAATGATATCCCTTATCTTTGGACAACCCTGACACTCGTCATAAGCTGCTTGATGTAAAGCCCTCACTGCTAAGTACGGTGCTGATGCTGTACCGAACGTAACCGTGACTAATTTAAATTCTTCTATTTCCTGTGTAGAACTATCTCGCCAAAGAATACGTTGATACATTGTATCTTTTTCATTGACTAAAACTTGTCGATACATCTTTATAATATCCGCCACTAGACATATCTTATGTGTTCTCCATCTCATAACAATGTGTCGAAGATCCGCCTGCAACGTAGGCCCTACTAACAAGTTATCGTTTAGTGACGATTCCTTGGAACCTTTACAGGAGGCGTCAAACACGACTCGCACCTTGGTCGTGTCTTTATCCTCGCGAACAACGGCGTGATGGGGTAAGTATACGGCCTTATTGTTAATCGATTTGCTTTCTACTACTTTTTTCATGTGATTTAAATCTAAGTATTCTTGCATGACCTTAGTGTAACTATTTTTTAATGTAGTGTTCTTTTCTAACCTTGATTCTAAACTTCTAAGTCTTTTTTCAGCTATCATTTTGGAGTCACCTATCTCATCAACCAAATCAACTTCCCGGACAGGTAACCTTATGATATATCTACCTTCTTTATTTCGTGTAGTAGAAGTTGTAAACAAAGTTTCACATTTAATCTCATCTTCCGTGAGTATCTTTTTTGTCGCCGATGGCTCAGCTTCTATCTCCCAGAACTTTTTTAATAACTCATCTGCCTGAATATTTGAGTGCAGAACAGTGATGCATGTAAATACAGTAAATGCAATGCATCTTACAGTAAACTTCAGCACCTAATAAAATGTCTATTTTGTTAGGTCTGTCATATTCAGGGTCGGCTAAGTCAGTCTCTTTCAAATCCACCCATTCTATCTTGGTTGCTTTAACAACTGGCAGAAGGGAGGTAATAGATTTTAAAACGTAAGCCTTGACTTGCACGTTGAAAGTGGGATAGACTCTGGACTGTATTTTTATGTTAACAGTGGCTTTACAATTGACAGTTTTATGACCACCTACACCTGCTACTAAATGTTTTGTTGAAGTTTTCTTCAACCCTAAATACTGAGCCATAGACTCCGTGATAAAAGACCCTTGAGATCCTTGATCTATTAACGCGCGAATTACCCTATACGTTCCTCCTCTAGCCTCCGCGTTTATTAATGCCGTGGGTAATAAAACGGTGTCCTTACATGTACCTGTAGAAAGGCATGAAACTATCGCACTATCAGATCCCTCCACTCGTGGAGTGGCCGTTTTATTCTCCTCAGGCAACTTAACATTACTCGTATCCGCGGTTGTATTTAACGTGTCTTTCTCGGACGACTCTGAACCATCAGTAGAATGAAGTAGCGTATGGTGACGTTTTTTACACACATTACATTTTCCAGTATTTCGACAAAATCTGGCAGAGTGATTGCCGCTTAAACAAGTGAAACATAAGCGTTTTTCATGTACAAAGTTACGGCGAACATCGCTGCCTTGATTCATAAACGATTTACAATTTGTTATCTTATGAGCAGCAGAACAATATGCACAAGTTACTTCGCCTTTTTCTTTTCCTACTACATGGAAGGATTGCGCACCTTTATGAGCCTGTTTAGGCCTATTTTCGATACTTTCTAAACCCCTGTACCGTCCTACTAAAAATTCTCGAAACTCGTCAAATGAAGGAAGGTCTTCTGAGGAATCAGACGATATTTTTAGTTCCCAAGCCTTCCTGGTTTCTTTATCTAATTTGGTACTAGTTATGTAGATAACAAGAATGTCCCAAGATGAGACATCTATCCCTAAATTCTTTATAGAGGCTAAACAATCACAAGTGGTATTAATTAATTTCTTTATTTCACTGGCTGATTCGACTGTTAAAGACCTTTGATTGAACAAACGTTTAATAATCGAATTAATAAAAATCTTTTGTTGTTATATGTGGACTCTAATTTTCTCCAACATTCCAAGTAATTGTCTGATGTCACATTTATGTTTCTTAATAATAATTCCGCTTCGCCGGTTAAATATCCTTTCAAATAATACAACTTCTGAGCATTATCCAATCTACTATTTTTATGTATCAACCCTACGAACAAGTCTCGAAAGGTTGACCACTCGTGATATTTACCGGAAAACATAGGTATTTTAACTTCTGGTAAACGAAAGTTATTATTTTCTTTAGTACTAGACTCCTGGCTAGGGTTATGCAAGTTATCTTTTCTAATGAGATCTTTCAGAGTACTTTTAAAATTAATATATAAATCCTCAACTTCATCGTATAACCCATCTTTATAATATTTGGAACTAATTAATTCAGGCTTTTTAAATTCACTTATTATTTTGGTGTGTGTATTATAGAAAAGTTGCCATTGTTGCTCCAAACTATCTAGACGAGTCTCAAAGTATGATATCGTTAGGCGATCTTTCGAACATTTTTTAAAATTAATCAAAGCCTTTTTGATTTTAATTTTGATGTCTTCTTGGATGTCAATATATATATCCATTTTGAACACAAGTTACAATCACAGAAAAATAAGAATAAACACAAACAATACACAATAGAACAATGTGACAAACTCCAATCAAACAAGAGTGGAAGCATATAATTATTATGATAATTCATTAATGTCCACAAACAACCGCTCTTGAACTTCTTCCGAACACAAAGATCTATTTGCCAAGATCTAGTTAGTAGATTGTTATAAGTCTATAACAATAAATTCCAGGGCCAAACGAGTATAGGTTACTCGTCAGAACCATATAATAAGGTTGAAAGTACTCACAATTAATTCACTTTTGCACTCACTATGACACCACACTACTAGCGCCCTCTGCCTGTTCGCCCGTGAACTGCAACGCTCCTTGTTGCCTACCAGTAGCGCCCTCTTCTTGAACCCACTCTTGCGTCGCTGCTCCTCCAGCAGCCTGGCTCCCGGCTGCTTCCTGCACCCGGCTCCCGGCAACAGCTGCTGCACTGCACTGAAGACTCCCAATCCCGGACACCGCACTTGGTGCCCGCCGAGGGAGGGTTTGCTCTGGACAGCGATCCACTGCCCAGTAATGACGCACGCAGGGTGGATATTACCACCGCCGGAACCACTAATCACCACTCGCGACTGTATCCGGCTTCGAAGGACCATGTACGTGATCGCACGACGGTGGTCTTTTCGAGGTTGGAGAAATGAAACACTGTTTCGCGCTCCCGAATAACTGTATTGACTAATCACACAAGATATACAAGTTATCGTGCAAACAGTATTATTCTCGAAAAAAAAAGATTTTTTTTTTTGAACTTGGCTTTTTGCAAGGGTCACGTGGACCTTTCCCTGCTTCGTCGGGCTTTGGTGGGGCCAGAAGGGCCTCTCACCTAGCAAAATAAAATGGAAGTTAGGTAGTACACCTAAGGGCGTCCCATGTGGGACTCGAACCTAGGCTTAGGGCGCTACCGATTTTGAGCAAGTGGGGACTTGTCATATCTGAGAGTTATTATTATTATTAGGGATATTTAGTTTACTTGCTCCGCGCGGGCGGGTGGTTTCAAGAGACAGGGGGGAGTATTATGTTACTCTATTTCGCGGAGGTACTCACCGTCGAGTACGGGATGTCTGTGTGGGTGTGTTCTACGGTGTAAAGTTAATGTAGAATGAAGATAGGTCGGAGTATTGGGCCATAAGGGCCATATTGGCCTGGAGATTGCCCTTAGCTGCGATGAGCTTGGCATGTAATTCATTGCTTCGGTATTTTACTTTGGGGACGGGCTGCAGACATCGACTCAATTTTTATTCTGCAGAAAAGAGCTATCAGAGCCATTTATAATCTCCGCAGGCGCGATTCTCTAAGGGCCGGTCCCTTAACATCATGACGGACATTAACATCATGACGGTACCTTGTCAATATATCTACGAAAACATCATGTACGTAAGAAAAAATTTACATCATTTTAGTAAAAGAGGCGAAAGACATAATTATAGTACTAGAAATAGGGACCTATTATCTCAGCCAGGTTTCAGACTGGCTAAAGTAGACTCATCTTTCATGGGGTACTGTTTAAAATGTTACAATAAAATTCCACCCCACATACTTCAACTGAATGAAATGAAATTCAAATCTTGTATCAAACGCACACTATGCAGGCAGGCATATTATAAGTTGGGTGATTACATCGCTGATAAAAATGCTTGGCTCATTGCTGGTCCCGCTCCACAACCACAACCAATTGAATAATTAACATTTGAAAATACTGTTGGAGCAGCTGAACATTGTAAGACTATCTTTGCATTGTATAAATTCAACCTACGTTGTATTGTATAATTGCATTGCACAGGTGTGAGTACTATGTATAATAGAGCTACCATTTGCCGGTTATGTAATTGACTTGAATGGGTCCTGGCGGCTGAGAGTATGTCATGCTCACTCAGATGTCTCGCTGATGGTGGCGCGTGTCCAACACACGCGCCACCATCAGCGAGACATCTGACATCATTTAGCTCCCTTCAAAATGGTTGAGCTGAATGGTGCTAATCCATGCGTCATGCTCGTGAACGGGCGCCGTTAGTTGGGACTGGTCACCTCTTGGCGTCCTCGGCTTATTTGTAATTATTTTATTTAGAAATTATTATTTTTTTCTTCTCTTTTTACTATGGGCGCGTTTTTTTATTTTACATCGTCCTCACATTTAGTTATAATTTCAACATTATTTTTGTACTAATCTTTATGTATCAATTTAATTTAAAAGAGTGTCCATGGAGTTTCTTGCCCGTTCTTCTCCATAGGTACCTACTACGCTTTGGAATGGGCAACTAGCTTCATATTTCTAACTGACCGACTCCTTGACAATTCAAAAGTGCCTGTAAATGGTTTAATTGAAATAAATGCTTTGAGTTTGAGTTTGAGTTCGAGCAATGATGTTTGGATCGAAAAATCGCGCTAGCACGTCAAAAGTGCTAGGGCTGTAGGGGGCCGGAGTAGGCGCGAATGATGGCGCGGACGCTCTGGGGATATTGGTAACTGGCTTGGGGGCCTGTTTTGATGGCGGCGCGGGGGCGCTGAGGGGTTTTGTTAGCTGGTTTGCAAACATACCCATTGGGGGTGGTATGGAGTAGTTCATCGCCTGGGGGATGACTGATGGGGCTGCCTGGGTGGGCCTAAGAGCTGGGAACGCTTGCTCGTGGTTCAGGCGGTTCCACGGCGTGGGACGCTGCGGTCTTAGCTCATCGGGGAGAGCGCTACCCAGTGGGAATTTGGGTTGCTGATGGGTTTTAGCGCGCGGGGCTCGGGGGCACCCGCGGTAGTTCGCGGGGTGTCCGGACTGGCCGCAAAGGACGCAGCTAGGGGGCTCGGTGCACGCGGCCAAGTCCTTGGGTCGTGCACAGTCAGCTGTTGCGTGGTCGCCTAGGCACTTTACGCACCTGGCTCGCGCGAAACAGTTTCGCTGTGCATGCCCGTAGAGTTGGCAGTTGTGACACTGCCCGGGTAGTCTGTTTGGGTACGGTTTTTCAACCTGAAACCCGGTTAGTTTGCATACTGACTTGATGTTGACAATATCATGTCCGGCCTTTGTGTTTTCTAGTGCGACTAGAATCATGTCGTATGGGGCCCCGTTTCGACCGCGGTGCATGCGGTGAACTTCGATGATGGGGTATTTCTGGGCTCGGAGGTCCGCAGAAATTTCATCGATTTTGACTTCTTTAGGGATGCGTTTTATGACAACCCTAAATTGACGGTCTTCTCCAAGGGCGTAGGTTTGGAATGCCACCTTACGCTCCTTGAGTAGTTTGGTCAGCGAACGAAAGTCTGCTGAGGTAGGTACTTGGACCTTGATTCCCACAGCCGTAGGGCGGGCGTGGGTGTAACCGATACGTTCATCGGCGCAGGCCTTGGACACTGTGGTCCATAGGTCTTTGTCGTGGATGTAGAGCGGTGGTGGAATGGGGGCCTTGGGGGCCACGACGGGGGTCGGATTTGTTCCTGCCTTGGAGGAGATAGGGCGGCTCCACGCAGCGAGGGATGCTGGGGCGAGGGCCAGCTTTTTGGCGGCCTTTTTGGCCTTTCGGGCGGCGGCGGTAGAGCGCTTCCTTTTTCCTTCGACTATGGTGTAGTAGTAGTCGGAAGAAGAGGAGCGGGCAGCTTCGTGAGCTTGAGAGTTAAGAACCGGGGTGTCCAGTTCACTATCGGAGTTTGAGACGTCTTCCCATTCTTCCATCTCACAGTCACCGGTTGGTGCTGAAGGAGTTGGGGAACAGGGGCGCGTCGAGGCCTTCGGGGTGATGTTTGGGCCTGGTGAGCCAGTGGGGCTGACAGGGCTATCGGGTAGGGGAGGTAATTTGCAGTCAGCAATTTCGTTCGCATACTTCTTGTGGATGTATGGTTCGTTTATGAGAATTTCCCGGATTAAAAACAGTAAGGAACGGACGTCCATACTGAGTTTTCCAGCATTTATCGGAGAGCTATATTAGCGAATGAATTTCCCCAGGTTGGGGCCTGGGGGTGAGAGGGTTGTACAACCCTCCCTGTCTGTTCGACAGGGAGGTGGGTGTGTGGTCGTAAGTACGTCAGTGATGAGGGATTAAGTAACCCTAAGGGCTATGGATCGGGTGGCACTTGGTCGAGTATTATACCCCCTACTCACGCGTCTACTCAATCCCTGAGCAGCAGCTGGAGCCGGAAGATACACAATCACTGATTATTAACACAAAGTCAGAATTTTCACTTCTTTGTTTCGCTGGAACACTAAACAATGTCACTGATCAATGTCTACGAACAAATAAATCACTGTATTAATTACGCGCACAAGTAATTTAGTTACGCGGGCGCGAACCGGTTTCGCGCCTTTTCTAACGGCACGCTTCGATGCGTGGACACTAAGCTAACCGACGTCGACGAAAGCGCGGGAAGGGCGAGGGCGATGGGTCTTGGCGCCGCTCTGGGTCCGAGTTGGAGTGGATGTTCTTCGTTGGCTGGTGGCTAGCTTTGGTTTTCGCTGTCTTGATTTGTGTTCTGATACGGTTATATCTTAATCGTGATTTTTTGGTATTGGCGGGTGTACGTGTTACCGAAACGGAGTTCAGTCGCAGTATGCTCAAAAAAAATAAAATTCTAACAATATTTATACTTTCCGATGTAACGTAACCATAGCGCGATCTATTTCGATCCCAACGCCGTCTAGGGAAGTAAAGCTTCAACTTTTGGTCATCGACTTATTAAATCGCGCTACGGTTCCGCTCAGCATCGTAAACAGTCTATATTCCGGAAAGCATAATAAAAATCTTTGTAAGAGCGCGACCTAATCTGTCTGCAAAGCAAACATTATTGACGCTCAACCTTTGTGTCAAAAATTCCAGAATTTCCATACTGATATTCGAACGTTAGACACATGTGTGCCAGTAAGGTTCCGCAAAAAAGGTTGAATGGGGAAGGACGAAGATCAACAACCAAAAAACATTGTAGAATTAATAATTCTACAGAAGGTACTGTGTTGTATTGTATCACAGTTGTGTATACGTAGGTACTGTGTTGTATAGTTGTGTATACGTTGGTACTGTGTTGTATAGTTGTCCATCCACAATTAGCCGCTGTCTAATAGTCATATTCAGATACCACTTTCGAGGTTTACCTAAGTACTTATATGGACAATGCAGAAAAGCTAGAGAAGTATAGTAATTTAAGATGCAAAAACGTGCGAAGCTACATTTTGCACTTAGGCTTTCTTTCGACGGCCCCTAGCTACGACGCTGGCAGAGACTAGGAACCCCATGGATTGCGGAGCCCTGGGTAATTACCCAATAAAAAAGACGGTCGTGATCGTAAGCTAAATTGCACTAGTAAGTAAGTCCAAGTCTGTCGCACCCCATGGCTAGGCAAAGGTTTCCGAAGTGGACATTGATCACGAATCATGACCAACATTAGCGGGCAGAATAATAACACAGAAATGAGTTCACTTAAAACTTTAAGTAGGTACCTATGTATTAGGTACCTATACGTAGATACTAAGCACCGAGATAATTTGGAATAACCCAAAAACATTTGCTTGGTTTTTGCAGTGTTAAACACCGCGACGGTCGCACGCCGCGCGGTAGTCAGTAATAAACCAGAAATGACACAACCGACTTGCTTAGTAACTGGTTTCTTGTACCAGTTACTACTTGTACTACGGCTTGTCCAATAGTCAGCCCTCACCGGCTTGTTTGACGCCGGCATGTGATACTTCATTGCAACTAGGTTAAATACCTCTGATGGTTCCCCGAATAAAACTAAAACTAAATTCAGTGAAAAAACTCACAACTGTGTACAAACCCAAATAAATGATGATATTGTGATATTTAGTGATTAAATTGGGAAAGACATGGGCCGGTTATTATCAAATATTTGCAAGGAAAGTCAGTTACCAATTATTGTATGTCTGGCTGAAGTTATGTTGAGATAGTGACAAAGATTATTATTATTAGTTTAAATTTCCACCAGGATCATCGTCATCTGCCCGCCTTTTCCCAACTATGTTGGGGTCGGCTTCCAGTCTAACCGGATGCAGCTGAATACCAGTATTTTACATGGAGCGACTGCCTATCTGACCTCCACAACCCAGTTACTGGGCAACACGATACCCCTTGGTATTTCCACCAGGATACAACTTTGATATTAGTGATCAGTGACAGAGGAAATGTGAATCAGAGCAGTCTGCTTCATTACGATACCAAACTTTGTGAGCTAGACAGACAGATTGTTATGTTTATAGTTTGCCACAGAAAGAAAATAATTTTAGGCATAAATTAAATCGACGGCTCCTAAGTATACTGAGCCAACTAACAAATTTTGAGAATTGCACTTTCTTGTGTATTAACAATAATTCAATAATTTCCTATTTACCTGTAAAAAAAAACATATCTTTATAAATAACAAAAAAAAATAGCGTATACTAGATCAAGTATACTAATTTATTTATTTTGCACTCAGTATACTGAGTCAAATGTTTGCTACCAATATGCGCGGGGCGCGCATTTCGGTGCAAGTTCAAACTGGCTCAGTATACGGCGAAACAGCGCGGTATGCGGACGTTATTGTGTGCTTTTTGCTATCAAGAATCATAATACCCCATGGGAACGTTAGCACATTTTATTATAAACGAAACTTACCGTTTATAATTTCACTATATTTGATCTAGGACATCGTCAGGGTTATTGCTTTTCCTGGCACCAACAAACTGTTAAAAGAGGAGCAAATGAAATTGCTAGCTGTGTTTTTAAATTTATTGAACAAACAGTTATGGCAGGTATACAAGATTACCGAATCTGAATAGAATCGTTTTTTTAATGTATATGATGGCAAGTTATAAATATAAAATAAAAATTTGTCATCGTTTTCTGATTGTTGGTCACACCCAAAATGAGGGAGATAGTATGCATGTGTCAGATTAAGAGTAAGAGGACTGTATGTATAGGCAATGATACCCACATAATTAGCAAGTTGTGTCAGAATGGTTACTAGTTATTTACTGTAGTGTGTAGGGAAAGGATGTTATGAAGAAAAGCACAGAAAGACAAAAGTAGGCATTTATTTAAATTAGGCTTGTCCGTTAAATACGTTAAAGAGAAAACTAATTGTCCGTTCCAAAACTAGGTCATCATGAAGAAGAAAGACAAGAAACTCCATGGCAGCTTGTTTTAAAGTATTTTAACAACACATTTTAAAATGAGTATACATTATTTTATCACATTATTCTCTTGGACTACTTCTCAAAGTCATGGATATTTATCAACGGAATGAAACAGAACACCAATATTCTTAATTCGATTTAACACATAAGGCATAATATAACACTAAAAGAAAACATAGTTAAACAGCAACATTCAAGAATATGATTAATTAACTTACATGAACATTATAGGTAGTCCATTTTTCACAAGTTGTATCAAGAGTCCCTGGATGATATTTGGCCAGAGCTTCCGCGTTACCGCGTACCAGCTCTCTTGGGCTTACCGGCCAGAGTTTCCACTTTACAGTATACTATCTCCTAGTAGCGGTGGATCTCCTTAGCAGCTTAATATTACGACAGACATCCGAAGGCCTTTATCGTTCGACAGCTAGCATAAAGGATTCCCCCCAAACTAGGTTACAAGCTCTTTTATAGTCTTTACTAATTTCAAACCTTTCCCGCCGTTTTCGACCAATCACAGAGCGTCATAAAGTTTTGGATGAATATCTATTAACATAGCTATTAATAAACAAAACTTATGTAGTGAGACTACTTTAAAACTTAATGAGATAGTTAAGCAATATAGCTAGTGCTTATTTATAATGTTTTAAGTGAGATCCGATAAGATATTAGTATCCACCAATCATGGAGCGCCATACAGTTTTGGCTAATATCTATTAACATAGCTATTAATTAACTAAACTTATGTGGTGAGATTACTTTAAAACTTAATGAGACAGTTTAGCAATATAGCTAGTGTTTATTTATAATGTATAAGTTACATATATTAAGATATTATTATCCACCAATCACAGAGCGTCATAGTTTTGGATGGATAATTTCTTATATAAGTGATAATAACCAAATCTTATACAGTGGAATTGTTTTAAAACTTAAAAAGATAATTTAGGAATTTATTAAGTGTTTACTTGATACCTTATTGTAAAGTTGATAAAATATCAACTTCACTTGAAAGGTCTGAGAATCTTAAGAAACAACTTGGTGGTACATAGAAATTGCAATGTAAAATCTAAATTATAATAATCTATCATACTATTGATTATTATGTTATCAATTTGTAATGTTAAAATTAATAAACATTCGTTTTGAGTAGGTAAAACCGCAAATCATGACTTTCGTTCGGAATCCAGTCTTTTAAGTCGCAATATCTTTATTGTGTCTTTATAAGACTTGACTGTTAACATAAATTATCTGTTTGTTAAACATGAATTCAGGAAGTGATGATTACATTTGTATTAAATTAAAACTCTTGTTTCTCAAAACATTCATTTGCACTAAGAATAGAATGAATAAATTATGTTGAAATGAAACGTAACCTTATGTCAACGTAATCTGCCTTATGACAGCTGACGTTGTCAAGTTGCTATTTACTAAGTTCTTTCTGTTATTGTTTTACAACATCCATAAACACCAGTTGTTTTCCTATAAATATGTACAATCTAATACATGCACTAATAGAAAGACAGACGAAAGACAAAATACTATATTCGCCTGCCCAATGGTACATGGCGTTTCAATTTGCTAAAACTGACGATAAACATTATAAAGTCACCGAAGTGTCTCAAGATATTGTGATGGACTTAAAAACAATGCTTACAAAGGTCAACAACTGGAGTTTTGTCTGTGATAGATCTAAGATGCAGTGGAATAAAGTTACTGAAATAAAAATTGAGCCAGAAAATCCTTACAAATTATTTTTTTAAACTAGTTACATGGAAGATTCTTCTTATAACTGTATTGACTGTGCTAATAAACCTAAAGCAACACGTAACCAAACTGTCCCTAATATAGATTTTCGTGATCTTCGCCCAGCTTACAACAGGCCAATCCCAATAGATAAAAATAAACACAAAGATCTAACGGACATGTGCAACAAATTAGTAATATCTAAGAAATATCACTTGTTTTTTCTAGTTTAATTAAAATTGATAGCAATAGAAATGAAAGAGATTCAGAATAATTAATAATTTGTCATTTTTCTTTGTCTAGATTGATTTTTTTCGTAATTATTAAGTACTTACCTCATAAGTTAATTTTTGAGACTGATTTATTCTCAGCAATAAATACTAAGTATAAGGATATTAAGAATAGTGATTTTCTTTAAAAAGATTAAGAAAGATTACTTTTGTTTGTTTGTTTTGTATTGCTCCTAAATTATCGTGATTTCAAACAATTAATAAATAATTCTCCTATTTTACAGAAACGTGCAATTGATACAATCAATATTTTGTATTTTTATTACCTAAGACTAGACCAACTTAAGCGTTTGTTTTTATTGGTAGTATTGTTAATTTTTGTAAATTTTATAGATATCCTAAAGTTGTGTTAATGTTACCATACCATTTTAAGATATCTTCGATTAAAATATTAAACATTAAAGGCGTTTTCTATTGTTTTAACTATTTTGTACCACACTTGACTCAATTTAAGTAAGGTTCACTTTTAAAATTATGTCCATGTATAGTGAGTCAACTTATTATATTTTAACAAAATATGAATCCATGACAGACAGTATAATATATAAAAAATCCAATAAGTATGAATGAATGAATGAAATGCACCGATCCCAGCGTGGTTAAACCAGACTCGATTGCTCGAATGAACCCAAGGATTCGCACTAGTCCCTGGAGCTTCATGTTTCATGGGACTACAGAGACCATTGCATATCAAAGAGTAGACCGGGGGGCGCGGTAATGGTCAGGAAGACGTGCCCTTAGGAAAGGAAGGATTATTAGAGCCTACCAGATATGCATCCTTGAGCAAGCAATGGAATAGTGGAGAGACGGGTAATTTATCTATGGGAGGGATATTTTAACAACGTCGCCGCCAGGTTGGCTCAGGTCCAGTTGCTTTCTCGAATCTTTTCTGTGTAACTGCTATGCTGTGTTGCACGTTGCTGTTTCCAATGTCTTCATCTGAGGTCTCGCTACTATCCGTTTCTGATTTCTTGTAACTCTCGCTAGCAGCCTTCCTGATCTTGTCTCTATCTTCAGCCGTGTCCATCGAAAAGTTGATTTCCTTGTCGAAGTAAGTCATGTCTTGCTTTATGTTGTCATTCTTTTAATACCGTTGCCGCCCGGTTGGCTCAGGATTCACCGGATCTTGTGCGATCGATGGCCCTTTACGGGGCCCCGATCTGGGCGGCTGACCTGACGGCCGGAAGCATCGCAGTCCTGCGGAAGCCGCAGAGAGCGATGGCCGTCAGAGTCATCAGGGGATATCGCACGATCTCCTTCGAGGCGGCTTGCGTACTGGCCGGATCCCCGCCCTGGGACCTCGAGGCGAAAGTACTCGCGTCGCTGTACCAGTGGCGCGAGGAAGCGAGGGCGCGGGGCGAGTGGCTTATGCAGCGACATATGGAGCTGCGTCGGTCACAGCTCCGCGCAGCCCTGGTGGCGGAATGGCGGGACAGGCTTACACGCCCTACCGCTGGCCTCGCCACCATCGAGGCGGTCCGGCCAGTGCTCGAGCCCTGGCTCGGGAGGAGGCACGGCTCCCTGTCGTTTCGGGTGACGCAGGTGCTCTCGGGGCATGGTTGCTTCGGGAAGTACCTGTGCCGCATAAACAGGGAGCCGGACGCCCGGTGTCACCACTGCATCGACTGTCGGGAGGATACGGCGCGGCATACGCTGGCAGAGTGTGCCGCTTGGGAGGAGCCGCGCCGTGCCCTCATCTCAGGAGTGGGCAGTGACCTGTCGCTGCCGGCCGTGGTCGAGGCGATGGTCGGCAGCGAGGAGTCCTGGGACGCGGTGGTATCCTTCTGCGAAACAGTCGTGTCGCAGAAGGAGGCTGCGGAACGGGAGCGGGAGATCTCTTCCGCTCACCCGGCCCGCAGCAGGCGCACCGGGCGTCGGCAGAGGGCAGACAACGCCCTCTTCCGGCCCCCCTAAATGGGTCCAGGGACGGCGGACTTGGGGACGTTCGCCGCCCCCCATCACACTGGACCCGAGGTGGCGGCGCGTAGTGTTCCACGCGCGCCCCTTTCAGACGTTGTGGGGGGGGTTTAAACACCTCACCCCCCCCAGACTTGAGGTGGCCCGCAGAGGCGGGCCGGCACTAGCTGGGGATCGTGGAAGTCGCATTAGATCCCATGATCCCCGGTGCAAGTGTGGGACGGGAACACCGGGGTGGTTTTTAGTCAGTAAGAGTCTGACAGACCCCTCTGCCTACCCCAGGGCGGAGGACATCCATGAGGATTTTCCACCCCGGCAACAAAAAAAAAAAAAAAAAAGGATTCACCGGATCTTGAATGAATGATGAATGAATGAATCTTTTGGCGCGATTTAACTGCTTTTTCGACGCTTTTCTGTCACTGCTATGCTGTGTTATACGTTGCTGTTTTCAATGTCTTCGTCTGAGGTCATGATACTATCCATTTCAGGTTTTTTTGGAATTAAGTTTTTTGACGCGGTTTGAGGCAGGAGTTCGACTGGTAGAAATCGGCACGTAATAAAGAGCGCGTTCATACTTCCGTGGAGTCTACGATAATCCAAATATCGCCAAGTTGGAATCCTCAGTAAGACCAAAACATTGCGTAGACTTCGCATGTCGCAACCTATAATAACGTCTTATTCGGAATTCACCGACTGTTGACTTTCGCCTTTATTCTATCCTCTCGACCCTTTTTTTGCAGTGTGCTTGGGTACTACGGGCTACCTGAGCACTTGAAGCTCGTTTATGACAATGTCTAAAATTAGAATGGGCCTTCACAAACCGAACGATTTTGGGACACTATAATATAACACTGTACTGCACATAATATTATTATTATTGTCACACACAAGTTAGGTACACTATTGGTTTATCACACATAACTAATTAAGCCAGTATAACTAGTAGCTTAGATTGTCGGACCTAAAAATCTTTACTGGCTGCCAAATGCCAACACTTGGTATGATACCTAGGTCACCCGGTACCTGAGGCGACCCTGCGCGTGCCCGTGGCACGTTTATTGCTTGTTATTTGGCTTAAGGTCCGTACATAAATTCTATTTCCTGCACGCCGTTCTTTGTCCAAGACCCTTTTAAGCGTACGAATGAAGTCCTCTGTTGGTTAGCCTATTGTTTAAAAATTGTTTAAAAAGGCAGCTTTTTTCAAGCCGTGTCTCAACTTATTGAGGTGTTTTGACGATGATTGGTTCCTGACCAGACTGCAAGGTGGACTTTGTAGAGGACGTGAAGGTTGCTGGGTACTGATTCGTGATTAGGATGCAGCGATATGGACATCTTCTCCTCACCAGCTCGTCTCGTTAAGATATGCGGTTATGTATTTTGTTATCCTTTGTTCCTGGGAAAGATTGCTGTTAGGAAGGAAGTCATAAATATTATACAGAAATGTTGAGTAAATTCTGTCCTTACCACGGTTCACCAAAACATATGTAGCAGGGTCTCGTCGTACAGACAAGTGGACAAGCTTTTGCTTGCATGTGGTGCATTTTTTGTGAAGAGATGTATCTTGTTATGAAGGTTTAAATACAGGGTAGTTTTTTTTTGGGTTGTTACTGGAATTCAACAGAGTCGGCCTTTGACGACCGGCGGACATGGGTATAATACAACTTGATTTACGACCTTTCAAAAGGATCGGTAATTTGCTTAGCTAGTGACTTTTGTGAAGCTAAAGAGGCCAAATAATAAGTTTGTTTATGTACAGTAGTTTCTGGAAATTTAGTTGAATGTTATAACTATAAAGTACAGAAAAATCCTTAGTTAGTTAGAACAGTTATATTATCATCCCACAACTGCCCAGGGTAAATGTTGAGTGTTGAAGGATTAAGGAATAGTAAAGAGTATTAAATTGACACATACGTATTATTAGGTTAAGCGGAACTGTTCGGCAGATCCCTAAAATATATGGAAAGATATCATCAGATTAGCTTGGACGGGGTCAGGATCGTTTTTCGTATGCACTAGATTGCCCGCCTGAGGACAGAACCCGGACTAGGCCTAGGTAAAATCGCAAAGGTAGGGTTACCTTTGCGATTTTATTTAACGACACAACCACACAATAAAAACAAAAAACACTGAACAGTTTTGACGGCGCCGGCGGTCGCTCTCAACTTTAGAACATGTGGCGCGCACGCAGCGCACAGTAAATATATTTTTGGAAATTTGACGGCGGACTCTTCAACACGTCTGTTCACTTCAACGTCCACTGAACGACCATATAAAAAATCCAATAAGTAAATAAAAATATTTTTTGCCACACTTGTAAAATAATTTTTCCCCAAAACGTAGATTCAATAATGCGACGTATAAAAAGGTAAGTGGTAGTTGATCCATTTTTAATAAACAAATAATCGCCGTATACTAGTATATCTACATTATCTCATAAATTTATAAAATAATATGAAATTTATTATGTACAGATGAAAGGCTTTATTATATTTAATTCACTATGATTAGTTATTTTTTCTTGGTTGTATTAACAATTTAAATACATATAACCATTCGATCTTCTTATCGCCTTCCTGTAAAATTATTAGAAGTATAGTAGACTCAGTATACTTAGGAGCCGTCGAAATATAATGTTATTATTTAATATGACATTAAACAATAACAATTGTCATGTCATTGACACTAACAAGTATTTTAGTAAATATTTACATGTGACAAAATAGTTAACTCCCGGAGGCACTGCCGAAGGTTTTTAAAAAGAAAAATCATAGAGTGGTCGCGAAGATGTTTTAATGCAGACTGAACTAGCTCTAATACAAATCTTAATACTAAGTCCTTATACTCCTTATCTCTACGGATGCGAGTCGCCGGGTGTTAGACATACCATCCCGGCGCTACCACGAATGCTGCATCAGCTTAGGCCGCCCAAGGCGCGTACCAACTAACACGCTGTTATAATGTTAGGGGTTGATACAGCATGTATAACTCCTCCCCCCATAAGTTCGAAATTATCGGAGGGATGATTCTCATTGTGATGATTATTGTCACTCCGATCATTTCGGCAGAAACAATTTTTTATGGTTCTTCCATATTTACGAGCTATGAATACACAAATGGTTAAGACTATTATTATATATAATACTAGTGCCGACGCTAACACTTTTAATATTTATTAACTTTTCACAGTCGTTTTTCACTTCACTTTTACTAACTTCTAATAAGTTGTTTAGGTGTTGCAGATTTATTAAATCACTGGTGTCCAAGTTGATGGGCTTCCGTTGTAGGTGTGGCTCGATGGCGGTTACATCAGGGAGATTGACGATTGGTAATTTCGAAGAGTTAATATTACTTGTGGTAGTATTATTTGATTTCAGGGTAACTTTACCAATCTTGACATCGCAGTGTCCGTCCAAGGTAAGAGAGTTAGTACCTTTTATTTTTTCTTTCGCTATCTCGCTATTGCAGATTTCTGATAGTATGCTTTCGGCTTTACTATAAATAATCCAACGTCTTTTTCCCACAGATTCTATTTTGAGAGTATGAATTTCGACTGGTACAGGATTACAGGAGCTTGTGTTATGAGAGAATCTCATTAATGCGGTTATACAGGTATCTTCCATTGGCAGCTGGGACTCGTCCTCGTAGCACAGGAACTTCGCGTCCTGGAGTTCGTTTCTAGCCTTGCAGCTAGGAGAGCGAGACTATTTTGGACCCTTTTGCTAAGAGGTAGGGGTATTTGGGAATAATGATTGTGGTCTGGTTAAAATGATTGGTAATAGGTATTGAGATTGCCCTGTAGTAAGTATATATTTTATTTTTAATTATAGGTATTTCTAAAATGAACGTTATTTGACTTCCCTTCGAATAAACTTTTATTTCAATACACTGTTCCAGCTTAACTAGGTTATCATAGCTTACTGGGTATACAAGTTTATTAGATCTTTCTATGGATTTTAATGATTTAAACAATTCATCAGACTTTATTAAAGACTGGTGTAATATTTTTAATTTACTGAATGTGACGGAAGTTTCAATCTCATTCAGTCGACTGTATAATAGTTAGAAATTGTGTTAAAATAGATTATAGATGTTCACAAAATTATGTATCGCAATGTTGATGCTAGTTTGATTAACTAATTTTGTCATTTCCCAAATTTCTTGTTCTATTTGAATAAAATTATTCTTAGTAGAATTCGTTATTTTAACTAAAGCATTTGAAATTTCAGTTATTAACGTTACCTTGTTTGTTAATGTATCTTGACGTGTTTTAATATTATTGATCATATAATCATATCTGGTAGCGTCGTCATTGTCTAGGTTGCCGGTAATAATCTTAATAATAGATCCTAGAGGATTCAGAATTCCACTTTTAATCCTCATTGATGGGGCTAACTGCTTTAATTTTTCGATGCTATTGTTCATAACGTAATCCGTTTGGAGTTTTACATCAAGCAGCTGATAATTCAAGGTTTCATTGCCCAAATGTCACTATATGTACTCATTAAAGTTTGCATATCTTTGAATATTAAATTCTAAATCCTTATGAATCATACTTAAGTCTAATACCTTAATAATAGTCCACTTATTATAACTTACGCTAGCTTGACCTTGTTTCAGAATCAATACGCCAGGATTCTTATATATCCTTTGAAGTTGAAGGGTGTGTATCCTGGTGGTCAGGGCCAGGAGCATGAGGAGGAACCTGTGGAAGTCGTTTAATGTCCTTAAGTGTCACTTTTGTGTCACGATTATTTATTCTAACAGGACAAATGTTCCTAACTATTTCACCCGATACTTGTGCTTTTTGAAAACGAGGTTTATCTTTATACTACGTCTAATGTTCACTCCTTTTATGACTACAGTGTCTTTTTCGCGTATATCGAATGATGTTCCGCCACCGCGTTTTTCTTTGACCTTTTCCTTGTTTGCTATTATTTTATCCGTTAAGTATTGGTAGAGATATTTAGTTCGCTTCATGTGATCGCTTACTAATTGTTGCGTATATTGTTTATTGAAGTTAACTGCAAAGGTGCTATTCGAATCAGTGTATCCAAAGACAACTTCAAAGGGAGTAAGACCTGTTGTTGAATGTATAGTTAGGTTGTAGGACATAACGGCTTAAGTCATTACGTCGGCAGCATCAGTAATTAGTTGTTCATATTTTGCGATACGATATATTTCTAAGATGGTTGAGTGAAAACGCTCTATTAAACCCATAAAATTGAGGTTATGTACCGCACCTATATGCAAATTGATTTTATAAAATTGTAGTGTTTCTTTAAGCAAGGTATTGTTAAATTCGGTTCCAGGATCGGCATTTATCTGGTTTGGTACGCCATAGAATGAGAAAAATTTAATTAATGCACGGATTACTTCAGGGGTGGATCGGTTTGAGAGTATGAACGCCTGTCCTAATTAACTAAAAGCGTCTATTATCGTCAAAAAGTATTTCCCTTGTATTGAGAAAAGGTCTATGAATATTTCAGCAAAGGGTTTTGTTTGTGTTTATGTTAATTGTAACACCGGCTTCAAGGGCTTACGATCATATTTTAGTTTTTTACAGGTTTCACATGAATTAATTACAGTAGCAATATTTATGTCCATATTTATCCAGAAGTAGTTTCGCTTTATTTTCATGAGGGTTTCTTTAATGCCGCGATGACTGGTTTTACCCTGATGGTACGTAAGTACGACTGAATGTTGCTCGCCTTCGTCCTCCACGCACGTGGACTCCTATTCGGAGTCAATGGGTACTGACCGGATATAATTCTTTTCGTGCATTCGTAAATTTTAACAGTATCCTTTTTAAAAAGTTTAATAACAGCGTCTGTAAACTGATTACGGTGTATTTGATCCTCAAAATAAAAAAGATATTTTATTTTAGGTTTTATGTATTCTAGAAGAAATCTTTTTACTAGCTCTGGGTTATCTACAGGTAAGTGTATCTCATAATTTTTTTGTTTTTCTCGTGATGTATCTTTTACTGATTTCTGTTCCAGGTAAAAACAAGAACTTGATAGGGCTTCATGTCTACAGCTTCATCTAGAATAGGGATGCCATCTGTATCAATATCTTGTGCCGAGTGTATTGTTTCAGGTAATGAATCTGCTGTAAGGGTGAAGGGTAAGATGCTCGGACTGGATAAGAAGACGTAATGTCTGAAGGTGACGGGGCGGTCAACTATAACATTGCTGATTTTTTAAATGATAAATTTTGAAGTTTATTATATATTGACATTTGTTTGTAATTAATATTTGACTACATTTTGCACTGACTCTAATTTTATATGAAACTGACATTAATTTAATTCATTAATAACATATAAACATTTTGTACGCCGAGTGAGGCAAAACATGTTGGTCCGGTAAAATAAATGTTTCCATCTACATGTGCATATTCATGTATCATGTTACACATGTTTGAACAAATAAATTTATCTTTATCTTTATCTTTAAGAGTCTGATATTGCTATTGGACTGTCAGGTCTTTCAGTATCACCTACGTTACCCTGTAAGGATGTTTTATTATCTTCATTGGTAAGTACATTTAATTTTATACGGGACAGCGGTCTGCGTTGCTATTTTGGCTACCCTTCTTGTATATTATGTCGAAATCAAATTCAGCTAACCTAAGTTTCCACCTAGTTAGCTTACTATTCGGCTCTTTGATTGAATTAAGCCACGATAATGGTCGATGATCTGTATATACAGTGAATCTGCGTCCATACAAGTATGGACGGAAATGTTTTGCTGCCCACACTATGGCTAGCAATTCCTTCTCTACGGTACTATAACGAGTTTTAGCATCATTTAATGTCCGACAGTCGTATGCAACGGGTTTTTCATTTGAAATTTTTTGCAGCCGCCATCTTGCTTTTTAATTTTGACCTCACTATCGGATTTAACACCCCCGAAAACCATGAAAAAGATACCCATGATGAAAATGTGAATATTTTCGCAGCCGCCATCTTGCTTTTTAAATTTGACCTCACTATCGCCTTTAACACCCCCGAAAACCATGAACACGACACCCATGATGAAAAATCTGAACATTTTCGCAGCCGCCATCTTGCTTTTTAATGTTGACTTCACTATCGGATTTAACACCCCCGAAAACCATGAAAACGACGCCCATGATGAAAAATCTGAAATTTTTTGTAGCCGCCATCTTGCTTTTAGATTTGACCTCAATATCGGCTTTAACACCCCCGAAAACCATGAAAACGACGCCCATGATGAAAAATCTGAAATTTTTTGTAGCCGCCATCTTGCTTTTAGATTTGACCTCAATATCGGCTTTAACACCCCCGAAACCATGAACACGACACCCATGGTGCAAAATCTGAACATTTTCGCAGCCGCCATCTTGCTTTTTAATTTTGTCCTCACTATCGGATTTAACACCCCCGAAAACCATGAAAACGATACCCATGATGAAAAATCTGAAATTTTTTGTAGCCGCCATCTTGCTTTTTAGATTTGACCTCACTATCAGCTTTAACACCCCCGAAAACCATGAACACGACACCCATGATGAAAAATCCGAACATTTTCGCAGCCGCCATCTTGCTCTTTAATTTTGACCTCACTATCGAATTAAACATCCCCGAAAACCACGAAAACGATACCCATGATGAAAAATCTGAAATTTTTTGGAGCCGCCATCTTGTTTTTTTAGATTTGACCTCACTATTGGCTATAACACCCCCGAAAACCATGAAAACGACACACAAATGATGAAAAATGTTTGTAGCCGCCATTTTGGATTTTGATATAAAGGTGGTAAAACCAAATTTTTGTTTGTCGCGCATTTAAAAATAAAAAACGGGAAATTAAAAAAAAAAAACTCAACTTGATGTTAATTCACCCGATTCTCGTAGCCATAGTAACCACCCGCGCCGAAGTGAATCGGCTAGGTGAAGTGAGCCAGTAAGCGCGACGCGCAAGTGTCGTGATCTTATCACTTCACTCGATTCTCGTTGCCATGGCAACATCACTTCACTTGGGCCGGATGAGGTGAGCCTAGCCGCCCGCCGGCTGGTGCGCGCGCTGCGCGAGTGTCAGTTGAACAGTTGAATTTTTTATAATATTGATGACGGTGATTTTATGAATATTATTTTATTATTGGCAGCGCGTTGGCCGGTATAAATTTACCTACCTAAAATAAAATATTAGAAAGGTACTTATTAAATAATCCGCACGTTTTTTATTCAAATGGCTCATGTACACAGACACACACAACGTTTAGTTAGGTTTCCAGATAGTTTGTGCATAAATTCTATGGTCCGTCAGCCAGGCACACTTTTAGCACTTGATCACTTGACGCACTCGGTTATCTCTTTTCATTGAATAGATTTGGTTTAATAACAACGCTGAATAACGTCGCAAAGTCTTTAGTCGACTCAATCCACTATCGCTTCTTCAAAACACATCGCGGTTGGGTCACGGGATTGCGTTTATTTAATCAGTTAAAACACATCGCGATTGGGTCATGGGATTGCGTTAATTTAATCAGTTAACTGATTATGATCAATAGAATAAGCATAAAAATATTATTAAAATCTCGATTATGATTGTAAATGTAATCCTTGGTCCATCCCTAGTATCAGGTGGGATGACACTAACAGTTCACTCCACGTTCACTTCACTTAAGTTTTCACGGTGAGAAGGTTACAGAATAGCACTGCAGATTTTGTCATCTAAATCATTAAGGTTCTAGGCCATGTTTAGTAATTTTGTGTCCCAAGTAAAGTACCTCCTTTCTCAGAAACTCGCATTTGTCTAGTGTCACTTTAAGGTTGTTTTTTCTAAGGCGATCAAATGTTTTTCTTAACTTTTCAATGTGTTCCTGTAAACTATTCGAATATATTATTACGTCATCTAAATAAACGAGGCAATGGATACCTTGCAAGCCTTTCAGCACGTTATCCATTGCGCGTTGGAAAGTTGCAGGTGCAGTTTTAAGCCCAAACGGCATGCGGGAAAACTCAAAATGTCCAGATGGGGTAGTAAACGCAGTTTTGGGTCTGTCTTGTTTGTCTATTTCAATCTGGTGATATCCACTAGTAAGGTGCTAAAGTAAGTTGACTTTCCTAGCTTATCAAATAAGTCATTAATATTTGGGAAGGGATACTTGTCATCTGTCGTTATGTCTTTTAAACGGCGATAGTCTATAACTATTCTGAATTTATGCTCACCCGAGGCATCCACTTTCTTTGGAACTAGGTGCACGGGGGCACTCCATGGCGAAAATGACTCTTGAATTATATTATCATCTAATAATTTGTCAACTTGTTTTTGTATTTCAGCGTTTTGTGACGGTGGATGTCGGTAAGGTCTAGTAAAAATAGGCTCTTCGTTTGTTGTTCGGATTCGGTGCTTTACCTGGTTTGTGAAATGTTCGCAGTAAAAAATATCCCTATATTCAAAACAAAGTTTTTCTATAGCTTCGCGTTCTTCTAAGTTAGTGTGATCTAATCGCAATTTTGCTAAATTTTGTTTTAGTAATTCGTCAATGTCATAGTTATTCAGTAACTCATCCAATGTTACGTTTATTTCACAGATATTGATGTCATTAAGTTTAGTTGTAGTCAGTGGCTTAGTAAATGTAATAGTCACGCTATTTTGTAAAGAATTTTGAATAACAGTTGTCGCAAAATAATTTATGCATGTAACTATAGCGCTAGGCATACGTACGTCAAAACCGAAATTTTTAAAATCAATAATTGCGTCACTATTATTAAGGTCAGTCGGTAATTTTACTAGCGTCTCAGTTCGAGGGTCTAAAGTGATTTCACATGTGAGATTGTATACTATAGGTATTACTGTATCTCGTGTTCGTAAGATTTGCGTCTTCATATCTCGCTTATCCCTATTAACATTGTCGTATATGTTTTTTTGCCATTTTCTTTTTATTTCATTAATCACTCTTAAAAAGTCCCTTGTTTTAGTGGAGTCAAGAACATTTATTAAAATTTTGTTGATTTTTGACAATCTAATTTCTATATGAAAAAAAAATTGCAATTCGAACTTTGAGACGCTCAAGAGAGCGTCTCAAAGTTAAAAAATAAAATGTTGCTGATTTTCACATCCGACAATGTTAATAGGGATAGGCGATCTATTGTTGCATCTAACATTTTTAATAGATCAGAACCTATTAATCCGTCGTATCGGCTATCGACATCGTAAACATAGAACTTCTGTTTGAGCAAACTTTTGAAGGTTTCCAGTAAGGGTACGTATATAACTTGGTCGTGTGAGCTACGTGCATGGGTGCTAATAACTTCAAATGGTTCGTTATATCTGTAGGCAGAAAAGTATTGATCGACTTTTCCTGGACTAATAAAACTTCTTGTACTTCCGGTGTCAATCATTAGGCGGGCATCAATTTCCGGAACCGATTACCACAATCGGTTTATACTATTGCAATTTAAATTGATTACTTCGGGTGGTCGTTTCCCGAGGCTATTACAGGAAAATTTACGTATTCTTCTTGGTTTGTAAGCTCGTTGGACACCGGCTCCATATTATCTATGTAGAGATTATTGTCATAGGCGCGGTGTTCGTAACTTTCGGTGTTTAAATTATTTTCACAGTCTACGTAATCAGGTTGAAAATCCTGGTCTTGGAATGTGTGCGATTCATTATTATTATTATACGAGTAAAACGTATTGTTATTATTGGAGATATTTGTAATCATATTATTTCTAAGGGGAAGGGCAGTGCGCATAGAAACATCAGCATCTTGTGATTGGGGTAAATTACGTTGTGGTTGATGTTGCGGCGGTATACCGAATTTGAATTGTTGGTTTGATGGATTAAAATTGGGTCTATTCTGTGCGTTATTAAGTTGAGGTCTAAATCTTTGTTGAGGTACAATACCAAACTTGAAATTGTTCTGGTTCTGTGGATTGCCTGAAATGTACACTGGTTTAAAACCTTGACGCGGTTGCATACCTGGTTTAAAGTTTGGTTTGGTACACCAGATCTATAGTTGTTATTAAAACCAGACCTAAAATTATTTTGGGGCGAATGCGAAACTTCAAACTTGAAGTTTTGGTTAACCGGATAGCCGAAATTATTTAAGGCTGGTACATTAGGTTTTATTGGAGGCTGGAATTTAAAACCTTGAGAGTTAGTAGTCGAAGGATGCTGGGCTGACTTTGTATTATTTTTATTTTTTTGCGTTATACTGAAATTGAAAATCCGAAACCTCTTCCACGACGACACTGAGCGCACTTTCTAAGCTTGTACAATTTCTAAGTCTTACAATTCTGATTAAATCTTCCGGTAGATTATATAAAAACACATTAAGAGACAAGTTAGTGTAAATCACCATTTTTGCAACTTTCATTTTCTCGCTAGCAAGTAAATTGACCTTGGAGAACAGAGTGCTGCGTACTTGTTGGATTCTGTTACAGAATTCCAGATAAGTTTCATTTGTTTTAATTTTTAAATTTTCTAGGTCAATAGCCACGCAGTCCTCTGATCTGGGGTCGCCAAAATCTTGAATAAAAATATATTTCAGTTGGTCCCATGTAATTATATCCTCCCATTCACTTAATAGAGCCACTGCTCTACCGCACAATCTACTAGTGATAGCATGGAAATAATAAGTTGACTGAACAGCATTATTGGGGCCGTTAAAGTTTCTAAAAATATATTCACTTTTCTTTATAAACAAATTTAAGATATTTTTGTCGCCATCAAACTTAGGAATTAAACTTAAAATATCTTTAGGGATCATTTGGAAAGCTGCTCCGACTTGATCCGGCATTTTTATCAACTATTTAATCAACTTACTTTACTATATATTTATTAAAATCAATCACCACAATATTAAAACACTTATGTTATAAAACTTCACTTAAAAATAGGCCTGCCAATTTCGTGCAGAAGTCAAATAACTTGCAACGATTTAAGTTTAGAGTTACGCAATTAAGTCCTACAGGAGCAACACAGGAAATAACCAGGAAAAGACAGGATAGTAAAAAGGTCTACTTACAGTCTGCTCGATTCCATGCCTACCCGTAGAGCTGCTCGTGCCGTGGACAGAAACCCTTCGGCGCCAGATGGATTAAACTTATTTATTTGGTTCGTGGATACCCGCGACCGCGCGCGAAACCGTGTTTTGTGTACGCGAACACAGCTTTTAGACAGCGGATATCCTACCGGCTGCGCCAGTTATCTCCCGGAGGCACTGCCGAAGGTTTTCAAAAAGAAAAATCATAGAGTGGTCGCGAAGATGTTTTAATGCAGACTGAACTAGCTCTAATACAAATCTTAATACTAAGTCCTTATACTCCTTATCTCTACGGATGCGTGTCGCCGGGTGTTAGACATAACATCCCGGCGCTACCGCGAATGCTGCATCAGCTTATACCAACTAACACGCTGTTATAACGTTAGGGGTTGATACGGCATGTATAACTAAATACAATTGTATTTACCAATACGTTTAAAAAAACAAATAGCCTTATCGCTATACCATTTTTCATCGATTTATCAGCCAAGAAATTGGCTAGTAAAACTGTTGCTTCTATTGAGCAATTAACTGACATTTTCATTGATTCAGCCAATAATTTGGCTACAAAATCTGACATTAATTTGAATTAGAAAATGAGACAATAGAGAAAACCTCTTGCATAATTAATGGAGATAATTTAAATTTTAGTATAAATCATCAAAATGTCAGAATAAGTTCTAACACAGTAAACCTGGTGCACCAAAATATTTAAGTTGTTGAAAAAAGACATTGAAATTGAGTTATTCATGAACTGTAACAACATTTATATTTTGTGTATTACAGAACATAGATTAAAAAGCCATCAGTTCATGTTTAATTTCAGTAATGACCTGCAGGGCTAACATGACACACGCGACAATTACTCACTCTCGCGTGAGTAATTTTTGTCTATTTCTGTCAATTTTCTCGTTTTCTGACAGCGCTGCCATACAAAATACTCGACTCGTTCTGTCAAACTCGATATTTTCTCGACAAACCCTAACATAGCACCTAAGTTATCTCGTATTTTGACAATTCAACACGAGATAATCTTTGATTCTGCTGTCATTTACTCGTCCTCGATTTTGACGACGAGAAGAGTAGACAAAATTATAATACAAAAAAATATGGCATTCATGGGGACTGGTGACAGAAATGAAAACTTAAAACTTTGGAATAACATATATAAGTATATATACGCGTATACATGTACGTACACAGGCCGCTCCGCGACGCCAGTCTGATGCACACGTTACATTAGCATGTCGGTGACTTGGGTAGCATGTTGGTGCCGCAGTCTGCATGTCGGTGACGTGGTTAGGATGTCGGTGACGCGGTGTGCATGTTGGTGACGCAAATTGCATGTCAACAAGTGCTTTCAGAATGTCGGTGACGCGGTTATCACGGCGTAAGTCGATTGGCATTTCGTAAATCTGCTAGCATTTCGGTGACGCTGTTAGCATGTCGTTGACTCTGCCAGCACGTCGGGCACGCTGCTAGCAGGTAGGGCACGCTGTTAGCATGTCGGTGACTCGGTTAGCGTGTTGGTGACGCATTGAGCATATTGATGACGCATTGAGCATTTCCGGTACTCTGTTAGCATGTCGGTGACTCGGTTAGCGTGTTGGTGATGCATTGAGCATATTCATGACGCATTGAGCATGTCGGTGACTCGGTTAGCATGTCGGTGACTCGGTTAGCGTGTTGGTGACGCATTGAGCATGTCGGTGACTCAGTTAGCATGTTGGTGACGCAGATTGCATATTCAAGGGATGCTGTTCATATGTCGGTGACGCGGCTAGGATGTAGGTGACGTGGTTAGTATGTTGGTGACGCGGTTAACATATTGGTGACGCGAACCCACAGGTTTTTCCCCTAACAAAAATGGCTCACTCATTTTCGTTTCCGTCATTTTGTATTTTAATTTCGGCATGCCATAGAAAAATATTAAATATTAATAAAAAAATCGGTTACACAAAAAATTACAACATAAATTAATAGAGGTGGATGTAAAATCATTATAGTACATACTAATTCCATGCGTAAAATTTATCGAATGAGCCATGTTGCTAAAATAAAAATGATTTGTTTTTAATAATTTGCTACATCGGTTTCTCGTCGCGAGATAAAGAACTGTCAAAGTGCCTTTCTCGAGTTTACTCACGCTTAGCGGTCATGTTAGGCATTCGGATGACGTCAGAATCGTAGACAAATTTCGACAAATCGAGAAAGAGAGCGTTCTCGCGCTTGTCATGTTAGCCCTGCAGGTTGGTAGTTCTTTCAGCAGAGAAAATGCAATACACGGTGGCTCATTGATACAGTTAACTAATAACTTAAATTCAAAGAATAACGTTCTTTGAATTTAAGTTATTAGTTAACTGTATCAATGAGGTATCGTGAGCCTCTCTGTTGAGCGGACTATTGAAATTGATTGTGTGGAGTTGGAGCGGCTTGTTGTATTGAGCGTGTAACGGCCTCCGTCATCGATTTATGATTGCTTTGAGAGTATCATGGATGATGTGTTATAAAAACTTGGTAAATTAGGAAAAAATATAATTGTAGGTGGTGATTTTAAGTCATGTTATTAGAGGACTCGTCGATGTGCCTAAAAATTAAAAAAATATTTCAGTCATATAACCATGATCGTTTATTTTTAGAGCCTACTATAACAACCGCCACCTCAGCTACATGTTTAGATAATATACATATTTACTAACATATTACATATTACTAAACAAATTATAAGCCAACTGGATTCTGACCACTGTGTTCAGCTGATTAGATTTAGTAATCAAGATAGAAAAGTGGCTAAGAGAGATATCACTGTAGTGCAAAAACTACCGGTCGCTTGGAAAGCTTTAAAAACAAACTTAATAGTCAGTTAGCCTACTTGCCTTAAAGTGATGATCCTAATCAACTGTTCCTTTTTTTCCTTGTATTGTAAAGAATTTAACTCAACATTTATACCCAAGCAGATCTCAGTTAAAGGTTCTGCAACCTTCAGTGAATGGGCTAACTAGAGGGATATTTAATAGTAGAATCAAACTTTTTGTTCTTTAAGAAAAAATAAATTATAATAAAAGTAAAGAATTTTATCAATATGTTAAGAACTAGTCCAAATTATTTAAACAAGTTTGTAGCGAAGCTAAGAGTCAATATTTAAGTTCAAAAATTAAAAAGTCAAAATAAAATAAAAACGACTTGGGAAATTATAAACATGGAGACTGGAAGAGATAGGCGCAGGCTTGCGGACGGTGAGCAATGCGTAGCTCACCGTCCGGTAAGGACCAGGCCCGGAATGACGGCGCGATGTATTCCACGCGCGCCTCAGAGATGTCGTCAGAACAAGTATAGGGGTCCACTAGGGCCGATGCTTGCCGGGGTCGCGGGAAGGTACAATAGGGTTACCGAGGCCCCTGGCAACACAGGCAACGGAAGGAATACGGGTGGGTTTTAGTCAGTAAGAGTCTGACACACCCTCCCGCTCCGCCCAGAGCGGGAGAAGTTATTTGATAATTTCCCACCAAAAAAAAAAGCCTTAATATTAACAATACAGTTATTAAAACGGATTTAGAAATAGATATTCCAGTCTCAACCATTAAATCTTTGAATTCATCACCCACTGTTGCCGAGTCCATATTGACAGAAAATGTTGATATTTGTAACCATGAATTTAAACTATGTTAGTGCTCGGGATATTATTAAAACTTTCAATACACTCAATGTTAAAAAAACAGCTGATCTATGGAGAAATTCTGTAGAGGTTGCAAAATGCATAATTAACACTGTAGCGCCTGAATTGGCAATTATTTTTAATAAATGTATTGACTGTGGTGTAATTCCTGACTTAATATACTAATAATAATAATAATAATCAGCCTTTTTATTCGGACAATAGATATTTACATTACAATTACGTTTCTTACACTACTGCACTGTTATACATTACACAATTAATAATACATTTATATTATTATATTATTTTACACAATAAAAAAATCGCGTATTTGGTGCTTCTTTATTCTCTGTAAGTCCGTTTGCCAGTTGGCAAAGGTCTCCTCCAACCTATTCCATTCTGATCTCTCTCTGTGGCTACTCTAATCTATGTTATGTCTGCAACCTGCCTGATTTCTTCCCATCTTTTTGTTGTCTACCTCTTTTCGCTGTATGCTGACGACGCCGCGTACATTACCACCTCGCTAAATGCAAAGTACGCGGCGGTCAAGATGCAGCGCGCCCTCGACATGCTCCCTGAGTGGCTGTCGAAGTGGCGGCTCTCGGTTAACGTGGGTAAGACGCAGGCGCTGGTCACCGGTTCTGCGCCCCTCCCACCACCCTTGAAACTACAGGGAGCCGACGTCGAATGGTCGCCCCGGGTCAAGTACCTGGGTGTCACTATCGACCGTCGGCTCACGATGGGGACGCACGTCCGCGAGGTTGCCGCACGAGGTAGGGTCGCCCGCAACCTCCTTAGACCGGTGCTCTCGTCCCGAATCCCGGTGCGCGTCAAAATGGGCGTGTACAAATTGTACGTACGCCCCATTTTGACGTACGCCGCCCCGGCATGGTTCGCCCTCTCGAGCGAGATGAACCGAAAGCTGCTCCGCGCGCATCAACATCTGGCGCTGCGGACCATAGTGGACGCCCCTCGTTTCGTGAGGAACGATATAATCCAAAGGGACCTCGGGATCGAGAGCCTGGACGAGTTTGTGAGGCGCCTCGCGAAGGGAATGTTCGCGCATGCCTACGCATCTGCTTGGCCCCACGTCAAGAAGATAGCGCCATGGCACACGCGCCCCCCCCCCGACGCGAGACCCCTACCCCGCGACCTGGTAGCGGACGACTGACCCCATCGCACCGGACTGGACGCCTCGAGTAAGCTGCATCCAGGTTACACGCGGCTTACTCGAATCAATAGCACTCTACAGATAAAATACTCGTACATCTATTGCGTGGCGTGTGCTAAGTTAATATAGGCGCGTCACGTAATTAGCACAGACACTCACTACTCAACAGGCATCTAACTCACACACATACGCTTAGCGCGGGCTGTGCGGTATGTGTAGATACTGGGCGGTGTTACGCAATACAATGCCGCTCACACACACACGACAGTTCCTTAGCCCGGACCGTAATCGGCTTGATCTGAAAGCGGGGCGGGCGGGAACTATACACCTATACCGTAGGAGCGTCGAGTCGGCACCTACGTCGCTGGTCGCCTTCACTGGGCCTCCCCTGGGTAACCGGGGGTCTCACCTGGCGGGGGTTGACCGCCGTGGTGTCGTGAAGAAAGCGGCGCTAACAGTATTAGCGTCGTGATGCGCCTACAGTAATCACAATAGCAATCACTCACATGGGCGCGTTATTATTAAACGCTCCCAATCATCTAGGCGTCATAAATAAAAAATTACCAACACCACGAGGGGCCCGTATTTACGGGCCAACGCATGGCTTCCGCGGACGGGGGGCGATGCCCCCCTGCGGGGGTTTCTTGCGGTTCTATGTTTGTTGTCTCTTTTTTGTAATCCCTAAGTTTTATCGTTATGGAATTGGCTATTTGGACTGTTTGGTATAGGGTAGGTTTTGTATTCATCATATTATTTCTTGGTCTTGGTTTTTTTGGTGGAGTTGTCAACAGTTCTGCTCGAATCATTCGATGGTTGGTATTGAAGTTGAGATAGTTTATCACTTTCATGTTCGAGAAGTATCTATTTTTATTAGTCATTATGAAATCTATTCCTTTTTTGTTTTCCCGTCTGGTGATTTCCAGGTTCACGTTTTACTTTCTTTCTTCTTGAACAAAGTGTTTAGGACTCAAGCCATTCTCCTGTGCAAAGTTTAGAAGCTTCTCTCCGTTTCTGCTTCTGGCCTTTTTTCCATATACGAATGGTCCCAGGACTGTGTCATCTACTGGTTGTCGTTCACCAATTTTGCCATTGAAGTCTCCTATCACAACAAGGTTTTTGTGAGTATGGTCTTGGATTGTTTTATTTATCTCTAGGTAGAATGAGTCTATTGATTCTGTATCGGATTGTTCCGTAGGCGAGTATATTTGTATGATGGACCATGGATCTTTGTACCCCGGTAGCTTAAGATTAATCACTGCTATGCGCTCTCATACAAAAAAAAAGCTCTCCACATAATTTGTGAGGTGTTTTTGGATAATAAAACCAACCCCATGATGACCTGGGGTCGTTCCTACATGGTATAGAAAGAAGTCAGGGTAGGAAATAATTATTTCTCCCATTCGCCTTACTTCACTCAGACCGACGATGTCCCATTTGATCTGTTTTAAAGCATACGTATGTCAATTCTGTAAGGTTTTCGTCGTTTCTAAGTGTAAGTACATTGAGGGCTGCAACATAGATTTTTGATTTTCTGTTTTCACACTTTTTTTCCTGTGTTGTTGGAGGGTTGTGGTCTCTATCCTCCACGAGGACCAGTCGGCTTGGGGGAGATTGTGTTATTCCTTTTGTTTGGTTTTCGTTATTTGGTTGGCTTCTCCGTTTGCCGGTTGTTAATTGCTATTGGTTTTTAAGTGTGAGGGTGTCAGTGAGAGAGTTTGGTCGCATCAAATCGAAGGCGTTTGTCCAGTTCGTTTTATTAGGACTTATCATTTGTTGCGTTTTAGGTTTAGGGGTTGGTGTCGACTGTGGTGAGGTAGATAGTTCTCTTTTCCTTTTGTCGGAGTTGGGTCCTTTAACTACTAGTTTATCATAATTCAGAAAAGCAATATTTCCGTTTTTCTTCTCCTCTAGTAGTTGTGGTAGCAAAGCCTTTCTCTTTTCTATAACTTCCCTAGAATAGTCTTCCGATATATAGATTCCCTTTAAACTTTTTTTATTCATTATAATTTTAACTTTTTTCCACCCGTTATAATAAATAAATGAGAATAGCACTGGTCCATGTTTGTTCTCGACTTTATTTTTTCCTAGACGGTATAGTCACTTCATTTTCTTCCACAGATATATTTAAGTCTCTTTTAAAGATCTCCTTAACGGTTTGGAATAGCTCTAATATCGACTTTTCGCTCTCTTCCAATCCATAAATAACGACGTAGTTACTTTCTCCTCTTTTTTTAAATATTAAATCTCGTTCTCCAGGTTACAATTTTTTTGTTTTAATTTTTCATTTTCTTCAATCAAAGGAGTTAGTTTTTCATCTATCTTATCCATTATATTCTTCGTAAGAGATTATTTTAGATCATTTGTCTGTTTCTGCATTTCTATCTTCATTTTATCAAATAATAATTGAAATTGCTCATCCATGTTGTCGAATGGAATTGTGTGAAACGAAACGTAAATTATTTGTTTGTGATGGCAACACGCAAGTTAGTTGTCAGCCTAGCCGACGGATAGTTCAGGTATTGTTGTTTATTTTACCGGCTGTCTAGTTGACGTTAAAATAGATGATGTCGTTTATTCTAATCTCAATTTTGGATGTATGAGCTTCACTTTTAATGAGTGAATCTTGAGAATGTTCAAGGATTATTTCTTCTATGTCTTCCGGTGTTGTTTTGTTGATGTGTGTAGCACTACGGTTCCCAAAGTGTAACTTTTAACTATTTTTAATAAGTTTTTTATTGACAACGAACAGCACAGACATGTTGGCACTTCAAAGACCGGAAACGGACCAATTCCTGACTTAATGCAGAGTAGTAAAGTAATACCTTTGTATAAACCGTGCAGCACATCAGACCCCTCAAACTTTAGACCAATTTCTGTGCTTACCACCTTTATTAAAATATTTTAAAAATTTATGCTAGTTCAATTGCTAAAACATTTTAACGTTTTGACCGCCACAGTCAAGTACAGGTGACAAACCAAAATGGAAAAATTCGTAGCTTGACGCCGAGGGCACGTTTTTGCTTTTTTGACGTGGCGGTCAAAGGGTTAATAAACATAAATTATTAAACAGTAAACAATTCGGTTTCACAAAGGGTCGATCGACTACCGATGCTGGTGTGGAACTTCTTGTACATATTTTTGAGGCTTGGGAGAAATCACATGATGCCCTAGGTATTTTTTGTGACTGATCTAAGGCTTTCGATTGTGTTTTTCATGATGCAATTGTCAGGATATTGCATCACTATGGTGTTAGAAACACTGCCTTGGATCTTCTTATTTGGATAATAGGATCCAAACAGTGGACCATAACGGTAAGCAATCGCCGGATTCTATTGTCACTATGGGAGTTCCGCAGGGCTCAATTCTTGGTCCTTTCTTATTTCTCTTATATATTAATGACCTACCTTGCCTTATAAAGAACAGTCATGAAATAGTGTTATTTGCAGACGACACATCACTTTTATTTAAGCTTAAATGACAACAGACAGTTACTAACGATGTAAATAATGCAGAGAGCATTATTTACATCGTTAGTAAAATATCATTAAAATAAACATCGTTAAAATAGTACATTGGTTTAGTGTTAATAATTTACTTTTGAATGAGAAAAAGACCAAATGTATTAGATTTCTGACACCTAACGTTAAGCAGGTAAAAAGCAATGTAAATGGGGCGGAGTTGGATCTTGTGGATACCATTGCGTTCTTAGGTATTACTTTGGACTCGAAGCTACAGTGGGGCCCACATATAACCAAATTGTTGAAGCGGCTAAGCTCTACAGCCAACGTGGTGTATAAAATCCGTCATTTGCCTGATGTAGAAACAGCTCGATTAGTATATTTTATTTATTTCCATAGTGTAATGTCGTACGGCATTTTGCTGTTGGGAAATGCAGCCGGCATTCAGGCTATATGTGTGCTGCAGAAACGTTCCATTCGTGCCATTCGAGCAATTTATAACCTAAGTTGTAGGCATTCACTAAGGGATACATTTAAGGATAGAAACATAATGACAGTCGCATCTCAATATGTATATGAGAACCTGATTTATGTAAAAAAGAATATTAACCTCTTAAGCCCCGCGAGACACCGATTCGGTGACAAACAATAGGAAATCAATTGTGTCTCATTAGCTGTCCTTGACCAATTAATCTATATTCTAAACATAGTGATATGCATAGCATAAATACTAGAAACAAAGACTTACTTATTCTGCCCAAGAATACGCTCCAAAACATTAGTAAATACGTTTTTACAACAAACTCCCAAGCCATGTTAAAGAACTGAGCCTCAATAAATTTAAATCATTTAGTAAACAGAAACTCTGTCAAAAAGGTTTCTATAAAGTTAAGTGTCTTAGAATTAATATTGACATTTTTATTTTTATTGACATTTATGTGAGGACTATGTGGACCATATATTTTTAAATTTTTCTTTTTCTCAGGTAGACTTAACTTAGTTTTAATTTAATTTAGTTTATGTTAATATTCATCTTGTAATTTGGTTACCTATGTAAATAAATATATTTTTTTTTTTCTAAATGCCCTTTCTTTGGTTTTGTTCGTCGAGTCGTTGAGCTCATTAAGTTCTTAGTTGAGCTTTACGGTTACTGACAAATGCGTGCACTGACTGGACAGGTCCACTCAAATCTGTATGGTTCTTTCCTCAAAATACCATCTCCGACACCAATTTACATGGTCCTCAAATGATCTGACCAAGATTATTTACTCATCGACATTGATGATTTTTTTATAATTATATACAATGACATGAATATTAACTTTTTGAAGTATTAATTTTTTTTCTAAATTATTGTGAATGTGAAGACTATGTGGGTTATTGTTTTTATTTTTCTCTCAGTTAGTATTAATCTTGGTCTGGCAGTTTGAGTCATTTAAGCGGCCTACTCAAATGTACTTTCTTTGGTATTGTTCGTCGAATCGTTGAGCTCCATAAGTTCTGAGTTGAGCTGCACGATTACTGACAAATGCGTGCACTGACTGGATAGGTCCACTCAATCTGTGTGGTTCTTTCCTTAAAAGACCATTTCAGACACCAATCTACATGATCTTCACATGATCTGACCAAGATTATGTCTCGACTTTAAAAGAGAGTATTTTTTTTTTGTGGATGGGAAATTATCAAATAATTTCTCCCGCTCTGGGCGGATCGGGAGGGTGTGTCAGACTCTTACTGACTAAAACCCACCCGTATTCCTTCCGTTGCCTGTGTTGCGGGGGCCTCGGTGACCCATAAGTACCTTCCCGCGACAAAAGAGAGTATGACCTCTGAGTTTGTTTCGGCCTTTCTTCTCAGAGTAGTCAGATAGGAAACGCCGAGCTCATCTAGTTATTTTTAAAATATGATTGACGTGTAAAAGTGTTTAAACCTACTTACAGAAAATAAAATAATTTCAATTCAAAATCATTTTATTTCATTTCATTTTATTAAATGTGACCATTTATAAATGACAGCTAGCACATGTCAGATTACTCCAGTGAAGTATTAATTCGACTTTAAATACAAAATGACAGTGACAGTTTCATACTATTCCGAGTTGAAATCTCTAAGTACCTACATAAAAGATGAACATTGTTGTAAGACATATGCCAACATTTTATTACAATCTCCAGTTTTCCATTTTGGAAGGCGATGGTGTTTGTGATACAATGATTTTTCATTAGTACAGACACCACCGACACACTTATTTCTGGAATGTTCTATTTTCACTTGGAAAATTGTTTTTGTGAACCGTTAATGTATTTTTTCTGAAATAAAAATTATTATTATTATTATGTCGTTTATTTATTTTTTAACATATAAAATATATTTTTAAATATTTCATAGAAAAGATATAAAAAAAACGTTTAAAAATATAAAAAAATAGTGGTGCGCCGGTGTCGGGAGCAGGGTACAAGCTACCGGTGGTTAGGGCTCCAGAGATAGGAACCTCCTCACAATGCGAGCCGTATCGAGGAGTACTGCCTTCTGAATCAGGCCCTTGATCCAACCGCCTGACGAGAGCCTCGAGAAATGTTCGTTGTGGCTTTCGGTCATCAGGCCAGTGGCCGTTATGACAATCGGCACAATGACAGCCGAGTTCACATTCCACATGTCAACAACCTCGTGTGCTAAGTCAAGATATTTTATTTGTTTTTCTTTCTCAGCTTTCACGAGGTTTTCGTCATGTGGAATGGTAACATCGACTATCATTGCGCGGCGCGCTAATCTTTCTATCACCACTATATCAGGCTTATTGGCGACAATAGTCCTGTCAGTAACGATAGGCCGATCCCAGTACAACGTGACATGGTCATTTTCGAGAACTGAGTCGGGCACATACTTGTAATACGGTATCTCAGAGTTAACAAGTTTATATTTCAAAGCAAGTTGCTGGTGAATAATCCTAGTCACTTGGTTATGTCTGTGCAACTCGCCGTTAGCCGAACGAGAACTACCAGAGATAATATGTCTGATAGACTCACCCGGACGGTGGCATGCCCGACACACGTCAACCGTCCCGTCCTTCATAATATGTCTCCGGTAGTTATTCGTCAAGATAACTTCGTCCATAGGTCTTTGCATTTAAAAAGCCTCGACCCCCGCACTTCCGCGGGATGTAGAGCCTCATCACCGATGATCGTGGGTGATGCATCGGATCAACAGTATACGGACCCTCCTATCCAGGGCGTCGAGTTCGATCTGAGTCCATTTGAGTATGCCGAAAGAGTACATCAAAACCGGCATGACCCAACCATTGAAGGCGCGCACCTTGTTTTCGCCTGAAAAAAAACTAATTAATAATAAATAATTTATAATTCGATTTTTTTCAGGCGATAACAAGGTGCGTTTTTTTGGTTGCCTGAAGAAGGTTCAGACGACCAAAACAAAAACAAATTTTTGATACCTTGGGTAACAACATTGTGATTTTCGTAGGGATCTCATTTTTTTTGAGAATAAAATATTATAGTCTTTGCTACTCGCTGTAATCAAAATAATATATTCTATACGTGAAAGTATTTTTAAAATCACTTAAGTAGTTTTTGAGTTTTTTGTATGTGGCGGCATCTACAGCGCCACATACAAAAAAACTACGCATCACACTGACGTCACGCAAAATCCTGCATCGCGCAAGCAGAGTTTACCGCGCAACTAGCATATATACAACATCCCGACATCAACCGTCGGGCAGTTGCCCACCAGACACGACACCCGTCTGGACGGAGGATCCTCCCTTTTCTATGGAGGATGAGTGAACTTTACACCCTGTTCCTCATGCCTCTATACTGGTGACCCCGAATATGAACGTCAGCGCAGCCTTCGTGCAACTACTTCAGCGTGACGTCATCATCAACACTTCCTCAAGCTCTCGAGCGGCGAGTCACACAGCCAGCCAGCACCCACGGCTTCAACGGGTATCCCGAACACCAGCATGCAGCAGCCGCGCATACCTGGTCATCACCCTAAGCCTCATCAGCAACCTTGGCACAGCACACTGCACTTTCGGCCGGTTAACAAGCAGAGCTCTTCAACGCTCTCCTGGTCGACGCCAGCAGTCAGCCCTCAACCCGGTGCTGTACCACATCCGACTCACTGGAGTATACCGCAGCGCCACCCCGACTCACTGGGGCATCACCGCAGACAGTTCCGACCCACCGCGAACTATGCGACAACCGGTTCCGATCCACTGGAACCCCACCTGGCACTGGCAAGCATCGCAAGATACATGACTCAGCCCACTATCGACCTCCGGTCTCCGGAGGGGAGTGATGTGGCGGCATCTACAGCGCCACATACGAACTACGCATCACACTGACGTCACGCAAAATCCTGCATCGCGCAAGCAGAGTTTACCACGCAACTAGCATATATACAACATCCCGACATCAACCGTCGGGCAGTTGCCCACCAGACACGACACCCGTCTGGTCGGAGGATCCTCCCTTTTCTATGGAGGATGAGTGAACTTTACACCCTGTTCCTCATGCCTCTATAAGTTTATCCATTACAAACAAACAAACAAACAAACAAGCTGGTTACGTAAATGCCCTCATCTTCCCTCGATACCGGGTTTTGTATCTAATTATTCTGATCACTCAAACCAAAATGATGGTGTTGTGGTGTATACTAAGGTAGAGTTACAGTTCCTTTTAGAAAAGCCTATACTCGCTGATGCAAATTGTCTTATAATCAAATTTAAAAATGAGGTGGCGCTTATCGCTGTATATAGGTCACCTTCAAATAGGAATATTCACCACTTTATTACCAGTCTCGATGTTATCCTCAATTCATTAAATAATTTTAGAACCGTTATTTTGGTTGGAGATATCAACATAAATATAGCACCAAATTGGGTTGATTCGAACTCAGACATGTACCTAAATGCTGTTGCGTCACATGCCATGTTGCCGGCTCATGTTTTCCCGACACGCAACGATAGTTGCATTGACCACGTTATGTTAAAATCAAATAAACCAGCTATTACCTTAGTTCTTGACTCTCTAATTACTGATCATGCTCCTGTTGTAGTTTTCTGTAATTTGAAATTAGATATCCCTAAATCACCTTCCCGGCAGCATCGTGTAAACATTAATGCTTGCGTAGTTGCTCTTGAGAATGTTGACTTTACTCCCGTTATGAGTTGTCAGGATGCTGAAACTGCTGCATCCACCATGGTCAAAATTGTTTCCTCAATTGTAGATGAAAATAGTCGTGATTCTGTTGTCCCGAACCGAAAACGCATTATTAAGCCATGGATCACACCTGGGCTTCTTAGGTGTATTCGAAACCGGGACAACATGTACCGCAAAATGAGGAGGGATGCTGAAAATACTACTTTAAAAGTAACCTACAATCGATATAAAAAATTTTGCAACAATCTGTTAAAGAAATTAAAACGAGAATATGAACGACATGAATTTGAAAAACATCGCAAGAACCCGAAAGCTACCTGGAATCTCATCAAAACTATCTCCAACCTTCAAAAAAGTGAGTCCTCTGCCAGTGAGTTATTATCGCTTACTCCAGATCCAACTAAATCACTTGACTCTGTCAACGACTTCTTTGCAAATGTGGGACCAAAACTGGCCGCTAAAATTTTTAACTCCCCAAACTATACCTCTAGCAACACCTCTGACTCTGGCAGTTTTGATGTCCACCCTAACTCGATGGCTATTTTTGGCACGGACAACGAAGAGATAGATTATCTTATTCGTGGCCTTCGACTAACTAGTGCTGCGGGTTGGGATGGCATCCCCGCAAATGTAATCTATAGTGCTAGAAACACACTTGTCCCAGTTATCTGCCACGTGTTCAACCTTGCCCTTACATCTGGAATATTCCCAACGGTGTTCAAAAAGGCTGTTGTGCACCCTATTCACAAGAGTGGAGACAGAGACAGTGTCAATAACTACAGACCCATATCTGTATTATCAATTCTATCTAAGCTCCTCGAAAAAGTAATTAATAAACGTCTGCTGGATTACCTTAACTCACAAAATATACTCGCAAATAACCAATATGGATTCAGGTCAGGCAAAAACACAGAGGATGCCATATTAGAATTAATAGGTTCAGTAGCTCAAAACCTTAACAGCAAGGATAAATCTATCGCTATCTTCCTTGATCTTTCTAAAGCCTTTGACACTGTCTCTGTCCCCCTTCTACTCAAAAAACTGGAAAAGATTGGTATACGAGGCCTACCGCTTAATCTATTTAAGAGTTACCTCAGTGGTCGCTCGCAAATAGTCAGGATAAGCAACCACACCAGCAAAGAAGCATTCCTCTCCTATGGAGTACCACAAGGTAGTGTCTTAGGACCTACCCTTTTCTTGGTTTACATAAACGAGCTCTGTAAACTTGATCTAAGAAACTCCAAAGTAATTGCTTACGCTGATGACACTGTTATCCTGGTTCGAGGCAGTGACTGGAACGAAGCTCGGCTTCAGGCAGAGTCAGCCTTGCGAGTGACTATGAGATGGCTGACACAGAATTTGCTCACCCTCAACTTGGATAAAACCAGATTTATCACTTTTAGTCCAAGGAAAGCGTCACAGCCAGCCCCACCCTTCCGTCTGACTGCTCATGCGTGCCATACAACTAGGACTGACATCTGTGACTGTCCTGAAGTTAAGCGCACGGACTCAATAAAATATCTTGGAGTCTGGGTCGACAGCGAGTTGACGTGGAGTGAGCAGATCAAATCACTGGTATCTAGGGTTAGAAAATTAATTTTTGTTTTTAAAAATCTAAGGACCTCCGCCAATTTCTCTACCCTGAGAACTGTGTACTTTGCTCTTGCTCATTCCATTTTAACGTACTGTATTTCGGCTTGGGGTGGTGCTGGTAAATGTCTTCTGCTGCGTTTGGAGAGGGCGCAGAGGGCTGTTCTTAAGGTTATGGCCTTCAAACCCTATCGCTTCCCTACCTGCGAATTGTACACGATATGGAGGCTACCTACGGTAAGGCACTCTTTTGCGCTAAGTACAATGTTGCGTAAACATTCCAACTTGTCTTTTGACCCAGAGTTTAGAAAACATAAACGCCGAACGGACAGAGTTTGCCCGACACCAGCCGTTAAATTAGAAATTGTCCGCCGCCAGTTCATTTTCTTCAGTCCCGTGCTTTATAATAGAATAAATAAAGTTCTAACAATTTATCCATGTACTCTCCGGGATTGCAAAAGGAAAATTGATCAATGGCTTCATAATCTCACATACGAAGAGTTGGAGAATCTAGTTAAACCCTAAATATCTTTCTTCCTCAGACATGCACACCATATACACGTAGCGAGGAGTGTGCTCGTGGGGAGGTTCCACAAACACACTCTACACTTACACCCCACAGACACGCACTACACTCACATACAACACTCCCGCATGCACAACTTAACTAACACTTAGGTACCTATTTAATTTTTTATTATTTACTACTTTAATTGTTTATTACTTATAAATTTTACTATTTTATTTGTTTTCTCTGTACTGGAACGCTGTGTCTCCCTCTTGGAGGTGGGCGTTAATAGCTGCGACACAGTTTCGTAACTAATGTGGCTATTTACGTACGCAATCAATTTGTAAAATGTGTTTTTGTTCCAATAAAGATTTATTATTATAAACAAACAAAATTCTTTATAATATTATTAGTATAGATGACCCGAGTATATAATATTCTAATAAAAGAAGTTTCAAAATGTCCACTCCGTACAACTCCTGAAAGGTCGAGATGAGAGCCAGTACAGTCAGTCAATCACAGCAGTTGACATGCATTTGACAATTTATTAGCTTTTAGTGTTGATTTTCGTTCCAGAATTAAAATCAATATAATTATGTAAAACACGATCTAGAAATTGAAGAAGCCAAGTTGCATCGGGGTTACGGTAAATACCATAAAAGCTAGCGTACGCAGGTCAATCTTAGACGAAAAGTGAAGTATCCGAAGTGTAAGTACATACATTTTGTAGGTACCATTACACATAATTGCCCTGGAAGAGACTATGGACCGGGACAGTATAATGTGCCTTCTGTTCGTGCATGTGGGGCGGCGCGGCTCGTGGCCGGGTTTTCCGCGCGGCCCGCATGCCCCGTACAGCACGCAAGTCAGTGTAGTAGCGCAACGATTATGTGAGCGGGGCCACACGTGGCTGTTTGGCAACCATGTGCCGACAACCCACGCTCTATCCAAGTGACTGCTTCATAAACTTGAAACAGACAGCTGAACACCTCACATTAATATTAGATAGGTAGGACGTACATTCATAGGTAAAAGTATTAAGTACTTATCGAAAAGTTATGTTAAGTTTGTGTTAAAAGTTGCTGTCTCAAATCAAAATCGAAATATTTTATTTCACATAAACCTACATGGGCATAAGTGCCCATGTAGGTTTATGTGAAATAAAATATTTCATAAGTGAAACGACAGAAGCTAGGCGAGCCTACAAGAAACTCCACGGTTACTCTTTTAAAAACAATTGGCTTTTACAATGTTTATAGGTACCTATGGGAGGACATTGTAGGCCTGTCAAGAAGTACCAGGTTCTTAACAAAAAATAAATGGTCTACAAATCTAGTCTATTAAGCCTACAACGTTCTCACGTTCACAAAATATAAAAGAAAAATATTAATAGAATAATAAAAACCTATTTAAACTAAATTACATGTTTGCCATGACAACTGTAACAAGTTTTATATATCCTGTCCACCTAACAAATAGTTTGATATCAAAATTCGGTTTATAATTTGATTTGATGTCAAATAATGAAAATGTTACGTCAACAAAGTAAGTTAAAAAAAAATGTACATCGTAATATGGGAGCAGTTAATAGACATTTACATAGTTATGCCGTTTATTACCACCACCAGGGAAGCCACATGTACAGAAGGAATTATGGCCAAACTTCCGTGTTTTCAATGTAGTCTTTAATCTTATAATATCTATGCGTTTTTAATCAGATTGATGTGGGTTGTAAACTTTCCATCAATAAGTTCTGTAACCGACTTTGGCAACTTGTTATAAAAGCGGATACTGTTGATAACAAATGATTTGCTTGTTTTTGTTAATCTAAATTTGGGTATCACAATTTAATGTTTACTACGTGTATTTATATTAGGGAAAACACTTCTTATTTTGAAAAGACCTAAGTTTTTGTGAACATACAAAATATTTTATTATAGTCTGCACAGCAACTCATAACTTCAACGAATCGAGTGATCCGTGAGTAGCGATGTTAGCGGCGGCGGCCGCGGCGGTCGTTCCGCTGCGCACGCGGCGCGCGGCGGCTGCGCTGGGCTTTCCCGCGCATTCCTTGACATACAATCGCGGTCGCGGATATTTGCATCACTGCACGCCAACTGGGCAGCTTATTTTGTTCGTTACATAACTGCAGCCAGAACAACGGTCCATAAGAAGTATAACAACTAAGTATTCTGGTTCTCGCTTGATGGTGTATTAACTGGTGGTGTAGAAAGGTAAGAAACATCTTTTCAAGGACTAGGAAGAAAAATTGAAGCGCATAGTAAGTAGGTCGCCCCACTCGTCCGTCATGTTGTAGCTTCAATAAAGACAAACATATTGCAAATGAAGTCATTATCCATTAAAAACACTAGTAACACTTTATACTTTGGAATCTCCCAAATTGTCGCAGTGGTAAGAAAACACCGCACTAACGTCATACGTCAGATCACCTTGAGCTGTTTCTTAGTAGACACTGAACAATGAATATCGGTCAGTAGGTACACTTTACTCCATTTATTTATTATAACATTACAAAAACAACTACCATCCCATCACCCTTTCGTTATTTCGATAAAAACGTTTTCACTTTGTAGTGTTTGTTTTTCTCCAATGTAAGTAAGTACCTATCGTCAGACACCAGCTACAAAAGGGCAACGAAACACTAAACATGAAATTTAGTTTCTAGTATACATTTTTCGCATTATTATGAAACTTCTGTGTATTCTCATGATCTGTCAATTGTATGAAACCCAACCAAAAGCTACAACGATCTCAATTAGATTTAATTAAAATTGCTATAAAGATTAAACTTTCCTGTTTCATCTGCAAGGCAGTGTAAACGGAAAGTACGGCTCGCCCACATATATATAAGACACGTATCGCAGGAAAACCAGTCACACTGTCGCATCCGCGATAACTCCATCATGATTCGCGTTGCCTGCCTCCTGATGCTGACGGCGTGCGCCCTCGCAGCGCCCACCATCCAGCTCCGCGCCACCGAGCTGCCACGACCCGACCTCGCAGGGCTCCACTATGACGACAGGTCAGAGGACCTGCTCAGCGGGACCCTGTGGAAGTTCAAAAGGAATGCACCAACTGAGCGTACTGACAGTGATCATGTCAGCAGAAAAAAGTTCATTGTGAAGTTACTCTGCCGGAAGGACGACAAGTGTGCGCACACGCAAGTATACGAGTTTGACCTGATGCGAGTGGAGCCGAGCGTAAGCGGAAAAGGAGTTTATTACTGACGCGGACTGGTTCAAGTGAGCGGCGCGCGGCGGTGGCGACCCAGCGGGCCGTCAGGACTCCTGTGGTGACGTGTGCGTGACTGTGCGTGAGTGCCGCGCGTCCGATGGATATGAAGAACAACATGCATGGAAACATACGCTAGACGGAGGGCGCACCACCAATTGACCAAAGAAAAAGTATTATCGGTGCCAGTTTAGTTAATAGGAAGTGACTCTGTAGTTATTACTTGATAACTGGACAAAAGTGCATTAGGATTAAGAGTGCTATTCACGCCTGTTGAGATACAACGTCATGTACCGCGTCGTTAGCGGCTTGAAAGGGGAGGCCTATTCTGTACCGGTGAGCACCCGGATACTATTCTGTACCGGTGAGCACTCGGATACTATTCTGTACCGGTGAGCACTCGGATACTATTCTGTACCGGTGAGCACCCGGATACTATTCTGTACCGGTGAGCACCCGATACTATTAAATCTTCTCCGCCCCTGTGAACTTACTGCTGGGCATGTACTTACACTTACCTTCGCCTTGTGAACATGGCAAAAATTCTGAAAGCCTAAAATTTGAGTTTTAAGTATGTTAATTTAAAATATTTAAACTAGTTACATTATGTAAATATAAATGTTTTAAACATAGGTAGGTACATACTGAAATACATTTTTGTTTTTACCAAGCTACTTGTTTTTTTTACTTTACTATTTTAATGATATTAGTCAACTCTACTCAATCACTTCTATACAGTTAGCTACTTAAGACTATAAATATCTCAAACTGCTGCACGATCCTCCGTTATATCCAAAATACTGCAGCATTCATTTTGAAATAAATGATTAAATGGTAAAGTTGAGGATTAATGTTAAGTACTGTTTGACGAAAACACGATTCCAGAAAATTTTCTCGACAGAAAAAAATATAAAGTTTCCTCCAAAACGAACAAAACGCTAGTATTTAAAAAAATACTTCAAATGAATAAAGGTTCATAGTTTTTATTTACATAACCAAATTACAAGATTCATAATTATATAATTAATTAATAAAAATAACAAAATGATATCCTATCTTAACTAAAACTATACACAAACAAAAAGGCGGAAGAGCTCATTGGGCATCAAAAAATTCGTCCGCATCGCTGTCAATGGGAAAAGTGCCCGAAAGGCTGGCAGCATTGCCACGTTGGATGGCAATGCTGATTCTTTGGGCTAGAAAAAGGCCAGCCCTCTGGTCACGTGAAGACTCTACCAACCTTTTGGCGATATCCCGAAATACTCGATGGGCACTCGGACCCCGAGGCCCTAGTGTCTCAACCCCAAACGGCTCAAACATATAGCTCCCAATAAGGTTGTTATATTTGCGCCGTTTGAGGTTTTCTGCTCCTGCAGCAGCCGCCCCAGCACAGCCCGCCGTGCTAGGAAGATGAGAAGGCGCGAGAGTGTCGACACAGGTTGCATCCCACACCAAAGGCCTACCCAACTTCCACGGCATTATGGTCATTCCATCTGGTCTCTTCCCATCATCACGTGCCAAGCCATTGGGTTCTAAAACAGCTGGCACCCCGGTGGTGACAAGAGCCCAACGGATGATGTTGTTAATGCTGGCGTGCCGTGCCATTCGACCAGCACTCTTACTGCAGGATAGGCCAGGATGTCCGAGGCAGTCGACTCCTTCACCGCATTGACAGCGATGTGGAGCCCCGCAAGGAGCGCCCAGACGCAAACATGTAGCGAGCCGGAATGTGGTGTCACCCAGCATGGTGCCTATGTTGGGTGACGGTAGCGCCTGAAGCCAAAGGCCCGACTCCCATTCACCCACAGCCAGCAGGCGGGCACGCTCAGCAGTATTGGTGGACGTATTAATGAGTTTATTCCGTACCAACCTGCAGAGAGGCTCATCCCACTGTCTCTGGGAAGATGGGTTCTCGGGCTGAACCGTATCCGGGCAAGCCATTTTCCAGGCGTTCACCGCATCGGTCAAACACGGCACTTCAGAGTCAACCTGAGAAGGAGCTAAGATTTTTGTGGTTAACTTTTCGGTGCTGTGGACCGAGGACAGGAACGCCGGTAGGCTTACACTTGAAATTTTGCGGACGCCGAGCCCAACAAAACGAATGGGTAGTGTGGCTTGCAGCCACGCGCGGTCGTCCAATGCCACATTTAAAATGGATGTGAGAGTACTTCGAATAATATGATCAATTTTGTCTAAAAGGTGTGGCTGCTTCCATAAAGTGGAAGAGCGGAGAAAATACATAAAATTTGGACCGAAACAGCAATATCTGATAAGAGTGAATGCCGAGTGTAAATTAATTTTAGAAAGTCTATCCGAAATATCGTTAAAATGTTTAATTTTTTCCTCGACGAATGATGAAAAACTGTCTTCTTAAATTGGAGAACCTAGGAGGTGTAGTGAACTTTTTTCCAAAACTTTACCTGGGGCTATTGAATTGAATTTTTGTATGGTCGATTGTCTGTCGGTATTGTCACAAAGGTAAATTTCGCATTTGGAGTAGTTGAGGTCAATGCCAATGGATTGGAACTGCTGCTTTAGTAATTGAAGATCTTTTAGAACGGTGTCTACGTCACCTCCTAGTGTTCCATCATCTAAATACCACACATTAAATTTTGAATTTAGTTGTTGTATTATGGGATGGATAGCCAAACTGAAAATGACTGGCCCGAGAGGATCACCTTGTTGGCATCCGACTGCAGATTCCAAAACGTTGTCTTTATATAATAATTTTGAAGGGTGCCTGTAGCACTGTAACATTAAGCTATAAATTTGTGGTAACTCCTTTTTTACTTCAGCCAACAATGTGTCCCTGTTAACAGAGTTGAAGGCGTTCTTGACGTCAACCTTGAGGATGACCTCACCTTTATTGGCATTCAAAAAACTGGAAAGGGCATGTACGGCAGCCTCGCAGCCCCCTTTGGATCCAAAGCCAAGCTGTAGGGGCTGGAATTTGTTACTTAGAGTGTCGCTGTACAATTTGCAGCATATTTTGGCTGCCGTACGCCTGTAGGTGCACCAGACGGCAATGTGACGAATGCCGCCGTCCCTCTTGCGCAGGGCACATAAGTTGGCCCCATACAAGACATCAACGACGGCATTATTCACACTGCCGTTGAGCATCAGGTTAATTAGAGCTGCAAGCTCCTTCAAAAGCGACTCACCAGCTTCCCCGGCGCCTGAACTCAATAAATCTTTTAAATGCTGAGGAGTCAGGCCGTCGAGGCCGCCGGCGGAACCACTTCGGAAGGAGCTCACGGCTACAGTCAGCTGGGGGGCAGTAACATTAAGAGGATTTGAATCCGGATCGGGAGGGAGAGGGGGGTCGGGGAAGGTGAGGCCATCCGCAGGCGCTGGATGTTTACTCTCCAGGGCTGAAAGAGTTTCTGGAGAGTAGGGCGCCACCACATCACTACTGAACAGGAGCCTGGCCGCTCCTCTGATGTCACCTTCACTTAATTTGGATTCTACATGTGAGCATAAGCCTTTTCGTGAAAGGTTATTGGATGAATTTTGGATCTAAAATAAGGGTAGTTTTTCATTGTTTTTGTTGGACAGTCATAAGTAATTTATTGATTTATTTAACAGGTACGCAGCTACAGGAAAATGAGGTTCTTAAAAATCATGAAGGATGCGCTATGTCTTGCCAGAAAGCGTACAAATAGAAAGAATTTGAATGAATTTAAAAAACATAAAAATCAGAACATGTCATGCAGCTTAATGATGTCGAAGAAATACAAACAAACACCGGCCAAGTGCGTGTCGACCACGCGCGGTGAAAGGCTCCGTCGTCGGGGAGTCGGGATGAATTTATCCCAAAAACAAACTTTACATTGTAGTTGAAAAACATGTTCTCCCATACATCGATATATGCCACGGTCAATTCTCCAACTGCAAATTTAAGTTGGTCGACTATTACTCGTTAACCGCAAGCGGATGCTTTAATCGAAAAGTGGTGTTCACAGACCCGCAATATTTTTGAACGGCCTATTCAAGGATACCCCATACAAAAAAAAAATCTTCCCTACATTGGTTGCTACTGAGAAATTCCTAATATAAAAACCCTATATCACTTTGCCCGACCCGGGAATCCAATCCAGGACCTCGTGCTCAGCAGTAGTGCTTGCTACCACTAGACCGACGAGGCAGTCACGATGTTAACTGTGTACAGATGTCTCAGCATCCAAATGTTTTACGTATTTGTTCTCTATCTGTTTTTTTGGGAAATAAAGATATTATTATATTATAACTTTGTTTTTGGACAAAGTTCGCGGAGGGTCCCTGGGTTACCGAGGTACTTTGCCCTATGGCGACCACCGGGTAGTTTAGTGGCACATGAGCTACTGTCTCGTCGTCCTCCATGCAGGTCCTGCAAAGCGGACTGTCTGTGACTCTCAAAGAGGTGTTTGTTAAGTGACCCGTGGCCAGTTATAGCTGCTGTAACAGTGCGCAGCTGTGGGTACGCTAGTCGGAGAACCTGTTGCGTGAGGCGGCCATCAATTGTAGGGTGTGCTTACTTGGCCTGCACTCACCTTGGTCCGACCATAGTTTGAGATGGTGCCTTTCCTTCCTAGAGTGCGTAAGTTCCCGAAAGAGAGTGGCACGATGGGTTCAGGTCCCACTGGTGCCATGCTCGACCCCCTTCTGGCAAGTGCATCGGCTGCATCGTTGCCTAGCGAACCGCTTTTAATTCATTAAATGGTTATATTGTTGAGGCTACCCACCTGGTTGAGGCGCTGGTGGTACATTAGCCCAGAGTCAACTGTGTGACAGCATAGCGCTTGCAGGACAGCCATGCTGTCCGAGAGTATACGGATCGAGTGGTCCTTAACTTCCCTGGCCATGATGGCTGAAGCGGCCAGAGAAATACCCATGCACTCGGCTTGCAACACTTTTTTTTTTTTTGAGGGTGGGAAATCATCACATAACTTCTCCCGCTCTGGGCGGAGCGGGAGGGTGTGTCAGACTCTTACTGACTAAAACCCACCCGTATTCCTTCCTGTTGCCTGTGTTGCGGGGGCCTCGTGACCCATAAGTACCTTCCCGCGACCCCGGGGCTTGGAACACTGTGTTATGGACCCCCAATGGTGTGGCTATGCGTATGTTGAAGTCCTCCGAGAAGATTCCAGTAGCTGTGCCACTGCAAATTAACACATATTTTTAGTATAATTTAGTAGTAAATTATATGTACATATGTTCTAATTTGTAGTATAAAAAAATAATGGAAAAACTATAAGTATAATTTCGGTAATACACCACATTTTATGGGGCTCCTCAATCCTGACGCTCTCTATGAAATATATTATGTGCGTAGCTTCTAGTGGTTGATAAAATCGGATAACAGTGACATGAATATTTAGTAGAATTTTCTACTAAATATTGGTGTAATCGAACGTCCTATACATTCAGTATTTCAAAAGATATTAATAATTTAAACATTCCTTAACAATTTAGTATATAAATAATTAAAACTATGATCATAAACAGAGTTTTATTTACACATGAATCATTCTTCATTAATCAGTACATGAATAATGTACACAACATATTAAACACAAAGAATAAAAAATAAACTAAAAAAGGATTAACCCAAATGGCCTTTTTAAGGGTTCCGTAGTAAACAAGGAACACTTATAGTTTCGCCATGTCCGTCTGTCTGTCTTGTCTGTCTGTCCCCGGCGTAGCTCTGTGTGCGCTCAGATCGCCTCATCTGGACAAGCTCTTAGTACTAGAAAGCTGTAATTTGGCATAGGTATACGTATATATGGAGACCAGTGGTGGCCCAGTAGTAACGGCCGCGACTTACGAGTTGTAGGTCGTAGGTTCGAACCCGGACGGGTAAAATGTGTGTAAATTATTTCATCACCACTGCTCTCAAAACGGTGAAGGAAAACATAGTGAGGAAACCGGCATGTCCTAGAACCAAACATTCGCAGACATGTGACATCTACAAACCCGCACTGGGCCCGCGTGGTGGATTACGGCCCACTCCCTCTCACAGAAAGGAGGCCTGTGTCCCAGCAGTTGGAACATTATAGGCTGATTATGTATGTACGTATACATATATATTAATCTCGCCGACAAAGTGGAAAAATAAAATCAAGAAAAAAATGTTTTTTTTTGTGGATCTGCTTTGCACGTAATGTGGGGATGATATTATTTTTTCTCGTTTATCCCATGGTATGGGGTATCGTTGGATAGGCCGTTCAAAAATATTGTGGGTCTTTCAACACTATTTACCAATTTAAGTGTTTTGCTAAATCTAAATTTCTAAGCGATATAATAAAAAAATCCAATAATAAAGTAAAGACCACGTGGCAAATTATTATCAATGTAACGGGTAAGTCGGTTAAACAAGAAAAACAACTTGAGATTATGGTCGATAACAAATTAGTAATGCAGCTGACGTAGCTGAGGCATTCAATGAGTTTTTTGCCAACATACCTATAACTACGACTCGCTCCTTTAATTCGTCCCCGTCTAAAGCTGAAAACCTTTTGCATAGTAGTGTGCCTAAATGTAGTCGCTTATTTAGTTTCGAACATGTAACACCAGGTGATGCTGTTAATGTTTTTAACACACAAAAACACTGGTAATTACTGGGGTATCTCCATTAAACTATTAAGTAATCTAATAGACATCGTAGCCTAGCTCATCCTAATCTAGCTGTTACTTTTAATTATACATATTTATAAATATGTTGATTTAGGAACTCTTCCTGACCCCATGAAGAGTAGTAAAGTCGTATCATTATTTAAATCAGGTAATAAAATGAAGTTGGCAATTTCAGGCCTATTTCTGTTTTATTTATTTATTTATTTATCAGTTTATGTACACACATATAAACAGACAAGAAGAAAGGAACAGAAAAATACGTACAGAGGTGATGCTTATTTCTAAAGAAATCTCTTCCAGCATACCTGCGATAGGACAGTAGACAAACAGATGTCGACACTGTGTGTAAGAGTAGAAGAGAAAACAAAATACACAAAAACAACAAAAAAAACTATTCACTAATTAAAATATACAGTAAGAGAATATACTTACATAAATACATACTTCTGAAATAAATATCACTAAAATACTTATACATAATTAATAGTATAAAATAATAAATACATAATATGCAACTATGGCAAAGTGGAAAGATAGTGTTCTTTCACTCTTTAAAAACAGCAACAGTTTCGCATTCCCTAATGTCAGGCGGAAGTAAATTTCACAGCCGAACCGCGTGCACAGTGAAGAAGTAGGAGTAGAAGTCGGTAGAATGGGGAGGGGATTTAAGGAGATGTCTAAGATGCGACCTGCAAGGTGCATCAGGAGGACGGGCGAAGGAAAAACGTTCCCGCAGATAGGATGGCGTTCTAGGATTATGAAGGATGTTAATTAATAGCAGACACAATATCCGAGAGTTCCTGCGAAGACGAATGGGGAGCCACTTGAGAATCTTGCGAAAGTTAGAAACATGATCATACTTTTTGAGGTTAAAAACAAAACGAAAGCAGATATTTTGCAAGTCAAGTTTCTATAAAAGCTCCTCGGTGTCATCCAAATAACAGGCATCAGCGTAGTCTATGATGGGCTGTATGAGAGTTTGAGCAAGGGAGATTTTGGTATTCATGGGCAAGAAGCTCTGGAGGCATTTCAACGAATGGAATGTGTAGTGCGCTTTGCGACTGACTTGAGCAACACGGGTAGTCCACGATAGGTAAGAGTCCAAAGTCACCCCCAGGTTTTTCAACTGTATTTGCGTATTCAATCTGAACTCCATTCAGACAGAGTGGAGACAGCGACGCAATATCGAGCCTAATCCGCATATACCTTCCACCAATAATTATGGCCGGGGATTTCTTAGGGTTGATTTGCAGTCCAAAGGACCGTGACCACTCGCTAATCAAATCCAGTTCACTGTTCATGGCAGACACGGCTCCTTCCGCATCTTGTCTTAAGAAGTGATTGTAAAGCTGCAAATCGTCGGCATCGAGATGGAAGTGGGAAGAGATGACTCTGGTGACGGAGTTAATGAAAATAGAAAAGAGAAGTGGAGAGAGAACGCCACCCTAAAGCACACCCGCGGTAAGAGAACACCAGTCGAAAGAAGTCTCTACGAGATAAACCCGCTGCGACCGGCCATTAAGATAGGAGTCAAACCAATCTACAGTAGAAGAAGAGAAATTGAAACATTTAAGGATCCCTAGAAGGATGTCGAAATCGACAGAGTTAAAGGCACTGCTATAGTCCAGAAGTATAAGCAAGGTGAGAGATTTGTTGTCCATAGCCCAGCGGATTTCATCAGTAACCTTCAGAAGAGCCGTTACTGTGCTATGACCGGGTCGAAAACCAGATTGAAAAGGACTAAAACGGCAATTTGAAGATAGAAAGGCAGAAAGTTGCTGATAAACAATGAAAAGTTCTTGAGCGAACTTTAGAGAGACATGGGACGATAGAAATGGGTCGGAAGTCGGTCGGAGAGACCGGATTAGGAATTTTGGGCAAGGGGATGATATGAGCTTATTTCCAGGCCTCAGGAATAGTACAAGAAAATAAGGAGAAATTAAAAATGTGGATCAAGATAGGAAACAATGTGGGGAGGATAGGAGAAATCATTCTTGAGCAAAGATTGTCTATACCAACTGCAGAGGAGGAGATAGCACAAATAGATTTTTTGACCTCACTTTCACTTACAGGACTTAGCTCAAAAGAAGGACACTGCGGATTTGACGTGTGGAGCCAACGTAACAGGGGGGTGGGTGAAATGTTTGTTAAGAGCACACACGTCAGTGTAATTACTGGAAGCAACAGGAGACTTACCAATGCCGCCAGTTTTTAGAAACTTCCAGACTTCTGAAGAGTTACGGTTGTCGAGAGAATTATGGAAGTAACATCTCTTAGCATCCCTGCACATACGGACTGCAGCAATTACGCAGCACTTTAAACGCTTTCAAGTAGCGCTCGGAAGGACAACGTTTTAACCTCCTTTTGGCTCTGTCCCTATTTGCCATCGCATCCTTAATGGCAGGAGTAAGCCAGGGAGCAGGAGCATACTTGACTTTGACCTGACGGATAGGGGCATGACGATCGTATAATCTGAGTATAGTGCTGCTAAAAATGTGAACCATCTCGTTGATGCATGAGCTCCCCAAGATGTCCGTCCAGTCGATGCTACCAGCATCACGTAGCAATACCTCAAGTCTATGCCCTTGTGATTCCTAAGGAAAATATATTGAGGCTTACGCTTGGGAGGGCGTATCTTGTAGGACATAAAGATGAAGTGGTAAGAAAAACAAGCAGTTAGCTGTCCGTGGACAGCTACATTATTAAGATCAGAGACAATCATCAGGTCCAGAAGAAAAGGGCTGCAGTTAGGAAAATGATGAGTAGCAGAAAGAGGCAGAATGCTAAGGTTAAAAGAAGATAAGAGAGAATGAAGTTTGTGAGTACGACTGTCATTTTTAAGAAGACAGGTATTAAAATCACCCATCAAGACTATGTGGTCATAAGACAGACAGAAATCATTTATAAGCGAATCAAAAGAGTCAAAGTAATCGATGGTAAGGTTATGACTGTACATCAGTCCAAGAAGCAATTTAACCCGAATTTACCAGCATTTAGCAAAATATTTGAAAATTTATACTTAAGCAGTTGCTAAGACATTTTAATTTAAACAGCTTCCTTCATAATGAACAATATCGCTTTACAAAAGGTCGCTCGACTACAGATGCGGGAGATGTAGTGTTGAAAAACATGTTTAAAAGTCATACCATTATTTAAATCAGGTAATAAAATAACGTTGGCAATTACAGGCCTATTTCTGTTTTACCCGCATTTAGCAAAATATTTGAAAATTTAATACTCCAGCAGTTGCTAAGACATTTTAATTTAAACAGCCTCCTTCATAATGAACAATATCGCTTTACAAAAGGTCGCTCGAATACAGATGCGGGAGATGCAGTGCTGAAGCACATGTTTAAAAGTCATAACATTATTTAAATCAGGTAATAAAATAACGTTGGCAATTACAGGCCTATTTCTGTTTTACCCGCATTTAGCAAAATATTTGAAAATTTAACACTCAAGCAGTTGCTAAGACATTTTAATTTAAACAGCCTCCTTCATAATATACAATATCCCTTTACAATGTCGCTCCACTACAGATGCGGGAGTTGCAGTGCTGAAACACATATTTAATGCATGGGAGAGCTCGCGAAATGCTATTGGAGTTTTCTGTAATCTCTCCAAAGCTTTTGATTGCGTGCAACATTACACGCATTTGCGTAAACTACGTCATTACGGTGTCCAAAATGAAGCTCTTAAATTAATAAGTTCTTATTTACATAATAGGTTGCAATGTGTAGATGTTAATGGTTTGAACTCTTCCAGGCTACTAGTTCAGTTAGGTGTACCACAAGGCTCAATACTAGGTCCATTCTTATTCTTAGTGTATATTAATGACTTACCATTCTATTTAAAGGGTGTTTGTGACGTTGTACTATTTACAGATGATACCTCTCTTATTTTTACAATAGACAGGTAAAGACAAGATTCTGACGACGTAAACATAAATAGTACACTCTCAATGGTTACGGATTGGTTTACGACAGATAACTTAGTTCTCAATGCCAAGAAAACGAAATGTATAAAGTTCGCCTTACCGAATGTTAGATATCTAGGACCCAGCATCGTCTTGGATAAAAAGGTACTTGAAACTGTAGACTCGGCAGTTTTTCTTGGCATAACAGTAGATACCAAACTACAGTGGGGCCCCTCATATATCAAGCCTAGCGGGAAGGCTCAGTTCGGCCACTTACGCCGTCAGGAAAGTAAGACAGTACACTGACGTTGTTACAGCTTGGTTAGTCTATTTTAGTTATTTTTATAGCGTTATGTCCTGCGGTATTCTGCTGTGGGGCAAAGCCGCTGACATTCAAAATATATTTCAAATCAAATCAAATCTTTTTATTGTGGGCATAGGTTATACATACAGATGTTAGGTAAATTACAGATCCATTATGTCCTGCCTATTAGGCATACAATAATAAATATTGCCAACAAGCAGTATAAAAAATTTTGTTATCACTTATAAAGCAAATCTTACAAAAAGAATTAGTGACAGATTATAGTATAGGTGACAGATTGTAGCAAGTACTAATTATCAAGAAAATCTTGGATCGTGCAGTAGGCTTTGCCATTTAAAAAAATATGCAATTTATATTTGAATAGTGGGAGTTCCTTGGTGTTTAAAATGTCTACAGGTATTTTATTGTAAATTTTAGATGCCATTCCAAAAAAAACGTTTGCCCAGAAGAGCAGTTCTATGTGGTATACTAGACATTTTAAGTGTATACCTTTTTGATTTTAGTTCACCAAATAGATTTTTATTTATTTTAACAAATACTGTAACTTCATAGATATAAGCTGATGAAAAGGTCAAATTTTAAACTTTTTAAAGTATGGATCGCAAGATTCAGGAACAAAGATACCAGCAATTGCGCGAACGCATCTTTTTTGCACTTTAAACACTGATTCGATTCGATTTATTTGTTCTTCAAAAACGAGCTGTTCGAGCAATTTACCTGCTAGGTGCAGCGCTTCTCTGAGAGATTTTTTTAAAAGAAATTTTTATTCTCACGGTGGCATCACAATTCATCTTCAACATCTTATATATTAGGCAAAATATACACTAAAAATAGTGATATTCACAATATTAACACCAGAAATAAGTAGAAATTACGTGCTCCATTTCATCGGCTTCATAAGGTTTATAACTCGTTTGTTAGGCTTGGTATTACTTTTTATAACAAGCTACCCTCTTCTTTGCTAGATTTGTCTTTGAATGCGTTTAAAGCATGAAGTTATAGATTAATTAAGTAATACCCAAGCCAACTAGACTGGATGCGTGCCAAGACCACATATTTTTTAAATCGAGACATCAGAGAGCTTTAGGTGTCATCTGTGAAGCTGACATCACCGATCACAAGTTGGTAATGATGGGATACAATACGGTCACTCCAAGTGGCACTAAATGCCAACAACGAACTATCACCAAAATCAACTTTCCCGCGCTAATAGAAGACCTCCGTGTCATCGACTGGAAGGAAGTGCTAACAGATTTAGACGCTAATGCAGCAACCAACAAATTTCACAAACTTCTAGCAGATGCAATAGACAAACACACAACTGAAAAGACAATTAGCCGCTCTAAGTACATTTGGAAGCCTTGGATCACACCTGGCCTTATAAAATGTATGAATCACAGGGATAAACTCCACAAAGAAGCTAACAAACACCCAAAAGACGAAGCAAGGAAACTCGTTTACACCCGCTACAGAAACTTTTTCACCAATCTAGTTCACAAGCTTAAACACGAACACGAAAGTAAAAAGTTAGAAGAAAACAAATCAGATACTAAAGGATTATGGAAAACTATAAAAACAATCACCGAGCAACACAGTAATAGAAGCAGTTCTAGCGACCTACTTAAATGTAAATCTACGGCTCAAGATTCAATTGACTACTGCAACGAATACTTCTCTTCTGTTGGCACAAATTTGGCAAGCCAAATTCTAAATGACATAAATGAAACCCAAGAGTCAGTGGTTTCAAAACAAAAATTAGGAGAACCACTAGGGCTTACTTTTTTTATGCAACCTACTGATGTCTATGAGATTGACAAACTGATTGTTAACCTTAAGGGTGATAGTGCTGCCGGAGTTGATGGTCTTACACCCAAAATTATCAAAGCAATTAGAAGTGAAATTTTAACTCCACTAACATACATCATCAACCTTAGCCTAAGTTCAGGTATATTCCCCGATAAATGGAAAGAAGCTAGAGTCGTCCCTATATTTAAGAATGGATCAAAAGATAACCCTGCGAACTATAGGCCTATATCACTATTAGGAATCTTCTCCAAAATTTTAGTAAAGGTAGCGAATAAACGCTTAGTTTCCTTCTTAGAGTCAAACATGCTGATCTCCAATAAACAATTTGGTTTTAGGAGAGGAAAATCTACTGAAGATGCAGTGAGCCGCCTGATTAAACTAGTAACGTCTTATCTAGACAATAATAAAAAGTGCTTGGGAGTGTTTTTAGATCTTGCCAAGGCGTTTGACACCGTTGCAATACCTATACTCCTAAAGAAACTTGAGGTCATTGGTATCAGAGGAATGTCATTAGACTGGTTTAAAACCTATCTAACTAATAGACGCCAGTGTGTGAAAGTGGGTGGGAACACCAGCTGTCAGAAAAAATATGATCTTTGGAGTCCCACAGGGTAGTGTTCTCGGCCCGACCTTGTTCATCATCTACATAAATGATATACATCGCACATTAACACAAAATGCAGATATCATATGCTATGCTGATGATACGGTTATTCTCCTTCATGGCAAATCGTGGGAATCAGTGCATAAAGAGGCTCAAAATTGTTTGGCTAGTATCAAATGTTGGCTCGATTACAATCTTCTTTCTTTAAATATCGGCAAAACGAACTATTTGTGTTTCCATAAAACCCAGGCCTCAGCGCCTAAAGTACCACTTGACATCAAGTAGTGTAGAATGGATCAAATATTTGGGGGTTATAATAGACCAGCGGCTCTCTTTCAAGCCCCATATTGACCTGGTGGCCAAACGCAGTAGAAAATTGATTCACATAATGAAACTCTTGCGTAACTCTGCCAATAAAAACACTTTTAACTTGGTATATGTGTCACTATGTGAGTCAATTCTGTGTTACTGTATAACCGTATGGGGTGGAGTTGGAATCACCACCATGATCCAAAGCGAACGAGCACAACGATCGGTTTTGAAAGTCATGCTCAGGAAGCCTTTTAGATACCCCACAGCCCTTTTGTACAAAGAAGCCGAATTACTCAATGTCCGACAATTATATATATTAAAAATGGTACTGAAACAGCATAAAATTATAACACAGACCCCGGAATGCTCGCAGCTTCTCAAACGTCAAGTTTTCAAGTGTCCTTCAATAAGGACACGTACAAATTTTGCACAACACATGCAAGAATTCTTGCTCAGCCACATATACAACAAAGTGGTAAGAATGTGTGGTATCAGTAACTCTAGAACAAGCCAAGTAAAAAAGATTGTTCGCAAATGGCTGCTAGCCCAATCATATGGTGAATCTGAATCTCTTTTAAAGGTATTTTCATAATACACTAACACATGCCTACACACACTCACACTCTCTTTCACTCACTCACATTCTTACACATAGTGCACATTGCCATAATAGTCTGTTAACCTACGTTTTGTTTTAATCTTTCTTTCTTTTTTTTTTACTGTTTTAATTGCATTTTTAAACCTAAACAATGTTTTAATTTCCCTAAAAAATTACGTTTTTTATATGTATCAATGTAATGCGCATTTTCACTATATGGTAATACCACCCATTGACTCCACGAGACAGGCTCGACCTAGTGTGGAGTTCAAAAGCAAAATGCTTCCTTTGCGTCTTATTTTGTTTTTGTAAACCTAGTTATTAATGTAGACTATAAGGAAATGTAATCACTGTTTTTGGCAAATAAACATTATTATTATTATTATTAACTTCATGGTAAAATTCAAAGTAAAATCCAATTTTGTGCAAAGGCATACTACAACTATACAAATTGTTGGTCGCTGTGATTAACAGCTCAAGACAATGTTTATTTCTTTCTGCAAAATTAGGTATGGAATGAACATGTTTTTTTGAAAGGACCTGTTATGAGAATTTCAAATATACTTTTTTATAATAATAAATGAATAAAGAAAATATATTAAAATTTACCACTCCCACCCCCCTTATCTCCAAAACTGCTGAGCCTAAAATTAAAATATAAAAAAGATATAAATATATACTTATAGACTACATAATTATAATTCTATACTTACGGGAAAACCTATAAGAAGTCTATGGTCTTAAAATAACATGGTAAATCACTCAATATTGTGCGTAGAAAATTACTTTTGCAGTTGGAATGTTTTGGGGAACGTGTTTTTCAACTACAATGTTAAGTTTGTTTTTGGAATAAATTCATCCCAAGTAAGCCCAACTATGGAACCCTTCATTGTGCGTGGTCCGACACGCACTTGGCCGGTTTTAAAATCTAGAATTTCTAAACATTATCTCTATCTCTATATTCTCCAACCTCTATCTCTAAATATTATAAAACAAAGTCGCTTTTTGTATCTGTCTGAGTGACCGCGTTGTTCTTATAAAATACGCAACGGATTTTAATGCGGTTCTCACCATCATTTACAGAATTAATTTATTACCTATCTGTGAAAACTTTTAATTGGGCATATTCATGTTATAAACAAATGCACTATTGTAAATGCCTAGCGGCTGCCCATTCCCCCGTTTAAATATGAGATATGGCTCCTCAGTCCAGTTCATACGGACATACCCAGGTCATGGTCTATCTCTTTCTTTCAAATCCATTCTGCCCATTATTTGACATTCGTATGAAATGGCTATACATGATACAACAACACGGCATAGTGACGTAGTGTGTCATTTTGTTGTGAGATTTTTTTTAATGAAGACTTCTTTAGCTGCGTTGAGCCATTTTTGGTAGGGGAAAAACTTATGGGTTCGAGTCACGGCATACTCTTGTCACCGAAATGCTAATGTGACGTGTTGCACCAGACTGGCGACGCGCAGCGGCCTGTGTACATGTTTAAGCATAAAATTATACACGGGAAAATTGTAGCCCCGTTCCAGGTTGACTCTAAAGTGCCGTGTTTGACTGATGTGGAACGCCTGGAAAGCGGCTTTTTTTTTTGGATGGGAAATTAACTTCTCGCCCGCATACAGATCGGCCCGTAAACCCATCTTCCCAGAGACAGTGGGAGGAGCCGCTCTGCAGGTTGGTACGGTATAATCTTATCAATACGTCTACCAATACTGCTAAGCGTGCCCGCATGCTGGCTGTGGGTGAGTGGGAGTCGGGCCTCAGGCTCCAAGTACTACCATCACCCACCATAGGCACTATGCCGGGTGACACCACCTTCCGGCTCGCTAATTGTTTGCATTTAGGCGCTCCGCATCGCTGCCAGTGCGGTAAAGCTGTCGACTACCTCGGACACCACGGCCTATCTTGCACTAAGAGCGCAGGCCGGATAGCACAGTACGCTGGCATTAATGACATCATCCCTCATGGGGCTTATTGGCCACCCTAGTCCTGTGAGTGATGATAGATCGCTCCCAGTACAAAATGGCGTGACCATTCTCAAGAATTGGGTTGGGCACATACCTGTACCTGTGACGAGAACAACCGGAAACAAAATATCAGATTCGTTCAAATGAATTGACCGTCAGAAATACATTCCAATAATTATTCGTCATGATAACTTCATCCATAATCGCACAGACAAAACCTTCGGTTTCCCCAAAGAAGTCGCCGAAACGCAGCCAGCATACAGACAGCAACTGTCTACATCAGGCCCAAGGAGGGCTCAGAAAAACGTCTGTGAAGCTCTTTGCCTGGCCATAGTTTCTTACGATCGTTAGTATGAAGAACCAGGTCTGCGACAGTTCTCTTTCGCCAAGGAGACGGGGTGAGGCCCTTCTCCGATGCGAACACATCTCGGTGCATCCCCACATCAGTGTGAAGGAAATATTCTCTGAGACTGCAAATCTCGCGGTTGTGGAGGGTTTTAGCATATTAGAAAGCTCGCCCCCCACAATTCCGCGGGATGTACAGTCTCATCACTGATGACCGTTGGTGACGCATCCGACTTGCCGTCAACAATGTACGGATAGAGAGCGTCAAGTTCATTGAGAGAGAGTATGCCGAAAGAATACATCAAAACCGGCAAGACCCAACCGTTAAAGGCACGCACCTTGTTTCCGCCTGATAAAAGATTATTTAACACTTTATTCAGACGGGCAAATAAGCGCTCCCTCAACGATTGTTTAATTTCGGCAGCATTGATGCCTAATGCTTCCGACATACCCAAATACTTGTAGGTTTCGGTTGAGGAGAGGGATCTAAGGTATATAGTCTTGATGAACACTTTGAATGTTGCGGCTTGGAATTACCTTCACATAACATTTTTATAATAGCTTTATATAGAACGCTAAATTCTGATTTTTCTTTATTTATTTAGAATCTCACTGCAGTACTTGTCCACATAAACCATAAATATAAAAAGACAAAAAAATATTCTTTTAAATGTAAATAGGTACCTTAAAACCAGATTAAAAAAAAACTAAAGATCATCAGGATCTTGCTGCAAATTATAATTTAATTTTTCATATTACTCATCCAACGCGGCAGAATACCTGCATCGATCATATTATAAGTAATATCGCACTTGCCAAAAGTGAGCTTTTGCATTGGGATATAATATCTGACCCGTCAGGGTATATATTTTCTGTGATCTGACCACAACACAGCACAAATCTTAAGTGTCCCTGTCATACATAACCAAATTATAGTTCAAAAAACAAGACTATATTATAGTTCGCAAGACTATTCGGAAAATATCCTTAAATTCAAGGAATGTTTATCTAAACTTAACATTAACTCGGCTTATGAATCCTTTCAGGAATTGTTTTTGTTGTTTTATAAGATAAGTTTAAAACAGCATCTGGACGTAAGTGTAATTACTGCACAATCGCTATCCATAATAAATTAATTAATTTAATCCACTCATGTAAACAATAATTTACAGCAACAATTCACAAACGTGATTAAGACGCTGACAACACTTAGGTGTTGTCAGCGTCTTAATCACGTTTGCGCGGTCACTGTCAGATTGCATAAAAAAGAAAGAGAAGCGCGATGACACAACGCTTGAAATTTATTGCAAAATATGAAGTAATTATCTATTTACTCAAAATTGAGTTAGTCGAAAATAAAAAACAACCAAGTTCTGCATTCAAATAAGACGTCCTTGTTATTAATTAAATACGTAACGCATGTTGATGTTTAATGCAGATATTTTGGATTAGAACTCAAGGTAAGAGGTTAGTTTAACGTTAGTTTGTATCGAGATTTTTTTTCAAAACGTGTTTTGGTAACATGTTCAAAATTAACATATATTTTTTCCGCTACCACAAACTATACAGATTTGGCAATTTTTCTCCTTAAGAGAAACCTATTTTGGTCAATTGGATCTTGTCAGCGCCTTAAAGACAATAATTTCAACCAAAACTAAAATCATAAACACAATAAAATTCACAATCAATATCAAAATTAAATCAAAATTAAAAACAAAATCAAAATAAAATCAAATATCAAATTAAAATCAAACCAAGATTTCAACATTTTTTAACAACAACAAGCTACAAAATTAAAATTAAATCAAAATTATTTAGTTTCGAACATGTAAAACCTGGTGATGTGATGTGGTTAATGTTTTTAACACACTTAGTCTAAAAACACGATTACTGGGGTATCTCTATTAATGTATTAAGTAATATAATAGACATCGTAGCACCCTACCTAGCTGTTACTTATAATAAATGTGTTGATTACGGATCTTTTCCTGACCTCATGAAGAGTAGTAAAGTCATACCATTATTCAAATCAGGCAATAAAAAATACATTGGCAATTTCAGGCCTATTTCTATTTTACCTGCATTTAGCAAAATATTTAAAAAGTTAATAGGTACTCAAGCAGTTGCTAAGGCACTTTAATTTAAACAGCCTCCTTCATAATGAATAATATAACTTTACAAAAGGTCGTTCCACTACAGATGCGGGTGTTGCACTACTGAAACGTAAAGGAGAACTCGCAAAATGCTATTGGAGTTCTCATCTGCTTCAGGGAGGGCAATAGGTACACGCCCAAAGTGCATCTCGCGCTTTGTGAGGTGGGCGTTCTCGGGAACTAGTATTAGTCCTCGAGAATATGTACGAGTATCCCGTGTCAGAGTGCATCGACTTTTTGAAGCAGAAAGTCTGTGCATGGGCGAGCCATATTCGGGCGTGTGCCGCCCGTATGATGCTGTCAAGAATGCATTCTGACGCAGCATCTGGTCGATGCCCGTCTGTGACGCTGAGGCTGATTGGATGCAAGATCTTGAGCGAGTGTGTGGAATTTATCAGAAATTGAAACAGTCGAAAAATTACGCCATTAGACGCAACCAGAGCAGTCCGCCCGTTACACAGTGGAACGAATGTATGGGAGCGGTTGGACGTAGACATGTCCGAAAAATAAGAGTAAAAATTTGCCAAACTAATGATGCCATCTTATTCGATTACTTAATGCCTTCATAAATTGTGGTGATGAATTTCTTCATAACTCCCATATTTCGGGAGTAATTTGAGAAAATGTGAAATTTTACTATGAAAATGAGTGTATCGAGCTCTCTCCCTCCTGATTCCGGGCTTGTTTCAAGTAGCGGTCTCTAATATCGTAATGCTATTACTAAGAGCTATATTTAATACTAAGACACATAGTGCGCCAAATGTGCACTTTCTGGGATAAAAGGAAATGAAAATTAAAAAAAAAAAACGTTTTTTCCCCATTTGTATTTACTTTAAACCGCAGACAGACTTATTAAGAGGTCTATAAATATATTATATATATACAGAAATATATATTAACAAAAATATTCACAAGAACTGATGAGAGTATGACTTTTAAGTAAGTTGATAATAAATTACCTAGTTTCATTAAAAGTACAATAAATAATTAAGATGTAAGCTCTAATTTACTAAGTTACACATTTTAAAACAATAACATCATTTAATTATCTTCGTCATCATCATCATCATCAATTAATTCAAATTCAGAATCGATGTCCGCTAAATCATTTATGTTAACAAATTCGATATCACTTTTCTCAGAATCCGTAAGCTCATAAAATTCCTTAAAAGAAGATTTTTTTACAAACTTATTTCCTTTTGGACGGATACTTGTAACAAGTGGATCAGAAGACAGTAAAAGATTGTGCATAATATCTTCATTGCATGAGATACTGCTATGCTTTCGAGAATGCCCCTCTCTATATTTTCTAAAATCTTTATTTCTAGCCTCAGATGCCTCTTCGGATAGAAAACCAATGGGCACAATTGACATGTTCTGAACTATGTCTGGCCCATGCATTAAAATTTTATGAAGTGAAGAAGGCATATAATACCATGGGTATAACTCCACGTAAAGCTTAGCAGTATCAAAGCAGAACTCTCGGAATTTAGTTACGTTGATCTTCTCTCCTGATGAAATACACTGCAAGATCACACAGATTTTTCTTAAAAGCATAGCATCTATTCCGGTGAGTTCAGCAGATTTAGTGTAGTTTTCAAAAAATCTCCTTGCCGAGTTGCCATTGTTGGTGGATCCACTGCCTTGTTTCACAACATCGAGAAGTAAGCCCGTTTCTCTTCTTACAGCCTCTTGAACTCTTTTCTTCCTGTCATCAACTTGCCTTTTTGCTATATCACCCCTTACTTGCCATGATTTTATGTCTAATTTGTAGGAAATGTGTAATAAGCATTCCATTGAGCGAATCCAAGCGTGAAGGGTGCTTAAGCTATATTTATACATGTCCTCGTTTGCGTGTTTATCTTTGATTAACTCTAAATTATTCATTTCTTTAGGACAAGCCTTGCATATGTCACACACTGAAGCTGCTGTATTGGATATAATGGAATGAATTTTACCATCAATCATTGTCAACAGCAGTTGGTGTTTGACACTAATTCCATCAGTGATGGTGGATGGAGTTAAGGCTTCAATCTCTGCTTCGATTTCAGCCATCTCTCTCTGCACATTTTCTTTGGTTTCCTTTATAAACTTAAACAATATTGGCCGGCAAAATGAAGTGGAAGATGGTCGCTCGTTTTCCCAAATTGTTACACCTTTTGAGACGAGCCGCAGTGGTACAAGACTAATCATAAAATTACTAGCAAGATCGATTTGCTCATCTTCACTCGTCCTTTGATGATAAATGCTTTGGCTAGATGATCCGTCAAAACCCCATTTGCTGGTCAATACGAGCTGTTGATTGGGATCAACAGGGGTTTCTAACGACCTAATAAGTCTTCTTGAGGTTAAATCCATCAAGGCTTGTAATTTGATTTTTGCAGAGCTCTCTGTAACTGTGAGATCTTCTTTGGCCGGATAGCACTTTATTTTTTCTTTAACCAACATGTAGTAACTCGGGTATTGAAGAGCTCCTTCTTGAGTGTTGAAATCCCGAAGAGTGTTATAGCGCCATTTCGATAAGTTCATCGATACATAAAGAGCCAATGCCTTCAAAGGGGATATTTCCCGTACCTGAATTGATTTACCTTCAATGAAGGCTTTGATTTTTGAGGCCTCTTCTGGATTCTCCGTCAAGTATTTCATAACATAAGCTGTATCGCTTTGTCCTGCCTTTTGAAGCGCCCTTTCGGCCGAAAACATAATTTCAGCGCTGCTACTGCTGCATGAAAGACTATCTTCAGTGCGTCTTCTTTTTTGCCGGTTACTAAGGTCCTCAAAAGATTTACGAGGACTAGGATGTGTACAAGTTGAAGCATCAGATTTAGCAGGAGAAATTATGGGCTCGATGACGTCACTTATATTTTCTGTAGAAGGTTCCATATTTTCATTCTGTAATTCCGGCCATTGAATTGCAGCCTGTAGCCAAATCTCATGTTTCTTCCGAAACTTATCTGTGCTTCTTCCAGACTGTGTCCATTTTGCATAAATGCGGTAGCAAAATCGACGACACCAGTCTTTTAAACTTGTTTCAGCACTTTCACATAACTGAACACAACTGTTATCTTTTAAAACACTGAACAAATAGTTAAAGTCGCGTAAATCTTTATGTGCGCGTGCGCATAAAGCAACGTGAATATCAAGATTTGTATTAAAATTTGGAAAATACATTGCGAGATTAGCTTGGATACAACGAGGTGTAAATCAACACTGATTTTAAAGTTACTAATAGTGACCTATTTATATAAAATCCAGGTATCCCAGGTATCCTTTGTTAAATATTGCAAGGTAATTAGTTATTGTGATAATTAGTAAATGATGCATGCTAAATTAGTGTATTAAGAGCCATTTAGTAATTAAATAATAGCAATGTTCTTATCAGTAATCATTAGTGCATCAGTTTTATATGTAAACCTTAAGTCCCTAATTATATATCCTAATTAGCTTATATCTTCTCTAATTGGCTGCTCAGAAATGTTATTGTAATAAGGTAAACCTTTAGAAAAACGGTTTTAATCAACAAAATAAACAAAAAATAAAAAAATTGTGTTATAAAATAAACATCACTCTTTATCCCAGAAAGTGCAAATTTGGCGCACTATGTGTCTTAGTATTAAATATAGCTCTTAGTATTAGCATTATGATATTAGAGACCGCTACTTGAAACAAGCCCGGAATCAGGAGGGAGAGAGCTCGATACACTCATTTTCATAGTAAAATTTCACATTTTCTCAAATTACTCCCGAAATATGGGAGTTATGAAGAAATTCATCACCACAAGTTATGAAGGCATTAAGTAATCGAATAAGATGGCATTATTAGTTTGGCATAATTTTACTCTTTTTTTTCGGACATGTCTACGTCCAACCGCTCCCATACATTCGTTCCACTGTGCGTTACCGAATTGGAAATCATCGGGACCGGCCAGATTGCACAACTTCGTTGAAATGACTAATTAGTTCACACACTTTCATCTCAGTTCCAGTCATCCTAAGGCGATTAACACATTGCCACGCACCACGCAGCGTAGCGCATGAATGCGTGTTCTAACGTTGCTTGTAAGTATCTCCGTATGTATAGAAAACATGCACAGTCCAACACACAGAAAATGCATCCACGCGCGTTCATGCAGATCACGCGCCTGCTAGCGGAGAAACATGCGCACACGCGCGTGGGTGCGGAGCGAGACGCAAGGTATGACACACCGAGTGTCGCAGTACCGTGTGTGATTTTGGATGGGATTGACGTGTGTTTGAAAATGGAACCCGATATCGTTCGATTTATATTCGAAATCGAAAATCACCCAGCTATTTGGAATAGGAAATGCGATGAATACAGTGACATTTATCTTCATATTTTCTTAAATCCCAGTAATTTTTAACAAATGACCCATTCAACGATCTTGTTTGTAAATAAGGATGTAGGTATCCAGTATCTTCTAAAGGTACGATTTCTATTCATTTGACTGTACAAAAACCAAATAGTATAACTGCAGCATCTTGAATGAGTTCCACACTATTAACCATTTTTAACATCAAAATAGACGCGATGCCCTGCACTGTACTATCACCACAGCGAACGGCTTTGAATGAAATGAGTCAGAGCCGCCGTGAATCCACAAACGCAACTACGCGCGTGTCTGCGTAAAAAACCCGCACGATGGTGCAGATCTGCACTCCCGCAAGTACGCGCGTAGGTGCGATGACACGCAACATGCAGCGTGATGCGTGGATATTAATCTATGATGCGTGGCAGTGTGATAATCGCCTTAGAGCCTGGGTCGCTACCGCAGTTTCTAACAACAGGTGTTACCCACCTGCTCCATAAGTCAGGTAGTGCCGTGGAGCCCATGAATTATAGACCAATCGATGTATCGATACATCGATATTTTTCGTTTTATATATCGATATTTTTGGCGATATAATATTATCTATTATTTCGATAAATCGATATAAATTATCAAGTATCAAAAATGTATCAAATAGGTATATTTCCAATAGACACCGTTGTTGCCACGCCATTGACTAATACCGCTGGAATTTAGAGCCGTATAAAAGTAGACATATTTTTATATTTTTTTATTAATTTAAGATTTTACATCATAAATGATGTTCCCTAGTTTGATATTTAGATAAATAGTTTTAACTGTGTTTTTTTTTTCGTTATATCGAAATGGATATCAATATTTTTTTTTAAATATCGATATTATATCGATACTTTATGGCACTTCTCTCATCCCTAGGGCACACCGTGAGCGCCTACCTCGCAACGAACCAAACGCTCTCGCTTGGCCATTGCGAGGTAGGCGCTCAAAGAGACAGATAGATTATTCTATATTACCGTGACGGCATGCGGCTCGCGACCGCGAGACGCTCGCACTGGACGAAGTTGTTTATGGGTTGCTACAAATGTAATAAGATAATATAGAAAATTAATAAACGACATGATAAGAATCCACAAAACTTCTTATTTTCCAGATCAAACTCGTTCCCACAATGTTTTTTGTGGCCGTCGTTTATCTTTTGTTTTTTCTTGTGTTTTTGAACGAAGTATCTCTATTATTCGTGAATTATCACCACCAGAAATAGCAACGTCCACTGTCCAGCTACGTATCTGTCATCGTTGACTGTCACCTATGTTGTGTCAATGTGTCATTGTCATACATTTCGCACAATAAGCTGCACAAGTGTTGGATTTCGAGAATAAAAACGTTTTTTATAAAGTTAATCACAGTAATGATGTTATTGTAGTGTGTTGTCGTGTTGGTACGCTCCCGCCGCGACCATGGGCTACGACATCGGGTGGATCATACCGCGGCTGCGGAATCCAGGGAGGCTGTGGTACTGCGCGAGCTCTATCACAGTCGCCGTTGTCGGTTTATTTAGCAAAATTATCATTGGTGAGTGAAATTATCATTCTTAAAGTTTTCTTTGTGGTAGGTAGATGATGTAGCCGTATTGCATTTTTTTGTTAAAACTCATCATCGCGCGATTTTTAATGCGTATTAATTTAAAGTTTAGTGGGGACGGATTCCCCTACATCAGCGCATTTGTAACTTGTTGCATATGACGCACACGCGACGCAACTATTTTATTGAATTACACCTAATTATATAGTCTTAACTAAAAGGAAACATTGAATGGTTTTTAAATTTTACTGCTTAACCTTAGTTCCAGTGTAAGTCATTAGACTCAATGTCAACTTGCAACAATATTATCTGACTGCTATAGCTTTCACATATCTCTTTGTAAATATGGAACTCTAGCATCCTGCATTTTTATAATGTAAGTTTATAATTCTTCTTTTGAATGATACACAGTGCATTGAGAACTCACATTTAAATTATTTATAAAATTATATAAATAATACTTGAACCAGTTTCTAACTGTACAGCTTATTCAAATAATAAAGTACAGTAATTATTTAAATAACTAGTTGTCTGCACAAACTAGTACCTAATATTAATGAACTGTGTAATGAGGCAACATTCACCAGAGGCTGGTGCATGTGGCACTTGAGTGGCCACACAGCCACACAGGTCAGTGACCCAGTGACTACACTCATCACTATTATTTACTAATGTACTAATATATGTGATAATCCGCGGCTAAAGGTACCTTGTGGTCGATATGGAGTTATGCATACGCTAGTAATCTGCGATTAATACGCTGTAGATATCAAAAAAGATCAACCTCCTACGATGTTTTGTTACGGAGATATATATTTTTTTTAATTATATTCGAAATTGTGCAATTTCGAGAAACAGACATTTTAAGTTCAGTCACCTCGAACAAAGCAATAAAAAAAAAAATCTATATTTCTTGCAAAATTTACAAAACATTCAATATCTTCGAAACTATAAACGTCCATAAGGTACCTTTAGCCGCGGATTGTCACATATAATTATCTCTCACAAACATTATTATACAATTAACTGTATACAACTCTCTGTCTCTTCAAAATCATACATAAGATGTCCAGCTAAACCCTGAAAAATAATACCTATCAAATTAGATAGGTATATTATTTTATGTCAATAAGCCTTGAATTAGTCACGCAACAACACAATATATTAATTAAAATACACACAATATATTTATTATTTTATAAATATATATATTAATTAGTTAATAGTTTTTTTTTTGTTGTTTTTGTGTATTTTGTTTTTTCTTCTACTCATACACATGGTGTCTACATCTCTTTGTCTACTGTCAGGTACAGCAGGTATGCTGGAAGAGATTTCTTTAGAAATAAGCATCACCTTTGTACATATTTTTCTGTTCCTTTCTTCTTGTCTGTTTATATGTGTGTACATAAACTGTTAAATAAATATTATACATTAATGTTAAATTTAGAGGTTAAGCAAGTCAACATCAAACTCCACACAATTTGTGCCTCAAAGCAGTGCTCTTATTATATGCTCAGGGATACACATTGTGTCGGATAAGCGGGAAGAAACGTCCGGGTGTCACCACTGTGTGGATCGCCCGGAGGACACAGTGGAGCATACGGTGGAGGTCTGCCCAGCTTGGGCAGAGCACCGCCGTGTCCTCCTGGAGGCGATCGGCGGCAGAGACCTCTCGCGTCCGGCCCTGGTTCAGGCCATGGTACGGAGCGAGAGGGCATGGGCAGCCGTCACCTCCTTCTGCGAAGCAGTAATGCTCGCGAAGGAGGAGGCGGGACGGTTGAGGGAAAGGCACGTTTCGCGCCCTCTCGCCCCTAGCCGCCGCAGGAGACGCCCAGGGCGTCGGGAATCTCGGGCGGATTTCCAGCCACCGTAGGCGCGGGCTTGCGGACGGTGAGCAATGGGTAGCTCACCGTCCGGTAAGGACCAGGCCCGGGTCGACGGCGCGTCGTATTCCACGCGCGCCTCAAAGAGATGTCGTCAGCACAAAAGTAGGGGTCCACTAGGGCCGATGCCTGCCGGGGTCGCGGGAAGGTACTTATGGGTCACCGAGGCCCCCGCAACACAGGCAACAGGAAGGAATACGGGTGGGTTTTAGTCAGTAAGTCTTTTTTTTTTTTTTTTGAGGGTGGGAAATCATCAAATAACTTCTCCCGCTCTGGGCGGAGCGGGAGGGTATGTCAGACTCTTACTGACTAAAACCCACCCGTATTACTTCCTGTTGCCTGTGTTGCGGGGGCCTCGGTGACCCATAAGTACTTTGCTGCGACCCCGGCAGGAGTCAGTAAGAGTCTGACACACCCTCCCGCTCCGCCCAGAGCGGGAGAAGTTATTTGATGATTTCCCACCCTCAAAAAAAAAAAAAAGGGATACACATTAAATGTTCACACTCCTCAATATACTAGCTTTTAGAATATCTCAAAGAATAAATAAATAGTTTAGTATTCCAAATTGTAAATGAAATGTTCAAAAGTTCATGAATAACTGGGTCCCCAGTGACCTAATTACTCATATTAGGTTACACTTAGATTCTCATTTTATCAATTGCTCCACACTTTCTTATCATTTACCTCACTTCAACACACCAGATTAAGCAGTCGCTCATGTGAAGTTTTTTTAATAAACATAATTTATTTAGCTATACAAGGTATTTTTCTTCAATATAGTTTTTGCTCTATCATAAGTATTTCTCTTCAACTGATACTGATTTATGAGGTTCATGAACCTCAACAATTACATTGCTTCATTTTTCCTAAACTTCTGTATGTAGTATGTACCTACACTACCTAAAATATACCTTGTCATTGAAAAGATAATAATTTATCTAAATTACAAAACTGCCTCGTTGGTCTAGTGGTCACAAGCGCTACTGCTGAGCACGAGGTCCTGGGTTTGATTCCCAGGTCGGGCAAAGTGTTATTGGGTTTTTCTATCTGGAATTTCTCAGTAGCAGCCCGAGTCTGGATTTGTGCCCGGTTGATGGCAATAGGCTCGCCCCCTATTACATGGGACTTAAAAACATAACTGGCGAAATGTGGGTGTATTACAGCAGGCTTAGCATGACGCTTTGTATTTCTTCGAAGAATAGACAAGTCTCTATACAAAGTGATATTTCGTTTCTCCTTTTTTGACATCCCATCGTAGAAATCCTTCTACATAAAAAAGGACCTAGACAAAGATCATTAGAAACGAAAGACAAAATGACTGATTGTAGAAGGATTTCTACAGTGAGATATCAAAAATGGATAAACGAAATGTCACTTTGTATAGAAAGAGCCGTGTCTATTCTTCGAAGAAATACAAAGCGTCATGCTAAGCCTGCAGGTAGACCTCTGCCCAACCCATCGGGGAAACAAGGCATGATGTTATGTTTTTTTTTATTTTTTAATACCTACTTGAAGTTACATCACCTTAGTTCAAATACCTATAGCACTGCTTCAACTGCTGTTGCATGAAGTCCAAATAATTGAGAAGGCATGCTTAGTGATCAATTTAAGCAATGTTGCAACCCTTCCCAACCTTGGTTTGTATGTGTGATGTGTGTTTCAGAGTTCCTGAACAAAACGACGGTGTACAACCGCGAGGCGCTGACGGCGGCAGTGCGCCGGCCGCGCGGCCAGCCGCTGCTCACCGTGTCCAACCACCACTCGTGCTTCGACGACCCTGGCCTCTGGGGTCAGTACCTGACCTACCTGACACACCAGCTCGCTGGAAGCCTCCTGAACTCTCAGAAAGAAGCTCATTTCCCACCATCTCCCACAACTAAAGTGCTGAGTACTAACTCCACTCCACTCTATCAATGCTCTCTTAGCTGCTTGCCACAAGATAAGAACGCAACCACTGTATCGAAAGTTGTAAGAATATCTCTAGCACTAATCTCGTGTAATCTACTAATTATTGCACTTTAACAAAGTCTTAATGTTTACAATAATTTCTTTTTTCAATAATGGAATGGAATTTTTGGGGTTGTGTATAAACACTTTGTAATTATTGGGTTAGTCATGGGCCGCGTTCCTCATCTGACGGAGAGAAGCGCGTCACATGAGTACTGCTATTATACCGTACTACTTGCTAATGCAATGCCAAATCATTTAACTTGTCTAGTCATGGGAATCTAATCGATACAATGATCTCAAAATTACCTGTCAACTATATCATCTGCTCTAGTTAACACTACTGTAGAGCTTAAAGTTAAGTTTGGCCTTCAGCAGTGCTCTTCTGTAACCTTGTCACCATGAAAACTTAAGTGAAGTGAATGTGGATGTGGAGTGAACTGTCACTGTCATCCCACCTGATACTAGGGATGGACCAAGGATTATCCCCTAATGACTCTGATGGCCATCGCTCTCTGCGGCTTCCGCAAGACAGCGATGCTGCCGGCCATCAGGTCAGCCGCCCAGATCGGGGCCCCATATAGGGACATCTATCGCACAATCCCCACGTAGAGCGGCCTACAGGCGGCGCTCGGGCCCGCCAGATTGGGAAATAGCGTTGATAGCGCCCCAGCCGCGCCCAACAACTTGGGCGCCAGCCGCCGAAAGTCGGGGCCGAAGTCCCACCGGCTGTCGAGCACCAATCCCAGGTACTTCATGGTAGACTCGACAGCAATTCGAGCCCCCCCGACCATGATGTGTGATCTGGGTGGAGGCGCCCGTCGGGGGCCATGAAATACTATGGCCTCTGACTTGTTGAGGGCCACCTCCAGGCCTAGGCGCCGTATGCGGCTCACCATTTGCCAGACCGCAGCCGTCGCCAGCAACGCTGCCTCCCTGTACGAGCTCCCCCGGGCCGTGACCAGCATGTCGTCCGCATAACACGTCAAGTCCACGCCCGGCTGGAGCTCGCCCCGCAGCACCCAGTCGTACCCGATATTCCACAGGAGTGGGCCCACGAGTCCACGACCGAGCCGTGTGGAACACCGTACGACATGCGGCGCTGGTTTCCGCCATCGCGTCCCGTGTAGGTGACACACCTCTCCGCCAAATAAGCCCCAACGATGCGGCGGAGGTAGGGAGGCACTCGATGGTACAGCAGTGCCTCCCGAATACAACTCCAGGGCAGGGTGTTGCAGGCGTTGGAGATGTCCAAGGACACCGCCAACATCACCCCGCCCCGGGACACAGCTTCCTCAAGCCAGCTAAGAATTCGGTTATATGTTCGGATCACTCTGGTAAATCGGATATATTCGGAAATACTAATCGATGTCAATTGGTCAAAACAGCAATTCCTAAATTTTGTTTTCTGCTTCAATGTATTTCTGACATGATACAACAAGTTATATGATAATTTTCCACTAAAAAAAAAGAAAGTATGTTCTTAAGATAAATTAATCTCCACTACGGAACCGTGTGTGGTCCGATACGCACTTGCCTGTTTTTTTTTATCCTTATCAGTTCTTTTTGTGATTTTGGTCTTTCCTTTTTATTAGGAACATGAGTATCCGTGAGAAAAGCGTGCTGGTGATTGATAAAATTGTATATCTTTATCACAGTAAATGAGTCAAGTCAATGACAGTCTCGTTTGACGCCTGCATTCGATTTGGTGTGTCCGCTGTGTATCACCCTTAGATTATAGAAGTCTATAATCTGAGTTATCAGCCATCTATCCACGACGTCACTCGTTCGGCATCAGGCGAGCCAAGCCGCGCCCCTTCCCCCGCCCGCCATGTGCCACCTAATTATTGTGTAGGTAGATGAATAAGTACACCGCACACTGTGACGTGTATATTATTAAAAGTGTATTGTCGCTGCCTCACAATGACCGTTACTGAAATCATTACTTTTCTTACTGCGAAAAAAGCTCGGCCATACTTTATGAGTTTTGTGACACTCAACCGAATGTGATCTATTGTTGTTGACGACAGGTGCCGCTCACAAAGTGTCCCACTGAAACTGAATGGACACTTATTCACTCTTTAACTCAGTATTTTATGTTCCGTAAACTGCTAACTAGTTACCTACTGCTTATTACCGGCCGACGCAAACTAACGTACAGTTGTTCTATCTCACGACGGCGGGTGAGCAATACTTGTAGTTGTGATGTGTATAGTCACGTTAGTCACGCGCTCTTGTGTGCGTGACTGCAGGTAGCGTCAGCAAGTTTATCGTTATTGAACAAAATAATATAAGTAGGTAGATAGTTAGATTTGTGTTTCATTTAGTGACGAAATCAAAATATTTTACGTTTTCAATGTTTATATCATCTTAATCAATATCATCCATGAAGATTTACAAATTAAATTAATAGGGTAAAAAAAATAGTTCTCTCTTTCTGCGGTTTGTCATCGGAGACTGAAATTTTGAAGATGACGTGCTAGGGACATCCATTTTTTCTTTTTATAGTCTCTGTAGGTACGGTTCGCTCACTAGCACCCGTCGCTTTTGCGGGGCGTTGTGTTAATGTTACGTAAATGCGAAAAATCACAGTTTGTTTATTGACGACTTAACGTGAATTCATCTTTGTCTTGAGAAAATGATACACATTTTCAATTATTGTGAATGTGAAGATTATGTGGGTCATTGTTGTTTTTTTTTTTCTCATTTGTAGTATTAATGTCTCAGTCTGGCAGTCAGTTTGGTGGTGAGTAATTTATGCGGCTAACCCAAATGTTCTTTCTTTGGTATTGTTTGTCGCATCGTTGAGCTCCTTAAGTTCTGAGTTAAGCTGCACGATTACTGACAAATGCGTGCACTGACTGGATCAGTGTGGTTCTTTCCTCAAAAGGACCATTTCAGACACCGATGGCCTTCACTTGATCTGACCATGATTATGTCTTGACTTTAAAAAAGACTGACCTCTGAGTTTGTTTCGGCCTTTCTTCTCAGAGTAGTCAGATAGGAAACGCCGACCATATCTTACTTTATTTTAAAAATATGATTGACATGTAAAAGTGTTTGTATAAACCTACTTAAAGAAATAAAAATCATTTATCATTTAATTTTTTGACGACCCTAAAACAAGCAATAAGTAATAATAAATAAAAAAAAATGTTACAATTAAACAATATATATGTACCCCACTGTGAACAACTTTTTTCCGTTTACTTTCCATGTTGACGGGAAGCGACGCAAAATGTTAGCGCGGTACAGTTAGCATTACCGGCAGCTCTGGCGACACTGAGCGCTCCCGAGTCCCGACACGCACACCGACACTATCCCTACGGCTACACACTTCGCGCTTGACTTCACGCGCACAGAGCGCGCGAATACAGTGTGTAGCCGTAGGGTAAGTAGTGTTGCAAAAAACTCGAGTCTTCGAGTCCTATATAAACGGACTCGGATGATGAATTACAAGAGTCGACTAAGTTCTCTACGAGCTCTTGTATGTGACATGAGAGCTCGAGTCTCTTTGTGCGCACGAGTCCTTTTTATGCGGCGAGTCGTACTCAAGTTCTTTTCGTGTATGAGTCTAGCAATTAAATTGTTACATTAACAGGGCGTGGAGAAAGGCTCAGATAAAAAATAACAGTATTGATTAAGGATAATCATTTCTAAATATCATAAAAAATGGGTAATTTTAATAACATGGGTAAGTCCAGCCATGATGCGAGACACATTGAAGCTTGTATAGTTTTATTGCCGAGACGGTTTCTATTTTTTGTGATTAAATCGCCGAATCTTGAAAATGCCCGCTCGCTTGGCACACTCGTTGCTGCGGAATACTCAGAATATGAAAAGCTAATTTCTGAAGCTGTGGCAATCGAATAGTTTGTTGTGCCCACCAGGATACAATATCAGTTTCTTCTGTTTCTGTAGGCATTGTCAAATATTCTTGAAGTTCATCCGTAACAATCGATGTTTGTTATAAATCGTCGAAAAATAGTTTTACTTGAACTGTCTTCTACTTCTGTTGATTTTCGATAGAACTCTGTTTATCATATTCATTTTTGAAAAATGACGTCAACAACTCAATTGGCTCATGTTCATTTTTTTCAGAAAAATAATTGTTGTTTTAGACGAGGGTCCAAAATAACTGCAAATTTTGCATAGTTTGTAGGTACGTAAAGCTGATAAGTATGGATTCAATTTTGCAGACATAGCAATGCACAATCCTTCAAAAAATCTTCGTCGTTGTAATGTTGTGAGATTTGCTCCAGTAACACATCAATTATAGGTATCACGTATATTAAACTTGGGTACTTTGATTTGGACAGTAAGAGTGTAGCATCATAAAAAGGTTTTAAAAAATCGATCAAAAGTTTTACTTTTTCCCATTCTAAAATTAAATACTTCTTAAAATTTAATTACCTACATAACCACTAATATAAACTTATCACCTATTCGAGTCTTTTCGAATGATGAGTTTCAAGTCTCATCTTCATGCTTCGAGTTTTTCTTGAAGATTCGAGTTCGTTTTAAGACTCGGGGCCTTTTGTAAGACACAAGTGGTTGTTAAATGACTCGGACTCGGCTTGACTCTAGACTCCGAACCTTTTTAGCACACCGAGTTTGCTTATTTGAGTCGAGTCTTTAAAATTACGACTCGAGGACTCGAGTTTTTTGCAACACTAAGGGTAAGTGCATGTACACCTACACACAATTAAGACGAACCCGCCGCACGCCGTCCTGTTATAGATCAACTGTAACTAAATTGTACATTACTGCCCGGACTCTTTTACTTTTCATGAGGATATTTCCTAGCCAACACACGACTGGTGCGTAGATATCAACTACAGTATAAAATAATGAATTTGCCCTGATACCGCTTACGATGATTCTAAGATACCGATATACTTACTATCTATCTAAGCGCATCAAAGATACTGAATAACTATAATCCAAGCATCGAATCGAACTATTCTGAGGGATAGCATGCACATGCACCGTGCATCTATTCCTACTGCCAGCACTCCTCGGTAGAGCCCGCAGCTGTCACCAAACCTAGGTAACCGCCTCAGGACACTCGTTATTGTGTAATAAGCCATGTCATGAACAGCCTATGTAGTAACGGTGTGATGTTCTTTATTACCAAATAATACCTACGGAGGCACTGTTTACTAATACATACTGCTAACCCGACTCCGTCTGCAAGCGAGCCGAGCGCGGAGGAAGTCACAGCCAGCGTCAGCGCATTAGCACTGAACTTTAACCATAGAGGATAGACATTAATCGATACCTGTTTAAAGTTATCTGTATGAGAAAAGGACTTTATCTTACAGCGGGAACGTCTACTTAGATACTGAGACTGCCTCGTTAGGTCTAGTCCTTAAGACATCAGTAACATCGCGAAGTCGGGATAGGCACGGGATACTTATCTTCTTCGTCGTGTCGATCGATGGCACGAAAGTGAATGTTTTTTGTTTTTGGCCTTGCATTTTATAATATTGTGTGGAGGTGTAGTAAACAGACATAATGACGGTGTTGCGTGCGCAGGCGTGCTGAACATGGGCGTGCTGGCGTCGCGCGCGCGCATGCGCTGGTCGCTGGCGGCGCACGACATCTGCTTCACGAACGCGCTGCACTCGTGCTTCTTCGCGCTCGGCAAGTGCGTGCCCGTGGTGCGCGGCGCCGGCGTCTACCAGGCAAGTGTCGCTCAGCTCGCGAGATACTCTACAACACGCGGTAAAGGGACCACCAAGCCGAAAGTTACATTAAAATTAATCAATTGCTATGACGGAAACTAAATTGATTAAATACTTTTAATAAATTTTCTTTCCGTCATAGCAATTGACTATTTTTACAAGCCATGTGCCCGATGGGATTTCCCATTGGCTAATTCTCGGGAGCCTCAGACGCCATCTCCACGGGCGAGAGAATCGCGGCGATAGTCTTGCCAAATCTCGTGGCGATGATAGCGTCTTGAGGAGGTGCTGCATTCAGTTTCTATAGCATTTGATGTCACGGCGTCGTGACTGTCGCCGCGGTACTCTCGCCCGTGTAGATAAGAGGCCCCTTAGGGGATGAGTTTCCAAAAAAACAATGATACAAGTAATTTTTACGTATAAACATAAGTCCAGTGGTACCAACGTTTACATTTCTAACTTCAAAAATGTCGAACTTCCATACAAACTTTCATCCCCTATTTAAAATCTTTCGGAGGGAATTTACAAAAATCCTTCCCCAGTGCACAGTCGGCCCCGGCTGGCCGCACTGTGACGTGTGTGTGTGTGTGTGTGTGCAGCCCGCGATGGACTTCTGCGTGGAGCGGCTGGCGCGCGGCGAGTGGGTGCACATCTTCCCCGAGGGCCGCGTCAACGTGCACAAGGAGCCGCTGCGCTTCAAGTGGGGCGTGGGGCGCCTGGTGGCCGACTGCGGCGCGGCGCCGCTCATCGTGCCGGTGTGGCACGAGGGGCTGGACGCCGTGCTGCCCAACACCGAGCCCTACCTGCTCAAGTTCCGCAAGCACGTGGTGCTCAACGTGGGCGAGCCCATACAGATCCACCATCTGCTCGACAAGTGAGTTCGCACGGTGCCATCGGTGCAGCCTCTATTCCGACCGATTATTTTTAGGGTTCCGTACCAAAATGGTAAAACAGAACTTCGTCCGTCTGTCACAGCTGCTTATTTCCGGATATATCTACTAATGCTATCGAATTTAGATTTGGAACCTTTATAAACAATGCTTTTCCATTCATATAAGTTACATAGCAAGCGGATGAATAGAAAAAATACAGTTATTATATACCTAGCAGAAAGACAGCGTTAGTATGAAGAAGCTATCTATGATTCTGCCTTCTAAGAGAAGAGCATAAATATTGGAAAACATACCTGATTCTCTATGGATTTATATTGTTCTCTCACTACCAGGAGAGATCGCTACCACTACTTCCGACCGTTAAGGTTTTCATTGCGTTTATGAATTTTGTCGTGCCAGGAGCAAAAGCTTTTAAAAGTAAAAAAACTGACAAAAACCTTATCAGATCCTAATATTTCATTATTTTAAGTTTAAAAATAGTGCTAGAGTACTTACACGGATATTATATAATATATATATATTCATTGTTATTAGTGCAGTGTTGTGTATTCGGCGGCAAGTCGGTAAGTACCTTCCATTATGAACTCAGAGGATCATGTACCTGAATCTGTAGCTCAAATTGCTGCTCCTAATGGGGGGCGAAGAGCTGCGAGCTCAAGCTCAACGCAAAGCAGTTCCTCGTCTCCAGAAGATGACGAACTGCTTTACTTGCTTGCTTTGTTTTTGCTTGCTTTGACAGGCCGTCGACACGGGCCTGGTCCTTATCGGATGGTGAGCTACCCATTGCTCACCGTCCGCAAGCCTGCGCCTACGGTGGCCGGAAATAGGCCTGGGATTCCCGACGCCTAGGGCGTCTCCTGCGGCAGCTAGGGGCGTGAGGGCGTCAAATTTGCCTCTTCCTCACCCGTTCCACCTCCTGCTTCGCGAGCATTACTGCTTCGCAGAAGGTGGTGACGTCTGCCCATGCCCTGTCGCTCCGTACCATGGCCTGGACCAGGGCTGGACGCGAGAGATCTCCGCCACCGATCGCCTCCACGAGGACACGGCGGTGCTCTGCCCAAGCCGGGCAGACCTCCACTGTATGCTCTACCGTGTCCACCGGGCGATCCACACAGTGTTGACACCCGGGCGTTTCCTCCCGCCATATCCGACACAGGAACCTCCCGAAGCTGCCGTGTCCTGTCAGGACCTGCGTCACGGTCTCCGGTGAGGACGCCATGGCGCCTCTCTAGCTATTCCTCAAAGAGGGGACTTATCGCCGCAATTGAGGCGTGCCCAGCACTGGATTGCGACAATCGCACTCTCCATGCCGCCATGAGATCCCGCTGGAGCTCTGTCCGCTGTGCCGTGATTTCTTGCGGCAGCGGAGTTATGCCCCAGCGTTTCGCCTCCAGATCCCATGGCGGCAATCCGGCAAGGCGCCGCCTCACCGGAGACCGTGCAGTATCCCCGGACCAGCCGGATGGCTATGACCCTTTGGGCCGCGTTCAACTGGCGGGCTGGCCGCCGCGCCAGGGAACGCGCCCACACCGTTGCCCCGTAGAGGGCCATGGACTGCACGACCCCCGCGTAGAGCCTCCGGGGCCTGGAAGGGTATTCGGGCGTAAGAGGACTTGCAGGCATTTAAAGCAATACCAGGTTTTATAGGGTTACAATTAAATGAGGAACGGTGTCATCTTAATAAAGGTACGGATTATTTGGCTAGTACGGAACATTTGTTAGCGGGATTGTAAAACGCTGTTTTGGAAAATAGGCAACTTTTAAAAAACGGTCTACCGTTTTTTTAAAAGTCTTGTCTTAGCCCAATTATCGACCTACTGTAGACAGTAGGTCGATAATTGGGCTGCTGGTTCTGACACGGAGTCAATCAAGAAAATTATTCTTGATTGATTTATTCTTGATTTTATTGATTATAAAAAACATTCCTTTCTTCGTACAGACTCCCACGACACCACCAACGTTAAAGATAATCAAAGCAAGGTATTCAAAGGCAGTGCCTAAAATTCCATGTTCAAGCATGGAAACAACGGGGCCAGTCGATATACTTATTCATAAAATAATAGCGGAAAGCGGCATACCATTTTGAACTAAACCTCCTTTACATTTTACTTACAAAAGCATAAAGGAAATCCATAGGCGTTTTCTAGGCGAAATATTACAGGACAGCCTTTCCTATCGGTCTCTCATCAGATTCTTTGCTCTTTCGCATCGGTGCCAATTGGATTGCGGAAATCCTTCGGAGACAAGGCATAAGAATAATAGTTTAGTTAGAAGATTTTTTAATAGCCAGTCAAAATCAGACACAACTCATAGAACACACCAAAGTGGATACTCTGGTAAATATGGATTGGTATGTAAACTATCAAAAATCACTTCTCATCCAACTCATGAAATATATTTGGGCAAAGTGTGGAATACAAAAACAAAACTAATTTATATTCCTGAAAAAAAAGGTGTAATAAAATAAAAGAATTAGCAACGTTTATTCAAAATCAAAATCAAAAGTCATTTATTCAAACTAGGCTGAGAATCAGCACTTTTCGAACAAAATTACATAAGACAGTCCGCCAAAACGCCCACCCTTCACCACTTCCTAATGCTTTAGCAGGCTATATTTTGCCTAATATACGAGGGGCGTTCAATGTATTCTCGGTATGAGTATGTTAGAAATAAGATAAAACCTTGAAAGAAATTTATTTTTCAATATAGTATCCCATGATACCAATACATTTGTTTGATCGCCAAATAAGTTTTTCTATAACCTTAAAAAAAAAAATTCTTGGCCCGAAAAATGCTCATTTACAGCGGACTTGAGCTCATTATCGACAGCAAATCGCTTACCCCGGAGGTCTTTTTTTAAATTTGGGAATAAAATGTAGTCACTGGGGGCCAAGTCTGGGCTGTAGGGTGGGTGGTTAATTTCCTCGAACCCGCACTCTTGTACAGCAGCCTTGGAGCCGCGCAGTGTGAACCGGTGCGTTGTCGTGAAGAAGCACTTTCTTTGTCAGCTTTCTCTATTTTTTTGCGTTGATAGTTTCACCTTTTTTTGTGTACTCGATCAATAGAATTCCTTTAGAATCCCAGAAAACTGAGGCCATGATTTTGCCAGCCGATGGAGTGACTTTGAACTTCTTCGGAGGGTCTGATCCCTTTTTACGCTACTGCATAGACTCCTGTTTACTCTCGGGGTCATAGTGATGAACCCACGTTTCATCATCTGTAACTATCCTTTCGAAAACACTTGCTGGATCGACGCCACACAGCTCTAAAAACTCCTTACAAGTGTCAACCCGCGCCTGCTTTTAAAGCGCAGCGAGCATGCGCGGCACCCATCTTGCACTGACTTTTGTAAGGTTGAGATAATCATTTAGTATAGTGTGTATAGTACCAACTGATAGCTTAGTTATTTCTTCCAACATCTTGATTTTTACACGTGCATCTTCTAATACAAGTTTTTCGATCATTTTCACATTTTCTTCGGTAGCCGCCATGATTGGCCCACCTTGTCGGGGGTCATCTTCGATACTTTCCCTGCCTCTTTTGAATTCACTTGACCACTTCTGTACAGTCGATAATGAAGGAGCAGAGTCTTGATAAACGGCTACCATTTCTTCATGGATAGTTTTTTGAGATTTTCCTTGTTTAGTGAGGAAGTTAATCACCGCACGATGCTCGATTTTCTTCAACATTGTTGCGTCAGTCATTTTCGTCGTCTCTGACTGGAGGTCGCAAACAAACTTATGAAGTTATCAAGATAAAATTTTATATAAATACCCTCAGATAATGTTGTTAGCTAATGATATATTTTAATTACCCACAATAATATTAAATCACCCCGATACCGAGAATACATTGAACGCCCCTCGTATAAGATGTTGGTGAAGATGAATTGTGATGCTACCGTGAGAATACCAATATCTTTAAAAAAATGTCTTAGAGAAACTCTGGCACCTAGCTGGTAAATTGCTCGAACTGCTCGTTTTTGAAGAACAAATATATTTTGAATGTCAGCGGCTTTGCCGCACAGCAGAATACCGTAGGACATAACGCTATGAAAATAACTAAAATAGACTAACCGAGCTGCATCAACTTCAGTGTATTGTCTTACTTTCCTGACGTCACAGATACCCTTTAAATAGAATGGTCAGTCATTACTATACACTAAGAATAAGAATGGACAGTATTGAGCCTTGTGGTACACCTAGCTGAACTAGTAGAGAAGATTTCACACCATTAACATCTACACATTGCAACCTATTATGTAAATAAGAACTTATTACTTTAAGAGCTTCATTTTGGACACCGTAATGATGTAGTCTACGCAAAAGTGTGTCATGTTGCACGCAATCAAAAGCTTTGGAGAGATCACAGAAAACTCCAATAGCATTCAGCGCATTCTCACATGCGTTAAATGTGTTTCAGCAGTGCAACACCCGCATCTGTAGTCGAACGACCTTTTGTAAAGCCACATTTTTCATTATGAAGGAGGCTGTTTAAATTAAAATGTCTTAGCAACTGCTTGATTATTAACTTTTCAAATATTTTGCTAAATGATAAAGTAGAAATAGGCCTAAAATTGCCAACGTCTTTTTTATTACCTGATTTAAATAATGGTATGAATTTACTACTCTTCATGAGGTCAGGAAAAGTTCCTAAATAGTTCCACAGAGTATGTCTAATCAGGTCTTGTTTTATTTGTTAGGTACGTAAGATGACCTATAGCTTCTCTATAAGGGAAGTTTCTTTTTTTCGTACACCATTTTCATTGTTTTACATTAATGGTGTAGGACTTGTTTTACATTAATGGTGTAGGACTTGTTTTACATTAATGGTGTAGGACTTGTTTTTGCCTCTTTCATCATCATTCTCCTGCCCTTATCCCAATTTATTTGGGGTCGGCGCAACATGTCGCTTTCTTCCTTACTTCTCTATTAATTGTCATCTCGGTAGTCACCCCCTTTCTAACCATATCATCTTTCACACAGTCCATCCATCGTTTCGTTGGTCTTCCTCTACTCTTATAGCCATCGACATTCATACTCAAGACTTTCCTCACGACATTTTCGTCATTCCTCTGCATCACATGCCCATACCATGACAACCGATTTCCGCACAACTTTTCAGTTACCGTTGCCACTTTCAGGACTTCATCTTATGTACTCATTTCTTATTCTATCCATTCGTGTCACACCACACATCGCTCTTAGCATTCTCATCTCAGCTGCATGCAATTGCCTTTCATTCATCCCTTTTGTGGCCCAACATTCTGATCCATACAAGACAGCAGGTCTTACCATTGTTTTATATATCTTCCCCTTAAGTTTAAGGGGAATGCGGGAGTCGCTGATTGTTCCCGTGACCTGCTGCCATTTGTTTTTGCCTCTTTCATGTTAAAGGTTTTAATTATTTTCTCAGCATTCTCTCTTTGTTTTAGATGTATCGAATCTTTAGTTTTAGTGCTTTCTCTTCTTATAAATGTTTTAGGATTCGCAGTGTATGTCATTTTAAAATCTTCTCTTAGGTTATTTATAAGTTTCATCACACTTTCCTTATTTTCTGCCAATAATATTCCATCATTAACGTGTATTCCTAGCACCATTATCCTGTCTGATTTTTTGAATAAACATTTATCTGCTTTCAATTGTTTGAATCCATTTTTAAGTAATACTGAGGTATTTTTTTTATTCATGTTCAAAGGAGCTTGTTAGATAAGATAAGATATGATAAGATATTTATGGGTTCCCTCTATCTGGCAGAATCTCGATACTCCGAAATTTATTTGGCATAACACACTTGGCATAATTTTCTTTAAACGAATATTATTAAGGCATAAAAATTATTTAATATAATTATTGTTTGGCCGAATGTTTATATGTGCGAATTTACAATAGCATACCTTTAAGATGGCAGAATTTATTTGGCATAATTACCTTTGGCAAAGTTAAAATTCCGCATAATTTCATTTAGCGTAACTTTTATTTACTTAAAGCGACGATTATTTGGTACAATTTCACTTGGCACACTATGAAAATTAGTCAATATGTTAGTGACAGAAAAGAATCGCTGCAAAACCGACTCCACGTAGTCTTGTCTCCCCTACCCCTAGAGTGTATTTTAAGCCCGCGTAGGCGCGGAGTGGCGAGGCGGCCCGCGAGCTGAGGAGCAGGTGGTGTTAACGCCCGCCGTGGTGAGCGCTAAAACCATCTGCGACGATAAGCTCGCGTGGGACCGCCGGAGCCCCGCAGCGCCGTAGCCGTGACAGAAACCATGCTTGCTGCATGTTGCATGCTCGCTTGCATGCTGCATGCTTGCTAGCATGCATGGTGTATGCTTGTTTGCATGTTGCATGCTTGCTGCATGCATGGTGTATGTTTGTTTCAAAATATATCCCATGACCGTTTAACGGACGTTTTGATTTAATAACTGTCGATATGAAATGTATACCAAAAGACGATTCTGACTGTGAACTTTCTGCGATATGATGGTTCTACTTTTTAATTATAATGGATATAAAATGTATGCCTAAAGATGATTCTGACTTACAAACTTATGAGTTTTGAATGTATGATAAATGAGTGTCTGCCAAACGATTTTCTGCGAAATGATGTGTATGCTGTCCGCTGTTATGCAAAATAATATTATGACAAAAAAAGTTCTGCCATAAAGGGTAGACCCGATATTTATTTGCAAAAACATGTGTACACATACAATAATAAAAAAATATGCATGCAGAATTACAAAGGAAAAATAAGTTCAGAAATGTTTGCCACACAATATGGCGTGCAAATATCAATGGATTATTAATAATTAATTTCAAGTCAATATCATTATGTATATAATAGGCCTGTGTCACAGCAGTGGAGACATTATAGGCTGATTATGCAATATCATTAAATTAAAGTGAATTCAGCAAAAAATGTCAACGAAAATAAAAGATAATTCACAAAAACATAAAAAAATTAAATCTATTAAACTATGTCATAATAAATGCTTCAGTCAGAATTTTGCTAATATTAGCTAAAATAATTAGTTATACTATAGTATAACTAATTATTACGAGAATCAAAATACAGGTTTGATTCTCCTTTTCTAGAGTATGTCAAAAATTATTCAAAATTATTTAAAAAGATTTGTGTTATTGCTAAATCTAAATTTTTAAGCGACGCAATTAAAAATTCCAATAATAAAACAAAAACCACTTGGAAATTTATAAACAATGAAACGGGTAAGTCGGTTAACCAACAAGAAAAACATCTTGAGATTTTGGTCGACAGCAAATTAGTTAATAAAGCAGCTGACGTAGCTGAGTCATTCAATGAGTTTTTTGCCAACATACCTATAAATTGGACTCGCTCCTTAAATTCGTCCCCGTCTAAAGCTGAAAACCTTTCGCATAGTAGTGTGCCTAAATGTAGTCGCTTATTTAGTTTCGAACATGTAACACCTGGTTATGTAGTTAACGGTTTTAACACACTTAAGTCTAAAAACACTGGTTATTACTGGGGTATCTCCATTAAACTATTAAGTAATATAATAAACATCGTAGCCCCCTATCTAGCTGTTACTTTTAATAAATGTGTTGATTTAGGAACTTTTCCTGACCTCATGAAGAGTAGTAAAGTCATACCATTATTTAAATCAGGTAATAAAAAGACGTTGGCAATTTCAGGCCTATTTCTATTTTACCTGCATTTAGCAAAATATTTGAAAAGTTAATACTCAAGCAGTTGCTAAAACATTTTAATTTAAACAGCCTCCTTCATAATGGCAAATATGGCAAAAGGTCCTTCGACTACAGATGCAGGTGTTGCACTGCTGATATACATATTTAACGCATGTGAGAACTCGCAAAATGCTATTGGAGATTTCTGTGATCTCTCCGAAGCTTTTGATTGCGTGCTACATGACACGCTTTTGCGTAAACTACATCATTACGATGTCCAAAATGAAGCTCTTAAAGTAATACGTTCATATTTACATAATAGGTTGCAATGTGTAGATGTTAATGGTGAAAAATCTTCCGGGCTTCTAGTTCAGTTAGGTGTACCACAAGGCTCAATACTGGGTCCATTCTTATTCTTAGTGTATATTGATGACTTACCATTCTATTTAAAGGGTATCTGTGACGTTGTACTGTTTGCAGATGATACCTCTCTTATTTTTAAAGTACACAGGATAGACAAGATTTTGACGACGTAAACAGTGCACTCTCAATTGTTACGGATTGGTTTACGACAAATAACTTAATTCTCAATGCCAAGAAAACGAAATGTATAAAGTTCGCTTTACCGAATGTTAGAAATCTAGGACCCAACATCGTCTTGGATAAAGAGGTTCCTGAAACTGTAGACTCGGCAGTTTTTCTGGGCATAACAGTAGGTGCTAAACTTCAGTGGGTTCTTAATATATCAAGTCTAGCGGGAAGGCTCAGTTCGGCCGCTTAGGCCGTCAGGAAAGTAAGACAATACACTGACGTTGATACAGCTCGGTTAGTATATTTTAGTTATTTTCATAGCGTTATGTCCTACGGTATTCTGGTGTGGGGCAAAGCCGCTGACATTCAAAATATATTTGTTCTTCAATAACGATCTGTTCGAGCAATTTACCAGCTAGGTGCCAGAGTTGCTCTGAGACATTTTTTTAAAGATACTGGTATTCTCATGGTGGCATCACAATTCATATTCGCCAACATCTTATATATTAGGCAAAATATGCACTTATACATTAAAAACAGTGATATTCACAATATTGACACCAGAAATAAGGACAAATTACGTGCTCCATTTCACCGACTTCACAAGGTTCATAACTCGTTTGTTGGGCTTGGTATTACTTTTTATAACAAGCTACCCTCTTCTTTGCTAGATTTTTGCGCTTTTAATGCGTTTAAAACTAAAGTAAAATCCAAACTTTGTTCAAGGGCATACTATTCTATCAACGACTACTTAAACGATAACACTCGTTGGTCGCTGTGATTAACTCAAGACAATGTTTATGTTCTTTCGCCAGAATTAGCTTACCTAGTGACAGGATACAGGAGTTCATATAATTGTTTATTTTATTTGACTGTATAAGTCAATTTATTTTAATAGCGTTTAATATTGACATAATCTTCTCATTACAAGGTTTTTTTGTTGAGTTGTATTGCAATATGTGGTTAGCTAGCGACCTCGATAACTGATTATATTATTCTTACAACCGGCAGCAATAGGGGTAATGGCTGATTTTTGCGTTATGCTCGTGAACGGATGCTGCTTGTGGTGACTGGTCGTCTTGCTGACCATTGTTTTGTTATTAGTAATTAACTGTTTATTTATTTTACTTTGATGGTCCTAGTTCATCATTTGTGACTGTTACAGCTATAGTTATATGGAAGCGGGCACGCCCTTTATACTTAGAGACTTTTATTTAGGTTTTAAGTTACGTTTTTATCTCTGCTTGAGAATAGTTTTGGTCTTTTTCTTTTTTTGTTGGTATAGTGGTGTGCTAGCTGACATATGGCTAATAATTTCATGTTTTGTGTTGCAAGTGGTGTAAATTGTTTTTGCATACTGTTGTATAGAATCCATTTTTTTTTCTTCTCTAACTGAACAGACAGCTGTGCTGCTGGGGAGTTTGTTGGCCACTTCTTCTTCCCAGCTAATGCACTAGGAAGTGGTGAAGGGTTGGCGTTTTGGAGGACTGTCTTATGTAATTTTGACGTTCGAAAAGTGTTGATTCTCAGCCTAGTTTGAATAAATGACTTTTGATTTTGAGTGGAGTTCCCCCAAAATATTATGCCATATTTGAGGATAGACGCCACAATGCAGCCATGAGTGTTGTAGAATTAATTTTATATGCAAGTTCATGTAGGACGTAGGCTGATTGACTCACTCACTTGCATAATTGTTCAATATGTGGTTTCCAAGTCATTTTATTATCAATATGCAAGCCAAGAAATGTTGAGGTGTCTGTTTCTTCAATAGGTTGGTTGTTAAAATTTACGTTTAGGTTGATTTGCGTTTGTATGCGCTGTCTAAAATTCATTTATTTTGTTTTTCCTAAGTTGGTTTTTAAATTATTTAAATTCAACCAATTCATAATAGAGCTCAAGGTGCTATTTAAGTCATCTTCAAAAGTATGTTTGTTTTTACATTTGACAGTAACAGTGCTATCATCCGCAAAGAGAGTTATAGGATTATCAGTGGCTTTGGGTAGGTCATTAATGTATAGTATAAATAACGGTGGACCCAGAACGCTACCTTGTGGTACACTGTAGTTTATTTTTCGTTCATGTGACCTAAAGGTTTTTTCTTGTTTAGTAAGAACATTCACTTTAGTCACTTCAGTATATTGATTTCAGCCTTTGAGATGTGATTCAATTAGTTTTAGAACATTACCTCTTATTCAGTAGGCATTGAGTTTACCAACTAATATATCATGGTCAACATAATCAAAAGCCTGTGTCATATCCATAAAGATAGAGCAGACGGGTATTCTTTTGTCCATATTAACCATAACAAAGTCTAAATAGTCATATATGGCCATGTTTATGGTTTTATTAGGTCTAAAGCCTTTTTGTTCTTTAACTAATATATGTTTTTTTCTAAATAATTATTAAGTTCTGTGTGAACATGTTTTTCAAATATTTTAGAAATAACTGAAACTAGGGCAATGGGTCGATAGTTTTTTTAGGTATTCTCTATCATCTTTCTTAAAGATGGGTTTTATGATCGAAGTTTTTAGTCTATCAGGGTAGATTCCTTCGGCAATGCATACATTTAAGATATAGCTAAGATAAGCAGAGATATTTGTAGCAATATATTTAATAACTTTAGTTGATATTCCATCATATCCCACTCTATTTGTGCGTTTTAGATTTCTAATAATCCGAAAAAGATCATGTGGCAAGCATAGTTTCAGAAACAGACTTGTTCAGTAGACATAAAGGAGTTATACTGCATTTTGTTTGAATCATCCTTAGGTACAATTTTATCGACGAAATAATTATTAAATCATTGGCAATTTCACGTGGGTCATCTATCGTTAATGTTAATGCTATACTATAACTAGCATTAAAATTAACAATAGAACGATCCTTTGGTAAATTTTGTTTTGCTTGGTTAATAATTTTCCATGCCGTTCTACTTTTACTGTCTGAGGTATTATTTGAATGATTATTTTGCGCTCGCTGAGCTAGTCTTATTATTTTCTTATATCTTTTTGAATATTGGGTCAGTTTGGTTTTGTTTATCTCGCTTTTTTTTCTGTATTGCCATAAAAGTTCTCGTTTTGTTATACTGCAGGCCTTGATACCTCGTGTTACCCAATGAGCTTTTCGACGACTATTAATGGAGATATATTTAAATGGAACGCAAAGATCATAAAATAACTTAAACAAATCAATGAAAATATTATAGGCTACATTTGGATCACAAGTTGTGTACATTTCCGAAAAAGACAATTTCTCAATATGAGTTTTAAACTTCTTAAGATTTTCCTCACTATAGTCTCTACGTTTATTTTTCCAGCACTTAATCAGGCATACTTTTTTAACAAGACACCTCAATATCAGAGCTGTGTGATCAGATAATGCAAAATCAATCACTTCAGCTTTGCATTTGTTGTGATAGTTGTGAGCAAAGTTGTCTATACATGTTTTGCAAATTTTTCTGGTAGGCTCTGTTATCTTAAGCCTTAGATTATAGTTGAGTAATATACATTCAAATTCAGAAGTGGTATTATTTTGTTTTAAAGTGTCAATATTAAAATCACCAGCTAATACAACATTATGCTTATTCATATATTGATATACTTGAGCATTATATCTAATCTTGCAAAAAAATTGTTTAAGTTACTACTTAAAGGAACCCTATATACAGGATGTTTGTGCATGGACCGACACTATTTTTTGAGGGGTTGGCAGGGTCATTTGCGAGGTTTCACCCAAAGACCCCATGTCCTAAGTCTCATGGTTGTTTAGATATGATTTTTTTTTATTGTTTCCCAAAATTACCCGAAATCTCGCCTTTAAATCGTCATTACTTTATTGTTTATGGTTGTAATTGCACGAAATAGCTTTTATTGTATTCTGCAAAGTATTCTCATTCTAAATAAATCATTATTTGATGCAATTGATCTGCAAAAAAGTACTTATGTGCTTCCAAAGTACATTTTGTTTTTAAATGTGTGAAAAATGACAACTTCTAAATTCAGTATAAAAAACTAATAACCATTTTGAACTTAGTTTTATTTTAAAAAGTTCTTTAGCGTACCCTTTCTGACGGTATGCTACATGTCATAGAAATCATTCATTATGTTGTAAAAATAAGAGATACTAGTTTGCCACTGCCGAATTGCACACAACAATGGAATCGTAAGCAGGTAAAAAGTTTGTCTCTTACTTGCGCATGATTCTTGTCTTTGTCTAACATTGGTTGTATTGTAAGTTCAGGTCGGGATGTGACCACTCTGTCCAGGTTCAGTCGAGCTCTGAGTATCTCAGCTGTTGGAAGTGCCCGTGAATTTCACAGTTCCCTTTTTTTTTTGTTGAGTTTCGTTTGTTAAATCTTTTTATTGTTATTTCTTGTTGTGTTTTACTGTTGTGTTTTCTTCTTGTGTTTGTCTTCGCTGTTTTTGTTAAAATGCCTACCTTCAGTAACGAAGAGTATGCCGACATGTTACTTGCGTATGGCAGCGCTAACTGCAATGCGCGCGAAGCACGATGAATTTATCAGGGGCGATATCCTGATCGACGTGCACCACACCACGAAACCTTCTCTACAACTTATCGACGTTTGAGAGAGACAGGAAACCTACATTATCAAGAACCTCGAGTGAGTGCCAGTCAACATAATGTAGCCGTAGATGAAATGATACTTAGAGCTTTTGATGAGAATCCTACATCAAGCTTACGATTTATTGCTGCAGAACTTAACTTAACAGTATGGAAAGTCTGGGCGGTTCTTCGGGTAGATGGGCTGAACAGGGGTGTAATGAAATGCATGCCGCATTTTGATTACACCCCTGTTCAGGGTAAATAACACTCTACTTACTTTTTAATGTAAAAAAAAACCCCTCATTGAAAAAAATGTAATCGGTTAACGATTACATTTTTTTCAATGAGGGGTTTTTACAGGTCATTTCGTCAAGTGAAATACTAAAGTTCATTTTTAATTTTTCTGTGCCAAAATTATTTATTAAATAGCTCCGCAGTTTCACCAGCATAAGTCTTCTTTCATTCAAATCCGTTTAGCTGTTTTCGCGTGGAAGCGTAACAAACAAACAAACAAATTCACTTTTACTTTTTCATATTAATTAAGATTGACTATCTTTCTAGCTTAGTTTCCAGAAAAAAAGAGCTATTGTTATAATCTCATGGATTATTTTTTTTGTTTTAGGTCTCGAAGATGGTGATAATGCTAGGCGGCTGGATTTCTGTAGATTTATACTACATACGGACGTATATTATGGTACCTTTTTAAAAAGAATTTTGTAGACCGACGAATCCAATTTTAGCCATGAGGGGGAATATTGAATCTCCACAATCTTCACCATTCGAGTAAAAAGGACCAAAGTCCTCACGTTAAAAGGCAAAGTTCCTTTCAATGAAAATTTAGTGTTAACGTTTGGGCTGGTGTTATTGAACGCCACCTCATCAACCTATATTTTTTGCCAGAAAGGTTAAATGGAGACATTTATTTAGATTTTTTAATCAATGAGTTACTCGATCTCGTGATGCCAGTTTTGGAAGAAGTTGTGCCGATGGTATTTCAAAATGACGGCTGTCCGGTACACTACAGTCTGGCCGTGCGAGAGCATTTAGATAATGCCTTTCCAAACTCATGGATTGGTAGAGGCGGCCCTATTCCTTGGCCCGCACGGTCCCCAGACCTGACGCCTCTGGATTTCTACGTTTGGGGACGTGCAAAAGAATTGGTTTACCAGACCGAGGTGCCGACTAGGGAAGTTCTTATTGAACGTATAACCGACGCGTTTGAAATAATGAGAGAAGAAATGCGACTACATACAACGACCGTTGAAATAAGAAACAGATGTCAAATGACTTCCTACATTTCGTATGCATGCTATACGAAATGTAGGAAGTCATTCCGAACAAGATCTGTAACTTTAGTTAATAAAAACATAATAACCTTTAGAAGTCTTTTCTTAACCCCGACTCTTCTAACTAGTATTTTGACTACATAATGACTTGTTTACTATGACATGTAGCATACCCTTAGAAAGGGTATAAGCTAAAGAACTTTTTAAAATAAAACTAAGTTCAAAATGGCTGTTAGTTTTTTTATACTGAATTTAGAAGTTGTCATTTTTCACACATTTAAAAACAATATTGACTTTGGAAGCACATAAGTACTTTTTTGCAGGTCAATTGCATCAAATAATGATTTATGTAGAATGAGAATACATTGCAAAATACAAAAAAGCTATCTCGTGCAATTACAACCATAAACAATAAAGTAATGATGATTTAAAGGCGAGATTTCGGGTAATTTAGGGAAAAAAAAAATCATATCTTAATAACCGTGACACTTAGGACATGGGGTCTGGGTGAAACCTCGCAATACACCCTGCCAACCATCCAAAAAATTGTGTCTGTCCATGCGCCAAACACCCTGTATACAAATAATAATCAATTTATAAGCTATCAGTTCTATTTGCCGAGCATTCAAAAGTTGAGCACACGGTGAATAACACCGATTTCAAAATCGGTTTCCATTGATGTCCTTTTTTAACGTATGTAGATACACGAGCCTTCTCTGTTGGAATTACTTCTGCTGAAGTGGGCAGCTAGGCAGGAATTGGGTATCACACAAATATTTTCATGGCCCGAACTCATGAAATGTTCCGTCAGACAAATGACATCAATATCAGTGTTATTGTCCGATAATTCTTGTAAGCAGACCGTTAGTGCATCAGACTTGCTCCTCAAACCTGCAATATTTTGGTGCAATATGGTGATGTATTTATTTCCGAAAAAGCTTCTGCGAAGCAGGCTGCTGCTCATTGATGTTGTTTTTGATTCGCAGACATGTCCTCGTTTCTTTCAACTTCATAATGATAGTCAGTGTTGATAGATTGTACATAAGTAATCGTGTCATAAACATCCTTAAAATAGATTGAATTCCGGAGCTATTTATTACGCCAGTGCGTCTGTCAAACATGGTACCGTCATATTTTAAATTCTTGTTACTATCCAAAAAATAGGCATATTCGTGTGTATTTGTATCTAAATATAATAAATTATTGAAGGTTTCCCATCTTGAGTTGTATAAGTAATTACAAGTGAAGAATTTGTACGTCGGAGTGCAGACAATAATTGTCTGCACTCCGACGTACAAATTCGCAAGAAGAAATTTGCAAGAAGTCACAAACACAATTATTGTGTTTGTGACTTCTTGCAAAACTTGTCTAATTTGCAAGATATTATCAAAATATCTGTTTGTGACTTTAAAGTCTTCTTCACCTAGTAGTATAATGCAGAAGTCCAGTAAAGTGAAATTTGCCAGCTTATCTCTGATGCCTTTTAACAGAAGTTGTATACTTCCACAAGGTGTGATGTAGTGACAAAGTTCACAGGTCTCGAAAGTGTTTTCTGCAATATGAAGCAATTTATTCTTGTTGTCTGTACTTAGGATGCATATTTTGTTACGTTCCGTGTATTTTTTGTACGAATTGCCTCTGTTTTGCTTTATCGGTGTATCGCTATTATTATTGTCTCTGATTTGTCCTATTGATGCAGCTATATTATTATTATCTCTGCTCTGATTTACTGATGTAGCACTATTATTTACCTCCAGCTTTGGCACTTCAGTTTGTGTTTGTTTGGTTTTGTTATTTTTCTTTTTGCTAGATGACTTCAGTTTGACTGGACTGTTTATCACTTTTTTATAAAGGTCATTATTTTTATTCAATTTTTCGTTTAATGCCTTGAGATTACTGTTTTCCAAAGACAGTGTTTCAATTTTTAAGTGAGCGCTCTGTAGATCTTGTTTAAGGGTCGAAATTTGCTCTAGTGGTTTTTTAATTTCGTCGTCTTCGTAATCGGATATTTCCGGTACACTCGTGATAGTCTCATTTATTGTTTGGCTAGTAGCTACCTCACTGTCGTTTAGAATTGAATCGGAGTTTGTTCTAGTACGGCGGAATGTAATATTATCCAAGAAATTCATATTGGAACAGCTCAAGTTTGTTTTTGTTTGATGTACAAATCTTATAAAAAGTAAATCAATTGCTGGGGTTTGAACTCGCAGCACCTCGTCTACGCGGTATCGAATACGCTTCCTCGGACCCTTGACCAATTGAGTAATTGAGTAACTAGACGAAATAGGTTTCCGTATTCGTCGTATATTTTTTTTTTAATTTAAGAAGTCGTTATGATGACTCATGCGATAGATATTTTTGCATTTTTTTTCCACCAACACCTTTTTTTTTGATACGGTTGAATACGGAGTACTACCACTCATCAATATTTCACTATTCATTTATCTCGCTCACACATAAGTTTATAACAGAAAAAAGTTTTTATGTGAATGTTGTTGTTCTTTATTCTTACGTTATTTTTTCACAATTGATGTTGATTTGCTAGTTTTTGAAAGCTGCGTCAACACTTTACATACAATGTTTATTTAATGTTTGTTTTTATGCACTTTATTAGATTTATTTATAAGGATGTTATAATGTCCAAAAGTTCACTATTTCCCATTATTCCACTTAGATAACACTTGTCCATATAACGGTTAACCATTTAAACAGAATCAATACAAATTTAACACTTGTAACTATTTTTAATTACGAAAAATATACGGAGCTTGTTGTATGTGTACGTTGATGTTCACTAGACAGCAGCGCCATCTATTTGGTTTGTTTTAATCCATATAAAATTTTCTTGAGTTTACAGACGTTTGTATTTGTCGTACTCCTCATAATCTTCAGGTAAAGCCATAAAAATATTTTCTTTTAAGTCTTCAAATAAAAAAAGCTGTTTTATATCTAACGACATGATATGAAGATTTTTTGAAGTATATAGCGATTAATATTCTAAATTAACTATTACTCATAACTGGACTAAACGTGTCTGTATAGTTTAATCCATATATTTGTTGACAGCCTTTCGCTACAAGTCTGGTTTGAATTTTCCATCTGGTTTTATTTTGAAAACCCACATACTAGCTATAATCTTTCTTCTTTTTCTACTATATCCCAAACTTGGTCTAGTTGTATAGACCTCTTTTCTGTATCTATAGCTTTTACCCATTCTTTATTTTCAGGTCATGTCAAAACTTCTTGAAATGTTAACATAACATAATCTGTGTATCTCATTGGTATTTTATATCTTATTCTATATTCTTCTAGGTCTTTGTAAACTTGTATTTTGGTCTTCATTTTGGTTATTACTATCCTGTATATCTTCTATGATTTCTAGCATGTTATTTTCTTCTTGTAAAGTGTTTACGTCCTCTATTTCTTCTGGAATATCTGTTTTGTTTAACAGAGTTTTCTTCATAATTTATTTAAATTTTCATTATATTATTAAATTCGTATTCAGTGTTTCCTCCTTCACGTTGTGTAATATTGTCCACTATATTTTCATTATTTTTATAGGTTCTTCCTCAGAGTTATCTTCTCTGTTTTCTTTCAAATGAAATATTACATCTCTACTTTTTGTTTTTCTTTGTCAAATAGTCTATAGCCTGTTGGGGCATCATGATCATTTTGATGGTTCTATACTCTAGTTTTTGTAGATGTCCAAGTTTCTTACTATATGCTTCAGACTCAAATATCTCTATATTTCTAAGATCTGGTTGTTGACCAGTCCACAAGTAGGTGTTGCGTTATTAAGTGTTTCAACCGGTGCTCTATAAGATATTCAGCAGTTTTTGCAGCTTCTCCCAATAGATTTCTTTCTTATTTTGATTCAAATAATAAAGGCTCCTACATACTGGCGCGACTTGTCGCTACACAAAGGCACCGCTTGTAGCGCTACACGCGGTGTCTTTGTGTCGCGTCGCGCCAGTATGTAGGAGCCTTCATGCTCTTACTTTTTCAAGAATTGTTCTATTTAGTCTTTCTGCTTTTCCATTCAGTTGGGGACTGTATGGTATGGTGTAGTCCATTATTACGCCTTTACAACGGCACCATTTTTTTATTTTACTGCTGGTATATTCACGCCAATTATCACACCTGATTGTACTGACTTCCAGATATTTTTCTCTTACTACTTCTTCAACATAGGTTTTAATGGCTTCAAAAGCTTCATTTTTATATTCTAGTAGATAAACCCGTGTATAATGAGTGTATTCATCAATAATGGTAAGTATGTATTTCTTATTAGCATATGTATTAGGTGAAATAGGACCACATATGTCTGTGTGTATTATTTGTAGTGGCCGCGTTGGTCTTTGTGTTTCTGTATTGAATGGATTTCTCACTTGTTGTGACATTATACATACCTTGCAAGTTTTATTTAAGTTATTATTCTTTTTCACTCACATTCATGTTTTTAGCAACTTTTCTTAGGTTTTTTTTTTGGGTATGGAAATTATCAAATAACTTCTCCCGCTCGGGGCGGAGCAGGAGGGTGTGTCAGACTCTTAATGACTAAAACCCACCCGTGTTCCTTCCATTGACTGTGTTGCCAGGGGCCTCGGTAACCCTTTCGAACTTCAACGCGACCCCGCCGTAGGCATCGGCCCTAGTGGACCCTACACTTGTGCTGATATCTCTTTGAGGCGTGCGTGGAACACAACGCGCCGTCGACCCGGGCCTGGTCCTTATCGGATGGCGAGCTACCCATTGCTCACGTCCGCAAGTCCGCGCCTACGGTGGCCGAAAATTCGCCTAAGATTCCTGACGCCCAGGGCGTCTCCTGCGGCGGCTAGGGGCATGAGGGCGCGAAATTTGCCTCTTCCTTTCCCGTCCGGCCTCCTTCTTCGCGAGCATTACTGCTTCGCAGGAGGTGACGGCTGCCCATGCCCTCTCGCTCCGTACCATGGACCGGACCAAAGCCGGACGCAAAAGATCTCTGCCTCCGATCGCCTCCACGAGGACACGGCGGTGCTCCGCCCAAACTTTTCTTAGGTTAAGCATTTTTCCAATACTAGGGTGACCCATTTTCTTATGCCATTCTTCAGCTTCATTTAGTTTATCCGTTAATAAGGAAGTTTCTTGTTTTGCTATTCCGATTATTCCATTCTCTTCTTGAAAGTTGTGTAATAAAATTTTCTTGATGGTAAGAAGGCTTGATGACCCAGAGTCTAGGATAAATATAATAGCTTCTTTTTCATTATATCTTTTATCCATGTGTGTATATATATATGTCATGTATGTAGGATAAGATCAGAAATGAAGTTATCCGGAAGAGAACCGGTGTTACCGACATAGCCTGAAGAGTAAGCAAGCTGAAGTGGCAGTGGGCTGGCCATGTTTGTCGAAGGACCGATGGCCGGTGGAGTAGACGAGTCTTGGAGTGGAGACTGCGTATCGGCAAGCGTAGTGTGGGTCGCCTCCTAGCTAGATGGACCGAAGACCTTAAAAAGGTGGCTGGAACAGACTGAATGCGGAAGGCGGAGGACAGGGTGTTTTGGCGCGGCCTAGGAGAGGCCTATGTCCAGCAGTGGACTGTTATAGGCTGAGTTGACTGATGTGTGTCATAAAGGCAGTGTCGTTTTTAGGATTGTTGTTACTTTAATGATTATTTTGTCTGAAGAATCATTTTTCGTTATGTGATTATTCTTCTTACATGATATGGTACATTCTACCTTCTTGTTATTATTTTTATTCGTAAAGAAACATTTTTCTGTAGGATGATGTGTTTTTTTTTTTGGAAATTTTTATAATTCCATTTTCTTTGAGCCTTGCATGCATTTTATCTCTTCTCTTCTATATAATAAATACATTTTTAAATAGTAATGTTGTGTCACTTCCTTGATTCCCGAAATTTTCAGTGCCGCCCTCGTATTAGTCCTTGGACTGGATATGAGATAAATGTGGTCATCCAAACCCCTGGAAGTTCACCCTTTGCACAACAAGCATATCTGCAAGACACGTGTTCATGTCATTCTAACCGAATTATTGATCTGAGATGAAGAATTCAACATTCAAGGATTACTAGATAATAAGAGTTGAGAATCGAAACTCGAAATTGTAACAAGAATTATTAATTAATAGAGCTGTAGATCAACTCTCTTAAAGGCCTATAGACAGCCCCAAAGCGCCCACCCTTCATCACTTCCTAGTGTTTGAGCTGGGGAGAAGAAGTGACGCAACAAACTCCCCAGCAACACGTCTCTGTCTGTTTAGTTACAACAACTTTAATTACACTATTAGCCTAGGATAAAAATTATAATGAAAGACTCACCCAGTCGTTGCAAACACACATATACACACACACACTACATTAAGTACTAAATTAGTCTAATCGGAGCTTTAACCCAAATATAACTAATACTCGCTATCTTACGACAGCCCACTCGGACATGGCCCTTGGTATTCACCAAGTCTCCTAACTCAACTCGCCTAGACTCGAACATCCGTATCTTTCCGTAGTCTTAAATTGCCTTGTGTCGTCTTGGATAGTTAGGACAAGGAGGGGTTACAAGTAAACAATGTCAGTATAAAATAAGGTTGGGAATTCATAGGTAAGAACAATAAGGGAAGGAATCTAATTTATCTAATTTTCTTTTGATTATAATAGTTAGAAGACGGCAGGAATACAAAAGGGTAGGTATGTGACACGTAACGCTTGCGTTGGGGAATACGAGTATATTACTCTAAGTTACGTTAGTGGATTTTTTTTACAATAAACTATAGGCCCACCCCAAGTGTAGGTGTCCACTAGGGCCTATGCCTGCCGGGGTCGCGGGAAGGTACTTATGGGTCACCGAGGCCCCCGCAACACAGGCAACAGGAAGGAATACGGGTGGGTTTTAGTCAGTAAGAGTCTGACACACCCTCCCGCTCCACCCAGAGCGGGAGAAGTCCTTAGTGGTCCTATGCGTTCAGGTCTAGTATAACTCCGGCAGGCATCGGCCCTAGTGGACCCCTACCTATGTGCTGACGACATCTCTTTGAGGTGCGTGTGGAATACAACGCGCCGTCGACCCGGGCCTGGTCCTTACCGGACGGTGAGCTACCCATTGATCACCGTCCGCAAGCCCGCGCCTACGGTGGCCGGAAATCCGCCCGGGATTCCCGACGCCCTGGGCGTCTCCTGCGGCGGCTAGGGGCGAGAGGGCGCGAAACTTGCCTTTCCCTCAACCGTCCCGCCTCCTCCTTCGCGAGCATTACTGCTTCGCAGAAGGAGGTGACGGCTGCCCATGCCCTCTCGCTCCGTACCATGGCCTGAACCAGGGCCGGCCGCGAGAGGTCTCTGCCGCCGATCGCCTCCACGAGGACACGGCGGTGCTCTGCCCAAGCCGGGCAGACCTCCACCGTGTCCTCAGGGCGATCCACACAGTGGTGACACCCGGAGGTAACCATCACTAGCACTTGGTTGGTTTGTGTTCGTAGACAACTACAAAGTAGCATTATAGCTCAAATTAGCCCAAACGAGTTGAGAGTATTCATTCGGTTCAGCCAATCATAAGCGGTGTGACTGCCGTAAGTGTCATGTCTTGGTTGTGGTTGTCTATAGTCTGTTGGTAGAGTAATCGTCTACCGTCTCATGGTAAATGTCACAGCCCATGGAAGGCTTTCTCGGAGTCCCTAGAACCAAACGCTAGTGTAGGAGGAATAGAGTAGTAAACACTCACCCAGTCGTTCACAGATACACTAACTGAAATTCAGGCGCCTTACACACAACTTAAATTATACTACGGACTAATATAACCTAGTCTAAACCTTCATTATTACAATTTAACGTATTAGATAACACCCTTGCTAACGCGATCTCTCCAAAGAGACATAGTCTCATTATTACCGACCTACACTGGTCAGCAAATAAACCGAGCCACCCGCTACCTAGGAACTCTGATTCGATTTTCTCAAAAAGTATAAAACTTACAACTATCAAAGTTATACCTACAAAAAGTGCGTTTCATGGTGATTAAAATGACTACAAATTAATTTGAAAGTACCGTCAACTCACATTGTAATCAAGCAACAAACACAATGCTAACGATTTGCTCTGTTTTCACCAGAGTTTGAAATTAGCGTTCTTTTTCTCTACAATGAGGGTAGTCGGATATTTCTTATCATTTCTTTAGTTTTTGTCCATCGTTTGCTCAGACGCGCGTGTTTTTGCTACTTTTTCGATTAATAATGGATACAACACCTCAGGAAGCAGCTCAAGCTGTAGCATTACTTCAAGCAGGCATTGCGCAACGTGAAATCGCTCGAAGGCTTCGAATCAGCAGATCTTCGATGCAACGAGTTTACAGACGATACCTAGAGACTGGAGCATTCGATCGCCGTCCAGGTACGGGCAGACCTAGGGTTACATCAGCAGCAGATGATCGTTATATCCACCTTACTGTACTGCGAAATCGCCATCTCAACGCAGTTCAAGTCCAACAAAGTCTGCGTGACGAACGCCAAGTGGTCATAAGTTCAGATACCGTCAGAAGGAGACTTGCTGAACGGAACCTGACCCCAAAAAGAGCTGCAACAGGCCCAGCATTAACGGTAGCACACCGTCGAGCACGACTTGAATTTGCTCGAGAGCATAGGGATTGGACATTAGAGCAGTGGAGTAATGTACTCTTCACTGATGAGACCAGGGTGAGTCTACATGGAAGTGATCGACGTCAGAGAGTATATCGTCGCCCTGGAGAACGTTATTCTCAGTGTTGCATCGAGGAAACTGTTGCTTATGGAGGAGGATCTGTAATGGTCTGGGGCGGCATCCCGTTAACAGCACATACAGCGTTAGTTTTCATCGAACCGACGGGCCGTACACGTGGACTGACTTCTCATCGCTACATTACTGAAATCCTCGCAGACCATGTGGTACCTTACGCAGGATATATCGGGCAGGATATGCAATTGATGCATGATAATGCACGGCCTCATGTTGCTCATGTGGTGACCCAGTATCTACGCGACGTTAGCATTCGTACGATGGACTGGCCAGCTCGAAGCCCGGACTTGAATCCGATAGAACACTTATGGGATGAGCTGAAACGTCGGGTTCGAGCCCGGGTACCCGCTTGCGAATCGCAATTGAAGAGGAGTGGAATACAATTCCTCAAGATTGTATCGTTAGGCTCGTAAGGTCGATGAATACAAGGATGCTGGCAATACGGAATATTGATCAAAAACTTTTTTTTGATTTTATCTTTGTTTTTAGCTTTAATTTTTTTTTTCACTTTGTCTTTACTAACGATTGTCACGACTGGAAAACGACTCTTCTTTGTAAAATCCTTAATAAACACTGAAATATTGATTAAACTCAATGAGTTTCCTTTCATTTTAATCACCATGAAACGCACTTTCTGTAGGTACAACTTTGATAATTGTAGGTTTTTTAGTTTTTGAGAAAATCGAATTAGAGTGCCTAGGTAGCGGTTGGCTCGGTTTATTAGCTGCCCAGTGTAGTTCTAACTCTCCTAGCCTAGCTTAACTCGACCGCTCCATGTGGTCTTAAATGAACTCCCTATGCAACATTAATAAAATAATGATAAATACTCTACTGCTCAGGGGAATTAATTAAAGCTGACACTTACCGAATAACGCCGTGAAGAGAATTAGATAGCAACCCACTTACAGAATTCTGCTGCCCAAATTACCAATTCCTCCTCGGACACAGCTCGACCTCTCAACCTCTCAACTAACTTTGCACCACCCCCGTCTCCCTTCCGAATTCCCAGATCAGCCCCTTCCTCATCCTGCTTTTTTGTAAAATCAACGTAAAACGCTTTTTGTTTATTTCTATTGCCTGAATGGGTCGGGTACCGGGCCACATTTACGATAACCAGATGTGGCTGTAAATTTCGGCAAGTGTGCGTCGCGCCGAGGCTATTCCATGATTCTTAGAATTTGTAGAAAGTGCCAGATTGTGGCCCATAAATATAAATGTAATGGAATTCCAAAGAATTATGAATCAATGATGGTCTGACTGCTCCACATGTTACCGTAATGAATAACAAAATATCCTATATATTTTGTTATTCATTACGGTAACATGTCGAGCAGTCAGACCATAAAATTGAGATTTAATGTATTTGAAAGAGCCTAATATCGTGTGACAATGTTAAAATAAGAATTTAGAACGGACAGTCACAGTATACATAAAATTGTTGCAGAAGTTCACACTTACGTTGTTCATTAGTTCTCTCAAACAATGTATATTATTTTTCGTACGTGCTTTTAGCATTTTCACATGTTATTATATGAATTATTAGCTTTTCATCAATGGTCATCATAATACTTTTTTGAGCCTTTGCGCCTTTTATCTCGTAATCCATATTGTATCTCTTGACGGCAAAGGGATTGCTCCTATACCAGTGCCATAGATGACATCTTGTAGACTTCAGCTTTTGAATAAGATATCCACTTGAAATTACTATAGTAGAAATTCTTTTTGATATTTTCAGCAGTTCTATGAATGTATCCATTTTGTTAATTTGTTCGCGTGCACATGTGTATTGACTTGGGCATTTATTTTGTTGTTTGGATTTTAGAATTTATTATTTGTAAGCGCTCTGGGCACATAACCTGTTAAGGTTTTTATGTATTTTTGTAGGTTTTAGGGGTTTTATTAGCAGAGTAGATTAATTTTAATAAAATAACTTCTTTTATTTTTTAATAATAGTTTTACCACACAATAACCATAGCAACAGATCAAATTTGAATTTGAAAACTGTTTTTTTAGATATGTAAAATTTCATTTATTTACATAACCAAATTACAAGATGATTATTAACATTAACTAAATTAAATTAAAACTAAGTTAGGCTTAAAAAAGGCCCTCGGGGCATTGTACCGAGGATGCTGGCGGCATTTCCTCGCTGAATTGCAATGCTGATGCGTTGCGCGAGAAAGCCGCCAGCTTTTCGGTCACCAGTTACATCAACTAGACGTTTCGCGATTTCCGCAAATAACTTATGCGCACTGGGACCCCACGGACCGAGGGTCTCGACGCCAAAGGGCACAAAGTTGTACTCTCTGCCAAGGCCTCCATATTTAATAACTTTCAGATTTTCGGCATTTTCTGCCGCTGCACCCGCTTTAGAAGTAGTCCGTTGGAGGTGGGACGGTGCCAGTGTGTCTACACAGGTAGCGTCCCACACAAGCATCCGTCCCAAACTCCACGGGACCAAAGACACACCATCAGGTCTTTTGCCATCATCTCTGACAATGCCAGTCGGCTCAAGAAGAGCAGGCACATTGATGCTGGCAAGAGACCGGCGGATTATGTCATTAAGTGTTGCATGTCTTGAAAAGCGGCCTGCACTTTTTTGACAACAAAGTCCGTGGTGACCCAGTCGGTCCACGTCCGTGCCACAAGGGCATGTGTGTGGAGTGCATACCGTGACCCCAAGCCGCAGACCAGTCGCCAGACGAAGCGAGGTCGGATCCAGGAAGGTACCGGTATATGGAGAAGGATGGGCATGTAGCCAATGACCGGCCTCTCTGGTTCCGACCGCCAAAAGTCTTGCGCGATCCGGACCTGAACTGCGGCTCAGAATCGATTTGTATGTTAAATCGCAATAAATATCGTCCCAGCTCCTCTGAGATTTTAGGTTGTCTGGAAATTCTTTACCCGGGCAAGCAATTTGAAAAGCATTCTTGGCATCCTCCAAGCCCGCAGTCTCATAGTTTGTGGGCAAAGCCCTTAGGACATTACCTATGAGACGTGACGTGCTATGGGTGGACGACAAAAAGGCTGGGGAAGCAACACTCGAAATTTTGCGGATTCCTAAACCGCCAAACCGAATAGGGAGGGATGCTTGTAACCAAGATGGTTCATTGAGCTGAATATTTAAAATAGTTTCTAAACTAGTTTTGACTAAATCGTCTATTGGTGAAAGCAAATTTGGATGTTTCCAAAAAGGGCTACAGCGAAGCACATAAGTAAATTTAGGGACAAAAAGGCAAAACTTTAGAATTATAAGAGCATAATGAGGACTGATTTCGAGTAAACAATTTGCGTGACTTTGGAATTTAGAAATAGTGTTAGTAATGTAATCAGGAAAAGAATCTTCAAAGATGGGAGAACCCAGGAGGCAAAGTGACTTTCTGTCTACTATTTTGATATTCGGTGCCAGAAAATTTAATTTGGATTTTAAATTATCCAAACCGTAAGAAGTTTTTTGAATGAAGAGTTCACATTTGCTAAAATTTAATTCTAAACCAATATTTTCGAAATTTGTTTTAATATCTGATAAGTCAGATAGCACAGTGTCCACATCGCCTCCCAGGGTTCCGTCATCCAAATACCAAACGTTAAATTTTGATTTTAAATTTTGAATAATCGGATTTATAGCCAAGCTAAAAATTGCTGGCCCGAGGGGATCGCCCTGCTGACAGCCGACCTCCGAAGAAAGTTCATGGGAACGGTAAATTAATTTTGAAGGTTCTGCGTAGCAGGTAAGCAGGTATTGATAGAGTTCCGGAATTTTGTTCTTAACTTCTGTCAGCATGGCATCCCTGTTTACTGAATTGAAAGCATTTTTGACGTCAATTTTGACTACAATTTCGCAATCATCATACGAAAGGTAGGTTCTTAAGGCATGGACGGCTGCCTCACACCCACCTTTCGTGCCAAATCCTAATTGTATAGGTTCGAAAACAGACTGTAATTTAGATTTGATATGTCTCACCGCAATTTTGGATGCCAAACGTCTTAAAGTTGACCCCACAGCAATGGGTCTCACCCCTCCGTCCTTTTTAGTTAGGGCGATCAAATTAGCACCGTTACAAAGTGGCAAAATTTACGGTCTTACCCAATTACTGTTTTAATTTAATGTAAAACAGTCCTAGTTTCATTACAATAGGAGCGGAGCTAGGTCAAGTGGGGTAGGTACCTATCATTTGCACATTCACATTATAAGATTTGTTTTTATTTTCATTTATCCCGCATAGTTTTTGACGTATGATAAGAAATAACCGTAAAAATGCCATCCTTATTTCTGAAGCTTGCAAAGCGAAAAATCTGAAATAAATCTAGTTGATGGAGGTTTATGTAAATTATTACAGACTATGCCTCTAACTAGCACAGTTTTTTTTTGTAATCGGCAAGAACCCTTCGCAAACAAAGTTTTGCGGTCGCATAAAATTAAAATTATGTATGTAACTTGAAAAATATTTTTTCGACCAAGATAAGGAGCCTTCAGTGGATGACTCACTGCTTGCCGGTTTTTTTTTTTGGGTTCAATTTCGTCTTATATAATGTTTTCTATCCAAAAAAATCAAAGTATATTCACTCGTCAACTTTCTAATAGAAGTGCCGTTTCAGTAAACGTTCTATGCCTCACCGCGTGCGTCTGTGTGTCGGCAGGTTGCGGAGCGCTAACGCGAGCGAGGAAGAGACGCGCAAGGCCATCACCGACCGCATCCAGGAAGAGCTGCTGCGCCTGCGCGACCACACGCACGCGCTCATCCGCCGCGCTACCGGCCGCCCGCTGCACGAGCACAGCAACGGCACGTGCCACGCGCCCGACGCGCCTCGCGAGCCCACCGCGCCTCGCGAGCCCACCGCGCCTCGCGAGCCCACCGCGCCTCGCGAGCCCTCCGCGCCCGACCGCGACCGCGACCTGTAGCCGCCGGCAGTGCCGTGAGCAGGATCGGAACAACGTTTTGTACGTCGCGACGTCTTTACGATGTTGTCGATTGTGACTAATTTAACACTTAACGTCGGCCGCGGAACTCTTCACCGCGGCAGCAACTCGCTCGATCCGCGAGGGCACATTCATTCCGGTGCAGTGTCGAGTAGTTAAGTATTACGTAGCGGGTAGCCGGCCCGGTCCGGTCGTGCCGACGACGCCCGACGCGATCCTACTGATTAGTTTTGTTGTAAGTTTTATTACGTGGGAATGTTTATCGGTAAGGTTAATATAGTGTACTCAAATGATGAGGATACGTTGTTTGTCGTGACAATGTGTATGTGTGCGATTCGCCGTGTGTATTAATTAGTGTGTGTAGCGCATCCGAACATTGGTTGAATGTTGAGTCGTCGGTCACAAACAATCTGAATCATGTACATTTGAGCCGCGCTATGGTCGCAGCGGCTTCACATATTGTCGACGTCACAGGAGCGTCTATTTTGTACACTAAAATCTAAAGATCATTTTTATAACGAGTTTTTTAGATTTTTTTACACCAGTTTACCTAGTCTTGTATCATTTGTATGCCGTAGGATAGCGACTTATATCGGTGTGTCTCCCCGTATACTTAACAGAGCGGGTGCGGCACGCCACAAGCGGCGCTTGACTCGTCACATGTGGCGTGTGAATCGCACATGTGGCGTGTGACTACCACATGTGGCGTGTGACTCGCACATGTGGCGTCTGACTCGCGCATGTGGCGTGTGACTCGCACATGTGGCGTGTGACTCGCACATGTGGCGTGTGACTCGCACATGTGGCGTGTGACTCGCACATGTGGCGTCTGACTCGCGCATGTGGCGTGTGACTCGCACATGTGGCGTGTGACTCGCACATGTGGCGTGTGACTACCACATGTGGCGTGTGACTCGCACATGTGGCGTGGGACTCGCACATGTGGCGTGTGACTCGCACATGTGGCGTGTGACTACCACATGTGGCGTGTGACTCGCACATGTGGCGTAGGACTCGCAAATGTGGCGTGTGACTCGCACATGTGGCGTGTGACTACCACATGTGGCGTGTGACTCCCACATGTGGCGTGTGACTCGCACATGTGGCGTGTGACTCGCACATGTGGCGTGGGACTCGCATATGTGGCGTGGGACTCGCACATGTGGCGTGGGACTCGCACATGTGGCGTGTGACTCGCACATGTGGCGTGTGACTCGCACATGTGGCGCGTGGCTCGTAGTGTGTGGCCCAGGTCGCCACGTCACGTCACTGCCGCCTCATACGGCGACGGTGTAAACAACACATACAGTGTTGTTCACACTGTCGCATCATATATTGTAATGAGAGATATAATTTAACGGCTACTAACCGCCATCTCTACAACCAAAGACTGTGCACACAAAGTGTACACAATATTTTATATCCAAAATATTTTTAAACGTGTTTATTAAAACGATACTTACTCTTTTAAATGAATATTTTTCTCATTAAACAATTGTAATTTGGCGAGCCATCGGCGTTGGTCGTATGTTCCTAGGAGTTCTGTTGTAAGGGAGCAGGTACATCCTCAGTAATAGACCGCATTACTGTCTTGTTCCTGCCTGTACCTGCTTCTTCACCTACGGTTGTAACAAGCCAAGGAATCCAACTGTTAACGCACCATGGACACTAAACGCCCCCAGGCGTAACATAATACTAATAACAATAAAACTTATATTGTATCTCATTCAGTGTCCTTCAACCGATTAACTATAATAGTTATAGCAGCGTTCCAGCCATAGAAATTCTGCTTCGGCACAATCTGCCATCAGCCTCGCCAGTCGCTAGTGTATGGTGTTACTTTGTTACCAGAGTGGAATGCTAATCAATGTAAATAAGTAATGAAAGCGAATTGTTCCGTTCAACGATCTCCTGCTGTCAGTAACGCGAGTCTTCCATACAATAATTATGTATTTATTGTAATATATATATATATATTGTAAGGCACTGCCCGCCTTACGGCGCACGCGGCCGGCGGATCTCTTGCAGCGCGAGCGACGCAGCCGCGCCCTTCGATCAACGATTCCAACTAGATTACGGGTCACGTACAAAGTCAAAGCTAAATGTCCGCGTGAATATATACTTGTACAGCTACATTTGTTTACTAACGAACTGAGACAAAAGTTTTAAATCAGTTTCAAGTTCAACCTAATTATAACCATGGCACCTAGTAATAAAGTCACAAATCTTCAAAATATTATCTTGATCACTCGTCACGTCGGTCGCGGGACGGTACTAAAGGGTCAGCCATACCCTCCCACTCCGCCCAGAGCGGGAGAAGTTATTTGATGATTTCCAACACAAAAAAAAAACGGCAACAAATAAAGTACTTTTTCCCGATATTGCCTGACGAGCTACGTCGTTTAGTTTCGTTTCTGTTTGCTTCTTTGAATTTTACTACAGGAGGTACGGAGTCGCGATGAACACTAAAATAATTTATAATATGAACGTATAAGTTAAGTTGATTAGTTAAAATGAATCTGTTTGTTCTTATACACACTTATTATTTTATTAGCGTTATGTTTTTGTGTATAATATGTTTATTTACTTTATCAGCGTTTTTATTTGGTGTACACAAAAATGTAAGTACGCTTGTTGTTTTTCAAATGTACGTAATGTGGCTGGTCAAAGTGTCTATCGCCGAATGTCACAAATAAAAATATCACAACATAATAAAAATACAGTTCAGTGCAATTAATAAAGAAAACATCAAATTGTTTATCAACGATTCAACATTGAAGAAACTTTTTCATTATGCGTACCTGAATAAATTTCCTTTGAATTAGTTGAGTTTGTTGTACAATTGTCGTTATGATTCATTTTGACCTTACGTCAATATTTTTTTTAAGTACGGATTTGAGTAAAGTAACACGTCTGAAAAAAACGCCAGTAACAGAAAAGTTGAAAGGAAATCGTTTGGCTTGGTATGGGCATGTGATGAGGAGGGATGAAACGCATGTGACTAAAAGAGTGATGAATATGAATGTTGATGGGTGGAGAGGGAGAGGAAGGCCAAAGAAAAGATGGATGGATTATGTGAGGAATGATATGAAAGAGAAGGGACTGAATGATAGCATGACGGCTGACAGGGGAGGATGGAAGAAGATAACGCGTTGCGCCGACCCCAAATAACACGGGACAAGGGCAGGAAAATGATGAAAAAGGATGATGACTTAGAAATATTAAGTCCCATTTTTAACTGAAATGATTTTGCGTAAATAAAAATGAAATTCTGAAAATATATAATGCATAATTTTTTTATATCTTCTGTTTCTCTTTTACATAATAATATATATTATAGTGTAACCTTACGTCAATTTTTTCAACTACTGATTTGAGTAAAGTAATTCACCTGTAAAGGCGCGAATATACGTTACTGAAATTAACTACAAATCTCATCTAAAAATGATCACTTAGTGTAGGGTGTATCCCTAACATAAGTAATGTCAATGCAAATGTAAAATGTCAATGTAATGCAGAATGTCAAATTTAAACTTAAATGCAGAAAATGTCAGTGAATGCTCAACGGTATGAATCTAAATAAAAATGCAAGTTGTCCGACTCAAATCACGTCTAATTGAACACTAAATGTAATATACATAAAATGCATAGAATAATGCAATATGTCAGTGTCAATGCACTGCCAAATGTAGGTCGCATCCAAAGTGCAAATACGCCAGCCTACTGGCTAACTTATTGCAATAACAATATTTTAAAACCCATGTACGTGCACCGTACATATTGCCACAACAAAGAAAAGAATAACTAAATAAAACAATTTCAAAATATGTAAAAAATAATAACATAAGAGTGTAAAATACAATGTAAAAAATGTAAAAATGCAGGACTCTAATGTAAATATGATTTGATCTACGACTACTATGAAGAACTGTAACTGAAGTATATAAATAGAATGTCACCATAATAATAAATTAGCACACATCGCTATGTTTTTTAGTGTCCAATTGCACTTCACTTGAGGTAAGGTTAACACACGACACTTTATTCACTTTTGAGTCCCGTTTGTCGATCTTGCTGTTCCTGTTCTCGATGTCATGATCTTCTCGTCTGCTTCTGCTTCTCGCGTCTTGCGGACCCTCCCCCTGTCTTAGGGTTGCCATCTTTTGCCAAAAGTACACCGATGTTACAAACACTGCAATGCTAATCGCAACAACCACATAGATTGCAATGTAATGGTGAACGTCGTCAGAGGATAAGGTGTCTAGCTTAGACTGTTCTTCTATAGAGCGTAGTTGTGTGTCAATCTTCTTGAACGTCTCTTCGTGCGTTTCAATATGCAACGATGAGTTACGAATCGAGGTATTGATTATGTTGTTGATTGGAGATAGCATGGGCATGATCATCGCATATGGTTCATTGACTAAAATGTCACTTGTATGTTCCATATATGCGTGCAATGTGAATGTGTCGGCTTGCAAGTTGCATCCTTGTTTCAGCGTTATCAGACCCGAGTCACGTAACGTCTCCGATGTCATTTGAGTGCCGCACACTAATTGTACCTCGCACGTGTCACAACAATAATAAAACCAGGTGTTTTGTTTATGTAATTTGACCCACTTGTCGGCGCATACTTTTATTTCCGTATGGCAATAAGCGCTGTGTTCTTCATTGTCTCGAATCAGCTGTACATCGCAAATAGATTTGTGACGATCTCCGGTGTTGTATATAGGCTGAATTAGTTTGCACAGTAGAGTTTGGTCATGTAATTTTTGGCATTAATTTATGTCGTATTGTTCTAGGGGTATAAATGAGTATTGGTTGGCGTTAAATGCTATTAATGCAGAGTTGGGAATAACGTACATTACCCGATTTATGTTAATACGTTGAGGAATGCTGATAAGTCTGTTAAGTTCGTATAGGGCATCACTCAGGATCGGTACTTTTATTTCCATCAACAGGTAGTGCTGTGTTATGCGCGCATGTATTCTGAACAGCCTGTAGATGTCTCTTATGTCATTACGAACTTCAGGTAGTGTAGAATCGCGAGGTAGTAGTCGAGCTACTCTATCTAGTTCGCTTTGCATTTGGGTTGGTGATAATAGACGAACATCCATATGTCCTTGGTACATGTTTGTCAGTGTGTTGATGAGAGATTCTTGGAACGCTTTTTAGTTCGGTTTCGCCTCTTTTTGGATAATTTGACAGTGTCAGTTTTGTTTTGTTCCTCAGCCTCCACTAGGGGTACCAGTTTTGTAATAGGTCGTTTAGTTTCGCCTTTTGCAGTTTGTAATGTCACAACTCATTGTCATGACTGATGTGCCGGTTAAGAAATGTCCTGGAGTTAAACAGCTAATCTCTTCGGCGTTCTCTGTAATGGTGCATAGTGGTCGTGAGTTCAAGCAAGCTTCTATCTGACATAGCAGAGTGGTAAATTCTTCGTATGTCAGACGTTGGTCTCCAATGACCCGTATGAGATGATATTTCATGCTCTTCTCAGCGGCTACCCACAGTCCGCCTGCTCTTGGCCAGACCGAGACATTGAAGTGCCATTGAACTCCCATCTCTGATATTTTGCCCAAAAAGATGTTGTCAATGTTTTCTACAATGCATTTGTATTGATGCAATAGGATCCGATTTGCACCCACAAAATTCGTGCCGTTGTCGCTGTACATGCCCCGTGGCGTACCTCGACGTGCGCAGAAGCGCTTGAAAGCTGATAAGAATGCTGTACTGGATAGTTCTGATACCAGTTCTAGATGGATGGCTTTTGTTGCTAGACAAACAAATACTGCAACGTACGCCAGCAATTTTCTGACGCCTCGGCCTTTACTTGCCTTGATCTCAACGTGTCCAGTAAAATCGACACCTGTATGTGTAAAAGGGCGAGATACTATCACTCTCGGCTCTGGTAGATCAGCCATAATCTGGTTTGTTTGTTTAGCATTAAATCGGCGACATGTTACGCATTTATGTAAGACCTTTTTGACGGCGCGATGTCCTCCTACGATCCAAACTCTTAGTCGTAGATGTGTCAGGGTTAACTTAGGACCTCCGTGTAATGTTCTTCTGTGAGCTTGCCAAATTAATAACTCTGTCAGTTTGTTATCATGTGGTAGTAGAATTGGATGTTTAGTGTCTTCGTGTAAATTTGAGTTACGTAACCTTCCACCCACTCGCAGAATGTCATTTTTGTCACGGAATGGATTTAAACTCAAAAGGTTACTTTTTGTGCTCAAACCTTTGTTTTCCTTCAATCTCATAATCTCGTCATTGAAGACATGCAATTGAATATGTTTCATTATTCGGTTTTCAGCGCTTTGTAGTTCTGTAGATGTCAAATAAGTAGTAGTAAGATGAGTGTCGGTGTTCGAACAGCTGTTTATGAAACGTTTTGTCCAGGCAATGACCTTTGTAATACGAGTCAAATCGTTGTGTTTGTCCAATAACTCAATTACTATTGAAGACGGTTCACATTTCACAACATACGTTTGCATTTGTTTTTGTTTTGATTCGCATGTTGTCGGTGTAATTGCAATTTTGTCAAAAGTATCTTCACTGTAATTTTTCATCCAGAAGGGACCTTGCCACCACAAAGGATGTTGCAATAGTTGGAGACAACTGATTCCGCGTGATGCACAATCTGCAGCATTTTCCTCGGACTTGACATAACTCCAATGCTGTCAAAGTCGAAGTCAAATTATTTATTTCAAATAGGCACATAAAAGGCACTTTTGAACGTAAAAATTAACAAAAAAAAAAAAAGAATTGATTCTAGTTGCCCCTTCCAAAAGGTAGTTTCGTGTGGAGAAGAATGGGCAAGAAACTCCACCGTTACTCTTTTAAAATGTTTTATAAAATTTTGTATACACATTTTTAAATTATATGTGAAGACGATGCACCTAGAATAAAATTACTTTAAATTAACATTAAAATTAGATTAAATTAACAAAAAAAAAAAATAGAATTGAATCTATACTGGTCAGAAAATAAACCGAGCCACCCGCTACCTAGGAACTCTGATTCGATTTTCACAAAAAGTATAAAACTTACAACTATCAAAGTTATACCTACAAAAAGTGCGTTTCATGGTGATTAAAATGACTACAAATTAATTCGAAAGTACCGTCAACTCACATTGTAATCAAGCAACAAACACAATGCTAACGATTTGCTCTGTTTTCACCAGAGTTTGAAATTAGCGTTCTTTTTCTCTACAATGAGGGTAGTCGGATATTTCTTATCATTTCTTTAGTTTTTGTCCATCGTTTGCTCAGACGCGCGTGTTTTTGCTACTTTTTTCGATTAATAATGGATACAACACCTCAGGAAGCAGCTCAAGCTGTAGCATTACTTCAAGCAGGCATTCCCTTTATACCTTACTGTTCTGCGAAATCGCCACCTCAACGCAGTTCAAGTCCAACAAAGTCTGCGTGACGAACGCCAAGTGGTCATAAGTTCAGATACCGTCAGAAGGAGACTTGCTGAACGGAACCTGACCCCAAAAAGAGCTGCAATAGGCCCAGCATTAACGGTAGCACACCGTCGAGCACGACTTGAATTTGCTCGAGAGCATAGGGATTGGACATTAGAGCAGTGGAGTAATGTTCTCTTCACTGATGAGACCAGGGTGAGTCTACATGGAAGAGATCGACGTCAGAGAGTATATCGTCGCCCTGGAGAACGTTATTCTCAGTGTTGCATCGAGGAAACTGTTGCTTATGGAGGAGGATCTGTAATGGTCTGGGGCAGCATCTCGTTAACAGCACATACAGCGTTAGTTTTCATCGAACCGACGGGCCGTACACGTGGACTGACTTCTCATCGCTACATTACTGAAATCCTCGCAGACCATGTGGTACCTTACGCAGGATATATCGGGCAGGATATGCAATTGATGCATGATAATGCACGGCCTCATGTTGCTCATGTGGTGACCCAGTATCTACGCGACGTCAGCATTCGTACGATGGACTGGCCAGCTCGAAGCCCGGACTTGAATCCGATAGAACACTTATGGGATGAGCTGAAACGTCGGGTTCGAGCCCGGGTACCTGCTCCAACAAGGCTTCCAGAGCTGCGAATCGCAATTGAAGAGGAGTGGAATACAATTCCTCAAGATTGTATCGTCAGGCTCGTAAGGTCGATGAATACAAGGATGCTGGCAATACGATATATTGATCAAAAACTTTTTTTTGATTTTATCTTTGTTTTTGGCTTTAATTTTTTTTTTCACTTTATCATTACTAACGATTGTCACGACTGGAAAACGACTCTTCTTTGTAAAATCCTTAATAAACACTGAAATATTGCCTTTCATTTTAATCACCATGAAACGCACTTTCTGTAGGTACAACTTATTGATAATTGTAGGTTTTTTAGTTTTTGAGAAAATCGAATTAGAGTGCCTAGGTAGCGGGTGGCTCGGTTTATTTGCTGTCCAGTGTAGTTGCCCAACTAGAATCAATTCAATTTTTTTTTTTGTTAATTTTGACGTTCAAAAGTGCCTTTTATGTGCCTATTTGAAATAAATAATTTGACTTTGACTTTGACAATATCTGGTCGTTGCTTGACCACTTCCGTAGTTTAAGGCCAGCTCCACTCAGCATATCAATGAGTTGCTTTTGAATTTCTTGTGCTCGTTCGATGCAGTTGCTGCCACTTAGGACGTCATCAACGTACATTTCGTTAGCGATGACATCCGCTGCTAACGGATATTTCTGTTCATCATCGTCTGCAAGCTGATTCAGCGTTCGAAGAGCTAGAAATGGTGCTGCCTTGGTGTCATACGTCACTGTGCATAACTAAAACTCCTTTATGGGACCTTGGTTGGAATCCCTCCACATGATCTTTTGCAAGTGTTGATCTTCTTCATGGACAAGGATCATGCGGTACATCTTCTCACAATCTGCAGTAAAGTTTTACTTGTATAGCCGCCATCCTAATAATAATGTCAATAGATCTTGATGAAGCTTAGGACCGCACTCCATCAAGTCATTCAGGCTGTACCCTGTGTCAGTTTTCTAGGAGGCGTTAAAAAACAACCTTAATTTTGATGTCACTGAGTCCTGTTTTAGGACTCCATGATGAGGTAAGTAGCATGCCGTGTTGCAGTCAGATTTGCTCTTTCTCCTTCATGTGTTCCATTTCCAGGTACTCTTGCATAAATTTGATGTAACTATCTGATAATTTGTCATCCCTGCCTAATCTCATTTCTAATTGCATAAACTGTGCTACTGCTCGTGGCTTTGACTTGCCCAGCAGCTGATTAAAATTTGGCTTCATTGGCAAACGAACTGCATATCTGCCATCACCTAATCGCTTGGTTTTTACAGTATAGAACTCCTCACAATATCGCTCCTCTGACGTCATAGAATTACATGCATCTCCATTGATGTCTTCCACTTCCCAGTATTTTGTCAAGTCGTTAACTTCATTTACTACGACGTTGCAATTAAAAGTTTTGATGACATTGCCTGACAATATCCACCCCAACCGTGTTTGTTGAGCCATGGGTTCATTAACCTCCCCTTTGACTAAGCCATTCATGAGTATTTCGGACAATACGTGTGCATCCAGAAGTATGTCAATAGGCCTAGATAAGTTGTAATCTGGGTCGGCTAGTGTGATGTCTGTAACATGAGCCCAAGGTTTCTTTGCAAATGTAACGTTAGGCAGACTGTTTACTACCGGTGTCATGATTAACGCTTCCGTTGTAAACTGGAAGTCGTTATGTAAGGACTTGCAGGATAGATGGACCTTTCCTTTACTCCTGTTGGATAAAGTACCGATCCCGCTTATGTTTGCACTCAGCTGCTGACGCTTTATGCCCCATCTTTGAGCTGCATTCTCCGTTATCAACGTAATTTGTGAGCCTTGATCAATTAGAGCCCTTGGTGTAATGTTGACTACATTACACTAAGGGCTCCAGCTCCAGCTGAGGCTACTTGCAGTGATGCTGTTGGTAATAATATTTCATCATCATTATTTGATGCGAAGTTGTTTTGCAGATTTTTATTTGACCTAGTTGAAGTCGATGACGTCGGTTTAGGTGCTGTTTGTGTTGCTGAGGGCGTTTGCGCTGACTTCACAATATCGCTGTGCAGAAGTGAAATCCGGTTCGAAGGACCAAAAAACTATGTAGGGTGTATCCCTAACATAAGTAATGTCAATGCAAATGTAAAATGTCAATGTAATGCAGAATGTCAAATTTAAACTTAAATGCAGAAAATGTCAGTGAATGCTCAACGGTATGAATCTAAATAAAAATGCAAGTTGTCCGACTCAAACCACGTCTAATTGAACACTAAATTTAATATACATAAAATGCATAGAATAATGCAATATGTCAGTGTCAATGCACTGCCAAATGTAGGTCGCGTCCAAAGTGCAAATACGCGAGCCTACTAGCTAACTTATTGCAATAACAATATTTTAAAACCCATGTACGTGCACCGTACACTTAGCAAAATTATAATTATTCTTCACTTTGAAATGATTTTGCGTAAATTAAAATTAAATTCGGAAAATATATAATGCATAATTTAATTAAAATAATTTATCGCCTCACAATTAATTGACGATACCTACTGCTAAATAAAAATGACTCACCTGCACTTCAATATCAGATAGTGAGTTTAGTATACAGTGCTGCCAATTGTGGGTCCACAAATCAAATCTTTTTATTGTGGGTGTAGGTTATACAGACAGATGTTAGGTAAATTACAGATCCTTTATGAAATGCCTAGTAGACATACAATCATAAATTATGACAACATGCAGTATAATTTAGGTATCTATTACTTATAAAGTAAATCTTAAAAATAAGAGTTAGGTGTATGGTGACTGATTGTAGGTACTAATTATTACCCCGTCCAGACGTCCTTCTAATAATAAACATTAATTCCAACAATAAAATGATGTATCATGTCAGAAATACATTTAAGGGTCAGGATCAAATTTTTGACGTAATTGCACAACGGAAATGTATCGCACTGGAAAATAAATACATACATACATTGTATACATAATCAGCCTATTATGTTTCCACTGCTGGGACACAGGCCTCCTCTCTGTGAGAGGTGCCCTGCAGTGCGGGTTAATAAATGCAGCACAATATAATTATTAGGGAATGTGAATATTTTAGGCAGGTGTAATCAAATTGATTACACTTGTCTATAATATTCCGACGATTTACACACACCCAAATAATTATATTGTGCTGCATTTATTTTCCACATTTCCGTTGTGCAATTACGACAAAAAATTGGTTGTTAGGGTCAGGACCAATTATTTTTTTGACTTTGGTTAAAACAGCAATTCCTAAATTCTGTTTTCTGCTTAAGGAAACAGAAAACAAAATTTAGGAACTGCTGTTTTAACCAATCGACGTCGGTTAGTATTTCTGTATATATCCGATTTACCAGAGTGATCCGAACATAATTATAACCGAATTCTTAGCTGGCTTATTAAAGTCATTTCTTCTTTTTTTGGCGACAATCGAGATCCATTCTGCACACGTAAACGGAATGCTTGGAAAGCTAAAATAAAAAATGGAAAGCTAAGTATCTAATGACAGTCAAACAGACACAAAAGTAGTATTAACCAATTTTGAAGTTCTGGTAACAAATTATTAAAATTTAATACAATACAAATCTACTCCTTGCATCTACTGTTCTGTTATACAAAAGTTTGCGCGGGTATTGGCCAACCTTGGCCAAACATTTGTAGCGTTTTGAACTATTCTTGCACAATGCGACGCATGGCTCAATGGTTTTTTTGTTTGTTACAGACGTTATAATTTTTCACTCCACAAACGGCATTTTGTTTTGTTTTGATTGTTTGTTTGTTGTCATTTGCCAGTGTCGCAACACGAGAGTAAATTATGCAATGTAAATTGTCTTTGGTCCCTGGCCCCTTTTTTTTTGTTGCCAGAGGCCACGGTATCCCTTTCGGACCAACGAGATGTCAGCCAGGCACGTATACAGAGGGGGGGATAGTTGGGATTTATCCCCCCCCGAAATCTGACTGAAAAAAAAAACGTTTTAAGCCATCTGTTTATTTATTCGCTTGCGTGTTCTTTCAATAAGTAGGTAAAATAAAAATATAGATCTTGATCTGATTATGTAAGCGACGTTACTAGTAGCGCCATCTAACCTATTTAGAGAGAAACCGAGAACGAAAACAGTAATGAACGACATCTATCGTCGAGTAGAAAAACTAATAGTAGAAAGATCGTCGCGTTGAGTAGCGAAATATCGAGAAGCTTCCATAACTTTCTGCTACCAGCAGGCTTAGCACGAGCACTGTTTTGTCTACGGATGAATAGACAAAAATGACGTTCCGTGTAGAAAGTACGACGGCAGCAAAATCGAAAGAGTCAACTGCACTTTTTACGAAATTCACTCTTTTACATAATTCGACTCAGAATTCTAAGTTTTGTCATACGATTTTTTTTTCTGTTTGATTCTCAATTTTTACTGATATTAAGTCACGTATATAAAGACAACTACATTTTTTTTCTGAAAGTGTCGAACACCGTATTTTGGAACAAAACATTATAATAGTAATATTGGCCTTCATCATTTCCTTGGTAATGCCCTATTAACAAAATGATGTAAAATAGGAGAAGATAGCTTTGCTCTTCTATTAATTACCATAGTTTTGCGTTCAAAACGCTCTCCTGTGAAATCATGATTTTGTAGATAACCATATATACCTTGTGGCCGTCGACTAGAAAAGTGCAAATTGTCTTTACTACCTTAGACAACTGTCAGTTGTCAGTGTGATTTTGACAGTTGGGTATAGAAACTTTCTTCTGAAACAGTCTACATAAAAAAGGACCTAGACAAGCATCGTTAGAAACGAAAGACAAAGTGACAGATTGCAAAAGGATTTCTACAGTGCGATGTCAAAAATGGAGAATCGAAATGTCACTTTGTATAGAAAGAGCAGTGTCTATTCTTCGAAGAAATAGAGAGTGTCATGCTAAGCCTGCTGGTAGTAGATGGCGCAATATTCCACAGTGTTCCAGAATACGAAAATGTAGTATAAATACGGCGGGGGCGGGAGTCCGGGAACCTGCACGTCAGTTTATTTCGAGAGCGATTCAAGTGAGAATCGAAAGCGACAAGCGAGAAGAAAAGTGAAATACCTCTGCAATAGTGACAGTATAGTGCAATAGACCAGTTTATTTTGATATTGGTTTCAGTTTCATAGAGAGTAGAGTAAATTCCTTCCGACTTGGTTCACCTGATACTTTGCCCGTGCCGTGAAATAAAGGAAAAAAACTTCAAAACCACTGTTTTCATTGGATTCGCCAAATCGCCAGTCCGTTACATACGTGAGATAGTGTTGGACGATTTTGGACCTGCAGACGTCATAATTTGTTGGACCGTTCGCCCTATCCATCACAGATTACTTAAATAAAGTAAAGTAATGTGTGAAATGTGAGTGCTTCTTGATTTGTGCTTGTTTGAACGTATATAAATTGCTGCTGCTAAAATGAAGAGAATTGACAACTTTTTCAAGCCAGTGGCAAAAAAAATTGTTACTACTAGCGAGGAAAAAACTACTCCAAGCATGGCTTCTGCTGTTGATAGTAGACAACTAGAAACAACTTCGTCAAAATTTACAGAAAAAAATGTGATTTCAGCCGAACCGGCTGGAAGATGTAGAGATGAAGGAGAATGTTCAACTTCAAAAACGTGCAGTTTAGATACAATGATTATAAGTGAAACTTTTCCTGATGTCGGCGTGGTTTCTAATGCCATATATAACACACAGTATCCTCCTCTTGTACTCACAGATGAACAGAAAAAAAATATTATTACACAGCCGTTTGTCCCAGATGCGTCATTTTCGTTTCCGGCTAGTAGCTTTGGAAAGAGGAAACTTAGATTTCGAAGAGAATGGATGGGATCATGGGAATGGTTAACATATTCGCCGAGGAGGAATGGTGTGTTCTGCAAATATTGCGTTGTCTTTTCATCAGGCACCGCTGGAAAAGGTTCCCACCAAACACTTGGAAGTTTTGTCAGCAAACCATTTGATAATTGGAAAGATGCAACAGAGAGATTTCGCGAACATTCTGCTGCTAAATATCACCAGTTTTCTAAGTTATGCGCAGAAAATTTCTTACGCGTAATGGATTCAGCAGCTATAGACGTTGCATCGCTGCTTAATGATCAAAGGCTCAAAGAAAAGGAAAGAAATAGAACAGCACTAAAACCTATAATCGAAACTATCATCTTCTGTGGAGAGCAAGAGTTGCCGCTTCGTGGAGTCAAAGACAGTGGACCATTGACTTTAGAAAAGCCACTTGGTAAAGATGGAAAATTCAGGGCTCTGCTACGATACCGAGCAAGCTATGATAATATCCTGAAAGATCATATCATTACAACCCCTAAAAATGCAACGTATTTTAGCCCTATTATTCAAAATGAAATAATAGATACTTGCAGAAAGATAATTCAGAAAAAAGTTGTGACACAAATAAATAGTTCAGAGTGTTTCGCGATTCTTGGCGATGAAACTTTAGATGTGAGTGGAACTGAGCAATTGTCTTTATGTGCGAGATACGTTTATAAAGGTATTTTGAGGGAGGACTTTCTCAGTTTCATTGAAATACACGACCTAAGTGCCGAAAATATAAGTGCAGAAATTTTAAAGAAATGTCATGAGATTGGTTTGAATCTCGATAAACTAGTTGGTCAGGGGTATGACGGAGCTGCTACCATGGGAGGACACATCAGTGGTGTGCAGACGAGAATCAGAAAAGAATTTCCTAAGGCCACATACGTACATTGCTCAGCACATCGTCTGAACCTAGTTCTTTCAAAAGCTCTTTCAGTTCCCGAAGTGAGAAATTCAATAGGCGTTGTGAAGGAAGTCTGCAATTTACTTCGCAACAATGCAATGGCCGGGAAACAGTTCAAGGAAAATGTGGAAAAGCTCACACCAGAAAGTAAGAAAAAAAGACTGGTCGGTGTGTGACACTAGATTTATAGAACGTCACTACTCTATAAATGTATTTGGTGAGTTACTCGAACCTATTGTCATTACATTAAGAGAACTATCCTACACAAACAGAACTGTCGCCCAAACTGCCTCTACACTCATAGCTGCGATGGAAAAGAGTAGTTTCTTGATTTCTCTAAAAACCTGTGAAAGATTTTTCAGTTATACTCTCCCACTGTCAGCATATTTGCAGAACCCTACACACGACCTGGCCTCTGCTATGAAATTTTCCGATGACATTATCGGAAAACTAAAAGAGATACGTGACGATGTTAACCCGGTATTCTCAGAAATATATAACGCATGCTGCAAAATAGCGGAAGATGTCTTGCAAATAGAAATTCAGCGTCCTCGAGTTACTGCCCACCAAACTGCACGAAGCAACCCTCCCAGCGATACTGCTGAAGAATACTTCAGAAGAACTATTTTTATACCGTGCTTGGACGATTTGATATCTGGCATGAATGATAGATTTGCGAATCAAAGAGAGCTGCTTTCTTCTTTAGAAATTATTCTTCCGAAAAATGTGGACGAGAGGAAAATAAGTGAATTAGAAAATATGAAAATTTATTGGGAAGAAAGTGTTGGAGAATCACTAATAAAAGTAGAGTACAGTATGTGGTGTGCCAAGTGGAAAAACACAGATAAGAAACCAGTCGAAATTATGGAAATTTTAGACACGTGTGACGGTGTGACAAAGTTTTCTTTCCTACCATTAACAGGCTAATACATATTGTGGCCACCCTTCCGGTTTCAACGGCATCTGTGGAGCGGTCATTTTCATGCCTAAAGAGAATAAAATCCTTCCTAAGGAATAGAATGGCGGGCGATAGGCTTACTGGTCTCGCTCTATTGTCTATTCATTCCGCTTTGGCGCCAGATCCTGATATGGTACTAGACGTAATGGCTGCCAGCGGAAACAGAAAAATACTTATATAATTATAGTATAGTACAGTGAAAATTATAGTACAGTGATTACAGCGATTTTCACACAGTTCACATGGTTGTTTCAATGTTTGTCCCCCCCCCCGAACCAAAAGTCTGGATACGTGCCTGATGTCAGCACAAGTGTAGGGGGACCCCTACACTTGTGCTGACATCTCTTTGGTTCCTGGCCCTGACATCAAGCAATGGACAAAATTCAAAAACTTTTATTACTTGAAAACGAAGTTTTTAGCTACTTTATATATGACATTCTGTGAGTGTCTTTTATTTTTTATAATGAGCGTTTTGTTTGTGGATAATAAACAATTTTTCTTTCTCTTTCTTTGTAGCGGTGGCTTAACATCGGTCATTTTGTTCTAAATTTGATATTGGTGCCGATTCCCTTGTTCACAAACTAAACTAAATTTAAGTTCAGTGTATCTTTTTCTTTCTTTTTCATTAAGAAAAGGACAGAAGATAAATTTTAGTTTAGTCCTGTCAAATTAATCAGCGCCTGTCACTACTCCATACAAGTTTAGACGTGATTAAAAACCTGCCTTCTAAAATTACGTCAATTTAAGTCAAGCGCTGATTAATTTGACAGGACTAAACTAAAATTTATCTTCTGTCCTTTTCTTAATGAAATAGAAAGAAAAAGATGCACTGAACTTAAATTTAGTTTAGTTAGTGAACAAGGGAATCGGCGCCACTATTTGTTAGTTTAAAGCTTAAAATATAACTTATTCTACATGTACTTACCGAAAGCTAGACACTCCGGCCGTTAAATTGCTTTTCGGCTTATTTTTGCAACATTTAAATACACATTGTTTCCCATTTTACCCGCTGATGTGTACTTTGTACCCGTGCTCTTTGTACTGGTAAGATACAACGAACTCAGAGTGCCCCGGGAATTTACACGGACGGCGTATGCGCTAAAGCTCCTGCGTGGTAGTAGCTCATAACCCGGGTGTGCTGCGTTACCTGAAGCTGTGCGTGGCGGACCGGTACGTGTGGAGGCGGCGGCGACCGCCACTGCTGGTAGTGCCTGCTGCCAAAACGAACCTGCTGTCGAAAACACCCCTCACCCGCTCAATAGGTATACTAAACGAAGTGCATGAGAGAGAATTGACATTTTCGCAATTCGCAAGAGTTTTGTTGAATTTTGTTAGTTATATATAAATATTAATATTCTGTGTTAAGTCTGATTTTATATTTTAGTTTGATAATAGGTAGGTACATTTAATTCTGTAGTACGACTACAGATTGTGTTTTTTAATAGTTTAGTGTCGCTTTGTATTGTTAAAGTTATTTTTTTTTTGTATTAGCCGTAAGTTGATTTTCAAGTACGTATTTGGTGTGTGATTTCAAACCCACTATTGCATTGGAGTCATCCTGTAAATATAGTGTGTGTAAGTTTTACAAATAAATAAATTGTGAAACGTGTTAAAATAGGCTGTGTTTCAAGCGAACCGAGACGAATTTTTTGCGCCGACCCAATATCTAGTTCGTATTGTTGATCGTAGGCCGCGCCACTTTGTATATAAGATGTAACGTAGAGGCGATAGTGTTGTTGGGTTAAGCCATAATATAATCATGTTCTGTTGTCCAAGTAAGTAATTGTGCTTTTTGAGGAACTTATTTATGTTTTTCAAATTAAATCGATGGACTTACATTTCCTTTTTACTTACGCTTTATATATTTGAATTCCTTATTTATTATTTCCTTACTTTACACATATAACTTACATTTTTAGGGTTCCGTACCTCAAAAGAAAAAAATGGAATCTATAGGATTATTCGTGTGTCTGTCTGTTCGTCTGTCACAGCCGATTTGCTCCGAGTCTACTGGACCGATTAAGTTGATATTTGGTACACATATGAATTTCTGTAACCCCCAAACACAAGCATGTAACGCGAATAAATGAATTTTGAGTATGAGAGTCACTTTTGGGGGCACATTAGAAAATAAAAATAAAAAGTTTTGCAAACTGTACCATGTGGCAAATCAAATGTAAGGGCTTTTTTTATTTGTTGGGTGCGAAATTATCAAATAACTTCTCCTGCTCTTGGCCGAGCTGGATGTGTCATACTCTTACTGACTGAAACCCACCCGTGTTCCTTCCGTTGCCTGTGTTGCCAGGGGCCACGGTATCCCTTTCGGACTTTCCCGCGACCCCGGCAGGCATCGGGCCTAGCGGACCCCTACACTTGTGCTGACAATTCTTTGAGGCGCGCGTGGAACACAACGCGCCGTCGACCCGGGCCTGGTTCTTATCGGATGGCGAGCTACCCATTGCTCACTGTCCGCAAGCCCGCGCCTACGGTGGCCTGGAATCGGCCTGGGATTCTCGAAGCCCAGGGCATCTCCTGCAGTAGCTAAGGGCGTGAGGGCGAGAACTTTGCCTCTCCCTCACCCGTTCCGCCTCCGCCTTCGCGAGCATTACTACTTTGCAAAAGGAGGTGACGCCTTCCTATGCCCTCTCGCTCCGTACCATAGCCTGGACCAGGGCGGGACGCGAGAGATCTCTGCCGCAAATCGCCTCCACGAGGACACGGCGGTCCTCTTACCAAGCTGGGCATACCGCCACCCCCTCCTACCATTATTTGGGAACCTGACTGTGGTGCGTTCCGAGGACCATGAAAACACATGGCCTCAGACTTGTGCAGGGCCACCTTGAGTCCCAATTGCCGGATCCTGTCGACGATTGACGCACGCAACCCCGCGTGCCGCTTCTTTGACCGCGGCCTGGTGCGAGCTCCCCTGCGGCAGGACGCCGCTAGGGAGGTCGCCGCGCAGCACTCAGTCGTATCCGATGTCCCACAGATGCGGCCCCAGGACCGATCCCTGTGGGACACCGCACGACATCTCTCGCTGGTTCCATTCCCCCTGATGACTGGCGTAGATGACGGTCCTGTCCATCAGATAGCCCTCGACCACACGACAGGTAGGTCGGCATCCGGTGGTGTACCGGAGTGCCTTCCTTTGTTTTTTATTTTGTTCCAGGGTGGAAAATCCTCGTGGGTATCCGCCGCCTGGAGCGGGAGGAGGGATCTGTCAGAATTACTGACTAAAAAAAACCCAAATCCAACAACCCAACCCACCTCAGGTCCGTGGGGGGAAATAAGGTCTAAGACCCACCGCGACGTTCAATAGGGCACGTGGAACACTACGCGCTGCCACCTCGGGTTATACTGTGTGGGGGGCGACGGATGTCACCGGAATGCCTCCCTGATGCAACTCCAGGGTATTGAAGGCATTGGCGATGTCTAGAGAAACCGCCAAGACGACTCCGCCCTGAACCACAGAATTCCCCGCCGTGAGGGCCCGCACGCGCATGATGGCATCTACCGTAGAGCGCTCCCTACGGAACCGCATCAGCCGCTCGACGAGGTGGTCTGCAATTACCCTTTCGAAGCGGGAACTGGCCCCTCTCCAAGCATGCGCTTAGGAGCCCCCTTAGTCGGGGCCCGAGAGCCTCCAAGGCCAGAACCCAGGCTTTACCAGTTTTGAAAAAGTTTTGCAAACTGTACCGTGTGACATATCAAATGAAAGGGCTTGTTATGAGGGTCTCAAATATATTTTTTAAATAAATAGTTTTAAAATGATTTAAGAAAATATATGAAAATTGATTATTCCGCCTCCCCCTTATCTCCGAAACTACTGAACCTACAATTTTGAAAAAAATATAGAAAATTGTTATTTACTTACAGATTACAGGAAAACCTATAAGAAGTCTATGGTGTTAAAATAGCATGGTAAATCTCTCAATATTGTGCGTACAAAGTTACATTTGCAGTTGGAATGTATGGGAAAACATGTTATTTAACTACAATCACCCCTCACCACGCGAGTTCAACTCGCACTTTAAAATATTGTAATAAAGAGAATAAGCATAAAAATATTGACAATTATAAAAGTAGTGACCTACCGGTATAGGGAACAGGGTCCAAGCTACACGTGGTCAGAGCTCCAGAGAGAGGAACCTCCTAACGATACGAGCCGTGTCCAGAAGTAAGAAGTTTCTCAATCAAGCCCTTAATCCAGCTAAGAAGAGCCTCGTCAGCAACGCCGTCTTAGGCCATGCTGAGGCCCCTAGGGCACACAAAAATTTGGGGCCCTGTTGGAAAGTAAAAAAGTGAATGATAAAAACATTTTTCTGCTATGAGCTTTTATTGATTATGGTTAATTGGTACAAATCAAGTGAGGAAGCTGGTCATTCTCCACATTTTTTTGCTCTATGATTAATTTATCTAGTTTAAACACGTAACACAAGTGCAAAGTGTAACAAATATACTGTAGTTTGTGACAAAAAAATCTGAAACTATTATTTCATGAGGTTAAAAGGTTATAGTCATTTTTCTACGATAAGATATTTGTACTAACGCGGGGTGCGTGTGGGGTACTGTCGTACGCCATGGGGTAGATTCTACAGGGTAATTAAAAAGCTTATTAAACTCGCAAAATTTTATTAAATCACAAAGAATATGTTGATGTGTATTTATCACAAAACTAACTTAATAATATGTAACTTGATTCATAGTCAATAAATCGTTCTTTAGAGAGATAAAAAAATAAAATTGTTCATCCTTAGTTTACTTTTTCATTATTCTAAACTAAAATATCAGTCTAGGTGAATCTTTATAATCATTCCGTATGAGATCTTTGTAATTAGTACCTATTTGACAATTTAAACTTACAGTAAGTAATTAAACATTTGGTAGGGAACTTATTGCACATGAAAATTCATTGAAAAAGTAAAAAGTCTAGCCGTTCTGGCTGTACCGTGCGGTCGTGGTTGAGAATCAGGGAGGATCATGGTGACATCGCTGATATACAAAGTTTGTATGTCTTCTATATCAGGGGAAAAGAATGACTGATGATTCCGGTTTCTTCCAAAGATAAGATACTTTCAGCTCTGTTTCATTCACGCGAATAATGACAGAGGACTTTTCCGAAGTAATAAACAACAGGTCTTTTTTCAAACTTTACCAAAACATAACAATTATCTAGGATTTTCTCTGTTTAATATTGATATTACAACCTTCAGCATGTTCATCGATTTCTAAATTAATCGGAGACGTTGAGCTTTCCCGCAAGCTTATTTGCGATCCTTCAGATTCCTCTGAATCTTCATCGCTTTCTATTTTCTCAGCTTTCTTTTCCTTTTGTCTTGAATTAAGTTCCTGCAAAACTACGCTTTATTGCTTTAGCTCTGGCTTTCCTTTCCTGTTCTATTTTTTTTAATTCTTTCTGTCTATGTTTCTCTTCTATTTCAGTTTTTTTTCAGGAGTATCTGTATATATAGGGGATTTACTTGGTTTTATTCCTTTATTGGTTTTTCTTTATGTATTATTATTTCTTTTTTATTTATTTATTGGTGGTAAATAAGATCTAAAGGGGAATATTCGTACGCGTACGAATGCGCCCCCTATAGGTCTGTCCGAATGTACCCCAAGCCTTGCACAAAATTAAATTACAATTTTATACAAATTCTAAAAGAAATAAAACAATACAAACTCAAAATAAACAATGTTAACATTAACACGTTACGTCTTGTCAGCTCATACAGCGTGCTGCGACTGGCGTGACGCTCCGCTAGCAAAATGGCGGCCGGTATGTCTATGCACACGTGCAAAGGCGTGATTGTGTGCCGTTTAGTCTTTCTAATTTTCTAACTGTACGAATGTGCCCCGCGTACGAAGGGTGACCACCTTCCCTACATAATTATGTTATTAATTAGATAAGTATGCTGGCGGTTTGAATTTACGATTACGACAGTGATTTCTTTCGGGAGCTCTGTTGTGCAAAATCTATTATATTATTATATTTTCAAAGTCTATTTTTTGGAGGATATCACTCTATGTTATGTTCTATGTTAGAGGGTTTGGTTTCCGCACTTAGTCCTTCAGGTGGACCATTGTGCGTGGGCCTTGGCGGCCGTTTTCTGGTGGTTATTCCAACCAGCCCACCTCCCTCCAGAAGTTGATAACATCTCCTGGTCTGTTTAGAACCTCTGTGTAGGATCTAGGTGCCCCGAGGGTTTCTGTTCTAATGTGGGTGACGCCTGTGCATTCGAAAAGCACATGCGCAACGGTTTCCTCTGCCTCCATGCAAGCCCTGCACAGAGGGCTGTCCGTTATGCCTATTGTGTGGAAGTGTTTGTTTAGCGAGCAGTGGCCCGTGATGGTCCCCGTCAACAGGCGCAGGCCGGTCCTGTTCAGGCGTAACAAGCGCCTGGTTAACTTACTATCCAAGGATGGCATAGCCTCCTTGGACTGTCTGCACCCCTGTACCGAGGACCACCAGCTCTCCGCTTGTGTGTGGGTGAGTTCCTGTAGCCACCTGCGTAGTTGGTTGAAGGGGATGGGCACGATTGGCTCCGGTCCGCAGGCTGACGTGCCGGATGCTTTCCTGGCTAGTTCGTCAGCTGTATCATTGCCCAGCGATCCACTGTGTCCTTTTATCCATTGCAGTGTCACTGTGTTGCGGTTCAATACCGTTATACGTTCTAGCACATTGTGACATTCTTGTGTTAATATCGAGGTATTATGTTTCTTCCCTAGGGATTGGAGAACTGAGGCGCTGTCGGAGAGTATACGTACATGAGTGTCCGTAACTCTCCTGGCTTCTATGGCATACGCCGCTTGTATAATGCCCACACATTCCGCCTGGTAGACGGTGTTGAACATTCCCAGCGGGCAGGATATATTTATGTTAAGGTCGTGTGAGAAAACGCCAGCTCCGGTTCCGGAGTAGGTCTTTGATCCATCAGTTATGCGTATGTGCTTGACTCTAGAGTCTTGCTCATGGTCCCTGTTATGTTAAGCCTAAAGGCCGCCAGGGCCGCCTCCTCTCGCACGATGAGGTGCAGAGGCGGCAATCCAAGCATCGCCTGTAGGGCGGCGGTGGGCGTAGTTCTCATACAGCCTGTAATTGCTACACAAGCAAACCGTTGCAGTTTTTCGAGATCTTTTTGGGCTGTGCTCAGGTCTGTCCTGGGCCACCAGACTAGTGAGCCGTATGTGATAGTTGGCCGGATGACCGTGGTGAATAGCCAGTGGGTAATCTTGGGGTTAATTCCCCAGTTCCTGCCGAGCAGTCTTTTGCACTGCCACAGTGATATGCTGGCTTTTGTAATGATGTAGTTGGTGTGTTTTGCCCAATTCAACTGTGTCCAAGAAAATGCCCAGGTATTTGGTTTCAGTTGATAGGCTTAGGGTGGTTCCAAAGTGCGGATGCGGGGTGAATCAGTGGTGGACATCTCGTTCGCCAGCCCCGCTCTGTCGCCGCGCGTAGTTGACTGGCGTGTCATGGAGGGGGTGGAGACCTATTCCGATCACCGGTATATCCGGTTCGACGTCTCCGCCCAGACCTCGGACGCGCCGGTCCGACGGGCCCCGAGTGGTCCGCGGTGGGTGCTGAAGCAGCTGGACCGGGAGCTCCTCCTGGAAGCCTCGATCGTGCAGGCCTGGGTGTCACCACCGGACAGGCCTGCCGACACCAACGACGAGGCGGAGTGGTTCCGGGAGGCCATGTCCGACATATGTGACGTGGCGGAGTGGTTCCGGGAGGCCATGTCCGACATATGTGACGTGGCAATGCCCCGGGTCCAGCCTGGACGTGCCTCGCGCCAGGTGTACTGGTGGTCGCAGGAGCTGACGGCTCTGCGCACTGCGTGCGTGGCTGCGCGACGCCGGTACACCAGGCGCCGCAGGCTCCGTATCAAACCTCCGGATACGGAAGCCATTCAGGCGGAGCTGTACGAGGGGTACAGAGCGGCGAAGACCGCCCTCCAAGCGGAGATCCTGCGGGCCAGGGGATTGGCCCGCGAGGAGTCGCTGGGGACTCTGGACAGGGACCCGTGGGGACGCCCGTACAAAGTGGTGCGGGATAAACTCCGCCCATGGGCTCCCCCGCTGACGCAGAATCTCCGGCCCCAGCTTGTGGAGGACGTGGTGAGCGCTCTGTTCCCTTCCCGAGGGGAACACACCTCCCCGCCTATGGCTCCGCCTACTGCGGTGCCCGATGCGGACCACACCGCCGACGACGACGACGATGCTCCGGAGGTGACCGAGGTAGAAATGAGAGCGGCGGTACGCAGGCTTAATGCCAAAAATACCGCCCCAGGACCCGACGGCTTACCTGGGAAGGCCTGGGTCCTGGCCTTGGAGGCTCTCGGACCTCGACTTAGGGGGCTCCTAAGCGCATGTTTGGAGAGGGGCCAGTTCCCGCTTCGTTGGAAGACGGGAAAACTGGTCCTCATAAAGAAGGCAGGGCGCCCTGCGGACTCTCCGTCCGCTTATCGACCCATCGTGCTGCTCGACGAGGTGGGCAAGCTCTTTGAAAGAGTCATTGCAGACCGCCTCGTCGGCCAGCTGGTGCGGGTGGGGCCGGATTTGGCGGAGAGCCAGTTTGGTTTCCGCAGAGGGCGCTCTACGGTGAACGCCATCATGCGTGTGCGAGCCCTGACGACGGGGAATGCTGTTGCCCCTTCAATACCCTGCTTTGGAGTTGCATCAGGGAGGCACTCCGGTATCACCGGATGCCGACCTACCTCTATCGTGTGGTCGAGGCCTATTTGACGGACAGGGCCGTCATCTACCCCGGTCACCAGGGAGTGTGGAACCGGCAAGAGATGTCGTGCGGTGTCCCACAGGGATCGGTCCTGGGGCCGCATCTGTGGGACATCGGATACGACTGGGTGCTGCGCGCCGACCTCCCTAGCGGCGTCAGCGTAGTGTGCTACGCTGACGACACGTTGGTCCTGGCGCAGGTGAGGTCGCACCAGGCGGCGGCCGAATTAGCGGCACGCGGGGTTGCGACAATCGTCGAAAGGATCCGGCAATTGGGACTCGAGGTGGCCCTGCACAAGTCTGAGGCCATGTGTTTTCATGGTCCTCGGAACGCGCCACCGTTGGGGTCCCAGATAACGGTAGGAGGGGTTTCTATCGGCGTCGAGTCGACGATGAAGTACCTGGGACTCGTCCTCGACAGCCGGTGGAACTTCGTGGAGCATTTCCGACGTTTGGCTCCCAAACTGGAGCGGGCGGGCGCTGCATTGAAGCGGCTCCTGCCCAATCTAGGGGGTCCAAACGCCTCCTGCCGGAGGCTCTACGCGGGGGTCGTGCGGTCCATGGCCCTCTACGGGGCTCCTGTATAGGCGCGCTCTCTGGCGCTGCGGCCAGCCCGCCGGTTGAGCGCGGCCCAAAGGGTCATGGCCATCCGGATGGTCCGAGGATACCGCACGGTCTCCTGTGAGGCAGCGAGCCTCCTTGCCGGATTGCCGCCATGGGATCTGGAGGCAAAAGTCCTCGCGCACGTATGGGAGTGGCGCGAGGAGGCGAAACGCCGGGGCGTAAGGCCGCTGCCGCGAGAAATCGCGGCACAGCGGACGGAGTTTCGGCGGGATCTCATGGCGTCATTGAAAGTACGGTTGTCGCAACCCAGTGCTGGGCACGCCACGATTGCGGCGATAAGTCCCCTCTTTGAGGAGTGGCTGGAGAGGCGCCACGGCGTCCTCACCTTCCGCCTGACGCAGGTCCTCACCGGACACGGCAGCTTCGGGAGGTTCCTGTGTCGGATAAGGCGGGAGGAAACGTCCGGGTGCCACTGTGTGGATCGCCCGGAGGACACGGTGGAGCATACGGTGGAGGTCTGCCCGGCTTGGGCAGAGCACCGCCGTGTCCTCGTGGAGGCAATCGGCGGCAGAGACCTCTCGCGTCCGGCCCTGGTTCAGGCCATGGTACGGAGCGAGAGGGCATGGGCAGCCGTCACCTCCTTCTGCGAAGCAGTAATGCTCGCGAAGGAGGAGGCGGGACGGTTGAGGGAAAGGCAAGTTTCGCGCCCTCTCGCCCCTAGCCGCCGCAGGAGACGCCCAGGGCGTCGGGAATCCCGGGCGGATTTCCGGCCACCGTAGGCGCGGGCTTGCGGACGGTGAGCAATGGGTAGCTCACCGTCCGGTAAGGACCAGTCCCGGGTCGACGGCGCGTTGTATCCCACGCGCGCCTCAAAGAGATGTCGTCAGCACATAGTAGGGGTCCACTAGGGCCGATGCCTGCCGGGGTCGCGGGAAGGTACTTATGGGTCACCGAGGCCCCCGCAACACAGGCAACAAGAAGGAATACGGGTGGGTTTTAGTCAGTAAGAGTCTGATACACCCTCCCGCTCCGCCCAGAGCGGGAGAAGTTATTTGATGATTTCCCACCCTCAAAAAAAAAAAAAAAGGGTGGTTCCAAAGAATCGTGGTAGCTGTAGTAGCGGCAATTTCCTCTTCTTTGTGAAAAGAACCAATTCGGTTTTTGTAGGGTTTACTGATAGTTGGTGCTTATTGCACCAAACCTCTACTATTTTTAAGGCTTGGCGCATAAGGTTGCACAGGGTATTCTCGTGGGTGCCGTTTATTATTATGGTTAAGTCATCCGCGTAGCCTACGGTGAAGTAACCTTTATCGTTCGAGTGTTTTAATAAGACTGTCGACAACCAGGTTCCATAAGAGTGGCGAGAGGAGGCCACCTTGTGGGCAGCCCTTCGCCACTATGGCCCTGGTGGTATATATCACTTTCTATGCACATAATTGGCAAATTAGTTAGTCGTTCTTGTAACATAGTTGTTCGTAATTTATTTTTAGTTTGTTAAGCTGTGAAAATGAGCGCTCTCCACTACAATTAAATTAAGCAATGAAATATTCTTGTGGCAACAAACATTTGGAAAAGTTTCATCTAATTAATTTATCAGACTTTATTCGTTTACGTAAATTTGAGATACGCAAATCCGCTGATTGCTTTTCTATCTTCTTTAAATACTGCCTTAAATGAAAACATTCTGATAGATCATTTATTTGTTCAAAACATAAGTATACACACATTGCATGCAAGATGTTACATAAAATTATAGCACAGTCATGTTTTGCCGTAACGGCGTACAAATATATATAGGTAGGTTATTTCTATTAATAGGTTTGTCCATTATTTATAGCAATTCTAATATCAAATTAAAACTTAGCAATCAATGAAATTATAATAAACATGTTACAGAATAGTGTCATCAACTCGTCATCGAAATGAATTAAATAAAATTAGCCAGTCAAAAGTCAAAGTAATTAGGAATAAAATCTACATAATTATTAAGTTTACATTTTTCACACGAGTCAGATTAATTTACTAGAATATTATAAATAAAAAAATTCAAATTAAAAATAATACTAAATCAATACTTTGTCTGTTAAAAACTCAGAAATATTATAATACGCTTTTTGAATTAGAAAGTTCTTTAATTCTTTCTTAAATAAGTTAACATTTAATTCTTTAATGTGTGGCGGAATGTGATTGAATATATTTGGCGCCATGCAAAACACACTTTTATGCATTAGTGCTGTATTGGACTTTCTTCCACATAATCTACTATAATCCCGTCGACTTCGGGTATTAGTATCTGATAGCTTCTTGAAAAGTTTTGGGTTTGTTTTAACGATGACCGCAACCTCGTAAATGTATAATGATGGGAGTGTTAATATTTTATTTTTGATGAAATATGGCTTGCACGTATAGGTACATATTAGTCCAAACATCGCTCGTAGACACCTTTTCTGTAACTTAAAGATTAGTTCTCTATTACACGAGTTGCCCCAAAAAATAACCCCGTATTTTAAGACTGAGCCAACGATGCCATGATATGCAGTGAGTAAAGCGTCGGTACCTAAGATCGAAGACAGTTTATAAAGAGCATAAGCAGATTTGCTTATTCTTTTGCTTAATTCCTCTGTGTGTACTTTCCAATCCAGCCTTTGATCTATATTTAAACCTAAAAATTTGGCAGTACCTACGTTTTCAATAATTTTATTACCCTGTTCTATTAACATATTAGATGCCTTTGGTCGTTGACTGAACAACATTAATTTTGTTTTGTCAATATTAAAATTTATCCTAAGATTATTATTATCTTATTCGATAGTTTTGTTAATTTCATTTTGTAATTGTAGCTCGTTAATGTTATTAATAGTTACGGTGCTGTCGTCAGCAAATAGTGACACATGATGAACGGTAAATTATTGTGCTTAAGAGGACTACAATACCTAAGTGTCCTTGAAAAACGCACGCACACATTTACACAATCGACGTGAACGCCATCTAACGACGACGCCCATAGAACTAACGGCATAACGGGGTTACGCCCGAGTATTCTAATAGATGGCGCGGCAACGACGCGCAATTAAAATGTAGATCTAACAAAAAATAGTTAGGACAATTAAATTATTTTTAATTGTTTTGTGTGTAATCTTAAAACATTTTTAATACAAAATAAATAATACTAAGTGGCGCCTTTTATACATCTTTATGGTTTACACTAAGCACTGAGGGTTTTACAGATTTCTACCACATTTTAGTTTTAAGCTCTTTTTCAGATTAACATTAGGTATGTGAAATTTAGTTTCAAGCTTCTTGTTACCTTTACATTTTAGCACATTTAGATTTAAGATTTTCCAAGTTTACATTATAGCACATTTTGTTTATGCTTTTTTTCAGGTGTACGTTTACGCGTTTATATTAAACCAAATAAATATGTTATAAAATTATTTCAGTTATTTTTGTTCCTAAAATGTACTAAAATCTTAGTAATGTGTAGAGGTTGACATTTGTTGTGAATAATTTTCCTTATAATTTTTACGTTGTTGTTTGTCGTTATCTTCATCTTTACGTTCGCTTTTATCTTTGTTTTCACTTTTATCTTTGTTTTCACTTTTATCTTTATTTTCGGTTTGGTCTTTGTTTTCGCTTTTATCTTCGTTTTCGCTTTTATATTTGATTTCACTTTTGCCTTTGTCTGTATTTTCATCTTTATTTTTTATGTATGGCTCACGAATTTTCATATTTCTTGACATTCGGGGATCAAGTATCTCAGGTAATATGCAGTCAAAATAGAATTTAACAAATATAATTTCTTGATAGATAAGATAAATTTGTATTCGCAAACCTTGAAATATTAAACCTACAAGAATTCTAAGTAATCAATCTTAAGTAAAATGTGTTCGCGGAACAACTTACTTCTATACTGTAATTTAACCCATCTGTTTCTCGGTCTTCACGTTAGACATGATATTGAGTTACAGGAGCACAAGCCACTTTTTTTTTTTTTTTTGAGGGTGGGAAATCATCGAATAACTTCTCCCGCTCTGGGCGGAGCGGGAGGGTGTGTCAGACTCTTACTGACTAAAACCCACCCGTATTCCTTCCTGTTGCCTGTGTTGCGGGGGCCTCGGTGACCCATAAGTACCTTCCCGCGACAGCACAAGCCACTTAAAATTCCATTATTCCATTATTATTTTTAAAACCAATTGAAACAATTCTAAACGTGTTGTTCTGAAACTCACGGAGCAACTGGTGAAATTCTGACTCGCCGGCGACAGTCTTGACAGACGCCACGTCATCTGGTATCCTCTGGTGCGATGCGGGTACGGATAGAGATGTGGTGCCATCAATCAGCCTATGGTTGCGGCAATCTATAATCAGATTATAATACTTTAAGAAATCAATTCCTATAATCGGTTTCGATATGTCCGCAATGGTAAATTGCCAGGGAAATGCTCGGCGTAGTCCTAAATCCAAATGTAGCTGTATCGGGCCATACGTATCGATGCCCGTACCATTCGCAGCTGTTAGGACGTATTTCGTGCTCGTGCAGGGTATCCTAACTGCTGAGCGCGGAAAAACACAAATCAGACCCGGTGTCTACAAGAAACATCACCTTTGAATGTCGGTCCGTTACAAAAATACGGCCTGGATGGGTTCCGCAGTGGTAGGCCGCTACTTCCGACTGCTCATGGAGTTTTCCGACGACCACTGACAGGGCTGCCGGCATTTCTTTGCCTGCGAACCATAAACATAATGATACCAGCAATGAGGGTGGTTTTCAGGCGGCTGACGTGACCGCGATGTAGACCTATGCCTAGCGTTCCTACTCCTAGATCGCTGACGGGTGCGTTCATGACGCTGCATATGCACTGTACTCACTTGCTGACCGAGTAAAGCTACTTGCCTGGTTAACTCGCTGATTTGCGTTACCATACTTTCCATGAGGGTAGATGTCACTGGGGCCGCCGCACTCGCCACTTGTTGGACACCGGTTGGCGCGATTTCGTGGATCTTGTCCGCCAAGTCCACCATCTTGTCTATGGATAAATCCGCTTGAGAGGCCACGATAGTCTGAACATTATTCGGTAACCGGCTAGCCCACAGCGTTTTTAGAAATTCTTCGGGTACCGCCGGTCCAGCTAAATGCTGCAGATGCCTAAAAAACTGGGATGGCTTCCGGTCCCCCAACTCTTCATGCATTAGCAACTGTTTCACCCTCCGTTCCTGTGATGCTGATAACCGCTTGATCAACTACGCCTTAAGCTTATCGTATTTATTCACCGATGGAGGGTTGGTGATAATGTCCTTGACTTCTGCCACGAAGCGATGATCCAACACGCCGATGACATGGTAAAACTTCGTTGCGTCGGCGGTTATATTGGCGAGCGCAAACTGGCCCTCCATCTGACCAAACCACAGTCCGGGTTCTTCGGGCCAGAAAGGGGGTGCGCGTACTCCCACACGCAGGGTTTCAGGTCCACACCCATCGCCTTTCGGGTCCGTCATCTTAATCACGTCGGGGTCACCAATTTGTAGTTGCTCGGAGGGTGTGTGAAGAAATGACAGAGCGTATTTTAAGTTGAAGAGAAGCTTTAATGAAATTACAGTTTGAGTATACGAGTAGAAAGAAAACAAGCACTAGGAAGATACAGAATCGAAAATTAGAAAGAACACTAAAAACTTAGGCGAGCTAAGTTGCGAAACGTAATAGCGGATTCAGAACGATTAGCGCGTGCATTCGCCGTCGGAGCAGGGTAACGACTGGCGCGGATGACCGAGCGATCGCGGTTTTAAGACCCGGCGGCCGCGCTGGTGTGAGGCGCGCGGGCGTAGCCGGTGCGCGGGCGCAGGCGGCGAGGTATACACATCGCACGGCCAACGAAGGTGCGAGCTACGTGCGCTCCAAACAGGTGCGTCCTCTGACCACGGATGGTGCCACAAGTGTATCATGATGGACGCAATCGAAGGCTTTAGACAAGTCGCAGAAAATGCCAAGAGCATCCTGCGACTACTCCCAAGCCTCGAAAAAGCTCTTCAGCAATTCCACGCTAGCGTCTGTAGTTGAACGACCCTTCGTAAAACCAAATTGTTTCAGATGAAGTAAATTATATGAATTGAAATGTCCTAAAATTTGTTTTAAAATTATTTTTTCAAAGATTTTGCTCAATGTAGGTAATATCGAAATAGGCCGAAAATTCGTGGGATCAGTTATGCTGCCAGATTTAAACAGTGAAATCACTTTGCTAAATTTCATCAGATCAGGAAATATACCAGATGCAATACAAGAGTTAAAAACAATTGCTAAAAAGGGTTAAATTACATTAATTATTGAAGACATTGTATGTACTGATAATCCCCAAAGATCAGCAGTTTTTTTTTACATCAAGTTCTTTAAAATATTCCAAAATGTCTTTAGGGCTAACAACTATGAATTTAAAGTTTTTATCACATTCTGGTACACATTCTTTTAGTATAGAGTAAGCAGAAGTGGAGGACGACGATGACAGTGTTTTGGTTGTTAAAAAGGGAATATTAGTGAAGAAGTTTTCAAACTCTGTTGCCACCTCCACGTCTGCCTTAATATCTTCATCATCGATTTTTAGATGGAAGTCACGATTTCGTACTGTCGTTCTTCCCGTTTCAGAATTAATAATATTCCAAGTTGTTTTAATTTTATTTCCAGAAGATGTCAATATAAAAAGAGCAATTAATTAAATCCACCCACCAGTTGAGCGCTAAAAATGTAAAGGTAAACAAAACAAAACGTTTAAAAACTCGTCCGGAAATGCCATAGGAAATGAAGAAGAAATAGACATAAAATAACATGGAAAAATAATCAAATTATACTGAAAAATAATTATGCAACATATCCTAAATGCTCTGTTATAATTTTCCATCGTTTGATCGAACCCGAGAATAAAAGATAGAGAGAAAATAACTTGAAAGTATACTACAGCGTCGGAAACACATTCAACAGCCAGCAGTGCTATTCTGTATCCTTCTCACCGTGAAAACTTAAGTGAAGTGAACGTGGAGTGAATTGTCAGTGTCATTCCACCGGATACTAGAGATGGACCAAGGATTACATTTACAATCATAATCGAGATTTTAATAATATTTTTATGCTAATTCTATTGATCATAATCAGTTAACTGATTAAATAAACGCAATTCCATGTCCCAATCGCGATGTGTTTTAACTGATTAAATAAACGCAATCCCATGACCCAACTGCGATGTGTTTTGAGTCGACTAAAGCCTGTGCGACGTTATTCAGCGTTGTTATTAACCCAAATGTTTTCAATAAGAAGAGATAACAGAGTGTGTCAAGTGATCGAGTGCTAAAAGTGTGCCTGGCTGACGGACCATAGAATTTATCCCCTCACAAACTATGTGGAAACCTAACTACACGATGTGTGTGTCTGTATACTTAAGCCATTTGAATAAAAACCGTGCGAATTATTTAATAAGTACCTTTCTAATATTTTATTTTAAGTAGGTAAATTTATACCGACCTACACGTTGCCAATAATAAAATAATATTCATAAAATCACCGTCATCAATACTGTAACAAAATTCAGCAGTTTAACTGACACTCGCGCAGTGCGCGCACCGGCCGGCGGGCGGCTAGGCTCACTTCACCCAGCCCAAGTGAAGTGATGTTGCTATGGCAACCAGAATCGGGTGAAGTGATAAGATCACGACACTCGCGCGTCGCGCTTACCGACTCACTTCACCTAGCCGGCGCGAGTGGTTACTATGGTTACGAGAATCGGGTGAAGTGATAAGATCACGCCGCGCTTGCGCGTGAGGAGCTGTTAACAATATCAAGTTGAGTTTTTTTTTTTAATTTGCCTTTTTATTTTTAAATGCGCGACAAACAAAAATTTGGTTTTACCAAAATCCAAAATGGCGGCTATAAACATTTTTCATCGTTTTCATGGTTTTTCGGGGATGTTACAGCCGATCAATCAACTCAGCCTATAGCAGTCCACTGCTGGATATAGGCCTCTCCCAGACTGCGCCACAACACCCTGTCCTCCGCCTTCCGCATCCAGTCTGTCCCAGCCACCTTTTTAAGGTCATCGGTCCATCTAGCTGGGGGGCGTCCCACACTACGCTTGCCCATACGCGGTCTCCACTCCAGGACTCGTCTGCTCCACCGGCCATCGGTCCTTCGACACACGTGGCCAGCCCACTGCCGATGTCATCGGCAAAACGAAGGTGTGAGATGTACTCGCCGTTTACATTGATACCCTGCCCAGTCCAGTCCAGCGTCTTAAACACGTTCTCCAACGCATTGGTGAAAAGTTTCGGGGATATCACATCCCCTTGTCTCACCCCCCTGAGCAGTTGGATAGGGCTGGTTTTTTCATCCTGGATTTGGACAGTCATCGTTGCAGCGTCATACAAACACCTCAACACTTCGATGTCACAGCCGATACTGAGCCGATACTGAGGTCAAATCTAAAAAGCAAGATGGCGGCTGCGAAAATGTTCAGATTTTTCATCATGGGTGTCGTTTTCATGGTTTTCGGGGGTGTTAAAGCCGATAGTGAGGTCAAATCTAAAAACCAAGATGGCGGCTGCCAAAATATTCAGATTTTTCATCATGGGTATCGTTTTCATGGTTTTCGGGGGTGTTAAATCCGATAGTGAGGTCAAAATTAAAAGCAAGATGGCGGCTGCGAAAATGTTCAGATTTTTCATCATGGGTATCGTTTTCATGGTTTTCGGGGGTGTTAAAGCCGATAGTGAGGTGAAATCTAAAAACCAAGATGGCGGCTGCGAAAATATTCAGATTGTTCATCATGGGTATCGTTTTCATGGTTTTCGGGGGTGTTAAATCCGATCGTGAGGACAAAATTAAAAAGCAAGATGGCGGCTGCGAAAATGTTCAGATTTTCCATCATGGGTATCGTTTTCAGGGTTTTAGGGGGTGTTGGGGTGTTAAATCCGATAGTGAGGTCAAAATTAAAAAGTAAGATGGCGGCTGCGAAAATGTTTAGATTTTTCATCATGGGTGTCGTTTTCATGGTTTTCGGGGGTGCTTAAGCCGATAGTGAGGTCAAATCTAAAATGCAAGATGGCGCCTGCGAAAATTACCAATCCTTTTGGAATAAAAAAACCAAATTGAGTTTCTGCATAAAAATATTATTAAAATCTCGATTATGATTATAAATGTAATGCTTGGTCACTCCCTAGCATCAGTGGGATGACACTGACAGCTCACTCCACGCGAGTTTTCACGGTGAGATTTTTACAGAATCGACATGCTGATCACCTACTAAATTTAGCGAAAGTGGGAAACATGGGACAAAAATTGCAAATCCACATTTTTCCACATCATTCTTGACTGAACACTAGAATACTTTCTAGCCATATTTGATGCATTATGATACCTTTGCCCAACATATTCCCAGTGGGTATTTTGTTAACCTTTTTTTTTAAGTTGGCACATGTAGGTTCTGGGGGGTAACCATCACCTCATAGAGCAGTATTATTGTAATATTACTTCACAGTGGGAAAGTGATGGAGCTATACAGGACTTATAGCTCCATCTCTTTCTCACGCTAAGTAATATTGAACTAATACTGCTATAAGAGGTGATGGTTACCCCCCTGATCTAAAAACAGCTGAGAGGTGCGGATAAACTAGTAACGAATTTGGTAAAACAGAAAATAAATTTGAATATTCAAGATATCGGAAATATTTGACTTAATGATAAAATAATGTATTTATACCAATAGATAAACAATAAATGAAGGTCTATGCAATAAAGTACAGATAAGTAATAACTTTATATAATTTTCTGTAAACGGTATAATTTTCTGGGGAAATTCTTGTCTGAGGGAACAGGTATTCAAAGCCCAAAAACGTTGCTTGAGGTCAATTATGAACATGAAGACAACAGATAGCTGCGTTCCGGTGTTTAAATCCCTAAAACTGTTAACCTTTCCGGCAATTTATGTTTTAGAAATGGCAATGTTCGTTAAACGAAACATGCACCTTTTCACTACAGTACAACAAATGAGGCAAAGACCAGTCAGGAGTCAGTATAAAAATCGTTTACATGTTGAGAGCTGTAATACTGCTTTACTTAAAAAAAACATGACTTGCATGGGTCCTACGATTTATAATAAAATACCTGACATAATAAAGAATGACACAATACACAACTTTAAAAAAAGATTAACAACACTACTTATTGAGAAATGTTATTATTATTAACGAATTTTTAAATGATGATGACATAAACTAATTATTCTTGATTACCAACAATTATAGAAGTAAATAACCTAATTTAATAAAGTCTTCGTTTTGACAATATATTCGTGTAGGTCATTGTGTTCGTTCTTTCAATTGTATTTTGTATTTGATATATTTTTTTTTTTGACATGCCTAATTTAGTTAATTTGTATTTAATATTCATGTTCAATAATATTACTTGCATGATCATTATATTATTATGAGATATAAACAACAATTTTTGCATGCCTATTTTAAGGTAAATTGTACAAGGATCACAACTTATTTTAATATCTTATGTCATGTACTATTGGCAAAACTTAAGCATGCTCACTTTAGAAAATATTTCTGCGGCAAGCGCAGCTAGTGACAAACCACACCCCTTCCTGGTTTCGTCCAATTAGAGACAATATGAATTTGTGTGAGTATAGGGCGTGTAACAAAAAATATAAATATGTGTGGTATGTTGGTTACTCACTGCACGAGCCGGTATTATTCGCGCGAGCCGAGGGCGAGCGAGCGCGATAAGGGAGTCGAGTGTGTGCGCGTTTCATACGACGGTTTTCAACTTGAGAGGAAAAAAAGAGACTGGTATTGTTATTAGTTTCGTACGCCGCTAGGTATTTCTCTCTAGATTTTGCAGGCAACAGGCTGTCACTAGCGTTTCGTGCCTAGATTAGTATTTCCGGGGGGTTAAATCTACGCGTTGCTCTTCGCTCTTCTTTCCTAATTGAAGTCAACATTTTTGATAATAATTAACCACACAATGAAAACGTTAACAAGTATTTCTGGAAAATACCGCGCTTGTTTTGTTTATCCCGCGCGCCGCAGGTGTAAATAAAGGCGCTGGAAAAACCGCTAAACAGCCTATATAAAAAATATAATAAACAAAATAATGTTTTGAATAAGCAAATTAAGGTTAATATGTAGTGAAAAATATATAATTTTATGAAATGATGATAATTTTGATGATTGATTTATCTGATGTAACGAATTTTTTTTTCTCAAAAATATTCATTGTTTTTGGACAAAAACTGCGTATATTGAAAAAAGAAATGTAAAGTAAAAATACTTCTATATAATAAGCTGAATTTCTGAGTCACTTTACAAGCAAGTGTGTTGAAGAAATATTTCGTAATTTTTTGCGACCGTATTTTATGGCCGTTCTATAAAGCCGATCTATTGTTTAACCAGATGTTCTGACGTTCCCACTGAATAACAATGGTGCTTAGATAATGAACTTATTTTTATTGCAGTTGCAAAAGTTGCGACAGCAATAATAAAAAAATCTGATAACATTGTATAAACTGCGCCAAGTAATGGTTCAAATACTACTGTAAGTAATTTTGCTATTTTAATCAAAACAGCAATAAAAGAAAGAGATAGCAAATGACAATTTCTAACAAAACTACGTAACTTGCTTCGTTTTAGGGTTCCGTAGTCAACAAGGAACTCTTATAGTTTCGCCATGACCGTCTGTCTGTCTGTCTGTCCCCGGCTTAGCTCACAGACTCTTACTAGAAAGCTGTAATTTGGCAAAGTGGTAAACAAAAATGCTAAATAAAGTTTTTTTAGGGTACGCGTATAGCAATACCAATAATACATTTTCTAAACCAAACGGAAGATATTAGTACGAAATTACTTCTTGTCAACAATAACAATTCATAAAGCGCTCTCGCTGGCCGTGCCCATTAAAAAAATGTCTTACAAACAAGTGAGCATAGCACGCGCCTAGTGTGACTGTCACACACACTATACATAATTACATTAATACAAACACGGCTAAAATACGCTTCATGCATCCCATTGGCCAAAACGCTTGCATCGGGCGATCGAGTCGTGAGCCGTGCTATACGATTATCGCCTTAGAGGTGAGCATGCGGAAGATTGGCCGATAGTACCTACAATTTATGCAAATAAAGCTTTCATAACCAATAAATAAATAATGGCGAATTTTCAGCGTGCAAAAAATTCTCATTTGGAATATGCCCCAGACCCTTACTTTCTAGTTACTTTTTAGGTACCTATCTTTTATAATTATCAAAATGTTAAGAAAAATATTTGTCTAAATTTAAATACACACAGTATTTTTGTGGATCTTAATTTTGTTCAGGTAACTTATTATATATTTGGATGCTTCGATATTCTGGGCTATTCTTGTACAATCGACAAATTTGAATTATGACCCACCATAAGCTTATTTTCTTACTGACATTCAAATACAATTAGGTCGACATTCGCATAAACACACATTTCCACGGTAACCACCTTGTTATCTGCCATTTAATTACACAGAGTGTACGGTCAGCAACCGCACATTGTACTTTGGCCTAGTTAACATACTGCACATTTTGTTAATTTATAAAATGTAGTATCGTCACGTACGCAAGTACGTCAGTCTTCGGTTTAATATCGAGCTCGCGCAACATCTAACATTTTTAACATTTTATATTATTTTCTTTTTACATTAATTTAGTGCAATTTCTTATTAAATTCCTTTTTGAACATTAACATTTATTTTATTAACATTCAACATTAAGTGTAAATGCTCATGCCCTTACATATTGGTCCTTCGAGCCGGATAGAATAGAAAAGGAATGGAGAACACTAAAAACTGAGTTAACAAATATGCAACCTTTCAAAATCAACCGATGGCTTGGGTTAGAAGCAAATAAGCATTGGGAATTACATGCATTCTGTGATGCATCGGAAAAAGTGTTCTCGTGCGTAGTGTACAGTAAAGTTACAGAGAAAAATCAGCAATAAATTGCATTGGTTGCGGCAAAAACAAAGGTCGCTCCAATCCAAAAACAACAAACACTTCCCAGACTTGAGTTATGCGGTGCTCAGCTGTTAGCACAACTGGTAAAGAAAATAAAACATTGCCTCGATAAACCTAACATTAAAGTAACAGCATGGACGGATTCAATGATCGTGCTTGGCTGGCTAAAGGGCGATGTCTCGCGATGGAAGGCCTATGTCGGACACAGAGTTCAGGAGATAACATCTGTAGTGCCCGCCGGGAGTTGGAGGCACGTAAGATCGGAGCAAAACCCGGCCGACTGCGCGTCACGTGGACTACTACCTTCGCAGTTACACAACTTTCCTCTGTGGGTTGATGGACCCAAATGGCTTAACAATGAAGACATCCCTGAATCATATGACACGTTTAAGACACCTGAAATAGAAGTTAAAAAGGTGCATGTAGTTACGTCTCGAACTACCGAAAGCAAAAACATAAACTTCGTAACAGAACTCCTTAACAAGAACAGCTGTATTATGAATATAATACGCATCGTAGCTTGGGTGTCACGTTTCATAACAAATACGTCACAAAAAATCGTCACAGGGAAGACGCAGCTATGAATCATACAAACATGAATGACCTGCCCGCGTCAAAACAATGTAATTTAACACTCGCTGATATTCGATGCGCTACTGACATAATTATAAAACATGTACAAAACGAACATTACGGACAAGAAATCCAAGATTTAAAAACAAAAGGAAGGGTAAGCAACAATAGAGGACTTCAGAAACTTTGCCCTTACCTAGATGAAAATAACATATTACGCGTCGGAGGGAGACTACGGAACTCAAACCTACCTGAAGAAACAAAACACCCTGTTATCATCCCAAAAAACAGCAAGCTGGCATATCTTCTCATTGCCCGTGCGCATGTTACAACACTACACGGTGGAGCGAGACTAACTATGGCTACATTGAGACAAAAATATTGGATAACAGGAGGAAATAACACTGTTAAAAAATATCTGCAAAACTGTGTAAAATGTTGCCGCTTCAAAACCATCGAAACAATATCAATTAATGGCCGACCTACCCAGTGAGAGGATAACGCAATCGCCACCATTCTATCACACAGGGGTGGACTTCACAGGGTTTGTTAGTGTTAAACTAAACAAGGGTCGAGGTGTCAGAACGAGTAAAGGCTATATCGTTGTATTCGTATGCATGGCAACAAAGGCGGTGCATTTAGAACTTGCATCAGATTTATCGTCACAAACATTTATACTGGCTCTCAACCGCATGATTGGGCGACGAGGCTGTCCGAAACATATTTACTCCGACAATGGAACAAACTTTGTTGGAGCCGAAAGGGAGTTAGCCAAACAACTGCATATCTCACAAACATTCAACAACGACACCTTATTGAGAAGGAACACCGAGATGGGGATAGAATGGCATTTTAACGCCCCAAGTTGGCCGACTGCGGGAGGACTTTGGGAGGCTGCAGTTAAGTCTATGAAATATCACCTAAAGCGTGTCCTAGGAGAGCAAAAGTTGACATACGAAGAGTTTTTAACACTGCTTACTCAAGTTGAAGCCTGTATGAACTCTAGACCACTTTGCCCTTTAACGGAGGACGTGGACGATATTGATTATCTTACTCCTGCACATTTTTTAATTGGCCGACCAGTAACATTCTTACCAACGGAAAATATCGAAAAACAAAACATCAACATTCGACATAGGTGGCAGTTACTAAACAAAATGAACCAAGGGTTTTGGACCAGATGGTCGTCAGAATACCTGCAACAACTTCAAGTTCGTAGTAAATGGCTGAACAAAACAAATAACCTATCAATAGGGGATATTTTCTTAATCAAAGAAGACAACCTTCCTCCTGCAAAATGGGCACTTGGCAGAATACAGGAAGTTCATCCGGGGAGAGACAATCTGGTCAGAGTTGTTACGATGAAAACTAAAACAGGGCTACTAACAAGACCAATAACAAAACTAGTTAAACTCCCAATACCAGAATCTCGTATAGAAATACCTGACACCACCACCTCCGATGACAAAATCTGCACTGAAAAACAAAAATCTACAATAAACAACACTAACAGGAAACGCCGTTTTAAATCAAGGAATATACGTTCCAGCCTGCTAGGTATACTCTTAACATTACTAACATTATTTAACCCCACAAAGCAAAGCAGTGACGCCATAAATATCACACCGTTTGAACCAAATAGAGCAGTGTACTTTGACAAAATCGGCAATTTACAAAGCGTACATGATGACTGGAAGATTGTTACCTACTATAACATGACATCGTACTGGCAAGGCATGGAAAACATACATAGAGTTGTAAAACACCTGAGAGAAAGATGTGAGCAATTTGCATACCAAACGATGTGCAAAACTATCATGACTGAATTCGAACAGGAACTCAACGAACTTGATCATAACAATTACATGTTGGAAACACATCATGGGCAGACAAGGGGGCGCGTTACCCGAGGTCTTGTCAATGGAATAGGTTACCTTGCAAACAGCCTATTCGGCGTGCTAGATGAAAGGTTCGCAATACAATATAAAAAGGACATAGAAACATTGCAAAATAACAGAGACCACTTATCGAACCTAATCAAAGGTCAAACATCAATCATTGAGGCACACAATAACATTTTAAAGAGAAATGAAGAGGCGATGAACACTCAGTTTAATCTCTTAAATGAACATCTTAACGCTACAGAGAACTATTTACAGAAATTGGGCAAGGCGGTTGAGCAAGAGGAAGCTTTGAATTACTTTAACATCATGGCTCTGACTAGTTCAACAATTCTGTCTAAACTGCGCCACATCCAACATATGCTTTTAGACACATCTATCAACATTCACCATGGTCATGTAGACACCAGACTTCTACCGCAAAACCAGCTCTTCCAGGAGCTTAATATTATCTCTGGACAATTGCCACAACAATTATCGATACCCGTTGACAATATTCAAAACCAATTAGCTGACATATACAAACTACTAGAGGTAAAATCCAGATTATTTGATAAGTATTTCATCATCGAAATTACATTACCATTAACAGGCGACACTCCATTTACTATATATTAAACAGTTCCTATTCCGATGATAAAAAACAACAAACTTTCACTTACAATGAAGACAAACTCAGAATATGTTGCAGTCAATATAAGAAAAGAGACATAATGCAACTTACAGACAGTGACCTGGAACATTGTATTACAATTGAACCGAGTACATATGTATGTTCACTAAAGAAACCAACACGTAACATGAGAAATCATCAAATACCATGCGAAATCGGCGCAATAACAAACATTACATTGTCAAAATGTATCTACACATCCGAATCCTGCAACAATAAATGGACACCATTACAAAAACCTAACACCTGGCTCTATGTCTGCTGCACGGATTGCCAACTACAAATCATCTGTGAAGGTCGTATGACTACTAAGGCAATACATTCAACGGAGATTTTAGAAGCCAAAGAAGGATGTATAATTAGAAACAACGAAGAAACATATTACACACAAGTTTACTACACAAACAAAATGTATGTCAATCCGGAAATACCACTGATAGATCTGGAAGACATCAATAATTTAACATCTGTCCAGCCGCTTGACTCATCAACTGGACAACAGAACACGCATTTTATAAGAAACGATTACGCAAAACTTCACAAATCGTTGAAAGTATTCAACGATTTGTGAAGGAAGATCAAACGAAACAGGCTGAAATGACGCAACACGATGTGCACCAATACATCGTTTCATACTCTACGATGGGACTTCTGATCTTGTCAATAGTCGTCGCGGGAGGAGCCTACGTGTACTGCAAACGCTGCGGCAAGGTCGCCGTTAGCGCCGTCGGCGCGTCCACCAGATTACCGCCACGGAAGCCACCGAGAGCTGCAGCATCCATTGAAAACATAGAACTTACCTACGCGACACCTCATTCTTTTAACATTTGACTTATAATATTTTAATTCACATTGTTCTCATTTCATGGTTTTTATTCACCTTGGAAAATATTATTTAATAGGTTATCTTAATTATTACCTTTTGCCCCGCCAAGATATACGGTCAGCAACCGCACATTGTACTTTGGCCTAGTTAACATACTGCACATTTTGTTAATTTATAAAATGTAGTATCGTCACGTACGCCGTCTTCGGTTTAATATCGAGCTCGCGCAACATCTAACATTTTAAACATTTTATATTATTTTCTTTTTACATTAATTTAGTGCAATTTCTTATTAAATACCTTTTTGAACATTAACATTTATTTTATTAACATTAAACATTAAGTGTAAAGGCTCATGCCCTTACACAGAGTATTATCTGTTACAGTCTCCATCTTTGTTAAGAGCTTTTACACACGAGTGCGGTATAAAGCTGAATGCACACCCAAAATAAATATGACGCGTACGCATTCATCATCTGCCCGCCTTTTTTCAACTATGTTGGGGTCGGCTTCCAGTCTTACCAGATACAGCCGAATACCAGTATTTTACATGGAGCAACTGCCTATCTGACCTCCACAACCCAGTTGCTGGGTATCACGATACCCCTTGGTAAGACTAGTTGTCAGACTTTCGAGCTTGACGACCCGTAACGACTGTCAAAGATAATTAAAACATTTCACACTTTAAATGTAAAAAAGACTGCAGATCTGTGGGGTAATTCTGTAGAAGTTGCTAAGTCAATTATTGACATTGTAGCTCCTACTTTATCTCTTATCTTTAATAATTGCATTGACTGTGGGGAGTTTCCTGACCTTATGAAAAATAGTAAAATAATACCTTTGTTTAAATCAGGTATTACTTCAGACCCCACCAATTATAGACCTATTTCAGTTCTACCTACCAATTTTTGAAAAAATAATTTTAGTCCCATTACAAAGATTTTTAATAAACATAAATTATTGCACAATAACCAGTTCGGTTTTACAAGGGGTCGTTCGACTACTGATGCCGTGTGGAACTTTTAGGACATATTTATAATGCATGGGAAGATAAACGCGATGCATTGGGCATCTTTTGTGATTTGTCCAAGGCATTCGATTGCGTTCTTCACGAAACGTTAATCAGGAAACTCCGCCACTACGGGATCCGGAACACCGCTCTGGATCTTCTTAATTCATACTTGAGTAATAGGATTCAGAGCGTTGACGTTAATGGGAAAAGATCTCCCGGATCTATAGTAACAATGGGAGTCCCACAGGGCTCAATTCTTGGTCCTTTCTTGTTTCTTATTTACATTAATGATTTGCCATACCTCATAAAGGATAATCATGTTATAGTGTTGTTTGCGGATGACACTTCACTTTTGTTTAAACTTAAACGTCAGCAGCTGATTACTGACGATGTTAATAGTGCGATCTCAAAAGTAGTTCACTGGTTCAATGTTAATAATTTACTTCTTAATGAAAAAAAACCTAATGCATTAAGTTTACGCTACCTCACGTTAGGCAGGTGAAAACTAATGTGTTGATAAAAGGCGAAGAATTGAACCCTGAAGATAGCACAGTATTCTTGGGCTTAACTTTGGATGCTAAGCTTCAGTGGGGTCCACATATAGATAAATTGTCGAAAAAGCTAAGCTCCGCAGCATACGCTGTTAGAAAAATTCGTAATTTAACTGATATAGAGACAGCCCGTTTAGTGTACTTTAGCTACTTTCATAGTGTAATGTCGTGCGGTATTCTGTTGTGGGGAAATGCCGCTGACATTCAGACTATCTTTGTTTTGCAGAAAAGAGCTGTTCGGTCAATTTATAGATTAAGTCCGAGACACTCTCTCAGAGAGAAATTTAAGGAGATTAATGTAATGACTGTGCCCTCCCAGTATATTTTTGAAAATCTTTTATATGCCCATAAAAATATAAAATTGTTTAAAAAATACAGTGATATCCATAATATAAATACTAGGAACAAACACAAATTTGTTGTACCTACAACAAGGCTCAAGAAAATAGGTGGCTCATTCAGATGTCAATATATACATTTTTATAATAAACTTCCAAGCCACGTTCAAGATCTAAGCCTTAACCTTAATAAATTCAAATCATTTATTAAAAGTAAGTTGTGCCAGAAAGCCTTTTATACTATTAAAGATTATATTGAGGACAAAAAGGCTTGGGATTAAGCTGCTCCAATTATTGCATACTGAAACTTTTATTTTATTTATAAACCATTTTGACATATTTACTTTGTGGAGTTCAATATACTGTTTGGAACTTAATATTTACTTGTAAAGTATTATATTGTTTTCAATTATTGTGAATGTGAAGCCTACGTGGGTCATTATTGTTTTTTTTTTTTCTCATTTAGTATTAATCATGGTCTGGCAGTTTGAGTAATTTATGCGGCCTACCCAAACGTTCTTTCTTTGGTATTGTTCGTCGAATCGTTGAGCTCCTTAAGTTCTGAGTTGAGCTGCACAATTACTGACAAATGCGTGCACTGACTGGACAGGTCCACTCAATCTGTGTGATTCTTTCCTCAAAAGGACCATTTTAGACACCAATCTACATGGCCTTCACATGATCTGACCAAGATTATGTCTGGACTTTAAAAGAGACTGTGACCTGTGAGTTTGTTTCGGCCTTTCTTCTCAGAGTAGTCAGATAGGAAACGCCGACCTCATCTAGCTTTATTTTAAAAATATGATTGACGTGTAAAAGTGTTTGTACAAACCTACTTACAGAAAATAAATCATTTATTTATCAAAAGATCTACAAATGACAGCCGGGACCAACGGCTTAACGTGCTTACCGAAGCACGGAGGGGTCTTGGTATGTAAAAATGGTCACCCATCCACGGACTAACCGCGTTAAGACAACAATAAGAAATGGGGAAGTAAAACGCTTAAATAAATAAAAAATATTATGTTGAACTCATTATTATTTAACAATAATTTATATCGAGTGTAACCACCATTGCTTGCAATAACAGCCAATAGTCTCGAACGCATTTATCCAATAAGGCGACTGCAAATATCACTTCCTCTCATCTAATCCCAAATTTCGTTACAATGTTGCTCAATTGCTTGCTTTGTTCTCTCGTTTCTGTTATCCCACATTTGGACCATCAGACCCCATAAATTTTCAATTGGATTTAAGTCCGGGGATTTAGACGGCCAGGGAGCGTAACTTCTGGATGCTGGTTAAACCATGGATTTCATGCCATTATCCGCAAAAAAACGGCCTCACTCCTGAGCAGAATAAAACGCAGTCACAATAGCATTCTGAAGGCTGTGGCGGCAGATACTTCCTCCGCCATTATAAGACAATTTGTGCGAAGACTTACCTATACCATTGTTTTCCCATTTCTCGTTGTGTCTAGTTGTTGGGTGGTCTTCTCACTAATTTGTCTTTATTTTAAGTTACTAACAATAGTATTATAAGGGCAAACCTGTTACTAACATTTTATGGATCTTTCAATTGTCCGAATTAAATGATTTTATTATTATTTCCTTTATTCCATTTAAAAACATATTATTTACATTTTTATAAAAATATAAAAAAAACATTAAAAAATATAAAAAATAGCAGCCCACCGGTATCGGGAACAGGGTCCAAGCTACCGGTGGTCAGGGCTCCTGAGAGAGGAACCTCCTGACGATACGCGCCGTGTCCAGAAGTACCGCTCTCTGGATTAAGCCCTTGATCCAGCTGCCTAGCGAGAGCCTCTTCAGGTGTTGGTCGAAGCTCTTGGCTATTATGCCATTGGCCGTCACGACTATCGGCACAATGATTGCTGTATCCACATCCCACATGTCGACAACCTCGTGAGCTAGGTCAAGATACACTTAATCTGCTTATCTTTTTCAGCTTTTACGAGGTTCTCGTCATGCGGGACCGCTATATCAATAATCATTGTGCGACGCGTTAATCAATCTATCACCACTATGTCTGGCTTATTAGCAACAATAGTCCTGTCAGTGATGATAGATCGATCCCAATACAACGTAATGTTGCCATTTTCGAGAACTGGGTCGGGCGCATACCTATAGTACTGTACTTACGATTCCACAAGACTGTATTTCAGAACAAGTTGCTGGTGGATAATCCTGGCTACAAGGTTGAGCCTATGCAAGTAGTCTCCGTTAGCCAGACGAGAACAGCCAGAAATAATGTGTCGGATTGATTCCCCCGGACGGTGGCATGCCCGACAGATGTCAAACGTGCCGTCTTTCACAATATATTTCCGGTAGTTGTTCGTCATTATAACTTCATCCATAATCGCAAAGACAAAAACCTTCGGTTTCCCCAAAGAGATCACCGAATCGCAACCAGGATACGGACGCTAAGAGGTCTACATCGGGTCCATGTAGGACCCGGTAAAAGCGCCCGTGTAGCTCTTTGCTCTGCCATACCTCCCTGCGGTCATTAGTATCTAATACTATAGGTTTGCGCCAATTCTCGTCAGCCAAGGAGAGCGGGGTGAGGCCCTTATCCACTGAGACCACATATCGGTGCATCACCACGTCGGTTTCTAGGAAGTATTTCCTGAGACTGCATATCTCACGATTGTGCAGGGTCTTAGCGTTTAAAAAGCCTCGACCTCCACACTTCCGCGGGATATACAGTCTCATCACCGATGACCGTGGATGGTGCATCCGATTTGCGGTCAGCAATGTGCGGACCCTCCTTGCGTCAAGTTCCGTCTGAGTCCATTTGAGTATGCCGAAAGAGTACATCAAAACCAGCATGACCCAACCATTGAAGGCGCGCACCTTGTTTCCGCCTGATAAAAGACTATTTAATACTTTATTCAGGCCGCCAAAAAAGCGCTCCTTCAACGATTGCTTCATGTCAGTAACATTGATGCCCAACGCTTCCGACATATCCAAATACTTGTAGGTTTCGGATGCGGAGAGGGCTCTAAGGTTTATGGAATCCGAGAGTTGGGTTCCCACGGATTTCACAACCCCCCTTGCTTTACATGCATGACCGCACATTTGTCTACACCAAATTCCATCCCGATGGCGCTACTAAAAGTTTTGGTTACCTTCAGTAGCTCCATCAGTTGCAAAATATTGGGGGCAAAAAGTTTCAAGTCATCCATGTAAAGGAGCTGAGATATAACCTGACCACCTCTCCTCAACCGATAGCCTAGACCTGAATTCTCCAGCAGTGTGCTTAGAGGATTCAAGGCTAGGCAAAACCAAAGTGGACTTAAACTATCACCCTGAATCGCTCCGCTAATGCTTGATCTGTATCGGTTCGCTATTCTGGATATATCGACATCCTGGATAGCAAAGGACCGTTCTCCACTGCCCCATACATGACATTAGGAAGGTGCGCAGAGTTGCATCTACTTTATACAATATGTAACAAAAACCCTGTTGTTCCTTTTAGGAACATATACATTTACCTATAAGCAGAACATTGATGAAATTATAATTTAAAAAAAATAAGCATTGGCTAGTCGAGAGGTCAAAATCAAATAACTATTAAAATCGACACATTCCAAAAAATGTTTAGAGTATCTGATTTTACAAGTACATCTTTATTTCGCTAAATAGCCTACGAGCTCAGCGGCTTTCTTTGAATGCGACAAAAGATACCGTCAAAAACTGTCGCCGCGCACGTGCCCCGGGTCGGTACCACGTGCCTACCTACACTGCCACCCCGCCACCCGTCACCCTGCGAATCACCTTAGTCTCCCGCGCACGTTACTACCGAATGGATGTTATTGTTGACCTACGTAGGGAGTGACTTGTGTTTTGTTTACGTAAACGTTGACCATATCCTAGTCTGACGTAGAATATTTCAATATGTTGATGTGTCTTCGGAAATGTAACTGCAATTATGCAGAAGCACGCAGAATCTACCAAGAACGTTTTGCGAGTCTACCATTACCATCGGCGATGGTATTCCAACGTTTGCACATACGTACGTACAATACCGGCAGTGTGCACGGGTGAGGCCAACAACGAGCTGACGCAGGCAGACCGAGGACTCGAGACCGAAGTCTTGGACTTGTTTGAGCACGATCCAACGCGAAGTACACGCTCAGTGAGACACGAACTCGGGAGTAAACCTTATGCGCGTTAGGAGAGTACTCAAAGAAGATGGCTAGCTCCCATTTCACTATTGTCGCGTCCAATCACTACTTCCCTCCGACTATGAGCCGAGAAGTGTAGAGGTACAAGGTGGTGGATATCATAATAAATTAATGCATTAAAATGCAAATAGGTACATCAGGTTTTATGTGACAGACGCGGCGAATTTGTTTTTTTTTTAACGTAGTGAAGTGTTAAATGTAGTTTTAACAATTATCAATTGTGCTTAAAAAGAGTGTAAACCAAGATTTTCAAAAATTAATTCGTTAAACTGATACTGATAAACAACAGCTGACAAGGTCACGAACTTGTGTAGAAAAATAGGTAGATATGCGGCGGCGCGCGGCGGTTTGTACCGGCGCGGCGGCACCGATCAGAGTGTGGCGGGACCGTTCTATCTACTTCTGGTTTCGCGTCATCGCTTCATGCAGAATTGCAGAGGTAACAAATCAATTAAACATTACAAATATTAATAATTAAATATTTATTTATGTTTTTTTATTGAACAGTTTTTATAAATGACTTGCTTTATCGCTTAGTAAACCGATTCTTAAAACGTAGGTAGAAGGAACAACAGGGTTTTAAAAAATATCATTTATTTACATAACCAAATTACAAGATGATTATTAACATTAACTAAATTAAATTAAAACTAAGTTAAGCTTAAAAAAGGCCCTCGGGGCATTGTACCGAGGATGCTGGCGGCATTTCCTCGCTGAATTGCAATGCTGATGCGTTGCGCGAGAAATCCGCCAGCTTTTCGGTCACCAGTTACATCAACTAGACGTTTCGCGATTTCCGCAAATAACTTATGCGCACTGGGACCCCACGGACCGAGGGTCTCGACGCCAAAGGGCACAAAGTTGTACTCTCTGCCAAGGCCTCCATATTTAATAACTTTCAGATTTTCGGCATTTTCTGCAGCTGCACCCGCTTTAGAAGTAGTCCGTTGGAGGTGGGACGGTGCCAGTGTGTCTACACAGGTAGCGTCCCACACAAGCATCCGTCCCAAACTCCACGGGACCAAAGACACACCATCAGGTCTTTTGCCATCATCTCTGACAATGCCAGTCGGCTCAAGAAGAGCAGGCACATTGATGCTGGCAAGAGACCGGCGGATTATGTCATTAAGTGTTGCATGTCTTGAAAAGCGGCCTGCACTTTTTTGACAACAAAGTCCGTGGTGACCCAGTCGGTCCACGTCCGTGCCACAAGGGCATGTGTGTGGAGTGCATACCGTGACCCCAAGCCGCAGACCAGTCGCCAGACGAAGCGAGGTCGGATCCAGGAAAGTACCGGTATATGGAGAAGGATGGGCATGTAGCCAATGACCGGCCTCTCTGGTTCCGACCGCCAAAAGTCTTGCGCGATCCGGACCTGAACTGCGGCTCCGAATCGATTTGTATGTTAAATCGCAATAAATATCGTCCCAGCTCCTCTGATATTTTAGGTTGTCTGGAAATTCTTTACCCGGGCAAGCAATTTGAAAAGCATTCTTGGCATCCTCCAAGCCCGCAGTCTCATAGTTTGTGGGCAAAGCCCTTAGGACATTACCTATGAGACGTGACGTGCTATGGGTGGACGACAAAAAGGCTGGGGAAGCAACACTCGAAATTTTGCGGATTCCTAAACCGCCAAACCGAATAGGGAGGGATGCTTGTAACCAAGATGGTTCATTGAGCTGAATATATAAAAACGTTTCTAAACTAGTTTTGACTAAATCGTCTATTGGTGAAAGCAAATTTGGATGTTTCCAAAAAGGGCTACAGCGAAGCACATAAGTAAATTTAGGGACAAAAAGGCAAATCTTTAGAATTATAAGAGCATAATGAGGACTGATTTCGAGTAAACAATTTGCGTGACTTTGGAATTTAGAAATAATGTTAGTAATATAATCAGGAAAAGATTCTTCAAAGATGGGAGAGGAGGCAAAGTGACTTTCTGTCTACTATTTTGGTATTCGGTGCCAGAAAATTTAATTTGGATTTTAAATTATCCAAACCGTAAGAAGTTTTTTGAATGAAGAGTTCACATTTGCTAAAATTTAATTCTAAACCAATATTTTCGAAATTTGTTTTAATATCTGATAAGTCAGATAGCACAGTGCCCACATCGCCTCCCAGGGTTCCGTCATCCAAATACCAAACGTTAAATTTTGAATAATCGGATTTATAGCCAAGCTAAAAATTGCTGGCCCGAGGGGATCGCCCTGCTGACAGCCGACCTCCGAAGAAAGTTCATGGGAACGGTAAATTAATTTTGAAGGTTCTGCGTAGCAGGTAAGCAGGTATTGATAGAGTTCCGGAATTTTGTTCTTAACTTCTGTCAGCATGGCATCCCTGTTTACTGAATTGAAAGCATTTTTGACGTCAATTTTGACTACAATTTCGCAATCATCATACGAAAGGTAGGTTCTTAAGGCATGGACGGCTGCCTCACACCCACCTTTCGTGCCAAATCCTAATTGTATAGGTTCGAAAACAGACTGTAATTTAGATTTGATATGTCTCACCGCAATTTTGGATGCATAACATCATTAACTCCAGCACCCTCATGAGCCATGTATGTGGCACCGAATCATAGGCCTTCTTATAATCTATCCAACATGTTGACAGATCCTTTCAGGAACGGCGAACCTGTTGGCTAATGGCAATATCGATGAGAAGCAGCTCCTTAGTACCGTGGGATCCGTTCTTACATCCATTTTGTGTGGCAGACATGATTAAGTTGGTTTCTATATGTTTGTTAATTTTAGTTCTCAAAATGGATGTGAGAACTTTATAGACCGTCGGTAAACAAGTGATTGGTCTATAATTTTTGAGTTCCGCAGTACTACCTGATTTATGGAGCAGGTGGGTTATTCCGGCCGTTAGGAACAGGGGTAGCGACCCTGACTCTAAGGCTGACTGGAACTGGGATGCTAGGCGGGCGTGCGATCTTTGGAACCACTTTATCCAAAAGTTGTGCCGCCCGTCCGGTCCTGGAGATTTCCATTATTATTATTATTATTATTAAACCAGTTAGACACAATTCTGGCCGTATGCACTCTACAGTTATCGTGAACATAATAAAAGCTTGGAACTTCTTCTCGCGGGTAAATCGTTTGCACTGTCGGTAACATAGATTCTTCTAATAAATTCACATAACCCATTGCATTCGCATGAGAAGAAATCTGAACCAGCTCGCCCACACCTCTGGTTCCCATCCAGCCCCACATGTTAGCTGAGATTCGGCCAGATAATTGATTCGGCACTACGTGATCCTCGGCGTATCGCGTATTATTGTAACGCCACAAAGTTATGCGACCGTGCTGAGATCTAAAAGATTTCTCGTCTGAAAAAATTACGTTAGTCCAGTCAAAGTTTAAATATTCACGTGCAAAATTTAATCTTGCAAGTTTGTGTGCATCTGTTAAGTCGTCTTTCTTAGCGTGATGTCTATAGTGCAGTCCAGTAGAGTGCAAATGATTTCTTATCGTTTGTAGACAAACGTCGTGACTTGCCGCAAAATACCGAGTGGGAGTAAACGGATGTTCTTCGTAATGATGACGCATGTCGGTTTTCTGTTGATTCGTGATTTGACGAACGCCATGATTATATCGTCGTCTATCTTCCAGGTTACCCTCTTCTTCATATCGCCTGATCCAGGTTCTCACTGTGTTTCGAGATATATTTAACTCTCGAGATATTTCTCGTATACCGTAGCCTTGCTCACTGAGAACTATAATCCGAGCTCTTTGTTCTACCACTATACGATATTAATATAAACGAATTATTTTTTATTGCCATAGAAATTATTATTTGACATTAATAATTTCTGAGTGACTTTTTGACTCTTTGTCATTTTATAATCGAAAGGGTTCGGAACATGGTTTTGAAAAAAGAAATAATTATTCTTAATTAGAATAATTGTTTCTTTTATTCGAGTTATAGTTAATTCCAAATAGTTTGGATTCAAAATATGATTATTAATGCTTATCTAAAATATTATCTATTGCAGTGATGACAAAGGTTAAAATTGCATAGATCACCGACCCGTATTGACATAGCTTGCTTAATATTTAAAACGTCCTAAGTGCGGCATGCTGCAAAGGAGGGACATCTTTGTTATTTTGACGGTTTCAAACAGTGAATGGAAAAAACAGGCTTCAAAGAGACATAGACAGAGTGGTGACCTGGAGCAAGGACAACATCTTGCAGTTCAACATCTCAAAGTGCGTAACAATCACATTCTCTCGTGCGCGCACTCCTATTCTATATACTTATAATATAGACGGGTCGCCAATGGCTAGGGCCACGGAAGTTAGGGACTTAGGGGTTAAATTCAACACTGGGCTAACGTTTCGTGATCACGTCACAAGCTGCTGCAGAAAAGCTTACCGTAATTTAGGTTTTATGTTACGTATGGTTTTAATAACATTAAAGCGGTCATCGCTTTATATAATGCTTTAGTTAGAAGTCAATTGGAATGTAACGCAGTCATTTGGGCTCCACACGAATCTAAATATAGGCTCATGCTGGAGAGAGTACAAAACAAGTTTGTGAGGTACTTGTACCTGCGCCTGTATGGTGTTTACCCATTTTATCCGCTTATGTACCCAACTTTATTTATTTTGGGTATGGTTGGATATAACGAACTGAGGGTCAGGAGGGATCTCGCACTTACCTCGTACATATTCAAAGTACTTAGAGGGAAGGTACATAATGCGGAAATATTAGGGCACATAGGTTTGTGTGTTCCGGACAGGTTCGTGTGGCGACGACGGCAGCCACGACTGCTGGCGGAGCCGCGCGCTCGGACCAATCTTTTAAGTGAGGCGCCACTGACTCTGACACTAGATGTCATCTGGTTCTGGCGTCATATGCTGTGTCAATTATGGTTAAACCTGGTCTTGGGGATAGGAAATGGGCTGGTGTGAGGAAATTTAAATCCCCCGGGTCTTCTGATAGCGCACAAAGTGGTCGTAAATTCAGGCAAGCTTCGGGAACAGGCAACTATCGGGAATGCCGAACCGACTGAGGCCCATAGCGCCACGTCAATTAACGGAGTGGACGAGGTTCGAGGAAGAGCTGGTTCTAACTAACTGATTTCTTGTATTTAAAAATCATAAAAAAAAAAAAAAAAGTCCCAGAAAATACTTTAAACAAATTGACTTTCTCCTCCTGCAAAAGTCACCAGTTAAGCAAATTAACGATTCTTGTGAAAGGTCGTAAATCAAAATTTATTAGACCCATGGCCCTGTCGAATTCCAGTAACAGCCAAAAAAATCCTTTCATAACAAAATACATCTCTTCACAAAAACAAAGCTCTTACAAATGCTAGCCAGTGCACCCGTGGCGCCCCGTTGTTTCACTGTGTGTCCCAAATCCGCACGTGCACAGCTCATTCATGTCAAATTTATTATCCAAAAAAAGCTTTTAAAATGGCAACAATTGTTCCCACGGAACGGGACGGTAACTGCTTATTCAGAGCAATAAGTCACCAAATTAATTACATAATGGGGCTTACCTTCGACCACTTGTCTATACGATGAGACCTTGCTACATAATTATGTTTCGGTAAACCGAGGTGGCGACACTTTCTTCCTAAGAGCAATCTTTCCCAGGAACAAAGGAAAGCAAAATATATAACGGCACAGTTCAACGAAATGTTTTGGGGAGGAGAGGATATTCTGATCGCCGCGGCCGAGTTTTATCTTGTAAATGTAAACGTGCACATATGTAGCGGAAATACCCTGGTGTATTCACCTGCCGGCGAATCAGTACCCGGCAGCATACACGTGTTCTATAAAGACCAGCACTATGATAGCTGGGTCACACACGAAGTTGAACAATACAACAATAACACGCAAACTCCAAAGCAGGAATCCTGGCTCAAAAAACACAGCCCCTAAATAATACCACCCGATCAAATAGCATCAACATTACGCTCACCGATGTCAGATGAATTCGCGGATGAGACAGGATATACAATACTCAGAAATCCACCTACTGCCGCAATTAAGTACACTTGCCCAAACTTGCGTATTGCAACATGGGATGTCAGAGGGGCTTCGAAACCGGCCAAAAAAGTTAAGATGGATGCTGAACTTTATCAAAGGGGGATTCATGTAGCATGCCTACAAGAAACAGGTATGAACTTAGGAACATTCTGTGACATCGGTCGGTACTCATATTATTGTATGGTGGTGGGTAGTTAGTTTACATTTGGAAATATACCAGTCTGTCGTTGACCCACGTATTTTATTGACGTTCCATTGGCGACGAGGATGGGATTCGTGTAATTTGTTTTTAATTTCCGTGGTTTCGCGTGTGTCAAGATGCCTATTGGTAAAATTGAACCGTTTAGTTTAAGCTCAAAACAGTGGCCAGCGTATATTCGTCGCGTAAATCAGTACGTACTGCTTAACAAAATCGACGATGAATTGAAAGTGCCTATGTTAATAACGGTCGTTGGGGAAGAAACGTATGCGCTTATGTGCGATCTGTGTTCACCTAATTTACCGGAAGACAAAACATATGACGAACTAGTGAAATTAGTGACGGAACATTTGGAACCACAACGATCGGAGATCGCCGAGCGCCACGTATTTAGGTTGCGCCGCCAGCGTGCGGACGAGTCCCTTACGGAGTACCTGCAGGCATTGAAACACCTGGCGTCTACGTGCAGTTTCGGAAAGTGCAAGTCATGTTCGACGCTTGAAGAAAATTTGCGCGATCAGTTCGTGTCGGGGCTCATAAGTGACGTAATGCGATCCAGAATATTCGCGGAAAAGAAAGTACAGTACAAAGAAGCAGTGGAACTAGCGCTGGCTCTAGAGGCAGCGGAGAAGCATGCAGAGGTGAGCGGCACCACAACGACGGCGGCGGCGGACTCAGCAAAGCCGGCAGGCGGCGAGGCGGGCGAAGGACTGCATTATGCGCGCGGCGGACGAACGCGCCCACGCGGGCCGCAACGGGCGTTTAGCGCCGGTGGCAGCGGCGGCGGCAGTGGCGGCGGCGCAGGCGACGGAGCAGCAGCAGCAGCAGGCGCAGGCGACGCGCGCGCGGACGCGGCTGACGGGCGCGCGCGGGCCTGCTGGCGCTGCGGCAAGGCGCACCCGGCCGAGAGGTGTCGGTTTAAAAATTACAGTTGTGATGAGTGCGGTAAAAAAGGGCACCTAAAAGTGATGTGCAAACAAGTGCGCGGTAGTGGCGGTCGGCATAATTATGTGAGTGACGAATCAGACGATGGTATGTTCAACTTGAACGTGGCAGCACGAGGTAACAAACCTTATTCTATTAAACTGTCTGTTGATAATATTAATATAGATTATGAAGTGGACACAGGTAGTCGTATATCAGCCATTAGTGAGGTGATGTACCACGATTTTTTTTCGCATAAAAAGATTGAACGGGACAACTTAGTTTTACGTTGTTACTCGGGTTCAAGAATAGAATCACTCGGTTACATTGCAGTAGACATTTGTCTGGGCGAATTTAAAGCAAAATCATTACGATTATACATTATTAAGGGTGGGGCGCGACCTTTGTTAGGACGAGAGTGGATGCGCGCTTTAAAGATAACGCAAATAAACCTCAATGAAATCATAGATGATGAATTCGTAAACAAATTATGTAAAGAGTTCCCAGAAGTATTTAGCAATAAATTAGGTACATGCAAACAGCCCATACGACTACAGCTTTCCGATAAGGACGCGGTTTACGTACGAGCGAGACCCATGCCGCTGGCACTGCGTGCACGTGTTGAGCGGGAGCTGGAGCGTCTGGAGGCTGACGGCTCCATCTACCGCGTCGACTACTCAGACTATGGAACTCCAATAGTACCCGTTGTAAAACAAAACGGAGACATACGCATTTGTGGGGATTATAAGATTACCATCAATCCAAAGTTAAAAAGAGATTATTATCCATTGCCGCGTATCGAAGAGCTATTTGCAAGTCTTAGTGGGGGAGATAAATTCACAAAAATTGATTTGAAACATGCTTACGAACAGTGTCTGTTGTCGGACGACTCGCAGCCCTACACGGCTATAACTACGCATATGGGTACTTTTGTGTATAGACGTACGCCCTACGGGTTGTCGGTAATACCGGAAAAGTTTCAAAAAATTATGGAGGAGACACTGCGCGGGGTGCCGGGGTGTGTAGTATTTTTAGACGATATTTGTGTGACGGGTTCCAACACGCTTGATCACTTGAAGAATCTGAGAGCTGTACTAGAAAGATTGCGTCACATGGGACTTACTGTTAAATTAAGTAAATGTAGATTTTTGCAAGATAGTGTGAAATATCTCGGTTTTATCATTAACAAGGAAGGTTTGCGACCGGATACAGAGAAACTGGAGGCCATTTCCAGCGCGCCTAGACCAGAGAACGTATCACAACTGAAAAGCTTTTTAGGGATGATTAATTACTACGGGCGATTTATTCCTAGTTTGAGCACCTTATTACAACCATTACACAATTTGTTAAAAAAAGATAGCGGTTGGGAATGGGACTCCAAGTGTGATAAAGCTTTCGTGGAGGCTAAGCGATCTCTCCTGAGCGAACGGGTATTAGCACACTACGAGGAGGGGCGCGACCTGGTGCTGTCGGTGGACAGCAGTGCGTACGGACTGGGCGCCGTGCTAGCGCACCGGTACTCGGACGGCAGTGAGCGGCCAGTCAGCTGCGTGTCGCGCACACTTAGTGCGCCCGAGCGCAACTACAGCCAGCTCGATAAGGAAGCGCTGGCTATTCTGTTCGGTGTCACGAAGCATCACCAATATTTATTCGGAAGGCGTTTCACACTACGCACCGACCACCAGCCTCTGACTTATATTTTTGGGGCCAAGGGGGGAATCCCACAGACGGCTGCCAGTCGTCTACAAAGATGGGCGGCACGCCTGGCTGCATATGATTTCGACATAGAATTTGTGCGATCGGTGGACAACGGTCCGGCCGATGCATTGTCGCGATTACCGTTACCTCGGGAGGGTCGCTTCGTTGACACAGTAGATTATTTGAATCTTATAGAGGAGTCGCTGCCTATTTGTTTTAAAGATATCGCAAAAGAAACCGAGCGCGATCAGTTATTATGTAGAATTAAGGGATATGTACTATTCGGTTGGCCGGCTCGTCCGAGCTGCGTCGCGGAAAACCCATTTTTTACTAGAAAAAATGATTTATTAGTTGATCAAGGATGTGTCATTTATAAATATAGGATAGTGGTCCCTCAAGTTCTGCAAAACAAAATATTAAATGAAGTTCATGAGGGCCATCTAGGTATGAACAAAATGAAAACATTATCGCGGAGCTATATTTACTGGGCGAGCTTAGATCAGGACATTGAAGAAGTGTGTAGGTCGTGCGCGGCGTGCCGCATTGTGCAAGATGCGCCACCGCGGGCGCAGCTGCATCCCTGGGAGTTCCCACTGCACCCGTGGCAGCGCGTACACGCAGACTTCGCAGACTGCGGCGGCGTGCGTTATCTTATTATAGTAGACGCGCATTCCAAATGGATAGAGGCCCTGCCTATGCGCGCCACGAATGCAGCTTCTACTATTCAAGTTTTTAGAAGTATATTTGCACGTTTTGGGTTGCCATCGCAGCTCGTGACTGACAACGGCCCGCCGTTCTCTTCACAAGAGTTCAAAGGATATTGTGACAATAATTGCATCAAACATACAACTTCGGCACCGTATAGGCCCCAGGGGAATGGCGCGGCGGAAAACGCAGTTAAAACCGTAAAAAAGGCAATAAAGAGAGCGATGTACGACGGCGAGGACGTGAACGTCGCGCTAAGCAAATTTCTATTCCAGTACCGGAATTGCGAACACGCAACTACAGGGGTCTCGCCGGCAGTGGCGCTCCAGGGGCGGCGCTTGCGCAGCCGACTTGATGCGGTACGGCCGGACGTAGCCGCAACGGTACGTGCGAAGCAAGAGCGTCAGGTCGCCCGCGCCTCAGGGACGGATAGAGAATTCCGCGTTGGGGATGCGGTAATTGCTCGCGATTACACGGCGAGGGGGGAAAAGTGGACCGAAGCCACAGTTATAAAAAAGACAGGGCCAGTATCATACAAAATCAGTTTAGGAAATGGGGTTGAGTGGCGTAGACATGCCGACCAAATGATTTCAGCAAGTAGCAAAACTAGGTACTCATTATCGCGAGTGAGTGACGTGGCCGTAGCCGAGGCTTCTGACTCTGGGGCAGCCAAACAGGGGGTCGATAGCGGAGCCGAAGGTGAGATGTTTGAGGACGCATCCAGCGGTGATGGGGATACTAAGGACACGCCGCTGGAAGGGTCAAAGTCGACGCCGGTTCAACCCAAACGGCTTTCGTCGTCTGTATCACCACCACCGCTGGGCGCGTCAGCTCGCGCACTGCGTGCGCTCAACCGAGCTAAACAAGCTGCCAATAATTTTCCGAAATAGTTATAGGTATAGTTAGATTAAATTATTAGTTTTAAGATTTATGTACTTATCTACTTATCTGTTGTGTTCAGTGGATTTGATAAGGAGAGATGTGACATCGGTCGGTACTCATATTATTGTATGGTGGTGGGTAGTTAGTTTACATTTGGAAATATACCAGTCTGTCGTTGACCCACGTATTTTATTGACGTTCCACATTCAACTCCACGCACTACGAATGGCATCTATCTGGAACCACAGGCAAAGCACACCGGGTACTTGCAATTCTAATTAGAAAGGACGCCCAAATAGAAACAAAAAAAAGGAAAAAGATTCAGACGCGATGTCGATTACTCTTAAAGCTTGTATGGGAAGTGACGTGCATGCTTCTCTTTATATAATCAACTCTTACATCAACAGCTGTACTTCTAAAGCAACCAGATCTTTCACAGGTGTATTAAACTTGATCAGACAAAAACCTAGGACATGCACGCTAGTAATCCTAGGCAACTTTAACGCCCATATTGGACGACAAGATACACAGTTTCCAACGCAAAGGGCTAATTGACCTAAATCTCCTTCATGACTATTCCAACTACGACGGGGAAATGTTAATGGATATAGCCGACAGGGAAAAATTGCAAATACATAATCAGCCTATAACGTTCCCACTGCTGGGACACAGGCCTCCTCTCTGTGAGAGGGAATTGCAAATAGAAACGACAAAAGCGATATCATCATGTAGGACAACATGGTCGAAGGGCACTCAGAAATCCCAATTGGACCACAGTATTACGCCACATTCAACAGAAAAACTCTTCCACTTTATTAAAGGTGAATGGGCCAATAGGGGCACCTCCGACCATAAAATAATCTGGGGACAGCTAAGAACAAGTCGAATCGTAAACAAAAGGTACCAAACAAAAGAAACCGCAAGCCACAAAAGCAACAACCATCGAGCCCAAGGATTTCAACCATAAACAATGCCATTATGCTGCTCTCAATAGCAAATACACCAAAACAAAATACCAAGATTGCATAACCAAAAAACTAGGAAATATAGGAATCAATTCAACGGATGAAAACATCGAAATACCATGGAGTACCATAAATAAAGTATTAAAAGCGGCTGCCCAGGAAACCCTGATTTTTCAACCGATTCACTCCAGGGATCATCGGATAGCCCTTACCAACCTTCAAAAGGCTAAATTCTTACAAAGTAGGCAACCGGATAACCCAAATAGACATAATCGAGTAAAAGAATATAAGGTAATACTTCAAAAGGTCAAATACCAAGAAGAACAAACAGCATGCAGGGCCTTCTTTAATGGGCTGGGAAGGAAACACCCTTCAAAACGCATGCAAGTACTTTACTTATTTTACAGGAGCAACAAACTACAAACAAAACGCCGGAAAAAAACTGCTTATATACCGATGACCAAATGGGAGGAAATCCTAAAAAAATCCGAGGGCCCACCCACGGTTAATATAACAAAGCAGATAACAGACGCACAAAATACGGGACCCACTTTGGACGACGTAACGGGAATCATTAAGAACATGCGAAACGGGAAAGCTCCAGGAACAGACCAAGTTGTAATCGAGCTATTCAAAGCGATGCCCCAAATACTACAGATAGCCGTCACCAAACATATGATCAAAGCTTGGGCAAATAACAAAGTACCTGACACGTGGTTAGAGACAGTGCAGGTACCAATTCCGAAAAACAGTAACCCTAACGCTACGAATGACTATCGCCGCATATCGGTCTGTAATACGGGTTACAGAATTTACGCATCCTACATACTAAAAAAATTAGACGAAACAATAAAAGAATTAGGCAATTACCAGGCTGCCTTTTTAAACAGTAGGTCAACAGATGACCACATATTTACGCTTAAAAGGGTCTTGGATGAAGAATGGCGGGGAGGAAAAATGATTTATGTACTCGCTCTCGACATAGAAAAAGCTTTTGACCATGTCGACCTCAACGCCCTGCGAGATATTTTAATACAACGAAGTAACAAACCATTAACCAACAGGATAATCAAAGTTTGCATGAATGAACGAACATGCATAAAATGGTGTGACCAGCAAAGCAGCTGGATTATCAAAGGAAAGGGACTCAAAGAAGGTTGCCCGTTGTCCCCTCGTCTCTTTACAATGGTCATGGATGAAGTCCTTAGAACCCTTGAAGAGGAAACTCAATTCATCAAACTGGATCAGGATCGTGTAATCTCACTCCCCCTGGTATTATCATTTGCGGACGACCTTATCTTCATTACAGATGACATTGAACGGCTAAAAGAAATCCTATACCATATTTATTTATTTTATCAGGAACAATTTACATTGTATTTGATATATGATACATTAATACTAATTTATAAATTAATCATGCAATGACAATAATAACAAAAAAAAATAATAATAATTATAATCATACATAAAAACATAAAAGAACACATAAAAAGAATACCAAAATAAAAAAAAAATTATAAAACATGTCTTGTCCTGATAATAATACAAAATTAAAAAATTCTACATTCAAATATAATAATGATAAACATGTCTTCAAAATAGTCACAATAGTCATGAACTCATAATGGGATTATTAAATTACAATTCGTCAATTGAGTATAAGTTCCTATCCAACAAAAATGCTCGGAGCTTCGCCTTAAAAGAGCTAGTGTATAACAATTTTTTTAAATCCGCTGGCAGTCTATTAAAAATATGTGCAGCTTGGTAATGAGGGCTATGCTTGACAATGTTAAAATTAGGTACAACTCTATTTTTAAAGTCATTTCTCCGAGTGTTTTCCCTGACTATTCTTTCTTCCCCAGACTCATATTCATGGATATATTTTTTAAAATTAACTAACAACACAAGTATGTATAAGCTGGGCAATGTTAGAATATTTAAGCGCTGAAAATGAGTACGACAGCTTTCTCTCTGAGTGATTCTGACAATTGTACGTATTGCTCTTTTTTGGAGGATGAAGGCTCGCTGAAAATTGTAACCGTAGCTTTTCCCCCAGAACTGTATACTGTATCGAAGTCTGGATTCAACAAGAGCATAATACACCACTTTTAATTGTTCCGTATTTATTTCGTCCCTCAATGTCCTCAACGCATAACACGCAGATGATATAGTGGAGTCAATGTGTGCTAGTTCCTTTTTCCAGTTCAGCAAATCATCCAACTGGATACCTACAAATTTTACGTCTCTAACTAATTCTATCTTTTCATTGTTAAGGGTTATATCCATATCGTCTTTATTGCCGGAAGTGGTTCGGAATAACATAATGTTCGTTTTTTCAATATTTATTATTAATCTATTTGTATTGAACCAAAATTGAAAAGCTGCCAACGTAGTATTGACCTTGTCTGTTAGTTCACTAATACTTTTCGCCCCTACTACAGCGTTTGGTTTATTAAACCCCTACTTGCTAGTGTCGGCCTCCAAATAAATAAAACAAAAACAAAAATACTAATTAGAGACCCCATAGCTACAAAGAAAACGGCCCATGTGACCATTAATGGAATAAATCTACCTACAGTCGATGAAATTAAATATCTAGGCACACACATAACATCTGCATTAAGCAGGAAAAGCACAATTAAACTTTTGACCGCCACAGTCATGTATAGATGACAGACCAAAATGTGCCCAGCACGCCACGGTCACGACTACATGACAGATTTTAAGGAATAATTCGTAGCTTGGCGCCGGGAGCACGTTTTTGCTTTTTTGTCGTGGCGGTCAATAGGTTAAAAAACGCAGCGAACAGGCCACTAGAAACGCAAAATCACTATTACCATTTATAACAAACTCAAAGATGGATTGGAAACTAGCCAGACTCATGTATCGAATGGTGATCGTGCCCTGTATGATACACGGTTTGAAAGAATCGGCACTCACTAAAGCTAACAGGTCAAGATTGAGAAGGTATGAGAGAGTTATCATGAGAGACTTGATTAACCACGCTAGGAATAAACCAAAGGAAAAGAAAATGCATGAAATCTTGGACGGAAAAACTGTAACCAAATCCATCAAGAACCACAGGATGTGCTATCTTGCACATGTGCACAGGCGCCGCGAACCACATCTGTTACATGCAGCAATGCAATATAAGGTCAAATCCAAGAAAGTCGGCCGACCTATTTACACCTGGAATGACAACCTAAAGCAGGACATGAAGTACTTCGACATGGAAATCAACTTTTGGATGGACACGGCAGAAGATCGAGATAAGATCAGGAAGGCTGCTAGCGTGATTTACAAGAAATCAGAAACGGATAGTAGCGAGACCTCAGATGAAGACATTGGAAACAGCAACACAGCATAGCAGTGACACAGAAAAGAGTCGAGAAAGCAACTGGACCTGAGCCAACCTGGCAGCGACGTTGTTAAAAGATGCCCTCCCATAGATAAATTACCCGTCTCTCCACTATTCCATTGCTTGCTCAAGGATGCATATACGGTATGCTCTAATAATCCTTCCTATCCTAAGGGCACGTCTTCCTGACCATTACCGCGCCCCCCGGTCTACTCTTTGCTATGCAATGGTCTCTGTAGTCCCATGAAACATGAGGCTCCAGGGACTAGTGCAAATCCTTGGGTTCATTCGAGCAATCGAGTCTGGTTTAACCACGCTGGGGTCGGTGCATTTCATTCATTCATTCATAACGAGAAACATCGTATGCTAGTGAATTTTATACTTCTTAAAAGAAACTGTGATGGATTTTGTAGCTGAAGGTATGTACTTTTTATTTTGATACTTAAAGTACCTATAGTTTTTTCCCATCATTTACAAGACGCGCTATGTTGCAAAATTTTAATAATTTTTAATCGTTTTTAATGTTTGATGGACCAGAAACTATATCTCCCTTCTTTCCCCTAGATTGATTTTTTGATATATCATAACTTTATTTGTTAGCTTTTGATTTTTAGTAGTCATAAAATTCACAAAAAATTCCAACTATGTTTTTTCATTGTTTTTCTAGAGATCGAATTAACCATCTCGAAAATAGAGTTTTTGGAAGAATGGCGTAAACACCCAAAATAAAATCGAACCAGTGCATTATATCAATACATAAGGAACAGACATGGATTATTGGGTATCAGCGATGATTCATTGAAAGAGTTAAGGAACCATATCAGCAGAACTTCTTAAAAAATTTCTGAAAAATGTAAAAGTTCCGGAGGCAATCATGAACGCTTCTTGGCCAACCATTCTGCTTACTTGGCAGAAGATTTCAAGTGTAAAGTGAATGGGTGGTCGTCTTACTAAAACTTTTGATGACCTGAGCGATAAATCGAAAAAAAAAGGCGACGACGATTTACTCCAAGAACGGCATACAAACCAGTTAGTGGGTGCTGCTGAAATTTCAGCGTGGTTGGCTGGGCACCGAAATCTCGCCTGTGTGATTAGAGAAGCCATCAACTTTAAGTCGGAAATGGGTTTGATAGTAGATAAACCAAAACCTGGATTCGGAAATACTAATGATGGAAATACTGCTCGTTGGTTTTTTGGGAATCCTGAACTAACTTCAGATATTACAGGTTTAGATGTGACCCTAATTAAGAACTTTGGAACCATTCTTAGAACGTTAGCTTCGGGTTACGATATTAATATTGAAAAATTTAATAGTTTAACGCAGGACACAAAAAAATATACCTTAGTCCCTATTCGTGGTATTATATGCCAGCAAACTTCTTGTGCACAGTGTCGATATTGTGCAATCAGGTTCTTCTACCTATTGGGCAGCTTTCTGAGGAAGCTCAGGAAGCTCGCAATAAAGATTGTAGAAGATTCCGAGAACACAATACACGAAAAATTTCACGTATTGCCACGAATAGAGATTTACTTAATATGTTAATAATCACATCTGATCCTGTAATAAATAGTCTTCGATAAATTCCCAAAAAACCGACAAGTAAGCTTCCCTTGGAGGTTTTGAAATTAATTATACCCCCTAGTTTAGATATAAATTCTAGTGTAAATATGAGTAGTTGTAGTCTAAATGTTAGTTCTGACTATAATATTGAAGATTCTTCTTCAGAAGAATATAGTGATGTAGAATAAGGAAGCGGACTATTGTATTGTTGTAGGTTATTATTATATCGATTAATTTAATTACGATTTACTAATTAAAATTTTAAGAATGTAAGTACTTTAAGGTAATTTGCTATATAAAGTTAGGTAATGAGGTCCCACTGTGCAATTAGTAGCTATGATATTAGTAATTGAACCATATTATGCGTTGTTACCCCTTTTTCTATTGTATTTATCTTTACTTGCCTTAATTAAACACAACTTATACTGGTAATCTTTGTTTTCTTAAAAATCGTCACCCTAGTTACCTACCTACCATCCTTTATTTGGGTGTTTTGCACGAATTACACATTAAGAAATCACATGAAAGCCGTATAAAACAAAAATCATCAATAAATAATTTTGTCTAGCTAGCATGTTCAGGATGAAACACTGTGCGATAGACCAAACTGAACCAACCATAGCAGAAAAACAAAAAGGCGCACCAGCACACAATCAAAGTACTAGAGCCGAAAAAGAACCACGTTTTCGCCCGCAACCAAACACCAGAACATACAGTTACCTAGTTATGCATAGAGCCAAGCATTGTCACGAACCGTAATGAGTTATGCCTAGCTAACCATTTCTATGAACTACGTTCATAACGTGCCACTCAGTAGTTCCTGGTAATAATACATAAATGCAATAAATCCTAAAGTAATGACTGTCAAAAACATTAGAAGTATGATCCGTCATACGAGCTGCATTCCCATTGTTAAGAACCACAACAAACACAACACATGTAAACCTTCCATACACACACATGTAAACCCTCTGTTAGTATATAAGTCCTTGTAACTCATATTTAAGAGTCGACACCATTCCGGGCTCGCCACCTGCCGTGAACGGACGTGCTGCCGCTCCCGCTCGCTGCACTCGCTCACTGCGCCCGTCGAATTCCGGATTTCGTTACGCTGCCGTAACTCCCAGTAGTCGCCGACTACTTCCGATCCACGGTCGATTAATTTTATTAATCGGCCGTATTGATCTCAAAAAGTGCCTTTTTCAAGGCAGGTGTTTCTCGAACAGAGTAATTGTCAGAGTAGCTTCATAGGCCCCCTCTGGGCTAAATCCACTGTTTCGTGGTCCTCGGTGGATACCTCACGGTGCCAACGAAACCGAGTGGGGTATTGTTGTCCCAATACACCCGCCGAACCCCTTCAGGGCTAGGCAGTTAATTGGAAGGGTCCCAGAGATAACCGGCCTTAAGGGATCTCCTAGTCGGCTCTGGTGCACTGAATTCCTTTACAGCTACTCACCTAGTGTCTTTAGGGTGTGTCTACACCCTTCGCGCTAGATTGGTTCAGGGCCCCTTTGCACATTAAGACTGGCAAAGGATTACAAGCTTAGGGCTCACAATTAGGTACACACCTCCCTGTCTGCACCCGACAGGGAGGGCGACTCATCCCCGGGCCTATCCACCCGGGGAGTTAGGTATAGGGCCGTTAGGTCTTTATTAGGAGGAATTAGATTCCAAAATTTCGCGCCCGTAATCCCCCTCTCCCCCGCCATGGAGGACGCCCTTATAGCGGCGTTCTTCAAAGAGGTCCTCCTTAAGGACCCAGACTTCCTCGCCAGATATGGCGCTAGGTTTGCGGCTCTTAGCCAGCCGCTATCCACCGACTCCATCGCTGACTTCAGCGATGCCCTGGCCCCCGCGGCCGCGACCCTGACCTCCCCTCCTAGCCCCTCAGTGTCTATGGACACTGAGGAGCCCTTGTCGCAAGACAGGAGGTGCCCTACCCCGTTTTCTTACTCCGACGTCGAGTCAGTCAACTCTTCCTCTGCCCAATCTGCTCCCTCTTCCGAGGACGACGGCTTCGTGGCCGTCACCGGAAAGGGGAAAAAGAGGAAGCAGAGGAAGGCGACGTCCTCGCAGGCGACCAAAATAGCTGCCACGGAGGTTCTCTCTGCCCCCACTCCCTCAGTATCTGTGGCGCCCTCCGCTACTATCCCCACCCCGACCGCTTCGTCCGCTAAGGACACTCCGGCCCCTAAAAATATCCCCCCTCCCCCTCCTGTAATCTTGCAGGATAAATCAAAATGGTTGGACGTATCCAAATGGTGCGTCGACCTGAAAATCGGCTTTTCGAAAGCCACGACCACCCAGCAGGGTATCAAAATATCTGTCCCGACGTCCCGCGACTATCGGGAATTAACCAGAGTTCTCCGGGCGAGAGGTGTGTCATACCACACCTACTCGCTCCCCGAGGAACGCCAGATCCGCGTGGTGATCCGTAGGATCCCGAAGGAAATCCCCACGGCCGACATCAAGGCCGACCTTGAGTCCCAGGGCGTCCCCGTGGACGAAGTGCACCGCATGCACCGCGCCAGGGGGGGATCAGCATACGACATGGTCCTTGTCGTATGCCCCCCGTCTGAAGGGCATCACCCTATATTTAAAGTCTCCGTTATCTGCCATCTCACGGGCCTCGTAATCGAGAAGCCCAGGAAGAGCGGCGTCGTCGGGCAATGCCATCGTTGCCAACTCTACGGGCATGCGCAGAAGAACTGCCATGCGACTCCCAGGTGCGTCAAGTGCCTGGGTGAGCATGGCACGTCTGACTGCCCCCGCCCCAATGACAGGTCATTGTGCACCGAGCCGCCCAGCTGCGTGCTGTGCGGTGAGGCTGGGCACCCAGCCAACTACCGAGGCTGTCGTATGGCCCCTAAGACGTCTTCCTCAAAGCTGGTGAAGCGCGCAGACGCCCGCCAGCAGAGAGAGTGCCCATCATATGGGTTCTTCCCCCCCCATCTCAGACCCTCTCACAACTCCCCCAGAGGCTAAGCCCGCAAAGGCCTAGCCCTTGGAACTACCTGAACCACCAGCAGGCCTTCCCTGCTATGGTTCAGCCGAGACCCACTCCGCCTCCCATCAGACCGCTGATGGACCCCCGCATTCGCGTCTCCGCGCCCCTACCAGTTCAACCCGCGAGACCCGCGCCCGCCCCCATGGCCGCTGCCGCAACCGCTGCGCCACGGCCCGTTGCCGCTTCAACCACTCCGGTGGTCGGTCCGTCCATCCCAGTAGATCCGTTCAGCGTGATCTCTGGGACCTTCGCGTTATTCTTCACGCCCCGCGCGTAAAATGGCCAACGAGCTCGTTGCCACCCGAAACTCCTGCGATCTCGCCCACATCCAACGTATCTTCCACGCGTATCCCGAAATTACGCAAGCCCTTGAAAATTTCGCGAAACCCCCCCAATAATGGATATACAACCTAAAGCACGTACCAAACCCCGATCCCTAAAGTTAGGTTTCTTTAATGCCAATGGCATGATTAATCAACGCGATGAAATCGCTGCATTCCTCCGCGACCACCAAATTGATATTCTCCTCTTACAGGAAACCTTCCTAAAGCCCAGTCGTCGAAACTCGTCAATTGCCAACTATCGTATAGTTCGCAATGACAGGACTAGATGCCACAAGGGCGGCACCCTAATCTATTATAGAACGTCCCTCCACTGCATCCCAATGGACCCGCCCCCTCTCTCACGTTTAGAAGTGTCCATATGTAAGTTAGGCATGACTGGCCATCAACCGATCACCATAGTATCGGCCTATGTTCCCCCCGTTTGCACATCGGAGTTAGCCCTTCCCCCCCTCTCTGACGACCTTTCCATTTTACTTGGCCTGAGTGACTCCGTTATCATAGCGGGCGATCTCAACGCCAAACATCATGCCTGGAACAGCACCAGGACCTCCACCAGAGGCAAACACCTGTTTGACCTATGTCCCATCCTCAATTTCGACATCATCGCCCCGATGACTCCCACTCACTTTCCCCACTACCCTAACCATACCCCTGACGTACTCGACATAGCGCTTCTGAAGAGTATCAACCTACGGTTGGATTCTATAGAGGCGCTTGACGAACTCTCCTCTGACCACCGTCCAGTTGTTGTAAAGCTGGCCCCACGCCTAGGTCTCCACGACCATGATAGACCCCCTCTCACCAAGTTAGTTACAGACTGGAGGAAAGTAAGCGACTGCCTGAAATCCACCACGTTAGGTCCCCGACTAGACTCCATTCCCGACCACTTCGACTCTATCGCTGACACGACAGCCGCGATCGACTCATTCACGGTACACGTACAATCAGTCCTGAACGACTGTTCAAGGGAGATTCCGGCGATGGACGACCATCGCTGGAAGCTCCCGGACGATGTGCGCGAACTGTTGAATGAGAAGAACGCGGCTGTCCGTGCGTACAGTAACTTTCCCAACCACGCGAACAAAGCCCATATGCGCTATTTACAGAGATCTGTAAAGACACGCCTATCGGAGCTGCGTGACGCTGGCTGGGACAAGATGCTGAGCGAGTTAGAGCCCACTCACCGAGCGTTCTGGGACCTTCAGAGGAAACTCAAATCCGATGAAGTCGTCTCAATGCCCCCCCTGGTGCGCCCCGACAAGACCATCGCTTTCGATAAAAAAACCTCATCCCCCCCCGACCGCTCACCATGTTCGGCAAGCCTATCCCTTGGGAGAAGCGAGCCAAATACCTAGGCGTGACCACCATCTCTCGTTCTCAGAGCACATTAAGCAGGTGCGTTCGCGTGCCGCTTTCGCTCTCGGTAGACTACACTCCGTCCTAAATGCGCGCAGCAAATTGTCCCTTAAGGGCAAATTGCGTATTTACACAGCGTGCATCCGTCCCATCATGACGTATGCCTGTGCAGTCTTCGCACAAGCTAGGCCCCACCACATCCACAGGATGCAGTCCCTCCAAAACCGTTTCCTCTGAAAGGCAACGGGAGCCCCCTGGTTCGTCCGAAACGAGATCCTCCATCTCGATCTCAAAATCCCCACCATCAAGCAGTTCATGAAGCGCATCACGAAGCGCTTCTTCGACTCCGCCACCACCCACCGCAACCCTCTGGTTGTGCAGGCCGCCAGTTATAGGCCCTCCACCATTAGCTCTATTCGCCGTCCAAGGCATACCCTCACCGACCCCGATGACCCCATTACCCTCCTCCAGGAAAGCAGTAGGGCAATGAGTACAGTGCACAAATCACACCGACCTACGTTCCGACCTCGCCGCCGAGGTCCCTCGCGTAAACCCCGACGTAATTGTCCCCCCCGACCCTTGCTCGACGAAGTGCCAGCCCGCGCCGCAGCTGAGCCTGTAGCTTTAAATTCCCCGATTAATTATAATAATATTAACCAGATCCAGCCTGTCCCATCTTGCTGTCCTCCCCCCAGCGACGCCCTAAGCCGAGGTCCGTACCCCACAGGGGGTGCCCTTAGCGTGCAGTCGCTTAGTACTATAAGAAATTCGCCCCTGGCTGGAGGCTTTGAGTTCGCTTAAGGCAGCCACAGGAAAGTCCGGTTAAGTAGTCACGACTTCTCAAGGTCAACTACGAGATGCCATACATAAAAAAAAAAAGATTTAAGACTGCTTTCTGCTTTTGCCGAGCACACGTGTCTTTAATTAAATAATTTTTTTTTTTTTAACTAGTCTTGCTCGTTCATATTTGACTGGCGCAGCCGGTAGGATAACTAGTCGCGAATAGTGAGCGTCGAGAAGACACATAAATCGGTCGTGACGTTTCCTAGACGCATAGACTTCTAAAAGAACTATTCAAACAAATCTGTCAATCGAACGTCGCGTGTGCAGCAGCAACAACATCAGCAGCAGCAGTACGGGCTCCGGCATGGGAGCAAACAAACTGTGAGTACCTTCATTCGCACTGTTCCATTCCTTAGTAACGTTTAATTGGACTAGACATCGCCATTTAACGTATTACATCTAATTTTGGACAAAAATCGCCGAATTTAGATTTAGTATTAATTTTTAAGTAATTTTGGACTAATATCGCCAATTTACTATTTTGTAAAAGTATTAATTATTAGGTAATTTTGGACTAAAATCGCCAATTTACTATTTTGTATTAAAACATTTTAGCGTTGGTTGGACTAAAATTGCCAACTGCGTTATATTATTTATTTTAAATAATAAATTTAAATTGTGAATAATGAATATTCAACTTATCCCTACGGAAATCCAAAGCATCATCCCTAGATTTGACGGAGATGATAAGTTACTCAACCTTTTTATTTCAAAATGCGAGTATGTAATTAGAAGTTTTAGCGGGGAGAACAACCAAGCACAACAGGTTTCCCTATCCACAGCATTACATGTAGATTAGTTGGTAAAGCTGCCGTGTTAATTAGCGAACGAGAAAACGTCACCACTTGGGAAGGCCTCAAAGATCTTTTAGTTCAGGACTTTGGAGACCCGAGATCCGAAGCCTGCCTTGGCATTGAATTAGAAAATCTTAAGATTAAACAGGGAGAGTCCTATATAGATTTCTGCCACCGAATACAGAAGAATGTTAGGAGTTCGCTTATTTCAAAGGTTAACCTTCTCACTGACGAAGGTGTGAAAGCAGCGAAATATATTATATATAACAATACCGCGCTAAATGTCTTCCTTTACAACTTACCAAATGACATGATTAAATTTGTAAGATTAAATAAATGCGTAACACTAGAGTCCGCCTTAAGTGTAGTGATGGAGGAAGTAAACTTCCAGACTCAATACAATGCCCGAAATAAAAATAAAACAACTCCAAATAATAAGCAGCTCTAACAATCCTAGACCAAACCTTATGACACCAATTCAATACAAGTTTGGCATTCCAGCTAACCAAGGTTTTAGACCAGCGGACGGTTTTAAACCTAATTTTATCTCGAACCTAAATAATAATAACCAAAAATTGTAAACCAACCGCAAACATCTAAACCAAGTACCACTATCAATTCAAACCAAAAGCCAATTCACCAACTGCAACAGATTCCGCGTACTTTAAATAATTATAAGCAATCAGGTTTCTTCAAAGCCAATCCAAATCAACAATTCCGATTTGGAATTATAAATCAACAGCCTAGACAAAATAATGACGTGTCGATGCGAACGGTTCGTAACAACATGATCGAAGAACCACTCGAATTTGAATCTGCCTCTAACGGTGAACAAATATTTCTATTAGACGACGAGAACGTTGTAGTTTTGATAGATGAGACTGATAATCAAATCAACTGCGTAAATGCTGAAAATGAATCAGTAAATTTTCAGATAGAAGCCTCCAGAACAGAAACCGAAATAATAAATTTAAATTATAGTGGTCTTAGACTACCACACATCTATTTACCAGAAATGGATGCAATTTTTCTTATAGACACAGGTAGTACACGATCTTTTATTAACACTGAATTAGCCAACCAATACTTTCTATATTACAAGAGTAATGAACCATTTGAAGTAATCAGTACTCATGGACGTAGCAAGCATAGTGAAGTCGCATACATACCGTTAACAGACACTTTTAACTCCAATATTCACCATAAGTTTTATATCTTTAACGTAGACAAAGCATATAAAGGTCTTATCGGATCTGATTTATTAAAATAACTATTTACTATACTACTGCTATAGACGTGTAAGATCTGCAGTGCTATTCTGTAACCTTCTCGCCGTGAAAAATTAAGTGAAGTGAACGTGGAGTGAACTGTCTGTGTCATCCTACCTGATACTAGGGATGGACCAAGGATTACATTTACAATCATAATCGAGATTTTAATAATATTTTTATGCTTATTCTATTGATCATAATCAGTTAACTGATTAAATTAACGCAATCCCATGACCCAATCGCGATGTGTTTTAACTGATTAAATAAACGCAATCCCGTGACCCAACCGCGATGTGTTTTGAAGAAGCGATAGTGGATTGAGTCGACTAAAGACTGTGCGACGTTATTCAGCGTTGTTATTAAACCAAATCTATTCAATAAAAAGAGATAACCGAGTGCGTCAAGTGATCAAGTGCTAAAAGTGTGCCTGGCTGACGGACCATAGAATTTATGCACAAACTATCTGGAAACCTAACTAAACGTTGTGTGTGTCTGTGTACATGAGCCATTTGAATAAAAAACGTGCGGATTATTTAATAAGTACCTTTATAATATTTTATTTTAGGTAGGTAAATTTATACCGACCAACGCGTTGCCAATAATAAAAAATTATTCATAAAATCACCGTCATCAATATTATAACAAAATTCAACTGTTCAACTGACACTCGCGCAGCGCGCGCACCGGCGCGCGCACAGTGGATCGAAAATCGGCTGTAGAAGACATAGGATCTCGATTTCTTAAATGTTATTTTTTTTGCTGGAAATGACTTCTGCTGATCATTACTGTTCTATAAAATGTCATATGAAGTAATTGTGTGCACAAATGGAAGAGTTATAATTTTTATAAGAAAAAAATGTATGAGCTGACATGAAAAATGAGGATATCTCTGGAATCGCAAGGTTGGCCGTTATATCCTTGCACACTGTTATAGTACTATTTATTTGTGAATTTTTGACATACTTAATATCGCGGCATCACTTGCATTTTTTTTTTTTAAATCTTCAAAATTAAAAAAAAAAAGTATATGATACATTTTAATGCTTAAATATGGCTATACCAAGTGTAATTTACAATATTTTTTATGCTTAGACCAAAACATTTTAAGAAATCACAAAGTCGTATTACCTACTTATTTGAAATGACATGGTAATTATGAATTACATAATTATGTAATCTTGTCTAATGCCTCAAGTCCACATTAGCTAATGATTAATAAAACTTAATACCTATATACCTGTTAAAAGGATACGTACCATAATGAGGGTAATTAGATAAACGTGATCATTAGTCAATAACAATAAATGGTAAACTATTGTATGATTAAAAATAAAAGCAAATTATTTAAAAAAATATTAACTTAACCTAACCTAACATAAACAATAAAAGTTAACTTATTTTATACTTCGTCACCGTCAGAATCCACTTCAGAATCAGGCTCTACAATAGATATAACTTCTAAGAACTCTGTCGGAGCTTCCTGATCCTGAAGTTTCAGTAGTTCTACTGTTTCCTTAAAGTACGAGTATGTCTGCCTCTTGTGGGCATTTAATTTTGGTCTTGTGGAAGAAATTAGAGGATCAGAAGAGACGATAAGCATATTGAGGATATCCTCGTTTGATGCTTGTCTACTCTTTTTCCTCGAATGGCGTTCTCTGAACCTCCTAAAGTCTTTGTTTCGGGCCTCTGAAGCTTCTTCCGAAAGACTTCCAATTGGTACAATAGCATTTTCTGCAATTATGTCCCCTCCGTGAATCAACAATTTGTGGACGGTTGATGACATGTAGTACCAATCGTACAGTTCCACGTATTTTTCAGCGGTTGTTCTAGCGTATTCATTAAATTTCGGCACGTCTACAATCTCTCCAGATGTGATAGCTTGCAGAATCACAGCAAATCTGCGTATTAGGTCTTCATCTAATCCAGTGATCGCTGCAGTTTTATCAGGAAATTCAAAAAACCGCCTTGCTGTGTTCCCGTCGTTAGTTGTGCCTGATCCTTGCTTAACGATGTCAATCAAAAGGTTGAGATCATCTTTGAATCGATCTTGAATGAGTTTTTTTCGTGAATGCAATAACTCTTGATGACCTTCTCCTCTTGCAGACCACTTTTTGAGGTCGAGACGATACGCTATGTGTAGAAGACATTCCATCACATTAATGCGGGCATGAAGTGATGATAATCCGAACTCATACACACCAGAAGAAATGGTTTTGGACGCAATGACATCTAACTTATTAATTTCTGTAGGCTTAGCCAAACACAGGTAGCAGGCCGCATTTGACTTAGCTTCAGACAGATATGTACAAATTTTGCCGTCAATCATCGTCATCATTAATTTGTGACTAATTTCATGTCCTTGACATTTTGAGGGAACGAGAGCTTCAATTTCGTTATCCATTGCAGTTTTTTTCATTTATGACAACGTCTTTGGTTTCTTTCACAAAACTAAACTGGACTGGACGGCAATACCTAGGTGAGCAGGGTTTTGGATTCACCCATACGGTATCACCGTCAGCTGTCAACTTTAATGGAACCAAAGAGGTCATAAATATGCTGGAATCATCTTGACCACTCTCTATGTTTTGCTTATATCTACTTTGGTTAGATGCACCGTCAAATCCCCACTTTGATATTAATATCAATTGTTTATCTTGTATCGCATCAGGACTACGAATAGTTTCAAAAATTCTGTTCACTGTTAAATCTAGTAACGCTTGTAGTGCAATCTTAGCAGATGAATCCGTTACAGTCACAAATGTCTTCGGAGGGTAGCACTGTAGCTTAGCTTTTTGCACTTTATAGTAAGACGGATATATCTCCTTTGAACCTTCTCGAATAGTCGTTTCCCTTAATGTGATATATTGCCATTTCGATAGTTTTAATGAAAGTAGCAAACCCAGTGCTTTTTCTGGTGAAAATATTGTTGAAGGAGCTGGTTTGTTCAACATTTCCTTGATTTTTGCTGCTGCTTCTGGATTTTGGAGCATATGTTCAATAACGGATGCAATATCCTCACGACCATCTCCTTTCAAAAGTGCTGCAGCTGAATAAGCTACTTCATTAGGGTCATCGCCTATATGTTCATCAGATCGTCTCTTCTTCTGCTTGTTACTTAGATCTTCAAACGGCTTTCGAGATCTTTTTGTCATCGTTGAAGTTGATTTCATTGTTGAAGTTGATGGTACAGGTTCAGGTACAGGTTCAGTAGAAATATTTTCACTTGTTGATTCTTGAATGAGCAAATTGGTTTGCACGCAGTTTGGCCAGTCAATATTTGCCTCAAGCTAATTACTGTAATCACGTCTAAAAATTTCACTTTTCCTGTGGGATCGTAACCATCTCTTTTGAACTGCCCGTGTAAATCTTCGACAAAATTCTTTCACGGTAACACTGTCTTCATCTGAAAGGCTAGAGCCCAGTCGAATAACAAGTGTGTTGAACAATATTTCATGATCGAAAGACGAAGCATCCGGATTGCTCAGAATAACAAACAAATCCAAATTTGTAATAATGCTTTCCATTATTCACGATCACTGAGTAAAAAGACACGGTAGGATAGATGTTAGTATTAGAAATGCTCTAAATGAACTGAAGTTATGAATCCAATGTTTGACTATTTATTGTTATTGACTAATGATGGTATCACATTTATCTAATTACTTTCATTAAGTTAATCCTGCACTAATTGCTAAATTAGCGAGTACCCCAAATTATTTTAGTACGTATCCTTTTAACTAGGTATATAGGTATTAAGTTTTATTAATCATTAGCTAATGTGTACTTGAGGCATTAGACAAGATTACGTATTACGTAATTCATAATTACCATGTCATTTCAATTATGTAGGTAATACGACTTTGTGATTTCTTAGAATGTTTTGGTCTAAGCATAAAAAATATTGTAAATTACACTTGGTATAGCCATATTTAAGCATTAAAATGTATCATATACTTTTTTTTTTTTTAATTTTGATGATTTAAAAAAAAAAATCGCAAGTGATGCCGCGATATTAAGTATGTCAAAAATTCACAAATAAATAGTACTATAACAGTGTGCAAGGATATACCGGCCAACCTTGCGATTCCAGAGATATCCTCATTTTTCATGTCAGCTCCATACATTTTTTTCTTACAAAAATTATAACTCTTCCATTTGTGCACACAATTACTTCATATGACATTTTATAGAACAGTAATGATCAGCAGAAGTCATTTCCAGCAAAAAAAATAACATTTAAGAAATCAAGATCCTATGTCTTCTACAGCCGATTTTCGATCCACCGTGCGCGGCGGGCGGCTAGGCTCACTTCATCCGGCCCAAGTGAAGTGATGTTGCCATGGCAACGAGAATCGAGTGAAGTGATAAGATCACGACACTTGCGCGTCGCGCTTACCGGCTCACTTCACCTAGCCGATTCACTTCGGCGCGGGTGGTTACTATGGTTACGAGAATCGGGTGAAGTGATAAGATCACGCCGCGCTTGCGCTGTTATTAACATCAAGTTGAGTTTTTTTTTTAATTTCCCGTTTTTTATTTTTAAATGCGCGACAAACAAAATTTTGGTTTTACCACCTTTATATCAAAATCCAAAATGGCGGCTACAATTATTTTTCATCATGTGTGTCGTTTTCATGGTTTTCGGGGGTGTTAAAGCTGATAGTGAGGTCAAATCTAAAAAGCAAGATGGCGGCTGCAGAAAAATTCAGATTTTTCATCATGGGTGTCGTGTTCATGGTTTTCGGGGGTGTTAAAGTCGATAGCAAGGTCAAATCTAAAAAGCAAGATGGCGACTGCGAAAATATTCAGATTTTTCATCATGGGTATCGTTTTCATGGTTTTCGGGGGTGTTAAATCCGATAGTGAGTTCAAAATTAAAAAGCAAGATGGCGGCTGCAAAAAATTTCAGATATTTCATCATGGGTGTCGTTTTCATGGTTTTCGGGGGTGTTAGAGCCGATAGTGTGATCAAATCCAAAAAGCAAGATGGCGGCTGCGAAAATTACCAAACCTTTTGGAATAAAAAAAACCAAATTGAGTTTCTGACTGAATTTCTGTTTTGCTATTTTATTTAAAAAAAACCCTAAACAGTAACGTTTCAACACTTAAATACTAGTTTTGTAATAATATAAAATAATCAATAGAATTAGCATAAAAATATAATTAAAATATCGATTATGATTATAAATGTAATGTTTGGTCACTCCCTAGCATCAGTGAGATGACACTGACAGCTCACTCCACGCGAGCTTTCACGGTGACATTTTTACAGAATCGACATGCAGGTTTTAAGAACAAATACTACAGAAATTCCCATTTTATATAATCCCTCTTATCAAATCGAAGCGCTATTTTAAATCACATAGAATTCTGCCCAAGAGTTCGTATGCCCGACGCTCTAGTTAACTGTGTAGACTCTCTAGCTCAGACTATCATTCAGAACACTATTGACACTGAGATGACTATAACATTTAATCAACCCTTTAAAGTTCATAATTTAGAACAGGATTTAGCAGAGAATTGCTTAATAAATAATTTAAACCGCAGCCCCACAGATTTAGAAAATCTATTTCAAGAAAATTTAAACAAATTACGCCTTGAACACCTATACGTAGAAGAAAGGTGACTAATAACTAACCTATGTACCGAGTACATATTTCATTGTGAACATGTACCTGTATCTTTTACTAACCAAGTTAAGCATAAAATTCGCACAAAGAACGAAGATTCAATTCACATACCCAGTTAGTCAAAACGAGGAAATACAAAAACAGGTAGATAAACTTTTAGAAAATACAGGAATTACAGAATCACACTCACCTTGCCCCTGCCCGGGGCACAGGGCAGGGGCAAGGTGAGTGACCTAATAGATCTACAGCGGAAGTTATAAGAGCACTTATAAAATATTTCGCCACCTATCAAAAATGATTGCAGACTCAGGATCAGAATTTAATAAAAATTTATGAAAGGAAATGTTAGCATTCTACAAAATCGATTTACACATAGGTACGCCTCATAACCCAAATTCCATGGGACTAGTAGAAAGATTCCATTCTACTATTATAGAAATTTATCGACTTGCGAAGTACGAAAGGAAAATAACTGACGCCGCATCTGTCATGATGTATGCTATAATGTCATTCAACCAGTCTATTCCCGTTGATATATAGACTGATTGTACAACATCAGTATCAGTCTAGTCCTATGAAAGGAGTTAATACCAGACGTAGCAAAAATAAGCCTAGATACCAAAAAGTGACAGTTATTGATAAAATTAAAAGAAATACGGTAGCTGTCCAAAATAAAACCAATAGAAACAAGAAAATACCAGTTAAAGACATTAAACGTCCTTCACAAGTACGTCCTGCTGGTAACGATGCAAGCAGCCCTCAGCCTGGGCCTTCAACTTCAAAGGATTGAAAACAATCCGGGAATCCTTCCCGTTAAAGAAGGACAAGCGTCACTAAAACTCTATAACTGGCACACAATTAAGATTGATCGATGGTTCGATTTAGATTTAAATTTAATTCAATTTAAGGAGTTTAGAATATAACTTAGAAAAGTATGATGATATTTCTTGCTATATGGATGATAAGTTAAGATTGTACGTTTTAGATGGTAGCCTGGTTGATGCGAAGTTTCAAACCCAATATATAATGAATATAACTATAGAATGTTATACTCAGTCAATTCCGAACATTTGAATAAAAAGAGGACTTATCAATCCCGTTGGATCTATAGTTAAAGCCATTACTGGAAACTTAGATAATGATGAATAAAGTTACTTTAGTTTCCGAAATATTACTAACTCAACTAGAAATAACTTTATAGTACTTGAGAAAACTATTAAGGAAATAGAAGAAATTTTAAACCAAACTCAATTCCAAAGGAGTAAGAACCTTGTCTTAAATATTTATAACATGTTACCTCATAACTTTCAAATAAACTTGAGAGCAAAAAAATCGCACACGTTGACTTTTTGTTGTTAAAGCAGTTTTTTTTCATGAATGTGAATACATAATAAAATAAAACTTACACTATTTGAATGTTTACGTCAGTACCTTTCTAACAGTGTTAAAAAAATACCCATAGGGTATACAGTGTAAAAAAAATACAGTGTAAAAAAATACCCATAGGGGGTTTTAGGGCACAAAACCCAACATACGGATAAAATTACCCAATTTCGCTTAAGAAAGAATAAAAATAAAACTCAAAATGCTTGATCAAATTGCTTTTTAATAAGATGTATTCCCTCCCCTAGCCTTGATTACAGCTCTTAATCGGTTTTTCATGGACCTTATTAATTTCACCATGAAATCTTGTGGTATCGCCATACCACTCCTCTTCAATGGCAAGTTGAAGCTCTTGGAGGCGCGTAGGAGCAGGGCTTCTTGTTCGAACTCTTCTTTTTAGCTCATCCCAGACATGCTCAATCGGATTAAGATCAGGACTACGAGCTGGCCACTCCATCGCGGTGATTCCAACGTCTTCCATGTAGTCGCAAACTGTTCTAGCGACATGCGGTCTGGCGTTGTCGTGCATTAAGAGAAAATCTTCTCCCATAAGCCACGCAAGCGGCCTCACATGTTCTTCGAGCACTTCTTCGACGTATCGTGCAGCCGTCAAACTTCTCGATCTCAGGCCGGTATTTGCCGTAGTGATGAATACAATGTCAGTTTTAGTGTCCAACATTATGCCACCCCAAAACATACACGATCCACCTCCAAAAGCCACACGTTCGCTTATGCAGCATTGTGAAAATCGCTCTGATGACCTTCTGTAGACCCTAGAGCGTCCATCATGACCATGTAAAGTCATTCTGCACTCATCAGAGAACATAACAGCCCGCCATTGGTCATACGTCCAATTTTAATGTTCCCTAGCAAATTGTAGCCGGGTTTGTCGGTGAGCTGTGGTCAATTTGGGACCATTTGCTGGGCGATGTGAAAGCATTCCTGCTTCACCTAGTCTTCTTCGAACTGTCCACCGACTTATACTGACATTGCGAACTTCTCGAAGCTGTTGTCCCAGTAGAACCGCGTTCAGTTGCCTATTTCTCAAAGAGCTTGTCACAAGAAAGCGGTCATCACGCTCTGATGTTGGGCATCACCGGCCAGATCCTGGTCGCCGAATGTAGCCACCGGTCTCTTGGAACCTCTGGTATACACGACCAACAGAGTAGCGGCTCAAATTTAGCCGTCGAGCAACTGCACTTTGGTTATGGCCTGCTTCGAGCAAGGCAATAACTTGAGCGGCTTCTGCGGGCGTGGTATCCATATTTTTCCAGTAAATCCGTGTACTTCCAGTAGAGATGTTATCACGTTGACCTTCGGTATGCAACTCATTAAAAATTCCTTTTTTTTTTTTTGTGTATGGCATCTCGTAGTTGACCTTGAGAGGTCGTGACTACTTAACCGGGCTTTCCTGTGGCTGCCTTAAGCGAACTCAAAGCCTCCAGCCAGGGGGTTAAAAATTCCAATAAACCGACCTTTTTATACCTGCGGCAAAGGGTGCAAGTAGTGACAACGCAAACGCGTGAATTTGGGGAATTCGGTGTACGGTCGGTTTTTGTTAGTTACATGAAGGTCAATGATTTTAATTTTATGTTTTTGTAAAGCTAAGCTTGTATGCTTTAATTTTGTCTAATGATTTTTACTCAATATCTTTAGATTTTAGAAAACAATCAGTAATAAACCAAATTACAAGGGGTGTGCGATTGTATTGCTCTCAAGTGTATTATTAACCCGCTTAGATGAAGTGGAGCCAGCATTAGCATTTAGTAGAATTAATGTATTACAACAGTCCAATTTAACACTACTACACCTTACATCCTTTCCCTATACATATACTATTCAGACCTTGGTCTATCCTTCCTGATTACCCCAAGACATTCCCACATCCTTGCGAAAGGGTCGAAAATAGTATCGCTCTCCCAGCCTTGCAGAGAAATAGACGAAGGAAAGTTCCTTTGTTACGAGAGCAACGTGTCTCCGGAGGAAGAAAAAGAATGCATCAAAGATTTGATGATGTTTTCTACAAAAATAACATCGTGCCTGCCTCTTCCAGTCAACGCATCCGACATTAAGATAAAATCTATACATCTCTTGGATTATTTTCACGGGTTTTTCTACATTCCTGACAGAAAACTGTGACGATGAAATGAGCCAACATGACAGTATGGGCACATACATCTTAACTCTTAACGACGCTTGTGAAATAAAACTTGGAACGACCACATTAAGAATACGTCGTCTTCAAACAGGAGAAGTCGCGTTCCCCAGTTCACCATCAATACACCTACCCAGTATTATAACACCAAAGGACATCGCACGACGTAAAACTATCAATCTAGACGAGATTGATTAGGAAATGTACAGTTCCTGTCGCACGCATTGAAGCAAAACAGTGCAGTGAAAAATGGTGAAAGTCATTTTGTGAATGTGCATAGTGTTAGCATAGGCACCATTGTAACTTACGTTATTTTAATTTTTGTACTAATTTTAGTTATATTATATCGTAATAGGAATATAATAGCCCGTAAACTTAAATAAAATTATCAACCTCGTGATGCACCTTCGGATGGTGATTTTGCTCTTACGGAGGGATGAGTTATGCATAGAGCCAAGCATTGTCACGAACCGACATAATCAACCATTGTCACGAACCGTAATGACTTATGCCTTTTTTTTTTTTTTTTGAGGGTTAATCATCAAATAACTTCTCCCGCTCTGGGCGGAGCGGGAGGGTGTGTCAGACTCTTACTGACTAAAACCCACCCGTATTCCTTCCTGTTGCCTGTGTTGCGGGGGCCTCGGTGACCCATAAGTACCTTCCCGCGACCCCGGCAGGCATCGGCCCTAGTGGACCCCTACTTTGTGCTGACGACATCTCTTTGAGGCGCGCGTGGAATACGACGCGCCGTCGACCCGGGCCTGGTCCTTACCGGACGGTGAGCTACCCATTGCTCACCGTCCGCAAGCCCGCGCCTACGGTGGCCGGAAATCCGCCCGGGATTCCCGACGCCCTGGGCGTCTCCTGCGGCGGCTAGGGGTGAGAGGGCGTGAAACGTGCCTTTCCCTCAACCGTCCCGCCTCCTCCTTCGCGAGCATTACTGCTTCGCAGAAGGAGGTGACGGCTGCCCATGCCCTCTCGCTCCGTACCATGGCCTGAACCAGGGCCGGACGCGAGAGGTCTCTGCCGCCGATCGCCTCCACGAGGACACGGCGGTGCTCTGCCCAAGCCGGGCAGACCTCCACCGTATGCTCCACCGTGTCCTCCGGGCGATCCACACAGTGGTGACACCCAGACGTTTCCTCCCGCCTTATCCGACACAGGAACCTCCCGAAGCTGCCGTGTCCGGTGAGGACCTGCGTCAGGCGGAAGGTGAGGACGCCGTGGCGCCTCTCCAGCCACTCCTCAAAGAGGGGACTTATCGCCGCAATCGTGGCGTGCCCAGCACTGGGTTGCGACAACCGTACTTTCCATGACGCCATGAGATCCCGCCGGAGCTCCGTCCGCTGTGCCGCGATTTCTCGCGGCAGCGGACTTACGCCCCGGCGTTTCGCCTCCTCGCGCCACTCCCATACGTGCGCGAGGACTTTTGCCTCCAGATCCCATGGCGGCAATCCGGCAAGGAGGCTCGCTGCCTCACAGGAGACCGTGCGGTATCCTCGGACCATCCGGATGGCCATGACCCTTTGGGCCGCGCTCAACCAGAAGGCTGGCCGCAGCGCCAGAGAGCGCGCCCATACAGGAGCCCCGTAGAGGGCCATGGACCGCACGACCCCCGCGTAGAGCCTCCGGCAGGAGGCGTTTGGACCCCCTAGATTGGGCAGGAGCCGCTTCAATGCAGCGCCCGCCCGCTCCAGTTTGGGAGCCAAACGTCGGAAATGCTCCACGAAGTTCCACCGGCTGTCGAGGACGAGTCCCAGGTACTTCATCGTCGACTCGACGCCGATAGAAACCCCTCCTACCGTTATTTGGGACCCCAACGGTGGCGCGTTCCGAGGACCATGAAAACACATGGCCTCGGATTTGTGCAGGGCCACCTCGAGTCCCAATTGCCGGATCCTTTCGACGATTGTCGCAACCCCGCGTGCCGCTAATTCGGCCGCCGCCTGGTGCGACCTCCCCTGCGCCAGGACCAACGTGTCGTCAGCGTAGCACACTACGCTGACGCCGCTAGGGAGGTCGGCGCGCAGCACCCAGTCGTATCCGATGTCCCACAGATACGGCCCCAGGACCGATCCCTGTGGGACACCGCACGACATCTCTTGCCGGTTCCACACTCCCTGGTGACCGGGGTAGATGACGGCCCTGTCCGTCAAATAGGCCTCGACCACACGACAGAGGTAGGTCGGCATCCGGTGATACCGGAGTGCCTCCCTGATACAACTCCAGGGCAGGGTATTGAAGGCATTGGCGATGTCTAGAGACACCGCCAAGACGACCCCACCCTGGGCAACAGCATTCCCCGTCGTCAGGGCTCGCACACGCATGATGGCGTCCACCGTAGAGCGCCCTCTGCGGAAACCAAACTGGCTCTCCGCCAAATCCGGCCCCACCCGCACCAGCTGGCCGACGAGGCGGTCTGCAATGACTCTTTCAAAGAGCTTGCCCACCTCGTCGAGCAGCACGATGGGCCGGACGGAGACGGCGGACGGAGAGTCCACAGGGCGCCCTGCCTTCTTTATGAGGACCAGTTTCCCCGTCTTCCAGCGAAGCGGGAACTGGCCCCTCTCCATGCATGCACTTAGGAGCCCCCTAAGTCGAGGCCCGAGAGCCTCCAAGGCCAGGACCCAGGCCTTCCCAGGTAAGCCGTCGGGTCCTGGGGCGGTATTTTTGGCATGCGTACCGCCGCTCTCATTTCTACCTCGGTCACCTCCGGAGCATCGTCGTCGCCGTCGTCGTTGGCGGTGTGGTCCGCATCGGGCACCGCAGTAGGCGGAGCCATAGGCGGGGAGGTGTGTTCCCCTCGGGAAGGGAACAGAGCGCTCACCACGTCCTCCACAAGATGGGGCCGGAGACTCTGCGTCAGCGGGGGAGCCCATGGGCGGAGTTTATCCCGCACCACTTTGTACGGGCGTCCCCACGGGTCCCTGTCCAGAGTCCCCAGTGACTCCTCGCGGACCAACCCCCTGGCCCGCAGGATCTCCGCTTGGAGGGCGGTCTTCGCCGCTCTGTACCCCTCGTACAGCTCCGCCTGAATGGCTTCCGTATCCGGAGGTTTGATACGGAGCCTGCGGTGCCTGGTGTACCGGCGTCGCGCAGCCACGCACGCAGTGCGCAGAGCCGTCAGCTCCTGCGACCACCAGTACACCTGGCGCGAGGCACGTCAAGGCTGGACCCGGGGCATTGTCACGTCACATATGTCGGACATGGCCTCCCGGAACCACTCCGCCTCGTCGTTGATGTCGGCAGGCCTGTTCGGTGGTGACACCCAGGCCTGCACGATCGAGGCTTCCAGGAGGAGCTCCCGGTCCAGCTGCTTCAGCGCCCACCGCGGACCACTCGGAGCCCGTCGGACCGGCGCGTCAGAGGTCTGGGCGGAGACGTCGAACCGGATATACCGGTGATCGGAATAGGTCTCCACCCCCTCCATGACACGCCAGTCAACTACACGCGGCGACAGAGCGGGGCTAGCGAACGAGATGTCCACCACTGATTCACCCCGCATCCGCACACACGTGGGGTCAGAACCTCGGTTTAGGACGACCAGCCCTGTCTCCAGAGCCCAGTCCTCCACCATCCTGCCCCGTGTGTCCGTTAACCGGGATCCCCAAGCCAAATTCTTGGCATTGAAGTCCCAGAGGACGAACACGGGGAGGGAACCGAACCCGACGACGACGTCTCTCAACTCCGCAAGGGAGTTGTGGAACTCGGCAAGAGTTCGGTTCGGAGAGAGGTAGACCCCTACCACGACAATCTCCCCGAACCGTGCTGCTACGCAGCCCCGTCCTCTCTTGACGGACTTATGCCTAGCTAACCATTTCTATGAACTATATTATAAGGCTCGCTTATAACGTGCCACTCAGTAGTTCCTGGTAATAATACATAAATGCAATAAATCCTAAAGTAATGACTGTCAAAAACATTAGAAGTCTGATCCGTCATACGAGCTGCATTCCCATTGTTAAGAACACCACAGACACAGACACAACACAACACATGTAAATCTTCCATACACACACATGTAAACCCTCTGTTAGTATATAAGTCCTTGTAACTTAGTTTTAAGGGTTCTCTCGTATTCTGCCGTGGTAATCGATATAGTAGTAAGTCAGAAAAGGCGGTTTCGAGAAAACGGCGCACAAAGTTTTTTTCACAATTTAAGCGTTTGTGATAAAACTATACACTCGATTTTTATGTTCTATATGTCAAAATAAAGGGAAAAATATGTTTTTTACAGTAGAATAACATTATTTTAACATTTTTATCAGGGTTATCGTAAAACATAACAAATCGTGTCTTCATTACCATTTTCTTAACTAATTTTAATTAATATTTAGGTAAGAGGGCAGTAACTGCCATAGATACTGCACTCTTGCTTAGTATTATTTCATACTGCTATATTGCTCACAGAATTCAAAATAATAAATTTAAATTACTACTTAAAACACCAGTAAAGACGCATTATACTGCCCTTTACCTTAGATTTTATAAATATTTTAGGCTATTTCACTATGGAGTAAAGAACGTTACTGCTTTTTAGAGTAGTATTTTAAGTAAGGTGTTATCAGAATTTCTTGAGCAGTATGTCTATAAATAGAAGGGAAAATAAAAAAAATCGTTGAAAACTATATCAAAAACTAGTTTTATTCATTAAAAGTAATCAAAGAGATCCACAATATTAATTCTTCTTATTTGGCATAACGCTATACTAATTAAAAACAGAAATATTCTTTAAAAGTATAATTATTTATCAAAGCTTAATACTTAATCAGACAGATCGAATATCACATAATGGTACTGGTTTCTAGGTACAAAATTATTCCTACAATCTAACTTACAAGTAACTTTCGCTTTAATTATAAAACATAATCAATGAGATCAACAGTCTTAGTTCTACTTATTTGGCATAACACTTAATAATATAATAATTAAAAACAGAAAACTTCTTTAAAATAGAGTTTTTATCAAAACTTAAGACTTATTCAGATCAAATATCACATTTGGTACCTCTTTTTTGGCACAAAATTACTCTTAATCACTTATACAAAATTATCTAACTTGAAAGAGCTTTTTAACATAAAATAATTTCTATAAAATCAAAAAATACAAAAGTTAAGGCACGTAAACATGACATGACGTAATTATAATTTAAAGTACGCCCTGTTCCAGTTTTTAACGATTATTAAAAAATATTAATCATCACTTTATCAACTACTGTGTCCCATTTTCTCCGACTTCTTCCTCGATTGCCAAGTTTTCAACATTATTAACAAACAAATTTTCCCAAAAAAATCTACGAGTAACAGGCATTAACGGACACAGGTTTTGAATTATCTGCTTTTTCCTTTCGTCAGTAATTCCTCTTTCAATAATTCTTGGATCAGGATTAGGTATTTCTTTTAATTTAAGTATTTTCACCTGTAAAAAGCTTAATGATTGGAATGTTTCATCTTTATGGCTAATCTTGTAATGAATATCAAAACTCCCTCTGATAACTTGTACAGCAACTATGTCTTTCAAGTAAACCCTAGGCTGAGAATTTCGGAGCCTATGCTGAGATGATTTGTCTTGAAACTGGAAGAAGTCGGTTACGTTCATTTTTTTAACAGTAACATTTTTCGTACAAGTTGCGACACAATTGACATAATCATTGGCAACGCCGACAAAGAAACCAAAAGGCTATAGTTTGAATACAAACCAAAATGTAACTTAATCTTAAATTTACTGAATATTAGACAAATAGGAACATTTGTGTCCTTTTCACAAGTATAAATAAACTGTTTAAACTTGGGTACTACTTATTTACTATTTTATAATATAAACAAAAATGCTTAACTATTTAGGTACCTACTTACTGGATGCTTCAATTCTTTTGAAATCCTTTAAATTGTTATGTACAGAATTACTAAGGAATAATCTAACAAAGTAAATTTAATTAATCAATAACTGGAAAACTACTTACTAAATTGTTGTGATTATAAAACCTATTGTACTTATACATACATAACATACATTAATGTTACGTTCATTTAAGTACCTATGTACTATGCATTTTAAATAGGTTGGTATGTGTCTATTACAAAATAGATGTGCACATATTTATATTACATTTTACCTTCTTAAAGTATAATTATGAATCTATTGAGTATGCTATATCTGTTTACATCATGTTTAAGTTCAACTATGATTATTAATTTAAGTGATTTTTTTTAACAGAAAGTTGGCTTAACTAACGATATTTATACCCTACGTATTTAGCCTAGTAAATGAACAAGTTCACATGACATGTCCAGCAGCCACACAGAGGTAAATTATTAAGTATAATTTATTCATAAATAGGAAGTACACAAACTTTCATAACACTAGTACGCATGATTTTACCACTATTAGTTCTTACAGATAATGCCCTGACCTTGCCATCTGATCCAGGGAAAGTCTGTTCTACTCTGGCCACTGGCCATGTTAATGGAGAGGTGTTATCAACTCTGAGTAGCACCAATACCCCTTTTTCAATATTTGGTACACTATTGTGCCATTTTGGCCTATTTTGTAACTGAGTCAAATATTGTTTTGACCAAGTTTTCCAAAAGGATTGAGCCATGTGAGTACATTGCTGCCAAAATGACAAACGGTTTGTGGGCACATTTGTTACATCAGGTTCAGGGAATGATGTAATAGAAGCACCTGTCAAAAAATGAGCAGGAGTTAAATAAGACATGTCATTTGGGTCAATACTTGGCAAAGAAAGTAAAGGCCTGGAGTTCAATAACCCTTCTATTTGAATTATCACAGTATTCAACTCTTCATAGGTTAGTATCTGTTTGCCTACAACTCTTTTTAAGTGATATTTAGCACTCTTAATTCCTGCTTCCCATAGGCCTCCAAATACTGGTGAATAAGAAGGAATAAAACTGAATTCAATACCAAGATCTGAAGTTGAGTTTATAATTTTCTCCTGATGTACCTGATTAAAATGTAATGAGTATAACTCATGCAACTGATTATTGGCACCCTTGAAGGTAGAACCATTGTCACAATAAATAATAGATGGCTTATTGCGACGATAAATGAATCTTTTTAATGCCTGTAAAAAACATTCAGTTGTTAAATTTGATACCAACTCAATATGAATGGCCTTTGTTGTGAAACAAACAAATAATGCTATGTATGCTTTTAAAATTACTGGTTTCCTAATACGGTGTAATTTTATTGAAAACGGACCGCCATAATCGATTCCTACCTTTTCAAAAGGTCGGCTGGGGTTCACCCTGTCTGAAGGAAGAGATCCCATCATTTGCTCTGATGCCTTGGCTCTTAGCTTGAAACACAGTAAACATTTGTGAATTACTCCTTTGACTTCTCTAAGTCCATTAATTAGGTAAAACCTTTGACATAAACTGGCTAGGGTCAACTTCTTCCCAGCATGTAACAAACATTTGTGTTCATTGTTAATTATTGAACGTGTAATGTATGATTCTTTGGGTAATATGATAGGATATTTCTGATCATATGGTATGTTAGCATTGTGTAACCTACCTCCTACTCTGAGGATACCTATTCCATCTAAAAATGGATTTAAGGATTTCAAATTGGATTTAATGGGTTTCTTGGACATGATACAATTCATTTCCTCACTTAAATGTTGTTTTTGATCTTGTCTAATTATATTTTTGAGTGAAAATTGAAGTTCTTTTATTTTTAGATGTCCGGAGACCCTATCTTCTTTCCTTACTTTGCAATTGTTAAAAAACCTGTAAATATAGGCAATAATTCTTTTCAATTTGTTAATATCCGAATAATATGAATATAAACTGAAATCTTTATTTGATTCAGAAGTCAATGTAATATTACAAAGCTTAAGTTCAGGAATTTCCTTAGGAATTTTGATATTTGTAGATTCATGTGTGTAATTCTTACTATGTAAAAATTGTGGCCCATGCCACCATAACTGGTTGTTTTTAAGTAAGTGAGGTTCTATACCCCTAGACAAACAGTCTGCAGGATTCTCAACGGTACTGACATATGACCATGAGGCATTTTGTGTGAGATCACAGATAGTTTTGACTCTGTTTGCAACATAAACAGACAATTTTGTGGGCTCTGTGTTAAGCCAAGCAAGAACAATTTGAGAATCTACATATAAATGTACCTTAATGGCAAAATTATTTTTAATTAGTTGATCATACAACTTTTTTGATAGTTTTGCTAGTATCAAGGCGCTATTCAACTCTAATCTTGGTGTGGTTAATGATTTTATGGGATTTACCCTTGATTTTGAGCATAACAACTCAACATTTACTTGATCATTGCTGTTAATGGTTCTTAAATAAACACAACAACCATAAGCCTTCTGAGAGGCATCTGCAAACCCTATTAGTTCAATACATGTTGAGTTTTGTGTGTCAATATTTCTTTTTACTTGAATACAACCTGTTCTTGATAAATTATCAACAAAACATTTAAATTTTTTATTTAAGTTCAGTGGCAATGGTGAGTCCCATGAAACCTTCTCTAACCATGTTTGTTGCATGATTATTTTTGCAAGTACAATAATTGGACCTACTAGACCCAGTGGATCAAAGAGTTTGCTAATGAAACTTAATGTCTGACGCTTGGTGTAGACATCTAACAACTCAGTTTGTGGACAGGAAATGTTCAATACATCCGTTTGTGTGTTATATTTGATACCCAAGGTCTTCACATATTGATCATCACTTTTGCATAAATCAATTTCATTTGAAATCTGTAAAGCACAGGGAATGTCCCTTAATATATGCTCACTGTTTGAACTCCATTTATGAAGTTTAAAACCACCAAGGTTTAAAATGGCAATTAATTGGTTTTTCATATCAAGTAATTTTTGTAAGTCGTTACTACCGGTACAAACATCATCGACATAGCATTGATTCAATAATATGTGTGCACCTTCAGGGTAAGTATGCGCAAATCTGAAAGCTAACTCATTTAAACATCTTGTAGCTAAAAATGGTGAGCTTTTAAGTCCATAGGTGACTGTTTGCAACTGAACACACTGTATTTCCTTTTGTGGTGAATCTCTCCACAATATATTTTGAAGAGCACAGTGTGCTGGGTTGAGGTTAACTTCTCTAAACATTTTTTGAATGTCAGAAAATAACACATATTTATGTAATCTGAAGAGAATCAATATATTAAATAACTCATTTTGGATGCAAGGCCCATTGAGCGACATGTCATTTAAAGAAAAACCTTGATTAGTAGCCATTGAGCCATCAAAAACGACTCTTAGTTTTGTAGTTTTGCTATTTTCGTTTAATACTGGATGGTGTGGTAGAAAGTATACCTGACCAGCTTTTAAATCATATGTTTGAATATCAATGTATTTAGCATGACCCATTGAAATGTAAGTGTCAATGAACGCTTTATAACCTCTGAAAAGTTCAGCATCTTTGTGAAGTCTTTTTTCTAAATTGTTAAAACGTTGTAAAGCTCTTATGAAAGAATCTCCCATGTTTAATTGATCAAAATTTTGTTTTAAAGGTAAGTTAACTTGAAATTTATTGTCTTTCAATATTACAGATTCAGAAAAGATTTTTTCAGCAAGAGCTTCTTCAGAAGCCGACTCAGTGAAAACTTCTGTCACTTGCTCACACTTCCAAAACTGCTCTAAAGTCTTTTCTATATTTTGGGTGCTATCACATTCACTGTTTTTTAAAATGTGTTTGGTACACTTACTTACCGGAGAGTAACTTCTAGTCTTCACCCTTCCAGCCACAATATACCCAAAGTGGGTGTTGTGTAAATACAAACCTTTAGGGATAATAGGTAGTTGTTCACGCAATAAGATTTTAAAGAAAGCGTCACAACCTAATAAGATACTTATTTTTCCAGTTTTATAAAATTCTGTGTCAGCTAACTTGACGTATGAAGGAATTTTTAAATTATCTGTATCTATCTCACACTGAGGTAAATCACTAGTGATGTTTGGCACTACACAGCATACTATTTGAGTCTTGTAAGTGTTGAGAGTAGAAGAGATGTTAAAAGTAGCAGTATGAGGAACTGTGTTGGATTGACCACATATTCCTTTAATATAGGTATAGTTATTGACTAACCTGCAATCAATTTTTTCTGTTAGGTCTGATAACACAAAGGAAACCTGACTACCTGAGTCACAAAGAGCCCTAACTTGAAATTGTTGACCTAACTTGTCAGTTATGTTTACCTTTATAGTAGGCAATAAAACATCAACACATTTATTCATAGATAATGAAACTTGCTTTAACTCCTGTTCAGGCTCATTTTTATGCAGTAAACTATTATGGTTTTGTTTGCAAATTGAACACTTAAAGGCAAATTTACACTTTGACAGGTGTTTGTTTAAGCATAGGGTACACAACTCATTGGTCTTTACATAGCCGAAACGATCAGATAGCGAGGCAAGTTTAAATTTTTCACATTTATATAGTTGGTGATTTTTAGTCTTACAAAATTTGCATACTTGTGTATTTTTGTTTACCTCCTTAGTGGCTACCAAACCTGTCCTGCGGCCGCTGTTCACTGCACAATTTGAGGATGTTTGGCTGTCTGCCACAGTTTCAAGTGCTGCTGCCCGTTGTTCTAAAAATTTAAGAAGTGAATTTAAGTCAGGGTCAGCCTCTGATTTTGTTTCTAGATGAAAGCACCTTAATGTGTGTATGTCGAGCTTGCGTTGCAAAATGCATACAATAATTGCATCCCAATGTTGAACGGGTATATTTATGTTTTTTAAGGCAGCTAAATGCTGTCTGGTTTGAGAAATGATTTCTCTTAAAGCTAAGGCAGTGCACTTAGAAATAGGCTTTAGGTCTAATATAGAATTAACATGATAATTAACGACCTTGTTTTTATTATCATATCGCTCGCTGAGCAATTGCAGTGCGGTTGCATAGTTATGTGCAGTTAGCGATAAATGTTTAATGAGTTCGGCGGCTTCGCCACTTAAATAGGTTTTTAAATAATAGAATTTATCACATTGTGATAGTTTAGTGTTCTTGTCGATGACACTTTTAAATAGGCTGATGAAGTCGTGGAAGTCACCTACCTCACCTCCAAACTTGGAAATATTTATAGGTGGGAGACGTTTCATAGCGTCTTTTTCTTCCTCGTCACGCTCTGCTCCGGGTTTTTAAAGTCATAAACCTTCTTTTGCTTTTGTAGAGACTTTTCAACCAAATGATGGAAACTATCGGCTGACATAAATGTGTACCCAGGTTCCAGATATTTTATTATTATCTTCTCAGCAGTGATTTCATTGCTATTTATCATTTGTACTAAAAATGTCATAAACGCCCAATTTTTGTTCTGTGAAGAACAGTTGTCAGTCCATATAACTATATTTCTGTCATCGCGTCGTTCCAAAAGAAAAACACGAAAAGCAGACACAATATCTTCTTGTCTTCGTCCCGATATCACTTCATTCCACAAAACAGCAACCGGTTTCTGTATGTCTGTGAATTTGCACAAAGGCACAAAGCTCTCGTTGAAGCATATAATACGAGGGGTAAACAAGACAATTTTAAACATATCTATACGTGGAAGCATCACTACCTTTTGAAGATCCGCTGAAAAATAAGTAAACTCTAGTTCTTCATTGTTTTCTTGTTTTTTCACATCATTTTGATATTCCTCTCTGCTGTTTATGTATCTATCTTTATGTTTCAGATAGGCATTGCAGTTTACACAATCTGAGGATATTTCTTCCTCACTGTGCTTAGTTTCTTCTTTATGCATTTTATACCCTGTACAAATTTCGCATTCTTCATTAGAAAGACTTGCAAATGAAATATTCATTTGTTTTGTAACGAAATTTCTTACAAATTCGTATGAAATTTTATGGTCTGGATACTTGGCTTTGTAATCCTCGTAGATAGTCTTAAGAGTCACATCGCTCGACAAATACCTTCTTCTCGGAGCATGTTCTCTTCGATAGTGTGATATGACTGGGTTATACTGAAGAACATGGTTTTCTAAATTTTCCGTGTTTATTTTTTGTCTGTTGTTGTGTTTGCCCCTCTTATCTTTTTGATCAGATATATCTTTTTCTAATATTTTTAATAATCGTTTGTCATTTTTTTTATTATATCCTAACGTCGTCAAAAAAAAAGTTTTACAAACTTCGACTTTCTCATTATTATCTGTCAGAAAAAAATATTTGTACGTTTTATTGCACTTATAAGTGTTGCTTTCAACGACGTTTTTTCTTGATTAAACCTTGACTTCGGATGTAAGGTTCTTTATCATTACTCCTTGTGATTCCCAACCAAGGTTCAAATAAATATCGTGAATCTTTAACCGCGCATCTTGAGTGAATTTATCGTTACATTTTTTTGGGCATTTCTGAGTACATGGGCTTTTAATATTCTGTTTTAATTCTCTTTCTTCAAGCTTGGCCTTTTTTCTTTCATTTAGACTTTTGTTCATTTTTCTTCGTTTTCTAATTGTTCCTCGTTTAGTGTACTGAATGTCAATATTTTGAATGTTTGCATTTTCTTCTTCAGTTTCTGTGCGTAAATCTTGTACTAAACTGCTTTCATTTCGTCTCGACTCTGGTTGCATTTGATCTCGATTTTCCGAATTATTGTTCTATTGATTTTCTTCATAATATTCTATATTATCATCACTTTGTTGTTTATTTTTGCCACTATCATCTTGTCTTAATTCTATTAGTGTTAGTTCTCTATTGACTGTATTAATGTATCTTCTGTCCTGGTTATTCTGTTGTTTGTCTACATAGTATTCTACGTTAATTTCACCTTGTTGATTATTTGTGTTTATTACTGTTGTATCTTGTAAAACTTCTATATTTTTCAAGTAATCCTGCTCGTTTTGTTGCTCATTTAATATATGCTGTGCTTGTTTGTGAGTAGATATTGATGAGAGCGATGAAAATACATTTGTGGTTTTCGTTATTTCTATGCTAGAATTGGATGACGGAGAAGATAGAGGAGGAATGTAGTCCTTATCACGGACTGAGTCATCAGAATCCTCATAAAAGCTGATATTATTTTCTGAATCTGGCATGGTTTCCTCGCAGGCTAAGTTAAGCGTAGGTTCATTATTTTCTACGGGAGGTACACTTTTTTCGGCTGTCTCTATTATTGTTTCCTGACAAAATAAGTTGGGTACAGATTCAGTGCTTCCTAAGGCAGCAACACTTAGCTCGGCTGTTGATATTATATTTTCACATAGCACATTAGGCGTACGTTGATCTTTAATCGGGTTTAATATTGCTTCTTTTAACAGCAAAATTTGACTTATTTCGTTTTGAGTACTCATAATAGACGAAGCTAGTTCTACGTGTAATGGTCGTATCGCCTGAAAGTGTTTGTAATCTAATTGGAAAGCCCACAATTCAGCCATTGTATATTCCTCTATTTGGCCATCGCCACTCCTGGGTATTTTTACATTAGTATTTACTTTTTGATTTTGAGAAGGCTTGTGAAATTTTGATACGGGCGTTGCTGATTGATTCATGTTTATGGTAGATTCATTTCGATTTGTGGTCATATTTATAATTTTGTCTATTCACTTCATTTTGTAGTAATTCAATCTAAAACAACAATGAATACATAGTAAAACAAAAAAAAAAAAAAACGCGCGGCGGGCAAGCACGACTTCAGAGCACCAAGAACGTAACAAGCGAGCGCAAGAACAAACTTAGATATAAATTATTATTTAAAAGGGATTAGTAATTAGCTTCATTTTAGATTTAGATATGTAATTTATTTCACACAACAAAGCTAATCAAATATTAAACAATATTTAAAATATGTAATAATTACTCACCTTATACCTACTTGGCGCCAAACCTACGCGTCACAAAATGGCGCGAACTAGATGAACAGCACTTAGTCAGACGACCATCACTCAACGCCGCTTGAAGCGAAATGACCGAATATTTCGATCAATAATATTATTATGTACCTAGTAGTAGCGCAGTAACAACCACTTACTGCTCTATTGATTTACAAAACGATTAAATTGTTTTATTTTTTGCCATGTTATAAAAGCAGTAAGGGAAGATACTGTGTTTATATTTGTGTATTTATGAGACATTCATTATAATTACTATCTTAAAAGTGCAGTACAGCTCCATACTGTAGATGTAACTAGTAAAATTCATTTGGTACATTGGTTCAAACTAACGTAAAGAGCAGTATGTCAGAAATTTACTGCTCTTTTGTTAAGAAAAATGTGAATACAAATGAAAAGGGCAGTATGTCAATGAATTACTGCTCTTTTATGTAGTTAACTAAATTATCTTACCGTTCTTACTGCTCTTCATAAAAAAAGAAAATGCATTTCTAATATACGTAGAAGTATGAAACCTAGATAGGAAGAAAGCTCGTTTGACGTACATTCCAAATCAGTAATAAAAAAATGGCCACCCTTGACTTACTGCCCTCTCGATTACCACGGCAGTATTATAAAGCTCATGCTGAGCACACGTGTCTTTAATTAAATAAATATATTTTTACAGTATGACCAGCATAATACCAATATCGGAGTACGTCGCAGTGAATCTAAAAAATGATGCTTATTTTATACCGACCATACATGAACTTGACACATGTTTGTATCACGGAGAATCCTTCATGTGTGAGATCTTCAAATCCATCCTCAATTTGGAAAATGACGAAAACTTTTACGAAACAAGTCCAATAAACCAGAGGTGCAAAACAGAAAGAACAGCGTGTAAAAACAGATGGGTGGAATTGCACTCAACGTCACAATACTTATATTTTTGCTGTGACACATATTCCATTAAAATCATATGCGACGATCAAGTTACTGTTCGTCTGCTGACTCGAGCAGGGGTCATTGGCAGGAGTAAGATATGCTTTATTAAAAGTAAAGATGTACTGTACACTGTATTCTTTGCAACAACAATCTAACCAATTAAATTTTTCACCAAATATGCTTGTACCAGAGCTAGACCAGATAAACCATATTGTGAACATTAAAACACCAACACCAACAGAAACAGCAGTGCCAGAGGACATGGGTCTGAATAGATCTCTATCCATTCTTGGAGAACAGATCAAAACATTAAAAACCACCAAAGCTGAGGTCGATGACATATCAGTTCATGACATTCACCAGTACACCGTCGTCTACATACTGCTGGGAGTCATCCTATGCGCGGCAGCAGTCTGGGCCTGGCGAAGGGTGAGATGCCAGCAAAGTGAATCGATAGGTTTAACTGCATATTTCGCCAGACGGTGGCCCAGTGCAATGCGTAGTGCGGGTAAAAAAAAAGGGCTACGTTGCCTAAAATGCGCAAAGAACGTGTGCTTACAGTTGAAGACTCATTAGTGTAAATAATTTATGTTTTTTAAGGACAACCGTAATTTATACTTTACCATTTAATAACACTTATACTTTAGTTTACCATTTTATAGCACTTTTACTTTGTTTACCATTTTATGTCACTTTTAGTTTTGATGATTAGGTATTTTATTATTATCTTATGTCATCTTGTGCTCAGGAATATGTTCGGTACAATATTTGCAACCGAACAGCTCAGCACTTTTGCCTGCATGCATTTCCATAAATGCATGTATCTCAACTACTACCAATTAGTAGGTACGTGTTCGACTACCAATCGTAACTCAAACCAAACCAGGTCAAACCATCTTAGTGCTCATTTGGCTTAGATTTACCATTTGATAATTATAATAACTTGTAGTGTTCAATATAGCTTTTAAACCATATACTTTCGTATCATTGAATCAGTGATCGTAAACTAACAACCAAACCATAACCAGTCTTGACATATATGTATACCAAATCAATCAAATATTAACCAACCCAGAACTTAGTGCCACACCAATCAGGCGCTAAATTCTACACTTTAAACATTATTTTGTAGCTTGTAACTGCCTTCAAATGTATGTGAAGTTTCATTAGTAATTTGTAAGTAACTAACAAATTATGATGATATTCAGTTCTCCACGTTCACGGTCACAATGCGCGCGGAGTTACTTGGCCACCGATAAACCTGTATTGGATAAATAAACTGAATTTTATATCACCATTATGCTATCTTCTATAATGTTTAGTATAATACACCTTACAAGTTCGGTACAGACGCGTACTGTTAAATACATAACAATATTATAATATCTGTAGGTACTATGAAAACATTTTTTTGTTTTGGGTAGGAAATCGTCAAATAACTTCTCCCGCTCTGGGCGGAGCGGAAGGGTGTGCCATACTCTTACTGACTAAAACCCACCCGTATTCCTTCCGTTGCCTGTGTTGCCAGGGGCCTCGGTAACCCTTTGGTCCCTTTCCGCGACCCCAGCAGGCATCGGCACTAGTGGACCCCTACGCTTGTGCTGACGACATCTCTTTGAGGCGCGCGTGGAATACAACGTGCCGTCGACCCGGGCCTTATCCTTACCGGGCGGTGAGCTACCCATTGCTCACCGTCCGCAAGCCCGCGCCTACGGTGGCCGGAAATCCGCCCGGGATTCCCGACGCCCAGGGCGTCTCCTGCGGCGGCTAGGGGCGAGAGGGCGCGAAGTTTGCCTTTCCCTCAACCGTCCCGCCTCCTCCTTCGCGAGCATTACTGCTTCGCAGAAGGAGGTGACGGCTGCCCATGCCCTCTCGCTCCGTATCATGGCCTGAACCAGGGCCGAACACGAGAGATCTCTGCCGCCGATCGCCTCCGCGAAGACAGGCGGTGCTCTCCAAGCCAGGCCGACCTCCACCGTGTCCTCCGGGCGATCCACACAGTGGTGACACCCGGGCGTTTCTTCCCGCCTTATCCGATACAGGAACCTCCCGAAGCTGCCGTGTCCGGTGAGGACCTGCGTCAGGCGGAAGGTGAGGACGCCGTGGCGCCTCTCTAGCCACTCCTTAAAGAGGGGACTTATCGCCGCAATCGTGGCGTGCCCAGCACTGGGTTGCGACAACCGTACTCTCCATGCCGCCATGAGATCCCGCCGGAGCTCCGTCCGCTGTGCTGCGATTTCTCGCGGCAGCGGAGTTACGCCCCGGTGTTTCGCCTCCTCGCGCCACTCCTATACGTGCGCGAGGACTTTTATCTTTCGGCTACTTATTAGATAGGACACTTGTCTATTATTATGTGCACAATTGCACATACTGATCAAGAATCGACGATAACACGTCCAGGTGGGACGCGGAAGAGGTACTTCATTGTTTGCATAGCGCACTAAACTTGACCATTAGTCGTATAATTCGTCTTGTAGAGTGCGTTTGCGCTTCCGCAATTCCGCTTTCTATTTTTGCAAATATATAACCAGTGCGTGCGAGTTAATCAATAAGTGTGTACCTAATTACTTTTATAATTAATGTGGACTGCTCCTCTTGAGGACCATAATTATTGTGTGTGTGGCTTGATGAATTCACGTACGTACGTACTTAGTATTTAAAAGCAAACATTTTACCATGATTTTACCTCAACTTGCGGACCTAGTTATTACCAGGTATTTATTACCACAAACTCCTTGGATTAAGTAACTCTGTCTATAAGAAATTCATAATTGGTGCCGATTCCCTTGTTCACAAACTAAACTAAATTTAAGTTCAGTGCATCTTTTTCTTTCTATTTCGTTAAGAAAAGGACAGAAGATAAATTTTAGTTTAGTCCTGTCAAATTAATCAGCGCTTGACGTAAATTGACGTAATTTTAGTAGGCAAGTTTTTAATCACGTCTAAACTTGTATGGAGTAGTGACAGGCACTGATTAATTTGACAGGATTAAATCTTCTGTCCTTTTCTTAATGAAATAGAAAGAAAAAGATGCACTGAACTTAAATTTAGTTTAGTTTGTGAATAAGGGAATCGGCACCAATATCTTGTTGTGACACTCGATTAGATATTACCATTTAAGGTGGATCAGTTAAAAGTAAAACTGACATACTTAATTATTTGACTGCAGTTTAATATACTTAGTTTTATTATTTTAGATCTGTGACTTTTAATTAATTTAAGTTAACTTTAGAATACAACTATCTGTAAATACCTAGAAGAAAAAATGTGACTAGTATTTGAAATTAGAACGAAACAGTAGGACTTACTGTAAGCATTTTACTACGTTGTGATATTATTTAATATAACCATTGATCTGTGATTTTTAAGCGATATCATCGTCATCTGCCTGCCTTTCCCCAACTATTTTGGGGTCAGCTTCCAGTCTTACCGGATACAGCTGAATACCAGTATTGTGTATAGTAAGACTGGTTGTCAGACTTTCGAGCTTCTGACGACTCAACTCTCCGTAACGACTGTCAAAGATCTACAAATGACAGCCAGGACCAACGGCTTTTAAGCGATATAAGGTATAGGAAGGCATAAGTAGGCATAGTGTGAACTAAAAATATTCATTCTATATCTGTTATTATGTGTGATCGTTATAATTTTTAAATTAATATTTAAAAAGAGAAAATTTTATTTTTTAAAGAAAAAGTGTAATTAAACTGAAATCATTCATTTAAAAAAAAATGCCATAAAAGCAAAGTTGCTATCTGTGATTGTTTTAAAATTTAACTAATATTTTAAAAGTTCATTTGAAATGGTTATTTTACCTGTAAATAAATATTAAGTTTTTAAGAAACGTAGTTTTTTTAACACTTGTGTACACATCTGTACTAAACTTGTAACACTATCCTACATATTTTAAAAGATAGCATAATGTACTACGCGGTCGCTTTTTTGTAACCACCTAAACTTGCTCGGGTTATCACGGTCTTGCACTTCCTAATGACTATTATTTTATTATCTCGTTAATTATTGTATGTACTAAGCTGAAATTTTACAGGTATAAAACTGAACTAAGCAACTAATTATTGATATAAAATTCAGTTTATATATCCACATACAGGTTTATCGGTGGCCAAATAACTCCGCGCGCATTGTGACCGTGAACGTGGAGAACTGAATATCATCATAATTTGTTAGTTACTTACAGGATACTAATGAAACTTCACATACATTTGAAGGCAGTTACAAGCTACAAAATAACGTTTAAAGTAAGTCTTTAGAGCTCTTATTTAGAGTGTTAGGACCTATTGAAGTGTTATATAAGATTAATAAGTTTAGTATAGGAAACGACCAATTGGAACCGCGCACCTAGCTTCTGACGTTTCATAAGTGCCCATGTAGGTTTATGTGAAATAAAAATATTTCGATTATGATTGAAAACAACTGAAATGCTATTAATAACCGCCATACTGGTAGGCAAAACGGAGGCAATAATAATACACCATTTACGACTAACAATTTTATTAAAATTTATTTAAATGCAATTTATAAAATTAAATCACTTTAATATAAAATTTTAATGATATATACTATGCGACGTTATTCACTACTAACGCCGTGAACTAGGCGGGGCGAGGGTTACACTCTATTTACAAGTCACAGCTTACAGACAAGCCAGACAATCACAAAATAAATTATTGCTCTTTATGAAGCTCGAAGTCGTACAATATCTAGATCAAGCTCACAGTGGTCATAGACAGTTTCAAAGGGCAAGTCATGATGTTTTGACAGTCATCGATAATAGATTGTAATCAGCCCTATAATATTAATATTCAGCAACTTGACAGTTCAAAGCTATACTAGTGTGCAATGATAATTATATAGGGCCAGTAACTGACCTGGCGCGGTGGCGGCTGCAGTGGGCAGGGCCAGCCGACAGTGCTGGCGAGTGAACGAGTGCGCGGCAAGAATTAATGATAAAATAATTGAATTCAATCAAATCTAGGCAAATGTATTTTAATCAGTGGAATATGGAAATTCATTTTTATTAGTCTATTTACTATTTTAAACAAGACAAAGAAACGACTTAATAATTTTGGCTCATACACCTTAGCTTTAAATGGAGCATAACGCGCAGGCGACACTGGGAATGAAGCTAAGTTCGTTTAGGCTTTATTCCGCAACTTTCCTTACTTCGGTTCACACCGCGTACTAAAGGAAACGAAAACGGAAATATGAAAAGACGCGGAGGAAAGCTAAGCAAACTTAGCTTCGTTTCGCTTCGTTCCCAGTGTGGGGCGCTTTACTCTTTATTTACGTTAATAAATTAATAAAATGTGTTTTAATCTATAAGTTTTTAAATTCTAACAAAAGTAGGCCTTCAAGTCCTCTCAATGTTGCCCACTCTTTTTCACATCAGCACGGTTTTATTTTCTTTCAAGTTGTGTTGCAACAAATGTCAAGCTACTGAATAACATTAAGTAAAAGTATCGTTTACAGAATCTATTCATACGTAATATACATACATAAGCGTAATTGAACACATTCTGGAAAGAAGACTACTGGATCAAGTACAGTCAACTGCACATACATGGAAAACGCTTAGAAAGCACCTATAATTATGTAGTTGAAAGGGCGGTTTTCGTAGTTCCATTAACGTGTGGTCGAACGTACCTGCTGACATGACAATGGCGTGCACGAAATCGACTTTGATCAATTTTCTTTATTGTTTGTGAGAAAGGGAAAAAGAAATCAGACAAAATTCTATGTTTCGCATGTGGCTGGAAAAGGATTATTTCAAATAAATTAACTATTCATGGAATATCACTAAAATTCGCAACAAGTTTTCCAAAAAATGACGCGAGTCCAACGTTTGTAAAAGATTTAAAGACTTTTGATTTTGAAAATTAAAAAATGTCATCAACATCATTATATGGTCTACTTGCACGTGGCTGTTCAACTTCTTAACTAGTTACAGTGCTGTGACTGTGACTGATGGGGCAGCGCCACAAACACTGGACTTTTATAGTTAGTTTGTTTCAATTGTTTCAAGCTTTCTCACAATTAGATAAGAAATGACAAAAGAGGGAATGTTTCGTGCACGGAGCCGTACCTGCTTAGCATCGGGTCACAGCGCCCGCCCGCTCGTGACGTCACGCCGCGTGCGCCCGAGCCCGTGTGGGACACACGAAACTCTTAGGCCTCTGTTATGTTTAAATAACTTGGAGCACGGTCCACTATACACTTCAGCATCCAGTTTTCGAATACCATTTCACAATAGAAACAGTAACAAGAAAATGTACAATTATTATATCAGAAGGAAATACATCGATCTTACAAATGACAGTCATTCGATACACTGTCCGCCGTACAGTTACATGCAAATCATTACAATATATTTATTCGCGTTCACTTTCTTCAATCATATTGAAGCAGCCATCACTTCCAGGGTCAAGGTCGGCGACCCATCGATGTATCACCATTACTTATCAAGCTTACATACAAGCTTACTATTATTTATGAACATTTAAAATTCTCGAATTACAAAAAAATACACTTCATTAAATTCTATTAAGGTTATTTCTGGTTATTCCTCGTATAGTCGACCTCGTAATTAATTGTATCGCTTTTTATGACAACAGTTCCCATAAAATTGAAACTTAGATGAACATAGATAAATAGGCGTTGTCGTTTTATGACGTGCAAGTAGCTTCCACTTTAGGTCGACTATACAACACTAGTCGTTATGAGTAGCGGTAGCTTCAGCTCCAAGATGCGCAGACACGGACAACTAACAGCAATCTTGGCATGCAGTCAACTAGGTAATGCTGGGACGTCATATCAATCATAATAGCCGAGATTTGCGCAATTTTAGTTGCCCGTAAGTGTACGTCGTTAGTTTCAAACGTCGCTATTGACGTTTTCGTCTTTTTGATTAATTTATACAAGACATAAAGAACGTGTACTTGACTCCAGCAGGAAAGTGGCTCCTAGAGTGATATGAGTGGAAAGTATAATTAGTGCGTAATCTGCTGTGAATGTGCCCCACTAAAAAAAATGGTGAGCTTTGTCATTTTGAAAACAAAACGGAAAAAACTATTCCTGCTGGAGTAACGTCGTTCCAACAGGAACATTCTAAACGAATGAAAACTGATGACAAACTTAAAGAATGTCGAAGGTGAAATTATCACATGAGTCGATTCAGTCAGAGCGGATTAAAAACATACAGAGAAGTGCGCTCGGGCGGGTCAGTCGTCGCCGGCGGCCGGGTGCAGCGCCAGCACGGAGCTGGCGCCGAAGGGCGCGCGGTAGGCCACGCGCAGCTCCGCGAACACGGCGGGCGGCACGCACACGTCGGCCAGGTACAGCACGCCCAGCGCGGCCGGCAGCGGCGCCGGCAGCGCGCCCAGCACGGCGGCGCGGCAGGCGGCGCCCGGCCAGCCGGCGCCGGGCGGCTCCACGCACAGCGCCGCGCCGCGCGCGCGCGCCGCCCACTGCAGCGCCGCCCTGCGGTGGGCTGGGTTACTTCACTTAATAACGTTTACGTCTAGCATGCTATGGGCCTTCGACGCCTTAAAATAAACTACTTTTATTTATTATATTTAAATGAAACCGTTTATTTATACGCATCTTGTTGTGTCAATTTTACATTAGACATAACAATTTAATTTTCATTTTCATTTTTTCAATAAATTACATTTATTTCTGTAAGTACATCTTTTAACCCTACAGTGGTCGCGTACCCAAAAGTGACTTGTTTGGTCGCGTGGTCTACATGGGTATACAATAATTATGACAAAAGAAAGTAGACAATACATTCAAAATACTTGTTTATTTGTTTTTAAATCTTAATATCTAAGTGTTTTCTATTAAAAATATTCAACAAAACATAATTACATAACTTCTATGCTCAAAAAATCAACTAAAACATAAAATGCCTCTTTTTTTAACAAAATATCACAAAGTTTACATTAGATGAGATAAAAGAAAAACTATATATTATTATTGTAATCTAACTGCTATTTTGTGAACAAGACAAGCACACTATCTTGGAATGGTCAGGACATATAAACTTTCTGCATGTGTTGCACATCTTTCGAGTGCTTCTATTGCGAGCTCTACCGCAGTCATGGCAACGACCAACGTAATTCCTCCGTATCGGTCCTGGTGTCGGTGGCTGGTTTTCTTGTTGCGGAACACCCAGAAAATCCTTTATTTTGAAAGACAGACTTCTTGGCAACGTTTTTTTGTCCAGTCTTTGCTGAGCCAGGGGTTTCATCCAAGCTAGAGCCAATTCAATGAGGAAATCACGGCGTCGAACAAATTCAAAGTTTTTATTTGCCGAATGTATGCATAGTGCATTGAGGGCACTGAAGTTGATCAGGTCATAGAAGACTGTAACAGGCCATCTTCTTGAATTCCTGGAGACGTCATAAAGTGAGCACATTTTATCTACTAGATCCACACCATTTTTAGTGCGATTGTAGTATGATATTATTTCTGGTTTTTGTTTGTCACCTGTATCGGCATCGATTGCTGCGTCGTTGTGCATTGTTGACATCAAAATTACTACTTTGTTAGGTTTTGCCTTGTAAGACACCAATGTACATGGTGGGTGGAAACCAAATTTTGATGAATATATTGGATTTCCTCTCGCCTCTCGAAATAGACGTGCTACTTCTCTTTTGTCCTTCCGTACAGTACCAACCATGGTGGTTCCATTTTCAAACATATGTTTAGCAACTTGCAGAGAAGAAAACCAATTGTCCATGGTTATGTTGATGTGTCTGCCAAGAACTGGACGTACCACTCTCATAACTACGTCGCATCGTTCATTACTCAAGCGGAACGGTCCTTCAGGTTGTTGGCCTGCGTATATTTCCAAGTTGAACGTGTACGGGTAGTGAACGTCGACTAGAGCAAAAACCTTCACACCATATTTTGCCGGTTTGCTTGGAATGTACTGTCTAAATGGACACCGTCCTCTGAAGGCTAAGAGTTGTTCATCCAAAGTCATTTCAGCGCTCGGGACGAAAAAGTTTTGGAAGTTTGTGAGAAACAAATCGAAAATTTCTCGGATCGGAGCAAGTTTATCAATTATTGCACTTTCCTCACGATCTCTTATATCATCGAATCGTAAAGCTCTGAGAAGGAACCTTTGCTCAGACATAGTCAAATATATCGCGTCAACACCAGTGTGTTTTACATGCTCGAATATTTGACTTGTGCTCGAACGGCTAATTTTCAATACGCCAGCCATAAGTAAAATCCCAATAAAACCTCTTATCTCGATGCCATGTATTGGTTTAGCATCCCTTTCTCTCACATATTTAGCCTTCATGTGATCAATTTTTATATTAGTGTATTTTATAATGAGATCAATTATATTATTATCTAAAAAAAGTGACATACAATCTGCAGGGCTAGTTTTCTGACGTGCGATTCCTTAAGGACCAGGAGGCACAAAAACGATATTATGGCTCCTGGTTCTTCCCCTATTCAGAGGAGCTGTCTTTGTCCAGACAGTGTTATCTACACCAAGGTAAATATCACCACGCCTTCTGCTCTGAATTGGTTCACTTTCAGATGCCGAACTGTCAGATTCAACCTGACCTGATATGTCTTGTTCTGATTCAACCTCACCTGATATGTCTTGTTCTGATGCTGAGTCAGAAAACTGCTCCTCAAGATGATCCTCTTCATCATCTGAACTTGAGAAATCGTCATGAAGATCGTCACGGCTATCATCTTCACCCAGCCATGCCTCAATCTGAGCAACTTGTCTATCCATAACTTTCTTCTAAATAATAATTATTGTACAAATTACCTGCAAAAATAAACAAAAACATACATAATGCAATAAATAATAAATAAGCTGACTAACTTTACAATAAAATCTAAATGTAATTACTTGCATAAAATAAAAGCAACAACTACAGCAAAAATACTTACGTAATAGGTCGCGCGGCATACACTCGTAGACCGCGGACTTTGCGCTGCTCCTGTTTCACAACCACGCGCAACCAACGCTTGCGCCGCACTGAGCGCGTGCGTCAACTATTCAACTTAAAGTACCCGAAGGATAAAATAAGTGGCGCTATCCGATTTTTGAAAATTTGTAATTTTGTATGAGTGGATTACATATGTAGACCACGCGACTACTCTAGGGTTAAAGACACTTTTATGACTATTCAATGTTTCTATGATTCCAGAAGATACGGCAGACATAAGATTTTGAAAAAAGAATGAACGCCCTTTTCTTCATTTTGGATTTCTATTCTTTCCGTTCTTCTCTCATCATTTGAGTTTTCGTTACATTGCCTGAAGCTAAACCATACACCAGTAACCACACAAACCTTGTTGGAACGAAGTTCCTCATCACGTAAGGAAAAAGCGTTATGCCTAGTTCATGCAACTTTCTCTCTCTCTATCTCATTCTTTTAAAGTTAATTTAAAAAGTACATATGGTATAAAGATTAATCACGCCAGAGCAGATATTTAAGTGAACATTTGGTTACACGTAACAGATTCACAACTTGAGCGCGCGAGCTAGAACTGAAAGTACAAAACGTATTAGTGTCCGGATTGTTATCCTACACATTGACATTGATGAATTTTATTTATGCAATGACATGAATAATTCTATGAAGTATTATATTATTTTAATTATTGTAAATGTGAAGACTATGTTTATTTTGTTTTATTCTCAGTTAGTTTTTAACTTGGTCTGGCAGTTTGAGTATTTTTGCGGCCTAACCAAATGTCCTTTCTGTAGTATTGTTCGTTGAATCGTTGAGCTCCTTAAGTTCTGAGTTGAGCTGCTACAACTACAGACCAATGTGTGCATTGACTGGACGGGTCCACTCAATCTGTGTGGTTCTTTCATCAGAATACCATTTCAGACACCAATCTACATGGTCTTCACATGATCTGACCAGGATTATGTCTGGACTTTGAAAGAGACTGTGACCTCTGAGTTTCTTTCGGCCTTTCTTGTGAGAGTAGTCGGATAGGAAACGCCGACCTCATCTAGTTTTAAAAATATAATTGATGTGTAATAGTGATTGTACAAACCTACTTCAGAAATATTATCATTTATCATTTATTATGCCTAAACGGTTATTATAACCAGTTTTCACGAATACGCTTGAAAGATGGGGTTATATGTAATCCTAAAAACCCGTGGCGCTAAGCTCTAAACCGTGGTCGTGGTACTGACTTAATCAGGAAAAGGGTAACTAACACTGACGAGCATTAGAAATCAACAGATTTAAATTAAATAATGAATATTGAAAAAAGAAAATAGAAATGATCATCAATCATAAATCCGAAGCGATGTAGCGTAGATGTCACCGGAACTTCACGGGTTACTGAAATTCCGGTTGTTAGTTCCGGGAATTACGTCTTCTGATCTCACAGCTTTAACCGACGTTAATTATTGATCTCAATCCAGATGTTATTTGGCTGGAAAAATAAAAAAATACAAAAAAATCCTGGCTTCATGAACTTCATTCAGTTCCTGAAGAGAAAAACACCTGACTCGATAGAGCAGTCTCCTGAGTGCACTTCTAATTATATACCACACAGTAACAACATTCATATGGTAATAAAAAACAGACAGCACTAATATACTATAAAAAATTCAGTGTTAGTGACCCAATTAAAAATGTGATCTAAGTCGGAGCGCACAAGAGGAATCAGCCCCAAAACAAAAATTTTGACAAGCAAAAAGAATTTTGAAAAATCGAACATTCCAAAAGATAAACCATAATGGTAGAACCGAACTTGCAAATAAGGTTGATAATGTGATGGTGACAAAGAGTAAAAATACCATAAAAATATTGTATAATTCAACAAGTACCCCCTTTCCAACAAAAAAGAAAGAATAGAAAAAAAGAAAGGGTAATAACCCTAAAGACTAAAGGTAAGAATCGAACCAATGTATCAAAGAAATAAAACAGTGAACATGTGATAAAAAGTTATACCAAGCCCAACAAATGAGTTGTATGTTGATAGCATATAATATTAACGAGATTATAGCTAATATAATTGTAGTATTAGTGACGAGTCTGTGTTGTCTATTTATACTAACAACATAGTGATTAATAAAAGGAGGATCCACCTGGATCCTCCTTCGTACAACATGATGATTCAGAATTGATCACTTTAAGTTATATTGCCAGAAGGTACCTTTTTTATTGTTCTCCAATAATAATAGGTTATTTGAAGGGATAGCTTCTGTTGTCTTACCAACAAGTTTAAAGTGTTATCCGGAGTGACCTCCACAACTACAACTGAAGAATCTAGAATCCCCATATGAGTTCCAGCAGGAAGAGAATACCCTATCCGACTGGTAGTGGTCTCGGTGGTGGAGCTGCCGAAGATCATAAAAACTCATAAAAAAATCTTTGCATTGTATAAATTCATTCTCTTAGTATTGTATAATTGCATGGCACTTGGTACCTACTACAAAGGGTCATGGTAAAAGTATGGCCATTCAGAAAAAAATAACCAAAGATATGATTTTTTTTAAATAATAGTGTTTTTTGTTACCTTATTTTACATTTTTGTACTCCACCACCACAAATTAAAGAATTCTATCGGTTTATTATCGTAATAGTAATTTACGTTAACTGAGCTGATAGATAAGCAATAAATAGTATGATTTTTAAACAACTTGAATGTTTGTTCTGGAGGAAAAAATGTGAAAAATATTCATTTCGTATATAAAAAATGTGGTATTTGCGACGACTTGCCTTGTAACTGGATTTTTTACTTTGTGAATCAAAATGGCACATGTTGAGTATGCGCCACAAGAATATGCAAACATGCATTTTATTTATGGGGAATGCAGAGGCAGCTCTTTATAGGGAAAGATACCCTCTAATGCGCGTCACCCAGATTACCGCGAATTTATAAGAGTATGGTTGTTACTCAGAAGAAAGAATCCCTGGTAGTGGTGTTAGTGGTGCTAGCGGTGGAAGAAACGCTCGTGCAGATGTAGAAGGCGCTTGAGAAAATTGCGCAAGATCCTTAAATTTCTCGACGCACGGGAATAGGGAAATCGACTGTGCATGATATTTTAAAAAATAACAAATTTCACTCGGTCCACGTTACGCGCGTGCAGACTCTTCAACCAAGAGATTATAATGCAAGATTGCGTTTCTGCTCGAGAAGATGAAAGAAGACCCGCAGTTTTAATAAAATTCTATGGAGTGATGAATCAACACTTAAAAGAGATGGCTACATGAATTTACATGATCTCCATAAGCTGGCAACCAAAGAACCCTCGTGCTATGCGTGAAGACAAGCCACAATACCAATTTAAAAGAAATCATTGGACTGGAAGTATGAACGGAAAAATAATAGGCCGGTTTGAATTACCGAGGAACCTAACTGGCCAAAGTTATTTAGAATTCAAGAGGTTTTGCAAGAGGTGACCGAGGAGAGAGAATCTTGTTGCAAAATGACGGCCGTCCTGCCCATTATCATCTCATCCTCATCATTATGCTGTATCTGGTCGTGCATATTTAAATAGCACATACCCAAATAGATGGATTGGCCGCCCTGGGCCAATCTTGTGGCCCCCACGTTCACCAGCTCTAAATCCACTTGATTTTTTTACTGGGGCTGTCTTAAGGAAGAAGTTTACGAAAAGCCGATCCGTTCCTTGGAAGATTTATGTAGCCGAGTCTGTACAGCCGCGTCGAAAATAAGTGAACGACGCTACACGCGACTGCTCAGGAGAGCATTTATTCGTATATGTAGAGCCTGTATCAGAGTGGGTGGCAGACAATTTGAACATTTATTGTGATTTATAACGAATATAGCGTCATTAATGTCACATATTGTTTTTTATTAAACCCCAATGGTCAGCTATATTTAATGTAAGTAAATAAATATTCCAATATTGCAAATTACTATAACAATACAAAACCGATAGAATTTGTGGTCGTGGTAACAGAAAACTTCGATTATTATTTAAAAACTATACTACTACTACAACTACTACTACTACTACTACTACTGTTTTATTTATCTTTGGTACTACTTGTTTTTTTTTTCGAATGTTCATTAGTTTTACCATGACCCATTTTAAGGTTATCAATTTATTACCGGAAACCCTGTATATTAACAATAGAGTCGGGCCCAGTACACTACCCTGCGGAACGCCGTAGGTCACGTAAGACTCCTTACTAATATACTCTCCTACCTTAGCCTTTTATCCCGCTACCCGTCACCCTGCGAATCACTTCTTTATTTATTTATTTATATATACTTTATTGTACACCACAAAAAATACATGACAAAAAATAAATCAAACACTACAAAATATACAATGGGCGGCCTTATCGCTTTCTGCGATCTCTTCCAGGCAACCATAGGATGGACAGTGATTTGCCTGGACATAAAGTGGGGCTGTCGTTGGTGTAAAAAATAAATAAATACAATATACTAAAATTGATACACAGATATATATATATATATATAACCTAAATAATATATACATAAATACATACATATCAAATGTATAAGCAACGAAAATAAATGAAGACTATAGATAATTACAGTTACGAGAACAAGCTCACAGCGACAAGTAATGTTCCTTTACGAGTCTTTTAAATGCGAGTAACGATTGCGCGCGTTTTATCTTTAGTAACTTAGTCTCCCGCGCAGCTTACTTTCGAACGGATGTTATTGTTGACCTACGTAGTGAGTGACTTGTTTTTTGTTTACGTACTTAAACGTTAACCATGTCTTATTCTAACGTAAAATATTTTAATATGTTGATGTGTCTTCGGAAATGTGACTACAATTTTGCAGAAGCACGCAGACTCTACCAAGAACGTTTTGCGAGTCTACCATTACCGTCGGCGATGGCATTCCAACGTTTGCACATACGTACGTACAATACCGGCAATGTGCACGGGCGAGACCAACATCGAGCTGACGCAGGCAGATCGGAGACTCGAGACAGAAGTCTTGGACTTGTTTGAGCACGATTCAATGCGAAGTACACGCTCAGTGGGACACGAACTTGGAGTAAACCATATGCGCGCTAAGAGAGTAGGTACTCAAAGAAGATGGCCAGCACCCATTTCACTATCGTCGCGTCTAATCACTACTTCCCTCCTACTATGAGCCAAGAAGTGTAGAGGTACAAGGCGGTCATATCGAACAGCAAGTCCGTGGCCGTCAAGTAGATATAATAAATTAATGCATTAAAATGTAAATAGGTACATCAAGTTTTATGTGACGCGGAAAATTTTTACTTTTTTAACGTAGTGAAGTATTAAATGTAATTGTAACATTATCAATTGTGCATAAAAATATTGTGTAAACCAACATTTTCCAAGATTAATTCGTTAAAGTGATACCGACCCGGGGCACGTGCGCCGCGGCAATTTTTGGCGACATCTTTTGTCGCATCAAAGAAAGCCGCCGAACTCGTAGGCTATTTAGCGAAATAAAGATGTACTTGTAAAATCATATGCTCTAAACATTTCATGGAATGTGTCGATTTTAATAGTAATTTGATTTTGACCTCTCGACTAGCCAATGCTTAATTTTTTTTTATTGTAATTTCATCAATGTTGTGCTTGTAGGTAAATGTATACGTTCCTAAAAGGAACAACAGGGCTTTTGTTACATATTGTATTGTTAATTGTGATATATATCTGTTTCGGACTCTTGTTTGCCTTTATTGGTTGTTCCTTATCATATTTTCTTCTAAGCTTTTAAACCAAACTATTGCAATAGTTGCGATATCTTCTGTAAGTAATTTGTAATATATTGTTTTGTGGATCAGATCGTAGCTTTTTTGCATATTATTTCTGTTTTGGATACAGCGCAATTTTTTTGAAGTTATCCATGTTTTAAAAATGCGATTATTTCTCGGAACTAAAGTAGTAATAGCGTTTAGCACAGGCAATTTTGGAGTTTGTCTATTAATTGTACAGATAACGGCGGCGGATCACTGATTAAATTAAGTTCAGAAATATTAATTAGTTTTAAGGCTGCTATTGTTTTCCACATTTTTTAGTTTTAGAACATTTGTAAGAATTGATTAAATTTGATAATTTAAGGAAAATCATGAAGTGATCCGTGATAGTGATAATCAATACAGCAACAGAAGCAGCGCTTTTAATTTCGTCTAGTTTCAAAATAAAGTGGTCCAAACAGTTTTCGCCTCTGGTAGGTAAGGAATGTCCCCGGTAACAAACCATGCATTGCAAACATATTAGGTCTTTACCTATGAAATTGGAGATTTGTAAGAAAATTTTAAAATATAATAAAGATATTTTTTTTTATTTTAGCTAATCAAAGTACTGGCCCAAATGATCTATACAATTTTGCCATTTTGATGGCAGTTTGTTTATCCCTTTACTGTAGAAGTCTGCCGGACGGGAGGTGATGAAGTCAGCGAAAGCGTTTTGTACTACCTCTAGGGTGTTGAATTTTCTCCCACTTAAAAAATTGTCTACATTTTGAAAAAAGTAGAAATCTGTTGGAGCAATATCCGGTGGCAAAATTCTGTTGGAGCAGTACGGTGGGTGATGGAGAGCTTCCAGCTGTAACTCTTGTAGCTTTGCGATAGTCTGTCGTGAAGTGTGAGCTCGCGCGTTGTCGTGGAAAAGCAATGGGGAAGAGCGATTGACCAGTCTTGGTTGTTGAATTGCGTCCATCATTGTTTGCAATTCTTGGCAATAGACATCTGCCGTCACTGTTTTGCCATTCTGTAAGAAGCTGTGATGTACAAGTCCGGCACTGATCCACCAGACAGTCACCATCATCTTCCTATGAGTAATCTTTTTTTAGTGCACTGATTAGGTGCTGTATCTGGGTCCACCCACTGAGACGAACGCTTACGGTTATCGTACAGGTTCCACTTTTCATCGCAGGTAACAATTCGATTTAGAATTCCCTCGTTTCTATGCCGATTCAGTAGTGCAATGCATGCTTCGACGCGTAAGTCTCGCTGTTAGTCGCTTAGTTCGTGTGGCACCCACTTATCTAGCTTTTTTTAACTTTCCGATTTGACGCAAGTGCTTCAATGATGTTTTGACACTAACTCCAAGGCCCGCAGCTAGCTCAGCCGTACCGTCAATTCGTCGTTGTCGACAATGGTCACTGGCCGACCGCGAGGCTCGTTCTTCAGCTAAAAATTTCCAGATTTAAAACAATTGAACCAATAATGGACTGTGTTTATGCAAGCAGTGTTAGGCCCGTACACGTCGGTAATGTTTCGTGTTGTTTGCGCAGCGGTATTTCCACGTAGGAACTCATATTCGAAAATTGTACGAATTTTCAGTTTATCCAGGGCGCCTAAAACTACCACAATTTCACAAACACAAAAAACTATCTAAAAACAGACTGAATATTAAATTAAATTAACACGGCTTTCGAAAATAAAATATTTGAAATTCGATTTGCGCGGCAATCCACAGATAATTAAATCTGAAAATGCTGGTTATAGAATCTCCAATTACATAGGTAAAGACCTATTGTATAGGTAGTTTAATCTGTTTGTGCGCTCATTCGTTTGTTCAGTAGGTTTATATATTATGTTAATGTTTACATCGCCTGATATAACAATATTTTTATATGATTTTAGTGATTATGTGATTATTTAGCGAGTCCATAAAACTGTCAGCATTATTATTTACAAGCATGATGCGTGAGTTAATATAATTTCCTTAGGCTGCGTTTCCACCGACGCGGAGCTGCGCGGAGCGGACAGGAGCGGACCGTGAATTGGCCAATCACAATGCTCGAAAACTGACAGCATTATTATTTGTAAGCATGATGCTTGAGTTAATATAATTTCCTTAGGGTGATCTTGTGATCACACTTGATATAATTATGCTGCCATGCCATCGCACTGGTTTTTACTCAAATTGAAAGTTATATGAAATGAACGTTATACTAAATGTTATTAGAGCAAAAGAAGGTTATATGAAATATAACATTATATCACGTGAAATTAGGTTATTTGTTTTTAGCATATGAAAATTATATCATGTGAACTTTATTTCAAGTGATATTAAACTATCTGTTATTATGCCATACACACCCAAACATTGTATGGGTGTGTAATATATGGCATAATGACAGATAGTATTAACTGAATATAAGATTTTGAATATTATACTAATTGAATATTAATTCAAATGTGCATTATAGAAAATGTTCATTAAAATTTTTTTTTTTTTTTTTTTTTTAAAATATCATTTATTTACATAACCAAATTACAAGATGATTATTAACATTAACTAAATTAAATTAAAACTAAGTTAAGCTTAAAAAAGGCCCTCGGGGCATTGTACCGAGGATGCTGGCGGCATTTCCTCGCTGAATTGCAATGCTGATGCGTTGCGCGAGAAAGCCGCCAGCTTTTCGGTCACCAGTTACATCAACTAGACGTTTCGCGATTTCCGCAAATAACTTATGCGCACTGGGACCCCACGGACCGAGGGTCTCGACGCCAAAGGGCACAAAGTTGTACTCTCTGCCAAGGCCTCCATATTTAATAACTTTCAGATTTTCGGCATTTTCTGCCGCTGCACCCGCTTTAGAAGTAGTCCGTTGGAGGTGGGACGGTGCCAGTGTGTCTACACAGGTAGCGTCCCACACAAGCATCCGTCCCAAACTCCACGGGACCAAAGACACACCATCAGGTCTTTTGCCATCATCTCTGACAATGCCAGTCGGCTCAAGAAGAGCAGGCACATTGATGCTGGCAAGAGACCGGCGGATTATGTCATTAAGTGTTGCATGTCTTGAAAAGCGGCCTGCACTTTTTTGACAACAAAGTCCGTGGTGACCCAGTCGGTCCACGTCCGTGCCACAAGGGCATGTGTGTGGAGTGCATACCGTGACCCCAAGCCGCAGACCAGTCGCCAGACGAAGCGAGGTCGGATCCAGGAAGGTACCGGTATATGGAGAAGGATGGGCATGTAGCCAATGACCGGCCTCTCTGGTTCCGACCGCCAAAAGTCTTGCGCGATCCGGACCTGAACTGCGGCTCAGAATCGATTTGTATGTTAAATCGCAATAAATATCGTCCCAGCTCCTCTGAGATTTTAGGTTGTCTGGAAATTCTTTACCCGGGCAAGCAATTTGAAAAGCATTCTTGGCATCCTCCAAGCCCGCAGTCTCATAGTTTGTGGGCAAAGCCCTTAGGACATTACCTATGAGACGTGACGTGCTATGGGTGGACGACAAAAAGGCTGGGGAAGCAACACTCGAAATTTTGCGGATTCCTAAACCGCCAAACCGAATAGGGAGGGATGCTTGTAACCAAGATGGTTCATTGAGCTGAATATTTAAAATCGTTTCTAAACTAGTTTTGACTAAATCGTCTATTGGTGAAAGCAAATTTGGATGTTTCCAAAAAGGGCTACAGCGAAGCACATAAGTAAATTTAGGGACAAAAAGGCAAAACTTTAGAATTATAAGAGCATAATGAGGACTGATTTCGAGTAAACAATTTGCGTGACTTTGGAATTTAGAAGAAATTAAAATTAAAATTATATAAAATTAAATTATATCATTTCATCGTTATATTAAAAAAACTTTATTCATTGGTCAAAGACAGCTAATGAGACACAATTGATTTTCTATTGTTTGACTCCGAATCGGTGTCGCGCGGGGCTTAACAGGTTAAATGAAATTAGGTCATTTGATCATTAGAACTTTTGTTATTATTTCAAACGTTATACACCCAAATAATATACCCCTAGAGATAAGTCTCGAGAAACTGAAGGCCAAACGAAGATTGCGAAGGCAGTTTCATTTGAATAGATCGGAAGAGGACAGAAGAGATTTTATTAAAGCTGCAAGAGAGCTGAGTGAACTCATTCATGATGACCAATCTACCATGTTTCAGGAAAAACTTTCAACATTGTCAGCTCGAAAACAGGATAACTATTCACTGTGGAAGATAACCAAAAATATAAAGGACCACAAAACTTTGTAGGCTAGGGCAACCTATTGGACCTTGGGCCAGAAAAACAAGCGACAAGTTGTCTTTTTTCACAACGATTCTCTGCGGTTTTCACTCCGAATTAAGTCGTCGATGACTGATTTTGAAGAGGAGGTCGATAAATAGCAATCAACCTTTACTGAAACTGGTCACGCCGAGAGAACAGACACGCAGTAAGGAATCTGGAGAACAATAAAAGGCCTGGTTACGATCTCATCACAGGTGAAATACCTGCATCCACCCAGCATCCACCCAGAAAAAAATATTGTCTTTCTAACAATGCTGTCTTTCGACTACAATACTACCCAAACATGTGGATATCACAAATATGTATGATAGCCAAGCCGGGAAAATCACCAACCGAACCAAATTCATACAGACCCATAAGGCTCCTTCTAATCATATCTAAGGTTTTTGAGAAAATATTTCTATGTAGATTAAAACTAGTCCTTGACAAGAATTTATTACTACCAGACCATCAATTTGGATTCCGTGAAAAGCACGCAACTGTAGAACAAGTACAGTCGCCAGCACATCAAGTTACCACAGACTGTCAAGTTTCTCCAAATTATTTAAAACCTTAAAATGTTGATGGTTAAGTTCAAATTCGAATGAGAAATTTGACAGTTTGGAGTAACTTGATGTACTGGCGACTGTACATAAAGTGGTTCACAAAATCAGGAAGTTGTTGGAAAATAAAGAATACTGTTCTGCGGTGGTCCTGGATATCCAACAGTCATTCGACAGGGTCTACCACAAGGGACTTTTGTATAAAATCAAATCTCTTTTACCTTTTTACGTGATATTAAAATCTTACTTAAATTATATCAGTATGAGGAAGAACGTATGTATGTAAGTATGTATGTATGAAGTCTAACCTTTACGGCCTCAGTCCCACAAGGCTCTGTGCTAGGGCCCGTACTCTACTCCATCTTTACTGCAGACTTGCCTATTACTGATGACGTGGTAACGGCGACATATGCAGACGGCACTGCATGCCTTGCGAGTGGCAAGGATTCAAGGCAGGCATCACAAAAAACGCAAGTCCAGTTGTATAAAATAGATCTTTGGCTGAAAAAACCGGCCAAGTGCGTGTGGAGGAAACGCTCTAGTTTTAAAAAATAAGTTTGACGTGTAAAAGTGTTTGTAAAAACCTGCTTACAGAAATAAAATCATTTATCATTATTTACCACGCCTAATGAAGGGTTCCGTAGTTACGATGAATTTATCCCAAAACAAACTTAACATTGTAGTTGAAAAGCATGTTCTCCCATACAATCCAACTGCAAATGGAAGTCTGTACGTACAATATTAAGAAATTTACCATGTTATTTTAACACCATAGGCTTCTTATAGATTTTCCTGTAATCTATAAGTAAAGAACTAATTTCTGTATACATCTAGACAAAAGGCTTATCTGGGCCAAACACATTAAGCTTCGACAAATGATTATATTATTTTTGCCTGAGCAACCGGCAGCAAGTTCGTCATGCTCCCTTAGATGTGTGTAAATAAAATTAAATGAAATGAATGAAATGTCACTGCTTGCGGTAGCGTCGGGGGTCGGGTTGCCTCCTTCCCTCAAATATGGCAAGCGGGGTAATGGATGATCTTTACGGTATGCTCGTAAACGGATGCTGCTTGTGGTGACTGGTTGTATTGCTGACCATGGTTTAGTTATAGTTAATAGTAATTAACTGTTTAGTGTTCCAAGCCGAGTCATCATCATCATCTGCCTAGCCTTTTCCCAACTATGTTGGGGTCGGCTTCCAGTCTAACCGGATGCAGCTGAATACCAGTATTTTACATGGAGCGACTGCCTATCTGACCTCCACAACCCATTTACTGGGCAACACGATACTCCTTGGTAAGACTGGTTGTCAGACTTTCGAGCTTCTGACGACCCGTAACGACTGTCAAAGATCTAGAAATGACAGCCGGGACCAACGGCTTATCGTGCTTTCCGAGGCACGAAGGGGTCTTGGTATGTAAATATGGTCACCCATCCACGGACCAACCGCGGCAAGCGTAGCTTAACCTGATCGATCGACCCGTGCGGCTGTTATTACTTAGCCACAAGCCCCTTGTTGTTCCAAGCCGAGTGCATGGGTATTCCTCTGGCCGCTTCAGCCATCATGGCCAGGGAAGTAAGGACCACTCGATCCGCAAACTCTCAGACAGCATAACTGCCCTGCAAGCGCTCAGCAGTCACACAGTTGATTCTGGGCTAATATACGAGTGCCACCAGCGCCTCTACCAGGTGGGTAGCCTCGACAAGATAACCATTCAATGGATTAAAGAACACAGCAGTTCGCTAGGCAACAATGCAGCTGTTGAACTTGCTAGAAGGGGGTCGAGCATGGCACCAGTGGGACCTGTCGACGGAATAAATGAAATGCGCAGAGAATGTTTGGGGGTACTGACTGGTAGCGGTCTTGCGGGTCGTCCAGCACCGGGTCGTACAGCGCCAGCAGCACCAGGTCCGGGCTCGGCAGCGCCGCCAGCGTGTGCGCCAGCTGCACGCCACCCGGCGCCGCCGCCGCCAGTTCGCGCGCCAGCGCCGGCGCCGGCTCCGGCGGCAGCGGCGCCGCCAGCAGCGCGAGTGCGCGCGCGCCGTGCGACGCCAGCAGGCGCGCCGCCTGCAGCCCTACCGCGCCCGCGGCGTGCGGGCCCACCAGCGCCACCACGGTGGGCCGCTGGTGCGCGTTGCGCGGGTCCAGGCGCCGCCCACCGCCCACCAGGCGCAGCGCCACGTCGGCGGCCGCGCGCGCCAGCAGCGTGTGCGCCTGGCCGCGCAGGCCGCGCCGCGCCAGCGCCGCCCACACGAGCGCGCGCAGCTCGGCGCGCACGCCGGGCACACTCAGGCCCTCGTCCGTAACGTAGTCGGCGTGCGCGCGCAGCTCGTCGGGCACGCGGATGGCGCAGCGCGGTGCGGGCGCCGCGGCCAGCACGTTCTGGTCATGTCGGAACTTGCCCAGGTCATCGGCCTGACGCACCACGTCGGGCTTGTGCGCGTGGCGCAGCTCCTCCCACAACGCGCGCTTGTTGAAGAGCGCGAGGTTACCCTCAAAATCGAAATCGTTGTCGAGCGCCGCGTCCGCCAGCTCGCCGAAACACGCCTCGTTGCGGCGCCGTGCCTTGTCGTACACGTTGCTGAACCCGCCCGCGCCCCCACCCCCGCGGCTCTTTGGCGTGGAGCTGGTATTGCCGTAACTACCTGTAACATCAACATTTCCCAAAGAACATAAATACACACACATTGAAGTAGTCCCTTTTCTCATTACATAGAACTTAAACATACATACACATAATGTATCTGGCTAAATGTGTGTGACTGGGTAGGTACTACGAGTATATACAGTTCGAAAAGTGCTGATTCTCAGCCTAGTTTGAAAAAATTACTTTTGATTTTGACTATACACCTCTTCCTACCCCTTCGAGAAATATAGGCGTGTCGATAAGTATTACATATTTATTTCAAAGAAATATGCAATCCTTATCGATGTTCAAAATCTAAAGTCATTTATTCAAAGTAGGCTGAGAATCAGCACTTTTCGAACGTCAAAATTACATAAGACAGTCCCCCAAAACACCAACCCTTCACCACTTCCTAGTGCTTTAGCTGGGAAGACGTGGTGCAACAAACTCCACAGCAGCATGGCTGTCTGTTCAATTAGAAAAAAAAATGGATTCTATACAATACCTAGTATTCAAAATAATTTACACAACGCTAAAACATTAAATTATTAGGCATATGTCAGCTAGCACACCACTATACCAACAACAAAAAAACACTTCGAAAAGGATACTCAAGCAAAAATTAATACTCAACAGAAATTAATGCCAAAACAAAAGCCTCCAGGCATACAGGGCGAGCCCGCTTACATACAACTATAGCTGTAACTCAGCCACAAATGATAAACTAAGACCATTCAAGTAAAATAAAGAAACAGTTACTACTACCTAATAACAATAACAAAACCATGGTCAGCAAGACGACCACAAGCAGCACCCGTCCACGAGCATAACGCAAAGGTCAGCCATTACCCCCCTCGCTATATTTGAGGGAAGGAGGCAACCCGACCCCCGACGCTACCGCAAGAAGTGACATCTAAGGGAGCATGACGAACTTGCTGCCGGTTGCTCCAGTAAGAATAATATAATCAATTGTCGAGGTCGCTAGTTAACCACATATTGCAATACAACTCATAAAAAAACCATTGTAATGAGCCTGTCAGCAGTAAGCTGATTCTGGAGAAATAACATTGCCTTGAAAAAGTTCAAGCTACTTCACTGTTGCAGAGCTGGGCCTCTCATGCTGGACATGTGAGAGCGAAACGCCGCACCGCGAAAGCTTGTATGGCGATAGCATGTTGTTATCATGTTATTTCAATCATGATACATCCAAGTCTGAATAGTTTCGGGTTTTCGTTCCTCAGTTTTCTGATGTGTTATCATTATTAATTCCAAGATTACCTGTCTGAAACGAGTCTTTTGGAACACTTGAAAATTTGATCTGTAGTGTGGTGGGCAGTTCTCTCCACGTGTCACTTACCAGTGTGGTTGCCGTTCTTATTGGTGCGGGTGGCCTGTATGTCGATGGGCTTGCTGCGCGCGGCGGGCGGTGGCGCGGCGCGGCTGTTGCCACTGTTGCCACTCTTGTTGCTGCAGCTGACGCCCGGAGGAGCCTGGTTACCTAACGCACATAACACCAGAGTACGCAAACTAATCCAACACATTTCTATAATACTAACTATAACAGTTTTTAATGTTTATAATCAAATACAAAAATTATATTTCAATTAATTATACAGAGTTAATAAAATCATCAAGCTGTTTATTATCCTTGCAATGTAGAAAAAAGCACAATCACAAAGATGCTAGGTTGCAATAATTATTGGTAACTATGTCTTGAATTACTGATGTGTATTTTAAACAAAAGCTCTAGGTAGTATGCAGACTTAAATTAATAAATACTAGCTTTTACTTCCAAGATATTAAGTTCCTATGTCCTAATCCATGTCAACAGCATAGCAAACAGATATATGACCCACAAATCCTCCAAAAACGAAGAGCAGACAAGTCTCTCTTCATGGTTTGTAGCAGAATGACTCTTTAAGAGTAAATTTAGCCAGCGCTTTGTGAACTTCATTGGAATCTTTACAAAAGATTAAACAACGATAAATATAAAGGTACCCACTAACAAAAATTCAATGCAAAAAAAGGTGTTAGAAATGCTGATCTCTGATAGCCGAAATACCTAGTTCGACTACAGATGCTTAACTCATTTTTACTCAAAACTAGCCTAGGTTTAATTTGTAAAACAATGGTCTACCTGTTGGTTACATTTCACAGCCAAATCTGTTTAGTCATTAAGGTGTAAAAAGGTAGCAGACAAGTCATTTTGAAAATGGCAGTGTTGATATGAAAACTAGTGTTAGTAGTTTTACCATCTTGCAAGCATAGTGTGGACCAGACTTGTTGAAGTGCTCTTTCAATTCAAGTACATGAAACCTAGAACAACTCCAAACATTCTTTTATTTTCTGTATATATCATTTTCCATCCTGCACATTGAGTGAAGTTGTATCATTAACTGAGCTTGTGTTCCATACTTAGACATCAATCTTGTTACTAAGCTTGCCCTCTGGTAACAGTGCCAAAGGGATCCTATTATAATCAAACTAGATTTCAGTCAACCCAGCCACTGGTATGTAGGCATACCAGTGGCTGGGTTGACAAGAAATAAACTGGACTAAACCAATATCCTGAGGTTAAGACAATATGTGCCAAATAAATAAATGGCATTTTCATTTGTTTATTTGGCATATATTGCTTGCATTGCTGGCCAGGAATCTACTATTGCTAACATGAACACAAATCTGCATGCTGGCCGGGAGCCCATTATTGCCGACAGTTATTGGGAACTACAAGACTACTTATGACCCAACATTCCTAAAAATTACAAATAAAATGTAAGGGTACAAAATTTTACATGTTAATGCCAAGAAAACTAATTAATGAGTTATAGATTTGTTTTTATCAGGTAACGGATGTGTGTCTTAATAGAACTAGATTTAAATGCTTCTTTGATTGTTTATGTAATTTTTAATGCAATAGGTAGTTCAATTTTGCACATAATTATGTTTTTTAGATGTATCAAACAACCAATTCCCACCAGACAGGATTGTATGGACGGGGCAGATGTCCTCATAGCTTTGCAAACCTTAGCCACATATACAAAGGTCACATAATATTGTACCATACCTGAACTTGTGGGGTTTGCCTGTAAGTTCTCACACACAGTAGCTTTCTGCGCCTTCTTCATACCCTTAGTGACAGCCACCGTGCTGTGCGTCTGCTCTGCTGGCTCAGCCCGAGACTCGATTATCTTCAAATCTTTTATGTCGGCAGCACTGAAGCATGACAAAAAACCAAAAATAATTAACTGTGTAATATTAAACAACAGTACTTATGTAAAAATTTTTGTCTCTCAACTTACTTTAGAGTCACTTGCGACTTGGGGTAAGGAAAGCCATTCCTAAAGGCTTTTGTTAAAGTAATAGTGCTACCATCTGCCTCTAGAATAGTTCCTTGATAGCAACCCAGAGGCTCGCCACAGTTCACCGATATGGCATACCCGACCCAATTCGACATTGTCCCAAACGTCTAATTGGTACAAAGTAAAACTGATAGCATATAACGACGTCGACTTTGGCACAGTAAATATCAAGTTTAGCTCATGTGCTAGAGCTTACACTACATACTCTACAGACATTCTACCAAATTCACATTTCTAGCATGTGCTAGCATGCATACAAATTTGTGCAAATTGTAATGTCTCCATTCCTTTCCTTTCCTTTCATTCATTCCTTTTGACAAGACGTAACAAAACTTGACAACAGAACAGAGCAGTGTTGCCACCAAGAATCTTGAAATTCCGTTGACATTGATGAGATTTTTGAAGAAATCCAAATGCAGAAATCCAAAATAAGGATGAAAGAAATCTGAAAAAACAATGCCCTTTTTATAAACCTGCCTTTTTTTTCAATCTGAATAAAAGTCACTTATTTCAAGTAGGCCACTAAGGGAACTTTTGAACGTCTAGTGGCGTTAGTTCCGGTTCTGCCATAAAAGCGATATGCTATCTGACATAGCCACATAGAAAAATAGAATAAAATCCATCTGACATTTCATGGCAAACTAAAGTCAAATATATTGTCAAGTCAATGTCAAACAAACAGTCATGTGAGATTAGCCAACAGGCTCACTGAGGCTCACACATAGATTAATATATTGATAGGCTCACAGACTAAGCATACAAACAGGCATTTGAATAGCAAGAGCAAAAATTTAAATAATAAAAAGATTGTACTCTGTGAGTGTGAGGAGAACCTAATGATGCGAACAAAAAGAAATAATAAAAAGTGTAGTTTTTTTTTGACGGATAGAGGTTGTCACTTAATCACATAGGAACGTGTTTATTTACGGAAAAAAGAAACATTATTTTATGTAATATGAAAAAGGTATTATAATAACTTTTATGGGATAAAATAATCTTATTCTATTACTTAAAGAAAAATGGTAAGTTAAAACATTTATTTAAATCTTATCAGTGTAGTTTTTGCTAAAACAGTTGTTCATAAACTGATAACATGATTCATTAATTACCAGCTCATTAACACTATTCAACCCTGTAAGTAGTAGGTAACAGCTTGAATACAGTACATTTTAAACAACTGAAGTAGTTTTAAAATAATGTGGACAACAGTGCTTGCCACTTCCCTGTTATCTGTGTCCATGCTTTACTTGATTCACCAGCTATACAGTGACCATCTCTATGATCAGTCTAAGTATTACTCTTCTCATCAAGGTCTTAAGTGAAGACAAAACCTCAAGCAAATGCGTTAGTTAACATGATCTATTTAATAAAAATCCTTTCAGACAATGCACAGCCTAAACTATTGGGTCTAGAAGCATGACATTTTAAGACATTAATAGGGGATGGAAGTTTTTATTGAAGTTTATCATTTTCGAGAATGGGAATGCCAACAGGCGCACGGCTTGTATTGAATAAAATAAATTGTTTTGTACGGGACTAATTAATGTGCTTTGAAGAAGTATTGCTGGGATTGCCTATTGATTGTAAAATGTTATTGAAAATAATGGTAGCACCTGGTGGCTCGGTTTAAAAACCGGACAAGTGTGAGTTGAACTCGCCGAAATTATTATCCCAAGAACAAACTTAACATTGTAGTTGAAAAACATGTTAACCCATACAAAACTGGAAAACCAACTGCAAATGTAAGTTACACAATATTGAGAGATGTACCATGTTATTTTAACACTATAGACTTCATATAGGTTTTCCTGTTATCTATTAGTAATGAAAAAAAATCTGTATTTTATGGGTTCCATAGTCTCCAAGGAACCCTTATAGTTTCGCCATGTCCGTCTGTCTGTCTGTCTGTCCTTGGCTTCGCACAGAAACTCTTAGTACTAGAAAGCTGTTTTGGCTTGGGTATACATATTAATCACGCCAACAAGTGGTAAAATAAAATCCTAGCCAAATTGTTGGATATATGACAAAATTCAGGGCTGTAGTTTAATTAACAAAGCTAAAAGGAAATCTATCACAGCTAAGTAGATTTTACAAGGTAACGAGTAATAGTTCACCAACTTACATTTGCAGTTGGAATGTATGGGAGGACATGTTTTTTCAACTACAGTGTTACGTCTGTTTTTGGGTTAAATTCATGCCAACTATGGAACCCTCCATTGTGTTTGGTCCGACACACACTTGGCCGGCTTTTTCAAAATTTTAGGCTCAGTAGTCAGAGATAAGGGGGAATGGTAAATTTTCATCTATTTTCTTAAATAGCTTTAGAACTATATTATAAAATTAATATTTAAAAATTGAGGTTCTCACAACATTTCATTTGATATGTCACACGGTAAAGTTTGCAAAACGTTTTTTTTCTAATTTGCCCTCAAAAGTGACCCCCATATTCTCAATTCATTTATTTACGCTACACATTCGTGTTTGGTTCACATAAATTCATGTGTACCAAATTTCAACTTAATCGGTCACAGACGGATAGAGACACACCTGCGTGATCCTATAAGGGTTCCGTTTTTCCTTTTGAGGGACGGAACCCTAGAAATAGGGTTAAGTATTCTGCTATCATTCGGTAAAAAGTCCATGTCGTAGTTGATTTGAGTTTTAAATTAAAAATATACTAATAAAAAAAATAAAAATCTTTATTGCAAACCAAAAATGATCCATAATAACCACAATTTATAAAAGTTTAACAAAAATAAGTAATAAAATAAAATGGCACAATACACATACATTCGGCGTGTATGTATGTGTATTGTGCCATTTATTTATGTATTATTTTTACTTTTTTGTTATAATTCACGCCTTCTCTTGGACAATGAAAAAAAACACATTTACAGCGTACCCAACTGATATGGCTTACCGATGTACCTGCGCAGAAGAGGAATTTTCAAAGTGCGGTAAATGCGCGAAATGCGTGAAAGCGTGAAATGCGTGAACGTGCGGGAAATGCGTGCCCAATCGGCACGCTCGACGCACCGCACTTCTTTTTCCTGTACCGCTATTAGTCGGCAGCTGCCGCCATCGCGCCGCGTGGCATGTTAGTCAGCCGCCATACTTCTGATCGAGTGCACGCGCAGCAGGCAAAAGTACACGTGGTGGCAACAAAAGTGTTTTCTTTTATATGATTTAAAATGAGTTCTTTAAAAAGGGGGCAACCAGTTAAAAGTCAAGCTCTGGAAATAATAAGAAGACAACATAAGAAGCTCAGGAGTCTAAGAACACAACATTTATAAACGATCGATTTTTGAAAATTATTGACCGGACGGCCGAAGCTACACAAATTTCAAAACAAACAACGAGAATTCTTAAAGAGAAGGATCAACATACGAGTAAAAACACTGCGGGGCCTTCTTTTAGAACGCCGACAAACGATTTTCACCGCGAAGAAAAACAGGTAGTCACAATGAGAGCGCTATTGGAGAAATTAAAAAGAGATATCGACTTCGAAGGGGGCAGAGAATCTCTGCGCCGAATCGTAAAAGAGATAGGATTTAAGTTTAGGAAATCGCAAACGAACCGTAAGTTGCTGGCGGAAAGAATACGATTTTTAAGAAAAATAAAAAAAAATCGGCATGAATGGAGACCTGTTTTGTATGACGACGAGACTATGTTCATTCGACCCACACCAAGGAACAAGCCTAGTCAAGGCAAAGGCATAATAAAACAATTTCGAAGGGACCGAGGTTGATTATAGTGCATGCTGGTGTTGCTAATGGATTCATACCAAATGCTTTGCTCATGTACAAATCGGCTCAGACCACAGGAGACTCACGGCCACACAGTGTTAAGGCTCCCTCCGTATCATCCGGACTTCAATCCGATAGAAAACAGTTTTTTCACCTTTCGCAGGTGAAAGGTCCCATAAGCAAATTCAATGTTGCCATGAATTTGACCGAAGTGCAGCATCTTTTCTGTGAAAAAATCGCATCCATCGGGCCAGACGAGTGGCAAAAAGTTGTAGATCATGCCATAAAATGCGAAGACGAATTTATGACATTGGAAGAGGCCATCGACGATAGATTGAACGAAGAACGAAGATACATCATCCTCATCTGATAGTTAGATAGAGTCGTGATAGTGATGGTAATAGTAGCGACGCTCAGAGTGATATTGGGATAGCAGGAGTGGGACCTTTAGATTAAGTTTTTCTATTGGTTACCAAATAAATACCTATTTGTTTATTAAATAAATCGTAAATTTTTAAATAACCTGTATTTTTTTTTAAATATATATTTTATGAAAACTGGTGGCCCGATAAAATTGGCACGAAGTGCAATTGTGTCTTGCAAGTGAGACGGAACTGCAGTGTATTATGAACCTTATAGTAGTGAGGTTGATTGTAAGTTTTAAGCATTCTTTCGTTAATCTTCGGGGCTATACTTTCTTTTCTGTGCGAACGAAGATTCACGACGCGCCTTATCAGTTGGGTACCACTGTACACGGCTATTTTTAACTAAAAGTCTCGGTAGCATACACCCTATCAGCAAGTTCCTTAACCGCTCAGGCCCGTGGCTCAATAACGTCATCTCTCAATCTCAAAAAAAAATTTTTTATTCGATAACTACTTTCAAATCGCGCGCCACGAGGGCTCCTATTCGGAGCCATTGGGGCTTTATCGGTTAACTATCTACACATACCCACCCTTTTTTTTTTGGATGGGAAATCATCAAATAACTGCTCCCGCTCTGGGCGAAGCGGGAGGGTGTGTCATACTCTTACTGACTAAAACCCACCCGTATTCCTTCCTGTTGCCTGTGTTGCCAGAGGCCTCGGTGACCTTTTAGTACCTTCCCGCGACCCCGGCAGGCATCGGCCCTAGTGGACCCCTACACTTGTGCTAACGACATCTCTTTGAGGCGCGCGTGGAATACAACGCGCCGTCGACCCGGGCCTGGTCCTTACCGGACGGTGAGCTACCCATTGCTCACCGTCCGCAAGCCAGCGCCTACAGTGTCCGGAAATCCGCCCGGGATTCCCAACGCCCAGGGCGTCTCCTGCGGCGGCTAGGGGCGAGAGGGCGCGAAATTTGCCTTTCCCTCGACTGTCCCGCCTCCTCCTTCGCGAGCATTACTGCTTCGCAGAAGGAGGTGACGGCTGCCCATGCCCTCTCGCTCCGTATCATGGCCTGAACCAGGGCCGGACGCGAGACTCGTAACTGAACAGACAGCTGTGCTGCTGGGGAGTTTGTTGACCACTTCTTCTTCCCAGCTAAAGCACTAGGAAGTGGTGAAGGGTGGGCGTTTTGGGGGACTGTCTTATGTAATTTTGACGTTCGAAAAGTGCTGATTCTCAGCCTAGTTTGAATAAATGACTTTTGATTTTGATTTTGATTTAGAGATCTCTGCCACCGATCGCCTCCACGAGGACACGGCGGTGCTCTGCCTAAGCCGTGCAGACCTCCACCGTGTCCTCCGGGCGATCCACACAGTGGTGACACCCGGGCGTTTCCTCCCGCCTTATCCGACACAGGAACCTCCCGAAGCTCCCGTGTCCGGTGAGGACTTGCGTCAGGCGGAAGGTGAGGACGCCGTGGCGCCTCTCTAGCCACTCCTTAAATAGGGGTCTTATCGCCGCAATCGTGGAGTGCCCAGCACTGGGTTGCGACAACCGTACTTTCCATGTCGCCATGAGATCCCGCCGGAGCTCCGTCCGATATGCCGCGATTACTCGCGGCAGCGGAGTTACGCCCCGGCGTTCCGCATCCTCGCGCCACTCCCATACGTGCACGAGGACTTTTGCCTCCAGATCCCATGGCGACACATACCCACCCTGGACATGAATGATGCAATTCTGCTTCTCTGAATGGCATTGAACCTAGGCTCCAAATGTGGGTATACTGAACACGTATGCCATCCCAAGACTTGTATACTCAGCCCAGAGCTGGCACATATATATTTCTATACGTGCCAGCTCTGGGCAGACTTTGACAGTATGTTCTGAATAGGTGCACTTTGAAGATTTTTTAAGTTTAAAAAATCTTCTGGCAAGCATGTTTCGCACAACCGATAGGGCACGAAGCTCGCGATCTATATCCGCATCGCCTTTCATGTCCTATGTCAGAATGTGACCAAGGTACTTGAGCCTCTCCACAACGGTCATCGTCTGCCCTCCATTACACATTGGCGGAACATTTTGAGGCCCCCCTTTCCCGACCTAAATCATCAGTTCTGTTTTTCTAGTCATGGTTTTTAGCATACTGATCACAACCAGCAGCTTTCTTAAGCCCTTAAACGATAATTGCGAAAACTTACTGCTTTTAACTTCTAACAAACACACATTATCGGCGCATACTTCACAACAGAACACCATTCTTCGGTAAATAAAAAAATAACAACAAATAATATTTACACTACTTTACGTTTCAAAACGAATTACTAATAACTTAATAAGATATAAAAAAGCAAAACATTCAAGATCGGATATAAATTGCGTGTCACATGAAACAATATGGCTTCCCTAAGAGCAACACAAAATACTTTCGATGTATGTGGCATAGAACTTACACATCATAAGCTGATTATAATTTGTGTTTATAGGACACCTCAGTCCGACCCCAATCAATTTTTGAAAAAGTTAAATAGTCTTTTGGATCACTTATTTAAAAAATATAATTCCAAAACAACCGTGGTTTTGGCAAGTGACTTTAACATTACTCTCCAAAAAAGTAATATTTCTAATTAATTACAAGAACTATCATATAATTATAATTTAAAATTACATATTAATAGTCCAACTCGTATGTCTTCTTGTATCGATCACATTCTCAGTAACATTCCCGTAGCATTAGCATTGGGAATGTTACTGAGAATGTGATCGTCGAATAATGCCACTTCATTTATCCGACCACGACACAGCACAAATGTTGAGTTTTCCCTTAAAACATAAGATAAATAACCAGACAGTATATAATTTTTACAAAAGAGATTACAGCTTGTATAATATCCAGAAATTTAAAGAATGTATATCTAGTAGTCCGATGCCTACGCAGAGATCGACTTAAATATAGCATTCAACTCGTTTCACGAATCGTTCTGCTTGTTCCATAATTTGTGTTTCCCAAAAATAAAGATAAAAGTAAATATTAATAATAAAAAGAAACAAAACTGGATAACCAAAGGCCTAAAACAAAGTTACCAATATTATAAAAATAAAAATGTAAGAAACAAAACTAAATACACTACATACTCAGATATTTCACAGAAATGTGTTTACACATCAAAAAAGAACGCAAACATCAAATTTATAAACAATATTGAAAACAAATGTAAAGCTGTATGGAGAGTAATAAAAGATGAAATCGTGGATAACACCCATAGGGATAACATTGAAAATATTCAAATTAATAGCACGGTACTTTCAGATCCTCAAGAAATAGCAACAGCTTTCAATAACCACTATATTACTAAGGCACATTCTTCGAGTAGATGTATAAAATTAAACTGTAACGAATGTTCAATAGTCCACTCTATGTTCCTTAAATCAGTGTCCGAAAATGAAGTTAGATAGGTTATTATGCCGTTAAACAACACAAATTCCGAAGGTTACAACGAGATTAATACTAAAATTATTAAAACATGCACCAATGAACTAACTGAGATATTATCATACTTAATTAATTTATCATTCTCAACTGTTACTTTTCCCGAAGCACTGAAGCTGTCAATTGTTAAGCCCCTTTAACCGGTGAAAAATCAGATGGTAATAATTACCGCCCAATTACCTTAATACCTATTATATCGAAGATATTCGAAAAGTGCATGTACAAAAGGTTAATTGACTTCTGTAATAAATTTAATATTATAAAGAAGGAACAGTATGGCTTCCAAAAAAATAAATCCACAACGTTAGCTATCTACAGTCTTATTAAAACAATATTAACGAATATTAACCATAATCATTATACTACAGGGTTGTACTTTGATTTATCTAATCTCTAGTTCTAGGATCTAGTTTCCCATGACTTATTACTACAGAAATTGGAGGCAATTGGCATTAGAGGCATTACACTCCAATGGATATCGTCTTATCTAAATAATAGACAACAGCGCGTTACCATAACAAGAATGGATAGTAATAATCGATATGACCTCGCACTATTCAGAAATCAAATTGAACAAATATGGCGTTCCACAAGGGAGTATACTAGGCCCTATTTTATTCCTATTGTACATTAATTCTATAATGAATATAACTAATCATAAATGGGTATTATTCGAAATTGAAAGACTGATGGATTGGCTAAATAAAAATAACTTATTTATAAATTTAAAAAAGTTTGTTTATATGCAATTTAATAAATCAAATGCAAAATACAATATTAACATGAATATACATAAAATAAACGAAGTAACAGAAACCAAATTTCTAGGCGTAACTTTGGATCAAGGCATCAACTGGAAAGCACATGTTGATACACTTTCCAAACGGATTAATAAGTTTGTATATGCAATGAAACAGATCAGAAACATAACAAACATCAAAACGTCAATAACAACATATCATGCTTATGTTGAATCAGTGCTATGTTATAGCTTAATTATGTGGGGTAATATCACTAATCAAAATATTTGTCGCACAAAAAAAATGCATTAGAGCAATATATGGGCTTAAACCCGACGAATCTTGTAGGCCGATATTTAAAAACCTTGATTTGTTACCGTTGCCGTCTCTCTATATATTAGAAATTTTTATGTTTGTGCGGAGGCACATGGAGCTACACTAAAGCAAGCGATGTTAGTTCTCGAAGTCGTCGCGACCCCTACAGGCTCGCGTTAGATGTTCTGCCCAGGCTTGCAATATAATATATAACAATAACTGCATGTCCATGTGTGTCCGAGTATATAATAAGATACCAGATGAATTAAAAGCATTAAGTACAAGATTATTCAAAATAAAATTACACAAATGGCTGTCTCCTACTAGCTTTTACAGTGTCAGGGAGTTCCTAGAGCATAAAATCCGATGATGATAGTAGTTGTATTGCATTGTTATGTATGTAAAATTTGCACGCTTATATTTATAAAGCAAAACACGTATGTTCTACAATTGCATTTACCTTACCATCCTGTATACCATGTTTTATGCAAATAAATGATATTCTATTCTATTCTATTCTAAATATAATTTCTAATTTGTCGATAAAAAATCACTACCAATTAAAATGGTATCATTGTCATACCGTATTCTTCCACAAAAGGTACTACCAAATTTTTCCGGATAATACAGTCCAGAGTTGCCGAAAATTATTTTCCTAACTCCCCAAAAATCAAAGCGAAATTTCCAAAACATGAGGAGAAAAATAAAAAATTATGAAGTTTTTAATTATTGTTATATGGCTTTTGCTATTCCTTACAATAATACTGTGGAAATAAGCAAAGTATACTAACCTAGCTGTGGCTATATCAGTCAACTGTCTAATTTTTCTTACTGCATATGCAGCTGACTTAATCTACCTGAAAAAGCTCTGATTTGGGCTCCCCATTGCAATTTTGAATCTAGAGTAATTCCTAGAAATATAGTTTCCGTAATAGCATCAAGTTTTAAATTTAGAGCCACTTGGGGTACATTTGGTAGTGAGAACTTAAGATATTTTGTTTTGTTCGCATTAAGTAAGAAATTATTAGCTGCGAACCATTTCGAAAGAACATCCAGACTATCGTTGACGTGTAAGACATCCGGATCTTTTCTATCTATTTTAAAAATAAGAGAAGTGTCGTCCGCGAATAGAATTATATCCGATAAGTTTGCCATCATGTAAGGAAGATCACTAATATAAACTAGAAATAGGAAAGGGCCAAGAATTGAACCTTGGGGCACGCCCATTTTTACTAGAGACCCCGAGGACGTCGCCCCGTTAACGTTTACTTTTTGTAGCCTGTTTGATAGATAGGACAGAACAAGATCAGCAGCTTGTCCACGAATTCCGTAGTGGTGTAATTTACAGGTCAGTGTATTGTGGTCAACGCAGTCAAACGCTTTTGAGAGGTCACAGTAAATGCCAATGGCATCCTGGGATTTCTCCCAGGATTCCAAAATGTGACTGATGAGTTTTACTTCTCGAGTCAGTCAGTCGTCGACCTACCTTTCGTGAAATCAAACTTGCGACTATGTAAAATCCCATTAGAATTGAAATGTGACAGCATCTGGTCCAGCATGATTCTCATTTACTCAATGCTGGTAGCACAGATATAGTTCTATAATTAGAGGGATCACTCTTACTACCCGATTTGAAAATCGGTAGCTTGAGCGCAGACTCTTTTGAATATCTTAGAATAATTTCTGACATAATTATGAAGGGCATGATCAGAAGTCAATGATTTTTCGTAGTATAAATTATATAAAATATCTCTGCTTTTGAAATGCCAGCAGTGGCCCATTAATTAAATTTTGGTTTATTATTGATTGCAACTTTTTTCACAGGACATGCTTTATTGAATTCTTGACAAACTGTAGCAAATAATGTACCGTAGTGTATAATGGGGTCTTGTGAATCAAAACTAGCTGTTGAAAGATTGCTAAGAACATTATTATTAAATATTTTGAATTTATTTTTAGTGAGCGGTCTTAATTGAATGGTTTTATCCATATATTTTATTATCATTATATATTTTGTATTACATTGTAAAAATAGATGTATTTGGCGTTGTTGGTAGGGTAGGCTAGGGCTAATTGCCTCTATGGAAGGCATGCCCCTGAGCTTACCCAACAACCGGTCTTGATTTATGAATTTATTCAGTTGTATTTTTCTGTAAAGACGTTCAAAAGTGCGCTAGGTACTTATTTGAAATAAATGATTATATTCAAATTCAAATTAATTTATTGCTTGTTACAGGTGTATGGTCAGTTCTTATCATTAATTGTTATACACTGGCCTGCAAAACTAAGTACTACACTTTTAAAATTATTTTTTTTCTAAACTGTGGAAATAAGAGATTTAAAATAAATAACATTTTATAGCAATTTGTATCAGCTTTCTTTGAAACTATAGTAAATTATACATTAGTTACATTTTTAAATCTAAAACAAGATAAAACAATAAAAATGGCAATTTTTAGCTTAGTGTCATAAAACTCAATTAACATTTACAAGTATGTTTTACACGTTATTTATTTTTGATTAACTGGTATTGCCTCCTCGGACTCTGCTTACAGCTTTGAGTCGATTTGGCATACTGAACGCGAGGTTTCGGAACCGATGTTGGGGAATATTCTCCCATTCTTCTATCAGGGCCTGTTTTATTGCCCTGAGGGTGGTTGGTGGTGGTCTGCGGCTTTTGACTAGCCTCCCTAGCTCATCCCAGGCGTGCTCAATCGGGTTGAGATCAGGGCCTCAAGTCTGCTATTACAATAGTGTCAGAATGATCTATCATTGATTTCATAATTGTTGATTTTGACAAGTTTGGTAATCTACTAATATAATGGCGTCATTATGACTTTCCAATGGTCAACCACTGACACTCCATTGAAAGAAATGGCATAGAATGGTAATCTCGTACATAATGTTAAATGAATGATTGGCGTATGCGGTAATCTGCTAAAATTTTGACAGTTCCTTTGATCAGTGACCTACCATTAGAACGTCACTGTGCAGTCATTGCTTTAAAAGCTCGGTTGTCAAAAAGTGTTTGTGGAATATTGAATCGAGAAATGTGTTCACTACGAACAAATATTCTCGAGCTAGCCAACCCAGTGGATGCTAGAGAAAGAAGATGGGCGGCAGAAAGGACGTCGTCGAGCCCATCGCAAGTTATAGAATTATTACTATATGCTTCCCAGTATAATTCTGCAAGACTGCCAAAAGAAAAGTATTGCTTAGGTACCTGTAGCACTTTTTTCACTGTTCTGTGATTTCATTTTGTTTAAAATTTTACTTTTATATTCAATAAAGAACTAGAAAAGTGCAAAAATTACAATCATGATACATTTCATAATGCATAGGTACCTATTACTAAATAATACTGTGTTTAAGTACTTACAGTGCGCCATTCTGCCGTGTCGTTTTGAGTCAGTCCACCGATATCGAATTAAAAATTTGGGCGCACTCCATCCAATATCGTTTGGATATACTTCTTGGTGGTTTTCCAGAAAATCAATTAGAGCCGAAATTTGTTCAATTAGCACCATTTTGTATAAAATGTAATAAATAAATAAAAGATAATTTAAATACACAAACAAAAATATAATTAAAACACTCAAATGAAAATAAATAACTAACAAAACACCGACCGCTAGAAATAAAAACCGGCCAAGTGCGAGTCGGACTCGCGCACGAAGGGTTCCGTACGGCAAAAAAATCATGTCTGTTGTATGGGACTCCCTTAAATATTTATTTTATTCTGTTGTTTAGTATTTGTTGTTATAGCGGCAACAGAAGTACCTACATCATCTGTGAAAGTTTCAACTGTCTAACTATCACGGTTTATGAGATACACCTTGGTGACAGACAGACGGACAGACAGACAGACGGTCAGTGGAGTCTTAGTAATAGGGTCCCGTTTTACCCTTTGGGTACGGAACCCTAAAAACAGATTAACCTCAGTAAGGTACCGAGGATCTTGATTTATTGAGAATCTCCTGGGCATATCTTTCCCCAGTCAGAGTGCCATTTTCTATGGCCACTAACTCTGTGCGACCTTCTGAAGATATCCCAGCCCATACATGTACACTGCCTCCACCGTACTGGACTCTTTCTGAGAAGCTGGCTTGATGGTATCGTTCACCAGGTCGCCTGTAGACACTTCGCCTTCCATCAGAAGTGTAAAGTGAGAATCGAGACTCATGTGTAAACAAAATTCTTGACCATTCTTCTTGATCCCACTATATGTGTTCACGGGCGTATCGCAGTCTCGCTACTCGATGCTCTCTCTCGAGTTTGGGGCCACTCGCTGGTCTTCGTTCTCGCAGGTTTGCTTCAGCCAGTCTTCTTCTCACTGTACTGTCACTAATGTAGTCCCTTCGGGTCTGAAGAAGCTGTTGCTGGACATCAACTGCGATTTCTAAACACTGGAAACATTATAACGGTCTTCTCGGGCACTAGTACACCTGGGTCTGCCATTACCAGGTCTCCTCAAATGGTTTCCAGTCTCTTCGTACCATCGCTTTACCTTCTGGACCGTTCGTAACGTCACACCCACCATTCTTGCAGTACAACGCATACTGGTGCCTAGTTCCAGAAAAGTCATGATCCTAGCACATTCTTCAGGTGAAAGAGGCATGATAAATAAGTTAATGCGTTGTTGTCTAACTTGGCTTTTGTAACAAGACTCATCGATCAAGAAAAATTTTGAAAACAAAAATGCAAACAAAAAATGAATGGTAAAATTGTAATTCGAAAAGGATTATTTTTGATTTTAAAGTTTTTTTCAGCCATTTCTTAAAACTGGTTCCCGTTGTCTCCGAATAGGAGTCGCACTCTTTCGTCTCTTCAGTCCCCACTGACACCGAATAGGAGTTTTGGGCCACGCGGTTTGCAACTCTATTATAATGCAATAAGGTGCTCATCCGCGGAGCGAGGTCGGGGCGGGAGGGATCTTGACTTGATGCGACAGCGGCGCGCAAGAAGAAGGTTACCGACTATGAAGTTTTTATGTACAAAATTAAACTATTTTTCGAATCCTTTTTGTTTCGAAAGTATATCTTGTGTACTTAAAAAGTTATTGCAATTATAAAAGTGTGATACTTAGTTTTGCAGGCCACTGTATATCGCTGTAACATACCCATGGGGTGTACAATATTTATAGGTAAAAAAAATAAATAAAAATAAAATACATTACTGGTCATAATTACACTAGTTACAATATTCATAGGTCATTTTCAATTAAAATAAAATACGTCACTGGTCACATTTTACTTCAATATAGTCAAATTCATTTTGGATTCGCAATCGTAATTTATAATCATTCAATAATTAGTCATAATAATAGCAACAAACAGTCAATTTCGTTGTTTTATAATTACATTATATTATGCACATTTAATCAATCAATAGCTCGGTCATTCTATGATGATGAAATACATTAATTGAATAGTTTGCTTTACTTAAAATAAACTAAGCGTGAACTTGAAAATATTTAAGGCCGGGATATTTTTAATACAAATTGGGAGTCTGTTATAAATTTTTATTTCCATCCCAAACACACTTGATTTATACTTTACAGTTCTACATATAAAGCCTCTTAGTTTAGTTCTTTGTCTCGCACTTCTCAATGTTTCATAACTACCTACATCGAGTTTTACCATCATTGCTGTTTTGAATATATATGTAATAATAATAATACTAATAAGAATTTTCCACCACAATAAACATTGTAGACATTGTTACACTTACGGTACATGATATGGTTTAGTTTGTGTGAGACTGTGGGAGACTTTGTTTTGGGTGGGAAATTATCAAATAACTTCTTCCGCTCTGGGCGGAGCGGGAGGGTGTGTCAGACTCTTACTGACTAAAACCCATCCGTGTCCCTTCCGTTGCCTGTGTTGCCAGGGGCCTCGGTAACCCTTTTGTACCTTCAAGCGACCCCGGCAGGCATCGGCCCTAGTGGACCCCTACACTTGTGCTGACAACATCTCTTTGAGGCGCGCGTGGAACACAACGCGCCGTCGACCTAGGCTTGGGCCTTACTGGACGGTGAGCTACCCATTGCTCACCGTCCGCAAGCCCGTGCCTACGGTGCAGCGGTGGCTGGAAATCCGCCCGGGATTCCCAACGCCCTGGGTGTCTCCTGCGGTGGCTAGGGGCGAGAGGGCGCGAAATTTGCCTTTCCCTCAACGGTCCCGCCTCCTCCTTCGCGAGCATTACTGCTTCGCAGAAGGAGGTGACGGCTGCACATGCCCTCTCGCCCCGTACCATGGCCTGAACCAGGGCAGGACGCGAGAGGTCTCTGCCGCTGCTTGCCTCCACGAGGAGACGGTGGTGCTCTGCCCACGCCGGGCAGACCTCCACCGTATGCTCCACCGTGTCCTCCGGGCGATCCACATAGTGGTGTCACCCGGGCGTTTTCTCCCGCCTTATCCGACACAGGAACCTCCCGAAGCTGCCGTGTCCCGTGAGGACCTGCGTCAGATGGAAGGTGAGGACGTGGCGCTTGCCACTCTACAAAGAGGGGACTTATCGCCGTAATTGTGGCGTGCCCAGCACTGGGTTGCGACAATCGCACTCTCCATGTCGCCATGAGATCCCGCCGGAGCTCTGTCCGCTGTGGCGTGATTTCTCGCGGCAGCGGAGTTACGCCCCGGCGTTTCGCCTCCTCGCGCCACTCCCATACGTGCGCGAGGACTTTTGCCTCCTGATCCCATGGCGCCAATCTGGCAAGGAGGCTCGCTGCCTCACCGGAGGCCGTGCAGTATCCCCGGTCTAGCCGGATGGCCATGATCCTTTGGGCCGCGCTCAACCGGCGGGCTGGCCGTAGCGCCAGGGAACGCGCCACACATGAGCCCGGTAAAGGGCCACAGACCGCACGACCCCCGCGTAGAGCCTCCGGTAGGAGGCGTTTGGACCCCCTAGATTGGGCAGGAGCCGCTTCAAGGCAGCCCCGGCTCAGTTTGGGAGCTTAACGTCGGAAATGCTACACGAAGTTCCACCAGCTGTCGAGGACGAGTCCAAGGTTACGACGCCGATGTTAACTTCTCCTAACGTTATTTGGGACCCCGACGGTGGCGCGTTCCGAGGACCATGAAACCACGTGGCCTCGGACTTCTGCAGGGCCACCTCGAGTCCCAATTGCCGGATCCTTTCGACAATTGTCGCAACCCCGCTTGGCGCTACTTCAGCCGCCGCCTAGTGTGACCAGCACCCGGACCGATCCCTGTGGGACACCGCACGACATCTCTTACCGGTTCCATACTCCCTGGTGACCGGGGTAGATTACGGCCCTGTCCGTCAGATAGGCCTTGACCACATGGCAGAGGTAGGTCGACATCCCGTGGTACCGGAGTGCCTCCCTGATGCAACTCCAGGTCAGGGTATTGAAGGCATTGGCGATGTCTAGAGACACCGCCAAGACGACCCCACCCTGGGCAACAGCATTCCTCGTCGTGAGGGCTCGCACGCGCATGATGGCGTCCACCGTAGAGCGCTCCCTGCGGAAACCAAACTGGCTCTCCGCCAAATCCGGCCCCACCCGCACAAGCTAGCCGACGAGGCGGTCTGCAACGACTCTTGTCACTCTGACTTTCGTCGAGCAGCACGATGGGCCGATAAGCAGACGGAGAGTCCGCAGGGCGCCCTGCCTTCTTTATGAATACTGTGGGAGACCGGTGCCTAAGCGCTAGGCTTTAAGGGCCTGTGTTTCAGGTCACCAGGTCTCCACCCTCTAGCAGTTAGATACATTTAATATTAATTTAAAGAAAGTGATTTAACAATTTTGAATTAGGAGGTTGTAAAATAACTTTTAAGGTCTCTAGCTCAACGTAGTGTTTAAAAATAAAAACTATGATTGTCAAATAAAAAAATTGACAAATGAAAAATAATAACAATGAAACAATAAAAAATAGTATGTTTTGGTGCGGTGTTAGTATTCTTAGTAAACATTTATATTTATTTAAAATAAGGGTAAAATCAAGATTTTCAATCTTTTGAATACTGGTCTACATGAGTCAGTCTCTCTAAGGTCACATATACTTCTAAGACTTTTTTTTTGGGCTTTTATAGCATACTCCCTGTTTGCTGAATTACCCCAGAAGAGAATGCCATATCTTAGTGTGGAGCCCACATACGAATGATAGACACTTAGCAAAGTACTCTCACTTGTAACTTTTCTTAACACATAGAGGGCGTATGAAAACTGATTTGGTTTTTTGCAAACATGGTCAACTTGCGTTTTCCAGTTCAGTCCAGAGTCAATTTGAAAGCCAAGAATTTTTAAGTTCTTGATTTCCTTTACCGTTTCACCCTTGTGATGTATTGGAAGATTTTTTATTTTATTTTCAAAGGACATATCAAATCATATATATGTTTTGTCAATGTTAACTTTTAGATTGTTTGCCCTTAACCAATGTATTATATTTTCGAGGGAGTTATTTATATCCATTTCATAATTGTCTTGAATTTCGTCAGTCAAAATAGCAGTACAGTCTGCATATAATATAATTTCATTATTTATGGTTTTCGGGAGGTCATTGATATATACTATGTACAAAAGTGGGCCGAGAATACTTTCTTGGGGCACTGCGTAATTAACTATTTTAGGCTCTGACTTAAAAGTTTGTTCAAATTTTGCACCATCAGCTATTCTAGATATTTGAACAGAGAAGTACGGAGTGAGAGGAAATGTATTAAATCTCTTATAAGATTTAATACATTTCCTCTCACTCCGTACTTTTCTAATTTATTTATGAGGATATTATGATCTACATCTACATGATGAAAGGCTTTCGACAAATCCATATATTTTGCAGTTACTTGTTTGCTGTCAAGTCCTGTCCTAACTGTCTTTAAAATAATTGAAGTGCTTCGCTAGTCGATTTTCCTTTACGAAATCCAAATTGCTCTTTTGTGAATATGTTATTGGCTTCAAAATAATTATATACTGGGTGTCCAGTAAATAGTACAACATAGTGCAGGGGGAGATAGCTTTACCTACCAAAACAACACAATATTTATGTTCCGCAAAATGTTACGGATTTACAGTTATACAAAATATTCCGAAATATCGAAAAATGTGTACCTTGAAACAGATTTTTAAGCATCTCGTAATGAAACATTCGTTTTCTAATATATTTAATAAAAAACAAGAATGTTTTCAAGAAATACTACTTTTTGTTTAAATTTTCGCAGAACGATTTTCTTATCGCTTAACTTTAACCTACAGTGGTGAAAATTAAACTTATGTGACAGTTTTGTACGACAAACTTAAAAAATTGCTTGTTTAATGGTAATTTTGGAAAGATATAATACTAGTGCATTTTCAATAAAAAATACGAAAAAAATGCTATTCTAGTTAGCATTTTACTTTAAATGCAAGTAATGTAACATTGAATTCGAATCGTAGTACTATTATGTAATTCGAATCGTACTACGATTCGAATTACATAATAGTTAATCTACGGCTGACCAGTCCGGTCGTTCTGAAAATGACATCTCGAAGGATAAGGTGATAGTAAAAAAAACAGGACACTTTTATAAAAAAATATTTAAGTAAATAAAACACAATAAATGCTCAAATTGCTTCCCTTGTGCCCCAACACATGCTCGGCGTCTTAAATATTAAGAATGAGCTTTTGAGTCTTCTCAGGCTCATTTGGGCTATGTTTCTTGCTGCAATATGAACCCTTGCTCTCAATTCACTGTCATTTTGGATCGGTTTTTCATAGACTTTGTCTTTCATGGGGATTTAGTTCCGGAGACCTAGGTGGCCACAATATCGGTCCCAGTCGCCCAATCCACGCTTCGTCTAAGTAGACTCTTACTTGCCGGCCCTAATGAGTAGGGCACCCATCATTTTGAAGCCACATCCCCTCTCTTAACTCACTCGGAACATTTTGAAGGCGCGTAGGTAGGGTGTCTCGTTGAAACTCCAAGTAATTACTACTATTTAATGTAGATGGAAGCGAGGCGGGACCCACAATCTGGCCATTAAAAACCCACACCATAAATTTATTTTAATTTGGTACTGAGACCTGTCACATATGGATTTTCTAATTGCCAACTATGTAGATTATGTAGGGTCAAGTAGCCGTCCTTTCTGCAGGCTGAGTCATCACTCCATGGCACATTATTAAAAAAGTTTGGGTCCTCCTGATGCATTTCAAACATGTGGCGGCAGAATTGAACTTTCGGCATGTAGTCTCTCGTTAAAAGAGTTTGCACGCATCGTACGTGAAATGGATGGTATCCATGGCTCTTGAGGACTGAATGAACAGTGGACTTCGGTATCCCTGTGCGCCGTTTTATCGTCCTAACCGAAGTTGTCGTTCCTGAAGCAAAATGTCTTCGTCAACAACTTGAGGCCGTCCACCGTCACGTTGATCAGGGAGTCTGCCCTCCATGTAGGAGTTATGCACTCTGGTAAACATTTCGTGGTGTAGATGTTTCCTATCGGCAAACCTTTCCCTGTAGACGGCGGCCGCAGCTCTGGCACTATCTAATTTCGCTCCCTCTCGCCCCTAGCCACCGCAGGAGACGCCCTGGGCGTCGGGAATCGCGGGCGGATTTCCGGCCACCGCGCGGGCTTGCGGACGGTGAGCAATGGGTAGCTCACCGTCCGGTAAGGACCAGGCCCGGGTCGACTGCGCGTTGTATTCCACGCTCGCCTCAAAGAGATGTCGTCGGCACAAGTGTAGGGGTCCACTAGGGCCGATGCCTGCCGGGGTCGCGGGAAGGTACTAAAGGGTTACCGAGCAGTGGCGTGCAGTGGTTCTCCACAGAGGGTAGGCCATGCATACTGACACCAAAAAAAAAAAACTAATTCGCGCAACATCACAGCGCGGCTCTACATATGATGACACTCAAAGTAGTCACTATTGATTTATAATATTTGAAAAAAAAAAACATTGAAAATAATCCTGTAAAAACAAAAGATAAATGCAAGAACTCACCACATTATTCAAGGTTTAAAACACGATTTTCTAACGATGCAAACATAAGAAAGATTCGGCCACCTCAAATATCATAACCAAGTGGGTGGGTGATAATTACAGAACACGTCACTTGCAAGATATCCGAAGTCATGAATTATCATATTTTTGGATTAAGGCGCTGACAAGACCCAATTGACCAAAATAGTCTTCGCTTAAGAAAAAAAAATGCCAAATCTGTATAGTTTGTGGCAGCGGAAAAAATATATATTAATTTTGAACATATTTCCCAGAACTTGGTTGTTACCAAAACACGTTTTGAAAACAAAATCTCGATACAAACTAACGTTAAACTAACCACTTACTTTGAGTTCTAATCCAAAATATCTGTATCAAATATCAACATACTTTATATATTTAATTAATAACAAGAACGTCTTATTTGAATGCAGAACTTGGTTGTTTTTTATTTTCGATTACTCAACTCAATTTTGAGTAAATAGATAATTACTTCATATTTTGCAATAAATTACAAGCTTTGTGTCATCGCGCTTCTCTTTCTTTTCTATGGAATTTGACAGTGACCGCGGTTTAGGTGTTGTCAGCGTCTTAATTCTCGTAATTCGGGCACACATCTACCTTTAGACATAACTTGAATATTATCATTAAACGACAAGTGCGACTAACCTAACCTAACCAACACATTATCGGCGCAAACTTCACAACAGAACACCATTCTTAGGTAAATAAACAAATAATAACACAACACATAACGAAACGAAGTGAACGTTCTAGTTCTCCTGAACGAAAAAAAGACTGAACTTATTAAATTTTCAACGCCAAATGTCAGGCAGCTAACTACCAATGTTCAACTTAATGGAATAGAGTTGGACCCTGTTGAGTCGACAGTTTTTCTTGGAATAACTATTGACGCTAAATTACAATGGCGCCCACACATAGAAAAATTGTCAGGAAGGCTAAGTTCGGCCGCCTATGCTGTTAAAAAAATTCGACAGATAACCGATGTAGATACGGCCAGAATTGCTTATTTTAGTTATTTTCATAGTCTTATGTCATATGGGATTCTTCTCTGGGGAACCTGTGCGGACATTAATACCGTCTTTGTTTTGCAAAAAAGGGCTGTTCGAGCCATTTACAACCTAGGTCCAAGAGATTCCCTTCGAGAAAAATTCAAAGAAATAGATATTCTGACTATAGCCTCTCAATATATATTTGATAATCTTATGTATGTACACAAAAATATATCAAATTTTAAGAAAATGTCCGATATCCACAGTTTAAATACCAGGAATAAACATAATCTTGCTGTACTTCACACTCGCCTGCACAGAGTAGGCAACTCGTTCATGGGTCAATGTATACGCTTTTACAACAAACTTCCTATTGCTATTCGAAATTTACCCATTAAACGATTTAAAAGCTGTATTAAAACCAAACTTTGTAAAAAAGGGTACTATAAAATTTCAGATTATTTAGAAGACAAAAAAACTTGGGATTGAGCTGCTCGCTCTGATAAGCTTTGTGCTAAAACCATAAAATTTGAAGTTTAAATTATGCAAAATCATCATTATATACAACTATATGTACAGATTGACATTGATGAATATTATAAGCAAAATTACGTGAATATTTATGTACCTTAAAAATTATTATACGAGTATTACTTTAATTATTGTGAATGTGAGCACTATGTGGGTCATTTTTATTTATTTCTTGTTGTTTTTTTTCTCTTAGTTTTAATGATGGTCTGGCATTTTGAGTTCTTTATGCGGCCAACCCAATTGTCCTTTCCTTGGTATTGTTCGTCGAGTCGTTGAGCTCCTTAAGTTTTGAGTTGAGCTACACGATTACTGACAAATGCTTGCACTGACTGGACAGGTCCACTCAAATTTGTGTGGTTCTTTCCTCAAAAGACCATTTCAGACATAGATCTACATGGTCCTCACATGATCTGACCAAGATTATGTCTGGACTTTAAAAGAGACTTTGACCCTTGAGTTTGTTTCGCCATTTCTTCTCAGGGGTAGTCAGATAGGAAATGTCGACTCCATCTAGCTTATTTTTTAATATGACGTGTAAAAGTGATTGTCATATCCTATTTACAGAATAAACAATTTCATTTCATTTCATTTCATAATATTTACACTACGTTTCAAAACGAATTACTTATAACTTAATAAGATTTAGAAAAGCAAAACATTCAAGTTAGGATATAATTTGCGTGTCACATGAAACAAGATGGCTTGTCGATAAAAAAAACACTACCAATTAAAATTTTATCACTGTCATACCGTGTTCTTCCACAAAAGGGACTACCATATTTTGCCGGATAACACACTGGACAGTGTTGCCGAAACTTATTTTCCTAACTCCCCAAAAACCAAGCGAAATTTCCCAAATATGAGAAGAAAAATAAAAAATTATAAAGTTTTTGATTATTGTTATAGGGCTTTTGCTATTCCTTACAATTTATAATTTTTTGGAAGGTATACATTCAACAATACCACCCTGTTTTTTTAATTGTCTCTAGTAGTCATGAAGGAAACTTCCCCGCAATTCGGAGAATTGTCCAAAAATTGGGAACCCTGGTCTTCAATATTTTTCATTCATTAAATCTTGACTTTACACACAGCCAATGGGGACGAAGCTCCTGCCGCAGGAGCTACGCCCCTCATTTAAACCATTTCACTATTGTGTGCCGTTTATACACACGAAAGTATACACGAATGTGCGTAAATTTATGAACGGAATGTAGGCCAAACGAATGCTTGCCTGATAAATCGCTCATACCTACCTACGTATAACGTAAGCTCCGTCGAACTGTGAGTCATGTGGCGTCTGCGACAAGTTGCTATAAGAGTTTTAACAGTTTAACTTTTATTTTAATATTTTGTATTTTGTAACTATGTAATACAATATTACATAGTTAAAATAAATGCATTTGGCGTTGTTGGTAGGGTAGGCTAGGCCTAATTGCCTCTATGGACGGCACGCCCCTGTTACCGAGGCCCCTGGCAACACAGGCAACACGGAAGGAATACGGGTGGGTTTTAGTCAGTAAGAGTCTGACACCCTCCCGCTCCGCCCAGAGCGGGAGAAGTTATTTGATGATTTCCCACAAAAAAAAAACTGGCACTATGGTCAGTTTCTCCGTTAATAAGATGCATCTCAGCATACTTTCACTGCGTATAACTCGAAAAAAACGCGGCGGTCGCCAAGTCGTCGTAGTGATCACAATCAAAAATCCAAATCGTTAGGCAAACAAAGTCCGGGGTCCAAGGCACAAAAAAGTCGTTAATGCGAAACAATAATTTGTGAACACAAAGATGCGTTGCGCACGGCTTATAGTCCTATCAACGGGGCTTATGTAACCCGAAAAATTCTCCCGCCTATGAAATTTGGCATATGATGAAGTTAGTTAATACAGATTACAGATGTACAATAAGCCAACAACTTTTATTACGAGAAGTTAGGTATTTTTACCTAAACATGAAAATCGCTTATAACTCTGAGAATATTTCCTCAGACTGAAATACTTTCTGTATACGTACTTTACTAGTTTTTTCTCGGTATTTGATTAAGGACTTCTGATGTAATCAGATCAAAACCTGGAGGCTTTTTCTTCTTCAAGTTATTAATAGCTTGCCAAACTTCTCTTGGGTGGGTACACAGTCGCAACGGTAGAGACATTTGCTGATCACTCAAGAATTTTGTCAGTTTCTTCTTCTGGATACATGATGACGGGTTCATTTGGTTTGAATACATCTTTTAAGAATGCTTGTTTGCTTGTTTGCCTGCTTGTTTGTCATTGTCGTCTCAGTCTCCATTTTACAGCTACCATACACTTAAAATACGGGAGAACCGTATTTTAAGTGTATAATCCTGTTTTTGAGGATTGTATTTTATACATGGTGGATGTGCGAATAAGCGATTTTGATAGATTTTGCATTGGTGTTACAAAAAAAAACAATGTATGGCGTACAATACTGTTTGGAGAGAAATTGGGCGAACAACAACAGTTTCTACAAAGAAAAGGGTGCGTTGGAGGCCTGGAGCGACGATACGTATGCAATTTCACGAATCTTTCTTGTTTCTTCGAGTTTCAACGCACGAGATGCGAGCGCGACGCGTTTTCGAATACAATCGACATATTTTTTGTCTTCTCTCGTTCATATGTATGAAGTGACGCGATTGCGCGGTTCGGCGCCACTTGGTGTACCCATCGTGCTCACACGCGAATGAAAGGCAAAGTGCAGGATGGAGTGTACCTGACCCATCCTGCACATTGCCTTTGAATTAATAGATATAGTTGGTATTGCAACTTACTATCTCCTAAAGTAGTAAGGAAGTAAGGAAAGGAAGTTAAGGAAAAATAGACAGGAAATGACAATAAGTACTAAAATTCTAATCGGATCAGTGCAACCACGGAGTAGACATCCAAGCGGCTGTTTGGATCAGGTTAGTTGTACACCAGGCTACATTTTCTACGTCTTCCTCTGTTTTGAGGGGCATGTGCAAGTTGGTATTTTCTTCTATAAAGTTCTTCTTCTATAGACTCCCAGTTAGTTTTACGATTGTAAAGCGTCTCGCCGAGCTCTTTGTGGTGCTTAGTGTGCATGTTACTGGTGAATGATCGGTGTTACCGTCCAGGCATGATTCGACTTTTGTGTATAGTTCTGACATTCCTTAAGAAAGAAATCGATGAGGTTAGGTGTTTTGTTGGGATCAGATGGCCAGTGAGTTGGCTCTCCTGTAGTCAGTATATTGAGTGAATTTGAATCTATTGCCTTCTTCAATTCTCTGCCTCTGGTTGTGGTCAGTCTGGAGCCACAAAAGATATTTTTGGCGTTCCCATCTCCTCCAGCGATATATCTGCCACCGAGCGTGTTAAGAAAATCGCTAAACATTTGTTCGTGAACTTGATGCTGACGCGGGGAGCAGTGATGTTAGATGGGCCCTGCCAATCGTCTATCGATACAACAGTAGCTTGTAGGTATGCTTGCTTAATGTTTGGGAGAGGGTGTTGTTTTATACTTTCTTTTATTATTATTGCAGTCCTAGCATGTGATGTTCCATCGCGATGATTGGTATATGTTTTTGTCAGTCATGTGTGACTTGAGATTAGGAGAATCTATTTTGTTGTGTTTCATGAAAAGTCCTACTTCCTGTTTATTAGGAGACAGACCATTTACGTTCCATGCTGCGATGCGTAGGAATTTCATTTCATATATTGGGTAACTAGAGTCGCAAGGAGACCCGTTAGGGTGCCTATTTGTTGTATGAGAATATCTATTTTCTCTGATTATTTAGTGATGATTTGTTCTAGTGGATTTGTTGGCTAAGATTGTATAATCTCTTGTTTTTTGTTCCATTGTGCAGTGTTTCCTGTGTCTTTAGTGCGTGGATTAGGTAGTTGTTGTCTATTGTGGCTTCTTGGCTGTAATTGTGGAAAGTCATCAATTTGAAAGGGGAAAGTGTTATTTCGTGGATTCATATTTGGTAATGCAGCTTTTTTGTGGGGTTGCTGTGAAATTTTCCTTGCGCGAATCTTCTTGTATACTTGGCACCCCTTGTAGTTGGCGGGGTACTCGCCAAGGCACAATGTACATGTGGCTGGTTTGTTTACTGTCTTTTTTAGGCAGTCTATAGTTCTATGTCCTTCTGCGCATTTAACGCAACGGTAAAGTCACATGCAGTTATTTTTAGTGTGCCTATATTGTTGACATCTAGCGCATTGAGGAATTTCATTTGCTTTTTCGTGGATATTCTATCTTAACTTTCGTATGGTATATAGAATATATATGTTTAAGCTCGGGGTTGTTTGGGCCAGTTTCTGCATTCACGAAATACATGTTCAGTGGCTTCTCGTTTCTTCTTGAGAGTGCATATATGATTTCACCTCTGACTTTATTACCAGTTTTTTCCTCAACAATGACTTCTTTTGGAGTCGTGTGGTGCAGATTCTTAATCACGATTCTGCAGCTCCTCGTGTCTTTCTGTGTGAACGTTTCGCCCATTCTTTCAAATTAGGTCTATGATATTTTTCTACGCTTCACTTGTCTGCGCCATTGCTCCAACTAATCTATTGACTATTTTATAGGTGTAAGTGTCGCTTGGTACGGAACTATTCAGTTTTTATATGTCCGTAATACCATATAGGACTAGGTGGTGCTTTGCTAAGTTTTTTAGCACACCACCACCTTATACTCTTGACTTTCCATTGGCTCAGCGGAGTCATCAGGTGTATCTACTGGAAGTCCACTGTATCTGTTGGAAGTATTAATAGAGCTCTGCGAGTTCTGTGATAGGTTCTTATGTCCTTCCGTAGAAGGTGGGCTATTAGATAGTCTCTTTTTCTCTTTGGGTTGCGTTGTGTGGGTATTCTTTGCCATGTGAGAGACACCTGTTGTCATCATTCTCTATGGTGATCCTCGCTGGTGGTGTGGGAGGTAAGTCTTTCCCTTTTGTAGTGCTAGTTGTGCTTGGTTTATTTCCAAGCGAGGAAGATCTAGGTCATGAGATAAAGAAGCTCGGATGAAACGCCTGTTGTATAAGATTCCTTGTTGTGCTGCCAGTAGCATTTTCTGTCACAAGGGCCTGGTTACCTACCCCTGCGCAGACTTCGGTAACCAATATCCCACTCGCCCGGTTACCTGCGAGCGCCGGGCGTTCGGATCGCATGTCAAATCGAAATAGTTATCATTCAGACTTTCATATTACGAGTTGGGACATACATACAGCACTTTCCCAAGGTACTGGTAGGTAGGTCGCACTTTTGGAAGGGATTTAACCCTACCCAGGCTTGCGAATGCCTGTGGGCAACCCGCCTGTTGCTCGGCGTTGCTGCTCATTAAGCACTACCCGAGGGACACGTATAGGTGGTTAAAGTTATGGACGCGAGCAGCTTTATCCCCCTTATGGGACGGCTGATATTTTTTTCGCGATTACGATGTTGATCCCATGGAGAACGTTGTTCAGTTTGATGGTCTGTACCACACCCTTAAATTTGACCTCATCTTTCTGGTACACCTGTATATTGTTCGAACACTTGAACTAAACTTTTTTTTTGGAAATGGCGGCTACAAACATTTTTCATAGTTTTCATGGTTTCTGGGGGTGTTAGAGCCGATACTGAGGTCAAATCTAAAAAGCAAAATGGCGGCTGCGAATGTGTTCAGATTTTTCATCATGGGTGTCGTTTTCATGGTTTTCGGGGGTGTTAAAGCCGATTGTGAGGTCAAATCTAAAAACCAAGATGGCGGCTGCGAAAATATTCTGATTTTTCATCATGGGTATCGTTTTCATGATTTTCGGGGGTGTTAAATCCAATAGTGAGGGCAAAATTAAAAAGCAAGATGGCGGCTGCCAAAATGTTCAGATTTTTCATCATGGGTGTCGTTTTCATGGTTTTCGGGGATGTTAAAGCCGATAGTGTGATCAAATCTAAAAACCAAGATGGCGGCTGCGAAAATATTCAGATTTTTCATCATGAGTATCGTTTTCATGGTTTTCGGGTTGTTAAATCCGATAGTGAGGTCAAAATTAAAAAGCAAGATGGCGGCTGCGAAAATGTTCAGATTTTTCATCATGGGTATCGTTTTCGTGGTTTTCGGGGGTGTTAAATCCGATAGTGAGGTCAAAATTAAAAAGCAAGATGGCGGCTGCGAAAATGTTCAGATTTTTCATCATGGGTGTCGTTTTCATGGTTTTCGGGGGTGCTAAAGCCGATAGTGAGGTCAAATCTAAAAAGCAAGATGGCGGCTGCGAAAATTACCAATCCTTTTGGAATAAAAAACCAAATTGAGTTTCTGACTGAATTTCTGTATTGCTATTTTATTTTAAAAAAACCCTAAATAGTAAGGTTTCAGCGCTTAAATACTAATTTTGAAATAATATAAAATTATCAATAGAATTAGCATAAAAATATTATTAAAATCTCGATTATGATTATAAATGTAATGCTTGGTCACCCCTAGCATCAGTGGGATGACACTGACAGCTCACTCCACGCGAGTTTTCACGGTGAGTGGCGGTTCAACTCGATATCTCTTCAGCAGGCTTAGCATGACACTCTCTATTTCTTCGAAGAATAGACACGGCTCTTTCTATACAAAGTGACATTTCGTTTCTCAGTTTTTGACATCTCACCGTAGAAATCCTTCTGCAATCTGTCACTTTGTCTTTCGTTTCTAACGATCCTTGTCTAGGTCCTTTTTTATGTAGACTATTTCAGAAGAAAGTTTCTATACCCAACTGTCAAAATCACACTGACAACTGACAGTTGTGTATGGTAGTGAAGACAATTTGCATTTTTCTTGTCGACTGCCACAAGGTATATATGGTTATCTACAAAATCATGATTTTACAGGAGAGCGTTTTGAACGCAAAACTATGGTAATGAATAGAAGAACAAGGCTATCTTCTCCTATTTTACATAATTTTGTTAATAGGGCATTACCAAGGAAATGGTGAAGGCCAATATTACTATTATATTTTTTTGTTCTAAAATACGGTGTTCGACACTTTGAGAAAAAAAAATTGTAGTTGTCTTTATATACGTGACTTAATATCAGTAAAAATTGAGAATCAAACAGAAAAAAAATCGTAAGACAAAACAAAGAAATCTGAGTCGAATTATGTAAAACAGTGAATTTCGTAAAAAGTGCAGTTGACTCTTTCGATTCTGCTGTCGTAGTACTTTCTACACGGAACGTCATTTTTGTCTATTCTTCCGTAGACAAAACAGTGCTCGTGCTAAGCCTGCAGTAGGTGCCTTTCTAAACATTATTAGACTTATTGCCTTTTTTTTCGCATATTGTAAAAAGTCCTTCAGGAAATATCTAACATTTATTTTAAATGATTTTAATAAAATAATATTCCTTTTAAAGGACTTTGTCCGTTCTCGGCTTCGCGTGAACACGATGCTCGAAAAGAAACAAATTAATCAATAATCAAATTTAGTTTTTAAACGCATTTATTCTATACTTTTGTATCAACTTGCGCCCACGAATAGTGTATTTATTAAGTACTGAAATTGTTTTATTCTTTGACATATTGACAGTACTCGACCTTCAATAATACCTACATAGTGTTGCCGACAATTAATCGTATTTGTTTAAATCATTATATACAAATTGATTCTAATTGTTATTTTTTAAGTTCAACTAAGTCCTCCTCTTTCATATAAGAGTCTAGAGTTTACAGCCAATTAAAGCTTTAATTTGTAATCACTTACATTGTTTTAAACATGTTTTATTCGTATATCTGGAAAACAAAAGTATGGAAAAGAATCGAAAATGGTCGATGAATTCCGATTTTTAATCAATGATTAAATCGATTATTGAAAAAAATGGTTTTGTCAATGTCAGTTGTCACTTCAAGTTATTTGTCATTCACTTTGTTTCTTGGCATCATGAATATTGTTTTCCTCGTTTTACTGTGATTAGTTTTCAAGTATTGTTTTAGTTTTGACAATGGACATTGATACCCCTTCCCACGTTGACCCCGGCATGCCTAAAAACTCCGACACAAATCCCAGCGTTGACCCTAGCTTGAATATGGATATTGTACGGATACAAACGAGGCAATTTCATTTCAACTCCTGCCTGTGGTGGAAACTGTGTGACAGATCCGATATGCGAATTGTGGTGCTGATATCACGCAAAGATGAAGTCATACCCTCGATCTTGTGGAAGTGAAATCTGTTAAAAGGCAGTGGGGGTCAAAGTAGGCATATTAGTAGAAAAGTGTATTTTGTCTATATATTACATGAAAATGAAAATAACAGTCAGGGACGAAACTCAATGAAGCAGTATTGCTGCAACTGCATAGTGAGCCGAAGAACAGTGGGTTGCTGCGGTCATGTAATTACTGTAGTGGCTTTTAAGCTGAGCAAGGTACCAAGATAATATATATCCACCTGCCCAGTTCCTAGACAAGATATTGTTAACTTATGAGTCAGAATAATAACAAAATGTATAAATAATAATGCGTGTTATTGAACAAAAACAAGTAAGCAAAACAACTCTTACAAGCACTATGATACAATCTCATTACAATATTCTCTTTCCTACTGGTATTAGCTATTAAACCTGTATTATATTTATACTGAAAGGGCCTGTTCACACGGAGCTAAATTCCCATACAAAGCGGACAATGCCCTTTCCAATTTCTAAACGCCCGTTGTACGTTGTGCATATTAAGCTGTGGCCACCAAACTCGCCTACACTATTGCAGAAGTGCGTGGCAAAGCAGTACCGAGGGGTCAAGCGAAGGTCAACCCTTACGCTCTAGCATAAATCAGCGAACATATCAAAAAAAATATATAAACGTTCGAAAAATTGTTGGATAATTGATAAATCTGTTTTAATATTAAATCATATGACTATTATAGGTTTATACCTATAAACTAAATGTAATGTGAATAATAACTCCGTCAATTTTTATAAATTGACGGAGTTATTTTTCACATTACGTAGCTAAGCAAAAATAAAAAAAAAAATATTAAAAAGGCAAATCTTTTGGGTGACTAAACAAAGCTATGTATTTAAGGATATAAAAACATATTAAAAATAACAGTCACCAGACCAATTTTTCAGTAGAAGTTAAAGCGCAAAATGTTAAAAGTTACATTTTGGGTATCTCTGAAATCGAAAAAATGTTGGATTCCTTTACATACATATTCTAACTAGTACATACGTACGTATATAGAAAGTATATCAGTCTTTTTTTTTGGGTGGGAAATCAAATAACTTCTCCCGCTCTGGGCAGAGCGGGAGGGTGTGTCAGACTCTTACTGACTAAAACCCATCCGTATTCCCTCCTGTTGCCTGTGTTGCGGGGGCCTCGGTAACCCATAAGTACCTTCCCGCGACCCCGGAAGTATTCCAGTCTAAGGAAATATTCTCAGAGAGTTATAAGCGATTTTCATGTTTAGATAAAAATACCTAACTTCTCGTAATAAAAGTTGTTGGCTTATTTTAAATCTGTAATCTGTATTACCTAACTTCATCATATGCCAAATTTCATAAGCGGGAGAATTTTTCGGAATCTCCATACAATAAATATCCTCGTAGATTGGCCTAATTTAGATGTTTGAGAGGATAGTGATTTTAAAACATTCGTAGCCAGCTGTTCAGCTTGGCATTGGTGATCAAAGAATTTTTGTTTTGAGTTGTTGCGAGTTGTAGGTACCTAATTTATAGAGACTACTAATAAGCTGAGATAAAAAGTTTTTTATCTCAGCTTATTAAAAGGGCTTTGAAGGTTTTGGCCCTAACATCAGCCACCATTTTGATATTTTTTTCAAATCGCGGTGCACAATAAATTTCATATATTTGGACAGGCGAAACTTATACAAACATAAAACGTAATTTAACATAACATCCTAAAGCGTCACGTTTCTGAGATATTCAAAGATAAAAATAACAATTGTTATAATGAATTTATTTATTTATTTTGTAGTTACTTCATGTTGATTATGTAATTTACAGTTAATCTTAATCAGACAAAGAAAGAAAAAAAATATTATAATACTAATCATTTATTTTGTTTACTAAAATCTTTTTTAATACAATCAGAACATAAGAATATGAGATAAATGTGTTGAATTACAATGATAATTTTATAGATTGAATACACCTAGTGGATAAAACATAAGATTTATTAATCATATTCGGTATATAAATAATATCATCCAAGAAGGCAGCTGGAGGCTCAATAGGATATTCTTGGTGTCGCACCCATGCCATGTACCATATACACATCACATGGGAGCAACATCTAAGTGTTCGTTTTCCTACAATGCAATTACAATAGTAGGAAACTATTTTATTCCTGCCTTCCAAAGAATTATCGAGCAAGATGTAGACAAAATAAGTTCTATTGTTTTGGTGTCTAAGAGTGGATTCTGGCTCTTAAAAGCCAAGGATCAGAAACGACAATGTTGTATTGACTCAAGTCATAGTTTATGTCAACTTCTTCGCACAATTCAATAAAAAATATACCGTTTTCCTTAATATGTTCCCCATAATAACTGCGAGCTTGGGTGACTTGGTACGGTCCCAATGATATTACTAACAACTGATCGTATTTGAGATTTGTGAATTGTTCGACTCCTCCTCCGGCGTCAATAGCCCGAAAATTGGCTCGACGAAAGTTTAAATTATTTTTAATCACAAACTCACATAAATGGTTTGGGGCATCATGCTTCAAATATATTTCATTTATAAATTGCTCAACGAGCTGATGGTCTTTCAGTCGTTTCCCGAACGCATTTATTAAAGCACAAGCAATTCTTACTTCTTCGTATAAGTGTGGTGCCGCAATGTTGAAAAACTGCGATCTTAGTTGTGTAAATTGATTTTTTAATCGACCATTAATAGTTTCCATTACCCACCCACCGGCATAAAGTTACTTTTCTAGATTCGTTTGCCTGTTGGGTCGTCAGCTGACGTTCATTTTCATCTTTCGTTTGTGGCATATAAGCTTCGTATCCACACGAACTTATACCTTCCATCACATCACGGAATCCTCGATCTAGTATGAATACATCTCCCTTCTCAAAGAACCAATGATAAGGATTGTCTTCGTTTTCTCTTATAAATTCTTCTTCTTCTTCTTCAAAAATGACAAGTGTTTCTGTTGCAACAATTTTAACATTTCTGACATTTGTGCGCTATTAAAAAGCTCTTGTCTTGAACGACAATGTGTTGGAAAATCATTCCACAGTGCTTCAGACCCAGCATGGACTTCACAAACACGAGTTCCACGTGGGATGTATATATTATATTTAGACAGAATATTTCGTTTTATAGTAATATTAATCCTATGCAGATTCTGTCTTTGGTGGCATCCTGCTATAACACAATTTGAGGCACTATACGTGACTCGTGTGAAATCAGGTACTGGAAATTCAGGTACATTTACTGGTGGTATTACTTCTACCAAAGGAGCAACTTGAGCGTCAGCATTTTTTTCCATGGAGATATTGGGAGTGCGAAGCTCCTCGGGACTGTTTTCAAGTGGATCAAAAGGTGGATCTTCTTGTGCTATTTGCTCAGGTGAGGGCATATAAACGCCACTGATTGCATCTTCCTGCCTTGCCAAATCGTCTGCCTCTTGTTCTTGAGCTACCCTTTGAACGATAACAAAACGGTCAGCGCGTTGCAGACAAGGTCGGCAAATTCGGTCTTCCGCCAAAATCTGTTGTAAAAAATATATTTCAAATACTAATTGACATAAAAACGAACATCTGATAAATAACAATAGGCGTAAGACTATAGTGTCAGTAATAACCATTGGGTCATAAAACATTGTCATCAGTCTCTCTCGCTCGCATTCATGGGGCTTATGCAGGTAGCCACAGAAATGTTAATATAGTGAAATAAAGATGCCTTTGATTAGATTTCCTAGAACTATCAGCGTCGGCGCAGATCGTTTACCTCTGCTTGTAATTAGTTCACGCGTGCAGATAATGATGCACAAGACGAGCATAATGATTATTATTACGATGAAATAGCGTTGGAAACTACCGAAATAGTCCTTGACTTGGTGAAAACTACCGGCTATCCTTTTTCTTTCAATATCGACGGTTAAAAGGTAATTGGGCATAAGCGACATTTTAATCAAAAATGAGTTATGAATGCCATCCTACTTAATCTCTTTTTTTAAGTAGGATGGCATTCATAACTCATTTTCGACCAAAATGTCGCTTATGCCCAATTACCTTTTAACCGTCGATATACTTATACGATATTTACATTTATATGCAGGTAGCCAATATTACCTAAACACACTTCATTAAAAACTGGTTTATTTTTATGTTTCGCATGTTTTCTTTGTGAATATGTACAGATTTTTTATAAAATACCACGAGAGACATACATAATCGGCTCTTTATCTGTCAAACAAACGTACTAACCTGGCGGTTCTGAAATAGGTGGCGTGCATAGTTTGTGATGCTTGGATGACTGGCTATAAAGTCTTCAGTCAGCAAACAAGACTACAGGACGTGAAGATCTTCGCCGTGGGCCAGGCACAGTACTTTTCCCACAAAAGAAGCATGTTCTAGCGCCAACATGCCTTGACATTTTGTCAAGAAACAATTTCAATCACAACAGTAAAAAAGATAACGAAAACAAAACAATAACAAAGATAACGAAAACCAAACAGTAACAACAATAATTAAAAACAACTCAACAAAACAGTATCAAATCTATTGCAATTTACTGCATAGACACGAGAACGCGTGCACACAGTGGACGTCAAAGTGGCAAACAGAAGGGTGCCGCAACGGGCAAGTCGTCACGGGGCGTCCTCATTCGGCGGGGGTACACATATTTCTTTATTTATGTCTCTCGCTCATAACTAAAATATTACATAAACATGATGCAATTATGTTTTCATAGTTCAATATGCTTACCTGAAGGGAAAAAGAACAAAAAAATCCATGTTTCTTCAAGATTCAGTTTTGACTTATATTTCGATCAATAACCCCGAAACCTGACGCTTTAGGATATTATGTTAAATTACATTTTTTGTTTGTATAAGTGTCCTCTATCTAAATATATAACTTTCGTTGTGCACCGCGATCCTGAAAAAAAAAAAATGGCGGCCGTCGTTAGGGCCACCCTCCATACAAAAATCTTCAAACCCCTTTATAAAACTGATTTGTTATTCAAACATAAACATGGTTTTTTAATTAAATCTACCAATCAAAAAAGCTTTTTTTAACACTTCCTATTCAATTCACAAAGTATTTTATTTGTTTATATAAAAAGTATATTTACAATCACAAAACTAAATGGAAACACAAAGTAGGCAAATGTAATTAAAATGCTGAAGGTGGGCAGCCCTATCGCATGTTTACGTACCGCGCGGCTGTAGGCATTTATTTCGAAGATACGGCCGAGTTACAATACTGTATAGATAATATTACCGTGGTCTAACTTAATAACTCAATATAACACTGGTCAACACTGGTTTTGCCACACGAACTTTGATAGCTAATTTTGTTTTATCAATCTACCCTCATTATTAAATCACAGTTGTCAAAGGTCAATTAGCCTCATATTTGTTGTGATACGGTAATACTCATAACTAGTACTACGGCAGTAAATTAACAGAAACGCTTACAAGTAAATCGTTATAAAAATATTTGTCGTTGAATTTGAACACTTTTTTGTGATTTATTAACCCTGTGAACATGTCGAGGAAGTGTAATAATGATCCTAACTATTTTTGTTATGTCTGCGGAGAACTTACAAAACAACGACGAAATTTTACGAATCTTGTGTTGGAGTGTTATCACCAATGTTTTGGTTTTTCTGTCGCCCATCAAAACAAATTCTGGGCCCCTCATGTCTGTTGCATAACGTGTGTGAAAAATTTAACGGACTGGAAGAAAGGTGCACGACGTATGCCGTTTGCTTTGCTGTACCCATGATATGGACTGAACAGCGAGATCACGTTTCAGATTGCTATTTTTTTCTCACTGACATAAAAGGTATAAATTCCAAGAAAAAAAGCAGTTATTTACCCTAACTTAATACCAGTTGCAACTACGTCTGTTGAGAACGACAATTCACAACCGTCCAATTCAAGTCAATGTATTGACGAGGACGATGACTTTGAGTTTGAAGGAATTGTAAACGAGCCACATTTGATAACTCAAGGAGACCTAAATGATTTGGTTCGGAATTTAAATTTGTCAAAAAAGCAGTCAGAACTATTAGGATCTCGTCTAAAAAAATGGAATTTGCTACATCATAATACAAAAGTTAGCTATTTTCGAAACCGTGATCAACACTTCAGAACCTATTTTTCTCGAGGTGGAGATTTGGTGTTTTGCAATAACATAAATGAGATTATGAAAATGTTGGACATAGATTTTGATCTCTCTCACAGTGGCGTTTATTCATTGATTCTTCGAAAGCAAGTCTAAAAGCAGTTTTATTGCATAATGGAAATATGCTTCCGTCTGTACCTCTGGCCCATGCTGTAAATATGAAAGAAACCTACGAAAATATGAAACTTACTTGAAAAAATAAATTACAGTACATATTCCTTCAAAATCTGTGGTGATCTTAAAGTTGTTGCACTATTACTTGGACTTCAGCTGGCTTATACAAAGTTTTGCTGCTTTTTATGTGAATGGGATAGCCGAGACAGAAATAATCACTATATAAAAAAAAACATGGCCTACGCATGTATCGTTAGTTCCTGGGCAAAAAATTGTGCAGCCAAATAATGTGCTTCTACTACCATTGCATATCAAATTAGGATTAATAAAATGTTTTGCAATGGATCGCAATGGGAGTGGATTTTTGTATCTAAAAGAAAAAATCCCTAAAATAAGTGATGCAAAGATAAAAGAGGGTATTTTTGTTGGCCCTCAAATTAGGGAGTTAAGAAAGGATTCAAGAGTTGAAGAAAAATTAAGCGATTTAGAAAAAATAATTGGGTAACCACAAGAGTGACAGCTACAGAGAGTTGGTTAGCGAGTTATTATTGTCCTATCAAGCATTGGGTTGCACAAAGTGATGCGGGATAAACTCCGCCCATAGGCTCCTCCGCTGACGCAGAGTCTCCGGCCCGGCAGAGCTTGTGGAGGACGTGATGAGCGCTCTGTTCCCTTCGCGAGGGGAACACACCTCCCCGCCCATGGCTCCGCCTACTGCGGTGCCCGATGCGGACCACGCCGCTGACGACGACGACGACGACGACGATGCCCCGGAGGTGACCGAGGTAGAAATCAGAGCGGCGGTACGCACGCTTAATGCCAAAAATAACCGCCCCATGACCCGACGGCTTACCTGGGAAGGCCTGGGTCCTGGCCTTGGAGGCTCTCGGGCCTCCTAAGCGCATGCTTGGAGAGGGGCCAGTTCCCGCTTCGTTGGAAGACGGAAAAACTGGTCCTCATAAAGAAGGCAGGGCGCCCTGTGGACTCTCCGTCCGCTTATCGGCCCATCGTGCTGCTCGACGAGGTGAGCAAGCTCTTTGAAAGAGTCATTGCAGACCGCCTCGTCGGCCAGCTGGTGCGGGTGGGGCCGAATTTGGTGGAGAGCCAGTTTGGTTTCCGCAGAGGGCCATCATGCGCGTGCGAGCCCTGACGACGGGGAATGCTGTTGCCCAGGGTGGGGTCGTCTTGGCGGTGTCTCTAGACATCGCCAATGCCTTTAATACCCTGCCCTGGAGTTGCATCAGGGAGGCACTACTATAACACCGGATGCCGACCTACCTCTGTCGTGTGGTCGAGGCCTATCTGACGGACAGGGCCGTCATCTATCCCGGTCACCAGGGAGTGTGGAACCGGCAAGAGATGTCGTGCGGTGTCCCACAGGTATCGGTCCTGGGGCCGCATCTGTGGGACATCAGATACGACTGGGTGCTGCGCGCCGACCTCCCTAGCGGCATCAGCGTAGTGTGCTACGCTGACGACACGTTGGTCCTGGCGCAGGGGAGGTCGCACCAGGCGGCGGCCGAATTAGCGGCACGCGGGGTTGCGACAATCGTCGAAAGGATTCGGCAATTGGGACTCGAGGAGGCCCTGCACAAGTCCGAAGCCATGTTTTCATGGTCCTCGGAACGCGCCACCGTTGGGGTCCCAAATAACGGTAGGAGGGGTTTCCATCGGCGTCGAGTCGACGATGAAGTACCTGGGTCTCGTCCTCGACAGCCGGTGGAACTTCGTGGAGCATTTCCGACGTTTGGCTCCCAAACTGGAGCGGGCAGGCGCTGCATTGAAGCGGCTCCTGCCCAATCTAGGGGGTCCAAACGCTTCCTGCCGGAGGCTCTACGCGGGAGTCGTGCGGTCCATGGCCCTCTACGGGGCTCCTGTATGGGCGCGCTCTCTGGCGCTGCGGCCAGCCCGCCGATTTAGCGCGGCCCAAAGGGTCATGGCCATCCGGATGGTCCGGAGATACCGCACGGTCTCCTGTGAGGCATTGAGCCTCCTTGCCGGATTGCCGCCATGGGATCTGGAGGCAAAAGTCCTCGCGCACGTATGGCGCGAGGAGGTGAAACGCCGGGGCGTAACTCCGTTGCCGTGAGAAATCGCGGCACAGCGAACGGAGCTCCGGCGGGATCTCATGGCGACATGGAGAGTACGTTTGTCGCAACCCAGTGCTGGGCACGCCACGATTGCGGCGATAAGTCCCCTCTTTGAGGAGTGGCTAGAGAGGCGCCACGGCGCGTGGCGTCCTCACCCTCCGCCTGACGCAGGTCCTCACCGGACACGGCAGCTTCGGGAGATTCCTGTATCGGATAAGGCGGGAGGAAACGCCCGGGTGTCACCACTGTGTGGATCACCCGGAGGACACGGTGGAGCATACGGTGGAGGTCTGCCCGGCTTGGGCAGAGCACCACCGTGTCCTCGTGGAGGCGATCGGCAGCAGAGACCTCTCGCGTCCTGCCCTGGTTCAGGCCATGGTACGGAGCGAGAGGGCATGGGCAGCCGTCACCTCCTTTTGCGAAGCAATAATGCTCGCGAAGAAGGAGGCGGGACGGTTGAGGGAAAGGCAAATTTCGCGCCCTCTCGCCCCTAGCCGCCGCAGGAGACGCCCCGGGCGTCGGAAATCCCGGGCGGATTTCCGGCTACCGTAGGTGCGGGCTTGCGGACGGTGAGTAATGGGTAGCTCACCGTCCGGTAAGGACCAGGCCCGGGTCGACGGCGCGTTGTATTCCACGCGCGCCTCAAAGACATGTCGTCAGCACAAAGGTAGGGGTCCACTAGGGCCGATACCTGCCGAGGTCGCGGGAAGGGTCACCGAGGCCCCCGCAACACAGGCAACGGAAGGAATACGGGTGGGTTTTAGTCAGTAAGAGTCTGACACACCCTCCTGCTCCGCCCAGAGCAGGAGAAGTTATTTGATGATTTCCCATCCAAAAAAAAAAAAACATTGGGTCGCATGTCACTTAAGATCCGTTTTTTAGACTCGCATCTGGATTTTTTTTCCTGAAAATTTAGGGGCTGTCTGCGACGAGCACTGTGAGAGGTTCCATAAGGAATTTTCTAATATGGAAAAGCGGTACCAGGGCAAATGGAGCCCAAATATGTTAGCAGATTACTGCTGGGCAATTAAAAGGGACCAACCAGAAGCTAAATATTCAAGAAAATCTTAGATTTATTAAGTCATTTATAAAAAAAATAAAATAAGCTTTTATTTACGAGATCTGTGCTTTTTCTTAATATTTTAAATTACTCAATAGAACAAAATCCTTGTCTAGCATATTTTTTTAACTGTTTATTTTTACTTACAATCACCAATTAAAGTACAAAATATCAAAAAAGCCCATTTGGCATGACAAAGTTAAAATTTTATTGACCAGTGTAATTAATTATAATAATATCAACATTAATTTGAAATACTCTAGCGCCGCCATTGACCACGTAATACCAACATAACAGCTGAGTTATTTTAAAACTTTAAATTGTAATAACTTAAGCGGGTGCAGGGGACCGATTTTATTGAAATAAACTGTGTGAGTGGGCTGTAATCCACCACGCGGACCCATTGCGGGTTGGTAGATGGCACATGACTTCGAGTGTTTGGTTCTAGGACGTGCCGGCAAGCAATATATTTTACAGAACCTCCTTATTTTAATAATTCGTTTAAAAATAGGAGTTTCTTTGTCGATGCCAAACATTTTTGGCAACATTGTTACCAGTAAGAACTCTGGTGGTGTTATTTATTTAATTTTTGACATTCATAATAAGTAATAGTACCTACATAGTTAAATGTGAGCAGGTGGTCCTATCGCAGAAGAGCTCTTCGCAGTCGGAGCTGGTGAAGGAGAACAAGCCGGCGCTGGCACCGCTGTCTGGGTGGTGGGTGCTGGCGGCGCTGGCGGCCAGTGCGGCCGCGCTGGCGGGTGTAGCGTGCATCGACTACGCGCTGCCCGAGCCGCTGGGGCCCGCCGCGCCGCCGCAGCGCTTCCGCGCGCTTACTGCGCACCAGCACCTCATCAACCTCACCTCCATCGGACCCCGGGTGTGTTCCCAACGTTCCTAGCAACGATAATAGGGTGATTTCACGGTATAAAACAAAACCCGCATCATACCCATTACACAAAGGACGAGCTGTCGCATAGCCCAGCCAGTAGTTGCCAGTTTAATAAGCCTGCATAACACTGAGTGTCATGCGGGCTTATCAAACTCTGTATTATCAGTGGGTGTGTCGCAGGTGGCAGGCAGCTACGAGAACGAGGTGTTGGCGGTGAGCATGCTGGTGTCAGCCATCAAGCACATCGCGGCGCACGCGTCACCGCACAACCGTGTCGAGCTCGACGTGCAAACCGCCAGCGGCGCCTTTGCGCTCTCCTTCATGGACGGTGAGTGTGGCGTGCGGCGATTGTACCGTACAGCGTGCGCGCGACCGGCGAGTGAGAGTGACGTGTGTGCGTGTCGCAGGCATGAACAACGTGTACCGCGGCGTGCAGAGCGTGGTGGCGCGCGTGCGCGGCGTGGGCGGCCGGGCGCGCGCGCGCTCCGCGCTTCTGCTCAATTGCCACTTCGACACCGTGCCTGACAGCCCAGGTAAGTTAGCTTTTCGAAACACTGAAGCCTTGTTAGGCCTCTTCAGAAGTTACAGAGAATTATTTCACAGACATTTTCCTTAGTAAGAGTCGTTTTCGTACGCGACCTGACAGATTCAAAACAACGCTGTGACTAAACAATGGAGAAGTCCGGTCAAAGCTATTTGTAGATGGCGTGGCCAGTTGCTAGTAGTAGCAGAAGTCGTAGCTAGGTCCCTCCGGTCTATACTAAATCTAAAATTTCGTCCATTCAATGCCTTTCATTCCATTCAATGGTTCATTAAAGAGTTTGGTTTTACCTCAATATTTCGTTATTTTCAGTGATTTTAATAATAGTTTTTCAATATATTTGACATAGAAAGTGTCAGAATTTTAAACCTTATTAGGTATTGTTTATTGCCTCGAAATCACTTTCTTCAAATGTTTACGATATAAAATCCAACTCTGTTTAAGACCCTGACAACACCTAAACCGCGGTCACTATCAGATTGCATAGAAAAGAAAGAGCGCGATGGCACAACGCTTGTAATTTATTGCAAAATATGAAGTAACTATCTATTTACTCAAAATTTAGTTGAGTAATCGAAAATAAAAAACAACCAAGTTCTGCATTCAAATAAGACGTTCTTGTTATTAATTAAATACGTAACGTATGTTAATATTTAATACAGATATTTTGGATTAGAACTCAAGGTAAGAGGTTAGTTTAACGTTAGTTTGTATCGAGACTTTTTTTCAAGCCGTGTTTTGGTAACAACCAAGTTCTAGGAAATATGTTCAAAATTAACATATAATTTTTCCGCTACCGCAAACTGTACAGATTTGGCAATCTTTGTTCTTAAGAGAAGCCTATTTTGGTCAATTGGGTCTTGTCAGCGCCTTAATTACTTTTTTTCTCTACGAATAGCTTTAAGCCACAATCTTCTAATTTTAAAGTCTTTCGGAAAATGGTGGACTCCAGTTTCGGACATTTAGGAATACAACATTGAATCAATTTCGCAAAAAAAAAAACACCATGAAACCACCTCTCGCCTTGTACCTATTATTCTTGCTTTCGGAATTAGCTACGCCAGCGCCATTTTGACAGTTGCCTTCCCCATTGCACTTTTGAATATCTAACAGTTCTAAATTCAAAATTGGCGGCAAATATGTGTATACGACAGAATTTAAAAGGCATGCCTGGTACCGCTTGTTCATGGCAATACAATCCTCAGCATGCTACTGCACTTTTGACCGCTACTTAGTTTCGGATTATGCTCTGAAGTCCTATCTCAAAAATAACTCTATAAATTGATGTAACTCGGCTGACTGATTTTTAAGCTTTACCACCATACAAAATTTCGTTTGTTATGTTACTTTCTACTAAATTTTAAGGTTTCGTTAAAAAAGGCACCAGTTTTGGTCGTTGGTTTTTGTATAACTCGGGAAAACTGAAAGTGCTTTTTTCTATAGATTGAAATTTTTACAAGACAACGTTTGTCGGGTCAGCTAGTTTATAGTTATAAATAAGTACCTAAAGATCTCAGTTCAGCGTTGCTTATCCTAGTTTTGCTCTAAATATAGGTACTGTCTGTTTCTGTAGTATAAATATATTATTTGTGCGATAGATATATGCCACGCGCCACGCACCTCAGTGGAACGAATGTATGGGCAAGGTTTTACATAGGCATTTCCGAGAAAAAAAAGTCTTAATTTTGAATAGAAGTTATCAAACGCCTTCAAAACTTGTTTTGACAAATTTGTATCGAGCTTACTGCCTGATTCTGTTTGAAGTTGTGGTCCTTAGTATCATAATACACATACCAAGAGCTGTATTTAGTGCTACGACGCATGGTGAACCAAACGTACACCTTCTGATATGTAGGGTGATTAACAACATACAAAAAAATTGCTAGTTTTATTTATTTATTAACTTTATATACTTACACATAGAAATATTATTGAAAGTTCGTGGGGATCACTCTGATTAGGATAGATTTATTGGATGGAATCAAACACGGCAGATGCGACATGATGACGGGCCTTTTTATTGTTGACAGATGTCACAGATAGACCACAGATTAAACAGAGCACATTACTGGTACATTTTAATGAATATGCCACAGGCTGACTTATTACATTAGATGATTACAGAGCAAATATTATGTTCCTTTACATTCGGACTTCGCTGAAGGAAAATATTCAAATGCGACTTTTTCTGATAATGATTCTATCTCAATACGTCTAGCGCCACACACTTTTCTATGTCAAAAACAGGAACTAATGAATGTTGCCACTTAATTTTTAACAAATATTAATAGAATAATATATATATATATATATATATATATATATATATATATATTCGGCGTCGTCATTCCTTTTTGAATCCGTTAGGTAAAATTCTGTAATAGAAGATTATTTTACGAGCTTATTTATTGTTTGACGAATGCGTTTATAAGCATTCGTCCAACAATAAATAAGCTCGTAAAATAATCTTCTTTTACAGAATTTCATGTTTAGCGTAAAGCCTGGCCGAAAATTGTATGGACGGCCCATCGGAACATCCCCCTTAATGTTTGGGTCAATCAACTATTTTACCCACACTTTGCTGTCCCCGACACTTCATTCTAAAAATGCACAAATTGACAATAGTTATACACAAAATAAATGTCACAATTATATCTAAGATTATTAGGCACAACGGAAAAATTGATTACGTTCTCGAAAATCTTGAATTTCTACAAAATTTCATGGTAACTCAGTACTTATACGAAATTTTCGCACCATACAAAATATTCCTCTCCGAAAACCACATTCACTTGTGAACTTTCATTATAAATGATGTTTTACTTATTGTTTTTGGGTTGATTTTTATTAAGGAATAAGACGGTATAGCACAGTTTATCGTGTGTAATAGAAAACTGCAATAAGACAAACAAAAAAAAAAACTCGAAATTGTGTCCCTTACTAGAACACTTTTCCTTTCGTGTACTGAGTTACGTTTAAGAATTTCGCCAGGAAACACATAGATCTGCTCTGTTTATCGTACATAGCTTCAATTATGTTTGCCTTCGATTGCATGGCGCGACGGAGCCTTTTGATAGCGATTTCGACCCGCCAGGCGGTGAAGAACGTTCGGAAGGAGTGCGTACCCTTTTGTGTCGTCTGCTGAGTTACCGCGCTTTCTTGATGTAAGTTATTAAATTTATCAATAATATCAGCTGTTTTTATAGTACGTAATATATGTTTTCGACTAAAGTTCACGCCATGTACCATATTCAAATTTTAATGAGCTTTTTTATGAAAATATACCAATTGTCTGCTGAGTTACTTGTATACTGAGTTAATTTCGCGGTAACTCCAAAGACATTCTTGGTAACTCCTAAGACATTTACGTACTTGGTGAGATTAGCTTGTAGCACGTAAAGAAAAACTGGCTCTATTTTAACCAATTTTCAATAAGGAGGAAGAATACGTCTGTTATTCATGTTACCCCACCTACTGCGAGCTCATTTGGTGTTGGAGAAGGAAGGTGGTTGAAGATGGATGATAGTAGATTGATCGTGTTTGGGTTTATCGCTAAATACATTTTTAATTAGATTGACGTTGTTAAATTATCGAAGTATTGCTAAGTAGCCTACAATTATTATTATTTTTATTTCCAGAAATATTACTTGTCCTGAAATAGCGCGACTGTCAGTTGCTGAAAAACAAAGACTTAGGTACAGGATAAGCTGAAAGAAAGCACCGTGAACACTACCATAAAGTTATAAGACTTGCAAAAGAAAAGAAACAAGCAAATATCACCGAGACAAGGGGAATACAGCAAGAAAAGGAATAATTTACAATCGATGTTTGATGCAACACCACCGAGTTCTCAGATATCTGGTGTACTTAATGCCTGCCACCAGATACCAGTTGCGTCTCGAGAACGTGGACGAAAAAAAAGTAAGTGTAAAGTGTATAGAGAAAATAATAAATTACAAGAAGAAATCAAGAAGTTAAAGAAATGTTGTGAGAAGTACAAGAAAAGACTGATTAAGATCAGAAAGAGATTCGAAATTATAAGGTAGGTATTGACAAATTAAATCGAAGAGCGATATGACCTTTGACTTTGATATGACAAGGAATGTTGTTAAAAAGCTTTCTTAAAACTGAACAGACAGATGCAGAAAGAAAACACAATTACTACTGAGAGTGGTGGTGAACAGCCAGAACAAATGCATGGCAAATAAAACGACAAACGTGGATCGAACTCTACAGGCGATCCTCTGTTTAAGGATCCAGAGGGACCGCTGGCTACGACGATTAACTTTAATTTCCACAACAGGTGTCAGCTGGCGATTTTCTGCATGTCTATGGTATTCTTACGCTTGCAAAGCTTTGATACCTAAATAGACGGCGAAATGGTGAAAGTTATGTTCCTACGGGTTGTTAGTAATGATGCAAAGACGTTTAGAATTGATAAAAATTATATTCATGAGGCATGTCAGTTATGAAGATAATATAAAAATCTTCCATCTGCCTTTATGAGAAAAAAAAAACAATACAAATTTGAAATTTCGTATGGTATTTTCAAAAAAAAGTTCGGAGTATCTGAAATGGGCCTTCCTTCATTTATAATGTCTTATGTTTTGATTTGTTTTACCAAATAAAGCCTTTAGTTTATTTAATTCTATGCGGTCCATTGGTTAGATTTACATTTTTTTGTTGTATGTCTTAGGCGTTACCCAAATTTGTCTCTGGAGTTACTTATTGTCCCCAAATTCAAAATTACATTTTTGATTACAACATGCTCATTATTTGATTGTATAAATTTATATTAGTAGTTCTTAATTCAAACGATTGGGGAGCTTTAAAACAAAATTCATTTTCATTTGTATTTCTTTTCCAGTTAGTTTTATTTAAAAGAGCGCTTCATTATTTGTACTTTGGTAACGCAAAAGACAAAACGTTGGTGAGTTTTATATTAAAATTTAGGGATACTAGAAGACTTAATACGCCAAAATAGTTGATTTTGAATGTAAGTGTAAATAAAAAAATTAAAAATACGTTTTTTATTCACCATTTATCTAACGCTGAATGCAGGTAGCGCTGGGGACAGTTTTTGAGGGTATGTGTTGTATTTTCTTACTAAAAATGTGTAAAATACCAATTTACTTCGCTGCCCTTCTAAAGCATTAAAGTAGATGATATATGCCTTAATCGAATCAGAATAAAAGAATATTAATGTTTATTTTATAATAAATATATTTTTCTAACCTGTCCTAAGTGTGGGTATATTAGTTGATTGACCCGTCTACATTTTAGATTTCCAAATATTACAAAACTGAAAGAAAAGTGGATTAAAGCAGTTCACAGGGAAAATTGGTTTCCAAAAAAATATAGCGTTATTTGTTCAAGGCATTTCACAGCTAATAATTTCTGTGCTTTAAAAAGACAGTGACCCCTGAGTTTGTTTTGACATTCCTTATCAAAGGAGTCAGTTAGGAAATGTCGACTCCAGCTAGCTTGTTAAATAATTACGTCTAAAAATAATTTTTAAATTGCACGATAAATTATTTGAATTTCATTTATGAGAATTTATTGTTCTTTTAAAATTTAGAATTAATAGACGTCGATATCGATATTATTGTTGCATAACTGACTTGTGCATCACTATGTTTGGAACATTTGTCCTGACATTGTTGCATCGACCAATCACAATCGCTACATTTTCTTCGACCCCCTACCCGCAGTGGTGAGTCGTATGCCTAGACAAAATCGATCTATCAGCTCTTGGGAATTAGCATGCATTACACGCGCAATCATGTTGAAAGGTTGGAATTATGATATTTAGGAGCCACCGGATTTTCTAAATATTTTGCCAAATCGTGGAATGTTAAACATGGCAAATTATGAAAAATTGCTATTACGAGTACCTTTGATTTTACACATATTAATATCATTCTTATTTGCTTACCTTACTGCGTAACCTTCGATGTACAATATCATTGAATGCAACCATAATCGAAGTCGAAGGTACAAAAAAAAGGTACTATGCATATTATGCATAGTACCTTTTTTGGGTGGGCAGTTATCAAATAATAACTTCTCCCGCTCTGGGCGGAGCGGGAGGGTGTGTCAGACTCTTATTGACTCAAACCCACCCGTGTTCCTTCCGTTGCCTGTGTGTTGCCAGCAGCCACGGTATCCCATTCGGACTTTCCCGCGACCCCGGCAGGCATCGGCCCTAGCGGACCCCTACACTTGTGCTGACATCTCGTTGAGGCAGCAAATTCAAGTAAATGGTGACTCCATTTACTTGAATTTGCTGCCTCAACGAATTTACTCGGTTTAAAATAAAAAATCGGTGTTCCACAAGGATCGATATTGGGTCCTTCCTGTTTTTAGTATATACTAGCTGCTGCCGGCGGCTTCGCCCGCGTGACTTTTTCTAAAATAAAAGTAGCCTAAGGTACAGTCTGTTGTCAACATTATCTGACCCACCCTAAAAACAAACGAATTTGGACCCTCTACCTGTAACATTAAGGTTTATTCAATTTATATGAGCATATCAGACAAGTGCTCGAAGACTCGATGAACGAATACAATAACAATACAGACACGCAAATTTGATCTTTAACACGTAACGACGAAGGACGAATATGATTTACGCCTAATAACTTATATTGTAAACAGGTAGGTAAATTAAAAAAAACTTAAGTAAAACATATATTTGCTTCGTGAGGTAGATAATAAATTAATCTAAGTGACAAAAGTTACACTACGTCTAATAGTAGTGACATTTGTAAATTGTTTCACATAAATCGTTAAGTATTTTTAAGCAATTTGGTGTAAAAAAGCATCATGTCGCAACTTAATGACTATACCCAACATAAAATCATATTTTTACATGAGCAGAATGTTGGAATTAGAGAGATTGGTCGTCGACTTAATATAGCAGTAAGTGTTTTTTTTATACCTATTTTATTTTATTGATTGTGATTAATGAACGCGTAGTTGGCTATTTTACCATTACATTCACTCCTTACAAGTTACATACACGGTTCCAAAAATGTTTATTTTTTGTTTTAGAGAAATACTGTCAGAATATGGCTAAGACGTTATGGAGACAATGGAAATATTCAGCGGATTCGTCCAGGAGCAAAAGCCATCAAGTATAGTCCCGAATTCCAACGCCACCGGGCCATTGTTTCAAGCCATGTTGAAAACCCATTTTTACCCATTCGTGTAACCGCAATAAACCACAATATTTCAGTGGAAACAGTGAGAAGGCATTTACACGCTGCTGGGATAAGGAATTATAAACCGGCACAGAAAATTGCGTTGACACCTGTTCATTGCGAAGAAAGGGTCCGTTTTGCCCAGGAATATTTAAATTTTAATTGGGAAGAAAATGTTGTGATCTTCACTGATGAAAAATCATTTAAATCGGATAAAGATGGACGTAAAATCTTATGGCGAAGGAACGCTACAATGAGAAGTGCTTGCTACCTTGTAGAACCAGCGATAGAATAACCCTGGGCTACTGGGGCTGGATGTCGTCTATGGGACCTTGTGAATTGGTGGAAGTAGGTGGTAGGTTTAATAGTAGTTTGTATTTGGAGATTCTGCGTGACGTCATGCTGCCGACTGTGCGAATTGCCTATCCAACATCACATATTTATTTCATGCACGATAACTGCTCCATCCACCGTGCAGGCATTGTGCAGGATTGGTTAGCTGCTCAAGAAGGTGTGACAGTTATTAATTGGCCATTTAAAAGTCCTGATTTGAACCCTATAGAAAATCTATGGGGTCAAATGGTTTTAAATTGGGACACAACGGAAGTGCGAAACAAAAACAACTTGGTTGAGATCGTGACATCGACTTGGGAGCACATGAGAGGCAACCATGTAAGTAAATGCTCAATGGATTGGTTGTTAAACCATTAAAATGTTGCAGATTATGTGGTGATGTTATTGTTATAAATAGATTTTTTCTATTTAAATAACATGTTTATTCACTACATATAGGCAGTTATGAATCTGTAAAGCATTTCACAGATGAATTCATTTTATCGATAACAAACTTTTAAGCATTGCCTTTTGTAATGTTTATAAATGGTTAGATTTGTATAAAATGTATATTAATTTGGAAATATATGAGCATTTACTTACTTTATCTTACCTAAGTGTTTTAATGAAATAAAAAACATTATAAACTTGCAATTGTTTAGTTTTATTTCTATACAAACTGCCCGTTTAAAATCAAAATCAAAAGTCATTTATTCAAACTAGGCTGAAAATCAGCACTTTTCGAACGTCAAAGTTACATAAGACAGTCCCCCAAAAATGCCCGCCCGTCACCACTTCCTAGTGCTTTAGCTGGGAAGAAGAAGTGGTGGAACAAACTCCCCAGCAGCACGTCTGTCTGTTTAGTTATATAAACTTAATTCTATACAAATCGTATGCAAAGTAATTAACATTACGAAACACAAAACATTGGATTAAATTACACACTTGCCATACGTTAGCTAGCACGCGCCAGTATACCAACAAAACAATGAACAAACTGTACTCAAGCAGATAAAAATTTCAACATAAAAAAAACGTAAATAGAACTTAATACCTAAATAAAAGCCTCCAGGCATAAAGGGCGTGCCCGCTTACATAAGGCAATTGCTGTAGCTCGAAGTGAGAAATGATAAACTAGCCCCATCGAAGTAAAATAAGTAAACAATTACTAATAACAATTAAAACCATGATCAGCAAGACGACCAGTCACCACAAGCAGCACCCGTTCACGAGCATAACGCAAAGATCAGCCATCACCCCCCTCGCCATATTGGAGGGAAGGAGGCAACCCGATATATAATTTTGCGTCAGCAGAATTGGTAAGTCAATGTTGCACAACACATCACGTTCAAGGCTATGTGTATATTGAATTTTTGCTGCGTGCGACTAATATACTGAGACATCAACAAAATCGAGGGTTTGTAGGCCAGTGCAGTGTTTTGTTGTTTCAGCAGCAGGGATTAAATACGGAAGTCTGGCCTTGAGTATGACGCTCTAGGCGCCCTCGTAGTCGATAGAGTTGATGTACCTGTTTTCCGCAATTTTCCTAGCAGGACACACAGCATCTCCCGTTCTGTGGTTATTGGGCTTTTTAAAGCGGTGTGACATTTCGGTGTGTCAGCTTTCTTTGCGCACTCTGACATCGAGTGTCCTTCTTCACCGCAGTGGCCACACGTAGATTTCAACTCTCTGCATGTTTTTGCTGCATGACCATATTGTTAAATAATACAACACAATAAATAATACAAGAAATAGTTTTGGAATATATTCTAAATTGAAAGCAAAACAATATCTTCGTCGCAGGATCTGATCTCGCAACTTGTTTTTCTGAGTCTTATACACAGACCATGAGACCAGAATTACTTGAACACAATCATTAAAATAAGCTATTACACTAATTATATTATAACAAGTAGTTATAACATATAACCTAATGCTAATGCTATAAAGATCAAATTTGCGTGTCTGTATTAATATTGCATTTGTTCATCGAGTCTCCGAGCACTTGACTGATAAGCTCATATAAATTGAATAAACCTTAATGTTACAGGTAGAGGGTCCAAATTCATTTGTTTTTCAGCGCTACAGGGTGGGACAATATTCCCTCTCAAGTCCTCCGACAAAATTACCAGGTACTAACACCTATAATAACTCACATTTGTAATCTTGCCATAAGTAGCGGCGTTTTCCCAGAAGTCTTTAAGAAATCGCTTATACATCCTATTTTTAAAAATGGTGAAAGGGATTGCCTTAACAATTATCGCCCTATTTCAGTACTTTCAGCCTTATCTAAGATCTTAGAGAAAATACTGAATCGAGCGCTGAAAACGTTTCTAAAAAAATTTAGTATATTAGCGCCAAATCAATATGGATTTCGCCCTGGTTTATCCACAGAAGACGCTGTAACGGATTTGACAAATACTGTTGTTGACAACTTAGATGCAAAAAATAGATGCTTATGTATCTTTCTAGACCTCTCAAAGGCATTCGACACGGTATTTGTCCCTACCCTACTGGAGAAACTACAAAAGCTAGGAGTAAGGGGTTTATCCCATAAAATGTTTAAAGACTACCTCACAAATAGGAGACAACGAGTCAAAATTGAGAGCTATATTAGTGATGAAGAAACAGTGAGTTACGGTGTGCCCCAGGGTAGTGTTTTAGGCCCCACACTATTCCTCCTATACATAAACGATCTCTGCTTACTCCAATTACCGTATACTAATATCTTTACCTACGCAGATGATACTGCTATCCTTGTTTGGGGTCCTAATTGGCAAACTGTTAAGGAGCGTGCCGAATACTCACTATCCAGAATTATGAACTGGCTAAAAAATAACCTACTAACACTAAATCTAACAAAGACCAACTATATCGCATTCTCCCTCAGCAAAATTACCGACCCTGGCGAAAACTTCTATATTAAAGCTCACACTTGTTCTAATTTCAACGAATGTGACTGCCTTGAACTTACGCGGGTCGAAGAGGTAAAATACTTGGGCGTACAGATTGACCACAGACTGAAATGGAATAAACAGATAGATTTAGTCACAACAAGAGTGAGGCGATTGATACACGTCTTTAAATCCCTACGAGACGCCCTAGCACATGACAAGCTAAAACTAGTCTATCTGTCTCTATGCCAGTCTGTGATACAATACTGCATCACAGTCTGGGGTGGAGCTGCTAAAACGCACCTTATTAAATTGGAAAGGGCTCAACGAGCCGTCCTTAAGGTAATGACCAGGAAACCTTACAGATACCCGACTGTGAGCCTTTATTCAAACTGTAAGGTCCTCACAGTTCGTCAGCTATTCATCTTAAATGCTGTTCTCAAAAAGCATCGAGATGTGCCCATCCCAAACTCAAATAAACGCAGTTTATCATCTGTATGCCCTCGTGTGGTTTGTAGAACTTCTTTCGCAAAAAGGCAAACACGTAGCACAAGTGCTAAACTATACAACGATTTAAACAAGAAGCTTAACATCATTACATTATGTAGACGCAAAGTTAAATTTAAAATCACTGAATGGCTTCAACTACTTGACTATCAAACAACCGAAGACCTACTTAGCTATCAAATATAAAATACAAACAATAATAACTACTAACTAAACCAACAACAATACCTTATTACTAATTCAATTTATCTGCTCATACACATAAACACATACACTCTCTCACACACACACAGACACAAACACATAACACGATACACTATCAATCACATACTCACATAAACTAACGCAAATTTAAAATTTATAGCGTATTTTACTTAATAATCAGCAACCCTATGTACAAACAGTATTGTGTACCTCTTGCTGCGACTGAACACTGTCTCCCAAGATACAGGCTCCTGGCCTAGTTTGGGATTCAGTATCAGTACACATATATTGTTTCAAACATCCTAAGACTGTTCATACTTAAGTACCATTTTTGTAATTTTAGTGTCAATAAACAATTTTTATTTTTATTTTTTATTTATTTTTTTATTTTTTAGGGTGGGTCAGATAACGTTGACAATAGACTGTACTTCTTATTACATCAGCTATCTGCCAGTGAAAGTCCCGTCAAAATCGGTCGAGCCGTTTCAGAAATTAGCCGGAAAAGACAGACAGACAAAAATTGTAAAAAAAAAGTTGTTATACGTACTGTGTATACATCCATATCGACGGTTAAAAGGTAATAGGGCATAAGCGACATTTTAATCGAAAATGAGTTATGTATGCCACCCTACTTAATCTCTTTTTTTAAGTAGGATGGCATTCATAACTCATTTTCGACCAAAATGTCGCTTATGCCCAATTACCTTTTAACCGTCGATATGCATTTAGTAAAAAGCGGTTATTTTAATATTACAAACAGACACTCCAATTTTATTTTTCTGTATAGATTAATGATCTACCCCATCTATTAAAAGACCAAACACAAATGGTGTTATTTGCTGACGACACTTCCTTAATCTTTAAGATAAATAGACTTGCATCAAATCTTGACGACGTAAATCACGCCCTACTGCAGGTCCAAAATTGGTTCACTGCTAATAATTTAGTATTAAATGGAAAAAAAAACGAAATGCATAAGATTTGCTTTACCGAATGTAAAAAGTAGTGATTGTGACGTATTATTGAATAGGGAGAAACTTGAATTCGTCGATAAAACTGTTTTCCTGGGGACCATGCTCGATTCAAGGCTGCAATGGGGTCCTCATTTAACATCACTTGCAGGACGGCTAAGTTCAGCAGCAATTGCTGTGACAAAAATCCGTCAATTTACTAATGTAGATATCGCGAGGCTAGTCAATTTCAGTTACTTTCATAGTATCATTTCTTACGGTATTTTACTATGGGGACGGGCTGCAGATATCGAGTCTATTTTTATTCGGCAGAAAAGAGCCATCAGAGCAATATATAACCTCCGCAGGAGCGATTCTCTAAGGGAACTGTTTAAAGATTATTAACATCATGACGGTACCTTGTCAATATATCTATGAAAACATCATGTACGTAAGGAAAAGTCTAAGTCTTTTCAGTAAAACCGGTGAAAGACCCATTTATAGGACCAGAAATAGGGACCAATTAGTTCAACCAGGTTTCAGACTGGCTAAAGTAGACTCATCTTTCATGATTCAAACGATGATAAATATTTTATTGTAACATTTTAAACAGTGCCCCTGTTTAAAATGTTACCGTTTCATCGTTTCATTTAGTTGGACTATGTGGGGAGGCCACATACTCCAACTAAATGAAACGAAATTAAAATATTGTATTAAACGCACACTATTATTATTATATATTTTTTTTTTATTTCGAGCACACATGATTCATATTGTTGTTAGTAACACTTATAAAACAATGTTAGTAACATTTATCATTAAAATAAATAAAATAAAACAAAACTTTAAAAAAATAATTCAGGAACCTATAACTATGCCCGCTTCCCGCTGCACCAGACCTGCAGCTGTGCATACCAGTGCATACGGGTCCAGTGCCCCAGGAACGGGCAATCAGGCTTACTCACTATCACCCTTAAGATGCTGTTGGTGCTCCCCCGAATCCTTCGCATCAAGGATGCTGTTCTTTTTCGCATAATAGCCTGAAAACTATCTGTATCTGCTTCAGCAAACATGCGCGATGCGCTATAGAACCGCGGGAGCCCCAAAAACACCCTAAAGGCGTTAATATACTGTACACGAAGAGCGTTGTAGGCCCTTTGCGTATGTCTGACCCACAGGCTGCACGTGTAGAAAGACCAACCAACGAAGCATATTATAAGTTGGGGGATTACATCGCTGACAAAAATGCTTGGCTCAATGCTGGTCCACAAGAGCGCATAAACTAATTGATTAGCATTCTACAATATTTGGTGGAGCTGCTGAAGATTATAAAAACTATGTTTGCATTGTATAAATTTATTCTCTTAGTATTGTATAATTGCATGGCACATGTGTGAGCACTACCTACTATAAAGCTACCATTTACTGGGTACGTCTTTAATTGACTTGAATGTGCCCTGGCGGCTGAGAGTATGTCATGCTTACTCAAATGTCTCGCTGGTGATGGCGTGTGTGTTGGATCATTAAGTTCCCTTCAAAATGGTTGAGCTGAATGGTGCTGATCCATGCGTCATGTTCATGAACGGGCGCCGTCAGTAGGGACTGGTCATTTCTTAGCTGCCACGGCTTATTTTAATTTTTCAATTGTTTTATCTTTTTATTACGGACACTTTTAACGTCTTTCTACATTGTTCTCACATGTATAATTTCAACCTGAATGATGTAACTAATATTTTTGTAACAATATTTTAATTTAAAAAAGCGTGGAGTTTTTGCCCGTTCTTCTCCATAGGAACCTACTACGCTTTGGAATGGGCAACTAGCTTCATCTTTCTGACTGACCGACCCCTTGACAATTCAAAAGTGCCTGTATTTGGTTTATTTTAAATAAATGCTTTGAGTTTGAGGCGCGCGTGGAACACAACGCACCGTCGACCCATTGCTCATCATCATCATCATTTCAACCGAAAGATTTCCACTGCTGGACATAGGCTCCCCCAAGCACCGCCACTTCGACCGGTTTTGTGCTTCCCGCATCCAGCGGATTCCTGCGGCCTTCACAAGGTCATCGGTCCACCTTGTAGGAGGCCTTCCAACGCTACGTCTTCCGGTACGCGGTCGCCATTCCAGAACCTTTCGGCCCCATCGGTCATCTGTTCTGCGAGCAATGTGCCCTGCCCACTGCCACTTAAGTTTGGCAATTCTTCGGGCTATGTCGGTAATCTTGGTTCGCCTGCGGATCTCTTCATTTCTGATTCGATCACGTAGGGAAACTCCAAGCATAGCCCTCTCCATTGCCCTTTGAGTGACTTTTAGTCTTTTAACAAGGCCCATTGTAAGTGACCACGTTTCAGTGCCATAGGTCATCACTGGCAACACGCACTGGTCAAAGACTTTCGTCTTGAGACACTGTGGTATGTGGGACGAGAAGATATTGCGTAACTTCCCGAACGCTGCCCAGCCGAGTCGGATTCGACGATTGATCTCTTTCTCGAAGTTGGACCTACCTAACTGGACAGTTTGTCCTAGATACTCGTCCACAACTTCGAGCGTAGCGTCTCCGATTTTAATGAGAGTGGGTGTAACATGGGCATTTGACATGATCTTTGTCTTTTCCATGTTCATTTTAAGACCCACTCTTTCGGAAGCTCTACTGAGGTCATCGAGCATAGTACTGAGGTCCTCCATAGTCTCAGCCATGACAACTATATCGTCGGCAAACCGAAGGTGATTGATGTACTCGCCATTGATGTTGATGCCTGGCCCTTTCCAGTCCAGAACCTTGAAGACATCTTCCAGTGCAGCGGTGAACAGTTTCGGAGAGATAACGTCTCCCTGCCTCACACCTCGCTGCAGAAGGATAGGTTTCGGGGTCTGGTCCTAGAGTCGGACTGACATAGTGAAGTTTTCGTACAGACACTTAAGCACCTCGATGTACCGATAGTCGATCTGGCACCGTTGAAGAGACTGCAGTACAGCCCATGTCTCGATCGAATCGAAGGCTTTTTCGTAATCCACAAACTCTAAGCAGAGAGGCAGGTTTTACTCCTCGGTCTTCTGTATAACCTGCCGCAGCGTATGTATGTGGTCTGCAGTGCTAAAGCCTTTACGGAATCCGGCTTGTTCGGGAGGCTGGAAGTCGTCAAACCTGCGCGCTAGACGGTTCGTGATGACTCTTGTAAACAGCTTGTAGACATGGCTCAGAAGTGTGATGAGCCTATAATTCTTAAGGAGGGTATTGTCGCACTTCTTAAAGAACAGTATCACCACACCTCTGTTCCATGCCTGTGGCGTTTTGCCCTCGAGTATGACGGAACCAAACAGCTTCTGGAGGGCCTTGAGAACGGGTTTTCCACCGGCCCTCAGAAGCTCAGCCGTAATTCCGTCATCACCCGGCGCCTTGTTGTTTTTGAGCTGCTTCAGAGCCATCCTAATCTCGTACAAGCTGACGTCCGGGATGTCTTCGCTGTAGTGTCGGGTCAATCTAGCTCTTGGGTCGTTTGCCAGATTCATACCAGGGTTACCTGTTGACGTGTATAACTGTCCGGTGTAACCCGGAAGATTTCACACCATTCACATCTACACATTGGAACCTTTTATGTAAATAAGATTTTATTACTTTGAGAGCTTCATTTTGGACACCATAATGACATAGTTTACGCAAAAGCGTGTCATGGTCCACGCAATCAAAGGCTTTGGAGAGATCACAGAAAACTCCAATAGCATTTTGCAAGTTCTTTCATGCGTCAAATATGTGTTTCAGCAGTGCAACACCCGCATCTGTAGTCGAACGACCTTTTGTAAAGCCATATTGTTCATTATGAAGGAGGCTGTTTAAATTAAAATGTGTGAATAATCTCGTGGAGATATTGAAACACCGAGAGTTGAATCAATGCTGACTTTATTATTATCATTAAACAATCAGGATGACTACACACTACATCTCCTTTCCATGGGAAAAAAAAGTAAAATTACTACATACAATTTTGCTTTTATTTTTTTTTGTTTCTTTTTTTTTACTATAATTTATGTTTGAACCTTAAAAATATAAATTGAATAAGCACTTTTACGTAATCGGATTTTATACATTTACCACCAATATTTCCCATTTTAATAAGTTTACTTAAACATAACTCATTTATACAAGTGAGGTTGTTGTGTAACAAAATGACTTAAGTTCTCATAAATAAATGTACAGCAAGTGGGTCTAATTTTAAAACTTGATGGCAAGAAACTAGATGCTATTACGGAAACTGTATTTCTAGGAATTACTCTAGATTCGAAATTGCAATGCGATGCCTACTTTCAAACACGCTCTTTCAGGTAGATTAAGTTCAGCTGCATGCATATGCAGCTGAACTTAATCTCTTATCTCTTAATCTCTGCATAGTAAGAAAAATTAGGCAGTTGACTGATACAGCCACAGCTAGGTTATTATACTTTGCTTATTTCCACAGTATTATGTCTTATGGCGTTCTGCTGTGGGGATCGGCAGCTGATGTAGATTCAATTTTTATTTTACAAAAGAGGGCAATCCGCGCAATCTATAGAATGGGTCCTCGTGAGTCCCTTAGAAACTAATGTACTAACTCTGCTTTCTCTTTAGATCTTAGAAAGTATTTTGTATGTTCCCAAAAACTTAGGTCTTTTCAAAACAAGAAGTGATTTCCATAATACGAGTATAAATACACGTAGTAAAAATAAAATTGTGATACCCAAAGTTAGATTAACAAAAACAACCAAATCATTTGTTATCAACGCAAACGCAAAACGAAAGAATAAAAGAGAGTCTCGTAGAAGTAGACAGCCACCTCATCCTCTATCTGCTCGTAGGTTTGACTCAACTCAAAACTCTAGCGAGCGTCACACGTTATTTGCTCCCTTTTCCTTCATATAATAACCACACACATTCCTCACACAATCCCCCCTCCACCTTTTCTTTGACCTTTCTCTCCCTCTCCACCCATCAACATAGGTATATATTGTATTCCCATTACCATAAAGAATTTTGATGGAATCCCTTAAGTTATGAAAAATAAAAAAATAATATTTATGTCTGAATCCATCTCGGCAAAGTCGATGCAAGTAATATTTAAAACGCTTGTACTCGTATTACGCTTGTGGTCGCACGGTTTGCAGGCGCCAGCGACGACGGCGCTGGCTGCGCCGTGCTGCTGGAGACACTGCGCGCGCTAGCGGCGGGCGGCGCGCTGCGCCATGACGCCGTGTTCCTGTTCAACGGCGCCGAGGAGAATATCCTGCAGGCCTCGCACGCGTTCATCACGCAGCACAAGTACACTACATAGAACACACTACGTTTTTTACGGGACAAAGGGTTATCGATAGGGTTTTTGCAATAGGTATTTTTTATTAAATCTTACGATATGTGTCAACAGCTTATCTCAACTCAATCACACATAGTGTACCGGAAGTCCCTTGAAACCAAGCTTAGTTAGTTAAATAAAGGTTCCCTCGAAGGGGTTTCAATGGGTTAACCGTTCAATCGGTTGCCAGAATGATAAAGCCATTCAAAGTGTTATCGTTATAGTTGGATTCCCGCTTCTTTGGTTTTTAACGGGTTGAGTCTTACAAAATGTAAAATTTTCGATAAGGGTAACGGAATGAACGGGTTACCCTACCGTTGCACGGTGCCTCGTTGAGCATCACATGCGCGTACCATGACAACTGACTACCAGGCAAGTAGTCAGTCCCTGCCGCCACATGCAGACACACACACGCGCTACACGAGCCAGTAACGAGTGCGGCGCCGCCCACAGGTGGGCGAAGGACGTGCGCGCCTTCGTGAACATCGAGGCGTGTGGCGCGGGTGGCCGCGAAGTGCTGTTCCAGGCAGGCCCGCACGACCCCTGGATCATCGAGGTATGTGCCGCCTAGCCGCCTACGAGCAGAATCCCTAAGCTTGTGCAGGGCAGTGACGAAGGTTCCATAGACGTCTTTACGTCTGCCTACACTAGCCGCAAGACAATAGGTCCGATTTGATGTTTTTAATTTTGCATGCCGTGATGATTTTGACGCACGTGTCATGTGATGTCATTTTGGTGTAGTAATATTATGTGGTATGTAGATGTACGCGGGCGCCGTGCCGCACCCGTTCGCGTCGTCGCTGGCGCAGGAGCTGTTCGAAAGCGGCCTCATCCCCGCCGACACTGACTTTCGCATCTTCCGCGACTTCGGCAAGCTGTCCGGTAAGTAGCGTCCCCTCCCCCCGCGAGGAGGAGGGGCCGCGCTGACTGCTGCGCGTGTTGCAGGCGTGGATCTGGCGTGGAGCTCCAACGGCTACGTGTACCACACGCGGCTCGACACGCCCGAGCGCGTGCCGCCCGCCGCGCTGCAGCGCACCGGCGACAACGTGCTGGCGCTGGCGCACGGTACGTGTCCGCCGCGCCGCGCCCGCCCGCCCGCGCGCCCTCTCTCACGCTGCTGTCCGCAGGGCTGCTGGCGAGCGAGAGCCTGGAGTCGGAGCCGGACGCCACGTCGCGCCAGCCGGTGTTCTTCGACGTGCTGGGGCTGGCGGTGGTGGCGGTGCGCGCGCCGGCCGCGCTGCTGCTGGCGGCGGCCACGCTGGCGCTCGTGCTGCTGAAGGTGCACGCCAGCGCAGGCGCCGCGCGCCGCGCGCTGGGCCTGGCGCGCGGCGCCTGGTGGCGCGCCGTGGGCCGCGCGGCGCTGGCGGGCGCGGCGGCGCACGCGGCCGGCGTGCTGGCGGCCGTGGCGCCGGCGCTGCTGCTGCACGCGTGTGGCGCGCGCCTGTCCTTCTACTCGTGCGGTGCGCTGCTGGCGCCGCTGTACGCATTGCCCGGTTAGTCGATTGCTTTTCATTATTAAAAGTAATCCCCACAGCCACAGGGTTCGTCACTCAGTGTTGCCACCTTCACCGTGCTGCGCTGTGTGACTTTATGTGTATCGTGTAGCGCTGGCGGCCACGTGGGCGACGGCGGCGTGGCTGTGGGGCGCGCCGGGCCCGCTGCGCGGCTGGTGGGGCGCGCGCGCGTGGCACGACGCGGGCGCGCTGGCGTGGGCGGCGCTGCTGCTGCTGTGCGTGCTGCGGGGGCTGCGCTCGGGCTTCCTGCCGCTGCTGTGGGCGCTGCTGGCGGCGGGCGCGGACCTGCTGGCGGGGCGCGCGGGCGCGGGCGGCGGCGCGCGCGCGGCGCTGTGGGCGCTGGGCGCGGCGCTGCCGGCGGCGCAGACGGGCTACCTGGCGCTGGGCCTGCTGCACATGGCGGCGCCGCTGGCGGGGCGCGCGGGCTCGGGCGCGCTGCCGCCCGACGCGGCCATGGCGGCGCTGGTGGCGGCGCTGGCGCAGGCGGGCTGCGGCTGGCTGCTGGCGCCGGCCACGGCGGCGCGGGGCGCGGGGCGGGCGGCGCGCGCGGCGGGCGCGCTGTGCGCGGGCGCGGCGCTGCTGGTGCTGCTGGGCGGGCTGGGCGCGCCGTACAGCGCGGCGCGGCCGCAGCGCCTGATGGTGTTCCACACGCGGCGCACGCTGCACGCGCCGCTGGTGCCGACGGACCGGGTGGAGCACTTCTATTGGGTGCCGGAACTTGACCCCAATACGCCGCACTCCGTTGATAAATACGGTAAGTACATATTCTGACATCATCATGTCTAGCCTTTTCCCAACTACATATCTTGTTGTCAGCTTTTAATATAAGGGTACGCAGCTGAATACAAATCAGAGCAAACCCGAATGAAATCTGACTCCCACAGTCCAATCATCATGTAAGACTGGTTATGGTTATCAGACTAACACAACAGCCCAACCAGCAAACCAGTCTCAGAACCCGCCCTTTATAAGAATGAGAAGCTTAAAGCGCTCTTATAATTGTTTTGGAACATGCCATCGATCCTAAATTAGTTTTAGACAAGCCCATATAGACGATAATTTTTGAGGAAAATAAAATCTTAGCAGTATAGAGATGGCGGGAAAATTTAGGATAAATTATACATAAACGGGGAAAAATCGATTGGACCGCAACAGATTACCGGAAAGGGGAGGTGGGTGCGAAAATGTATGTTTTTAGGGGTGAAACGCGTCTTTTCACGATTTCTGGGAAAAGTCGAACCTCCTATCGAAAAAAATTAAATGTAAAAGATGTAGGAACTTAAAAAATCTACAACTTTTATTCGAACTTTTTTTAACGTAACCTTAAATAGCTAGTCACGATTTTTTAAGTTCCTACAACTTTAACTAACCTAAAGGGGGGTGTTAAAGTTTGTATAGCTGAATTATAACGCGCGGTCCTATTAAGGGCCTGTGCACACCACGTTTTTTAAACGCGCCGTCGACGCGCGTTTTAGAAACGCGCGTTGACGGCGCGCTTTTATCCTACAGAAGGTCTACAGGCTGCGTCTGACTCGCGTGCGTATCGCGTCTGTATCGCTACAAACGCGCGTCAACGGCACGTTTAAAGAACGTGGTGTGCACAGGCCCTAACTCGAAACTCAGTATTTATACTTTTTTTTTTTGGGTAATTATCAAATTACTTCTGTCTGTGTGCCAGACTCTTACTGACTAAAACCTACGGTTGGGTTTTATTCCATCCGTTGCCTCTGTTGCCAGGGGCCTCGGTAACCCTTTTGAACTTCCACGCGACCCGGCAGGCATCGGCCCTAGTGGACTCCTACACTTGTGCTGACATCTCTTTGAGGTGCGCCTGAAACACATTGCGCCGTCGACCCGGGCCTGGTCCTTATCGGATGGCGAGCTACCCTTTGCTCACCGTCCGTAAGCCCGTGCCTACGGTGGCCGGAAATCCGCCCGGTATTCCTGACACCCAGGGCGTCTCCTGCGGCGGCTAGGAGCGAGAGGGCGCGAAATTTGCCTTTCCCTCAACCGTCCCGCCTCCTCCTTCGCGAGCATTACTGCTTCGCAGAAGGAGGTGACGGCTACCCATGCCCTCTCGCTCAGTACCATGGCCTGAACCAGGGCCGGACGCGAGAGATCTCCGCCGCCGATCGCCTCCACGAGGACACGGCGGTGCTCTGCCCAAGCCGGGCAGACCTCCACCGTATGCTCCACCGTGTCCTCCGGGCGACCCACACAGTGGTGACACCCGGGCGTTTCCTCCCGCCTTATCCGACCCCGCCCCCGAAAACTCGCGAAAGCGGGATATTCAAAATCGCATTTCTTTGAGATACTTATATATAAGCCTGTCCACGAAAGCAGAACCGGGAAACTGTAACCGATGTTAAATGATTGTGCAATTTCACAGGTTACAATTTTCCAGCTCCGCTTTGGTGGTCAAGCAGCCTTATTGATGAAATTAACATAAAAAGATAAATAGGAGAAAATGTATTCTTGCTTGTAGAAAACTTTGAACAACAAAACCATAAGTTAGTGGTTGATTTGTAAAAGTCAAAGACTACTCAACGTCGTTAATGGTGAGGATAACACTTAATGTTGCAAAAAGAGAATTCACAAGAAATAACCTCTAAAGTAAATAATTACGTTTCTAGATTATCATGCGCTCACGCCGGCAGACATTTTTCTTGTGAACTGGGGCTGCCAGGTATATTCAACAAAATCTTATCCACTAAATTTTATTAAATTAATTTTAGAAAATAAGTAGCCTCCGCGCTCTACCCGATGCGTTGCAGTAAATTAAATTAATTATTTATTTCTGTATTGGCTTGATTGGATAACTCTTTCGTCTATTTATAGTTACAACCTACGCTATACGAGCGTATATCTATTATATTATGCATACATTATATTTATATTTATCCCATTTTAAAAATATTAACATTGATTAAATTAACCGAAATAATAATTCGGCTAACTTGTTGATTAATAAATAAAACAAAAATGTTAATAAAACTACCAAATGGTAGCTTTTTAACATTTATGAACCTTTTTAGTTTATGTTATGTTGCCATTCTTGAAAATTGAAGACCGAAGTTTTTAGGTCTCACATAATAGAGGAGAACATGACAATATAGCCCCCGTAGGCATTCCTACGTTTACCCAATGAGACGACCCCGCCTGGTCTACTGACAAGATGCGCCGGGCTCGGTAATATTTATAGTGTGCGTACAGACGACGCTATACGTCGCGCACGCGCCAGAGCGAGATGGGTGCCCGTTCACCGTAGGTCATGTTAGGTACGGATTGTTTTAAGTTTTGGAAATCAATGTTCTTTTTATGTATGGCATCTCGTAGTTAACGGACTCAAAGCCTCCAGCCTGGGCCGAATTTCTTCATTTACTAAGCGACTGCACGACAGGCTGGATCTTAACTGAATTATTATTAATCGGGGAATTTAAAGCTACGGGCTCATCTGCGGCGGGGGCTGGCACTTCGTCGAGCAAGGGTCTTCGCGAGGGACCTCGGCGGTGAGGTCGGAAGGTCGGTTTGTGTGATTTGTGCACTGTACTCGTGGCCCTACTGCTTTCCTGGAAGAGGGTAATGGGGTCATCGGGGTCGGTGGGCGTATGCCTTGGACGGCGAATAGAGCTAATAGAGGAGGGCCTATAACTGGCGGCCTTCACAACCAGAGGGTTGCGGTGGGTGACGGCAGAGTCAAAGAATTGCTTCGCGGTGCGCTTCATGAACTGCTAGGATGGTGGGGATTTTAAGGTCGAGATGGAGGATCTCGTTTCGGACGAACCAGGGGGATCCCGTTGCCTTTCGGAGGAAACGGTTTTGGAGGCACTGCATCCTGTGGATGCCTAGCTTGTGCGAAGACTGCACAGGCATATGTCATAATGGGAAAATCAATGTTCTCCCATTGTTCAATTAAATATTGAATGTAGGTGAGCCTAGCTAGCTACTAAGTATGTCCAAAAATATAAGGAAGGATCTTTTACCAATAAATTGAGCAATTATTCCCTGCAATATCGAGTTTCATTTTGGCTATCCTTGTGACACAACAATTGGTGACCCCGAATTTTAAAACGGAACACCTCTAAGAAGACCTTTTTGTGCGGAGCAAGCTACCATGTCTGAACAGCAACAAGCGAAGATCCAGACCGAAATGAATTACGACGTGAGCGCAGTATCCGTGCAGTCGCGGCTCTTACCTTTTTGGAGAGAGATACCCCGTGCCTGGTTCATCCAATTCGAAGCCGTGATAGATCCATTGAAGACCTCAGATGACCAGAAGTTCTGGTATCTACTGCAACAGCTGCAAGCGGTCGGCTTACAGCATTTGACCGATATTCTCTTGTTAAGTATGTGTGCAAGGCGCGCACTCCCGCGCGCCATCTACTGTAACAGCGAGTCCAACTCTCGAATAAACCAGTGCGTTGCTAGCTAGCGAGCGTTTCACTTGTGTACCCCTTTTCCTAGTATCCGCGTACGTAACATTGGCGACGAGAATTTTACCCACCACGTGTTGAAAATGTCTAGTTCTGTGCAATTTGGAATTCTACATACGTTCGACCATAACACACAGACATGGAAAACGTACAAAGGGCGTATAGCACAATATTTCGTGGCAAATGGCATCAACGAAAAGACTGATTACACGGGTGAAAAACGAAAGGCTATCTTGCTCAGCGCACTCACTGAGGGTACCTATAAACTGACAACGGATTTAGTTTTACCTAAAGATGTTGAAGATGTGCCCTACGAGGACCTTTTGTCACTACTGGACAACCATTTTACTCCCAAATGTGTCGGGTTTGGTGAGCGTCACAACTTCTATGCAGCGTCTCAACAAGCAGAAGAATCTCATTCTCAATGGGCAGCGAAATTGCGAGGGCTGACAGAAAAATGCGCCTTTCTCAACGTGGAGGAGGCACTCCGGGAAAAGTTCATTATGGGGATGCAGCCAGGACAAGAGAAGGAGAAGCTGTACATGAAAGAACTGGCTGACCTCACGCTAGCCAAGGTCGTGGAGATGGCAGAAAACCTCAGAAGTTCGCGCGCTGCGGCCGCGGCCAGTGCGGGAACGCTGACACAGGCGTTTGTGGCAGACCGGCTGCTCTCAAGATAGCGGACAACGGAAAAAGTGGTAGTAGTATCGTGAAGGTGAAATGTAGTGTATGTCGTTACACGAATCATAAATCGGCAGACTGTAGATTCGCAAATTATGTCTGTAAAAAGTGTCACGTAAAGGGCCACTGACGTAAAAGGTGTCCAAAAGTGAATTACGTACAGGCGGATGGCGATGACAAGGGTGAGGATGACGATGACGGTAAGCTGTATTATATCCGTTCATTCAGGGGAGAACCCATGGTGGAAACTGTTTGGATTGACAACCTGCCATTCAAATTCGAAATTGATAGCGGGTCCGCGGTAACCATGGTTTCAAAGGGGTTTTACAAAAGTAATTTCAAAAAGGTGCCATTATCAAGTACATGTAAACAGCTCATAACGTATAATGGCAGGAAAATTGTGTGCCTAGATACATTGCGGCTACCGATACGCTACGCGGATCGAACGAATATGATATACTTGTATGTAGTCCGCGACGGCGGGCCGCCCATTCTCGGTCGAGATTTCTTATCATTGTTTTGCTTACAATTAATTTCGGAATTGCAACTGCAATACCCGAAATTATTTTCGGATGAATTGGGAAAATTTAACAAGTACAAAATAAAACTATCATTGAAGGTAGGAGGAAAACCGGTTTTTTGTAAAGCGCGCCCCATAGCGTTCGCGTTGCGTGCAATGGTCGACAAAGAAATCGATAGATTGGTCGGTTTAGGTATTCTTGAATCCGTAGAATATTCGGAATACGCTTCACCGATAGTTTCAGTTTTAAAGCGAAACGGGACAGTCAGATTGTGTGCCGACTATTCAGTTAGTATAAATAAACAGTTACTACTAGAACAGTTTCCACTCCCCATGACTAACGAACTATTTTCAAAGATCCATGGGGGTCAACAGTTCAGCAAACTTGATCTATCAATGGCCTATAACCAATTTGTTTTGGACGATGAGTCAAAAAATCTAACCTGCTTATACACAAACCGCGGCCTGTATAGATTTACACGTTTAGTCAGCGCGCCGTCTATTTTCCAGCGCGCTATCGAGGGCTTGTTAGCGGGTATAGACGGAGTGTTGTGCCTGCTAGACGATATTTTAATAACAGGAAAGGATAGGCAGGAACATTTACAAAAACTAAATTTAGTTTTGAAGCGCTTAGAAGAAGCAGGATTAACATTACAAAAAGGAAAATGTAGTTTTTTTTCAAGACGAAATCTGTTATCTAGGTTACATTATCACTAAGGATGGCCTAAAAAAGCTCCGGAAAAAATTAAAGCAATGTTGGAAGCACCGGTGCCCACAAATGTTAATCAGCTTCAATCGTTCTTGGGGCTAATTAACTATTACAGGAATTTCATACCAAACGCATCCACTATTCTCAGTCCGTTGTACGATCTATTAAAAAAGGGTTGTGAGTGGACATGGACTGATATTCATGACTCGGCTTTTAGGTCAATAAAAGAGTTCATGACATCGGAACAAATCCTCGCACATTTTGACCCGAACGCGACGATAATATTAACGGTAGACGCTTCCCCAAGTGGGTTGGGAGCGGTCCTCTCACAAGTAGGGTCAAACGGTGTGGAAAAACCCATTTCATTTGTTTCGCGTACCTTAAACTCTGCTGAAAAGCGATATGCTCAGATCCAAAAGGAAGCAAGCGCCATTATTTACGGCGTCCGTCGATTTCATCAATATTTGTATGGCAGATCGGAACCATTTATTCCTCGAACGGATCACAAGCCCCTATTGGCAATTTTTGGGCCCCATAAGGGCATACCACAAATATCAGCAAATAGGTTACAGCGATACGCCTTGTTTTTAAGTAGCTATAACTATAAAATAGAGTATGTTCGCAGCGCTGACAACAGCGCAGATTATTTCTCACGCGCGAGCTTGCCGCGAGCGGTTCACGAGTGCGCGTGCACCGAACAGTGTAAGTCTTGTGATTGCGAAGTATCATACGACCGAGCGACTTATGTGTGTTTTGTTATAGACGGAAGCATGCCCGTGACATTAGATAAATTACGCGAGGAGACAAGTAGTGACGTAGTTTTAAGGCTGGTAAAAGACTTTGTTTTGAATGGTTGGCCACCGAAGATGAACGATATAAGGGTAAAACCGTATTACTTATGTAGCTCACAATTATCCTATGAGAATGGTTGTGTCATGAGAGGCCACAAAGTGGTTATTCCTTCGAGCTTAAACAAAACCATTCTTAAAGAATTACATTCTTCCCATTTAGGCGTAGTAAAAACTAAGGCCGAAGCGCGATCAAGATTCTGGTTCCCGGGAATTGACCAGGCTATAGAAACAATGATAGGTTCCTGCGATGTGTGTATTCAGTTGCGCCCCTCACCGCCGCGCTCACTGGGAATTTCCACCTTGTCCCTTTTACAGAATACACAGACTTCCTAGGTCCGATTAAAGGTTGCGTTTATTTGGTAACGGTAGATGCACATACCAAATGGGTAGAAGTTAACAACATGAACACGGCTACTTCTTCAACCACTGTGATTGAGAAGCTATGTGAGTTCATGTCAAGGTTCGGAGTTCCGAAAACGATGGCACAGCTTTTTGTTCGCGAGAATTTGAACTATTTTGCGCGGCTAACGGGATTTCGCATATGACGTCACAGGTCTAAGTGAAAGTAATTAAAAAGAGAATAAAGTCTTGTATTATATCAACTCAAAACGCGAAAGAAACATCGCTGAAGTTACTAAAATATCTAATGGATTAGCGTAATTCAATTCATTCTGCTACTGGGTTGTCACCTGCGCAATTGGTGTTTGGGCACAAGTTAAGGTCGCGATTAGATCTGATGGATCCAAAGTCATCGGCACCCTTGTCACCGTCTGTATCTAACGTTGTAAAAAATCAACAGTGTATGCAAACTAAACAACAAGGGAAAAATAAAACAAAAAAATTAGAAAAAAACGATATTGTATTGTACAAAAAGTAAAGTATACTTGGTGTAAGGGCGTCATACTTAAAAGAATAGGAAAAGTTTTGTACGTAGTGAAAGACAGTAACAGTTGAGAAAGTTACAAAAGGCACATAAATCACCTGATGCTTTATATAAAGGAATAAATAACAATTATGAGAATAGCGTACATCCGAAAGTGAATTTACCTGGGCCATCTTGTCCTCCTGCACCGCAACCGTCACCACCACACTCGCCATCGTCGTCGCCACCGTCATCACCGCCGCCTTCCCCGTCGCCAGCTGCTCCAAAAACGCGCATACTCCAGCTGGAAATTTACTTACCAGATCCTTTGCCGGGTAGTTCGGCCAGAAGGAGAAGAGGAGAACTGTGCGCACGAAGTATTCCTTCATCGTCGGGAGAATACGAGTCTGAGAAGGACCCACAACAGGCCCATGATGATGAACAACAAGCTGGTACGAACGACGTAGATGTAGAAAGAACAGAGAGACAGTCGAACTCCGAGGAAGTTGGTCACAAAGCAAAGACTGAACTCGATACCCAGACCACACAACACGATGAGTCAATAATTGTTACACCAAAGAGATCGTTACTCGCCCCATTGTTTGTTTTAAAAAGTACTTCTAGCGTAAGATTTTACGTAGTACTAGTATACTATGTTTATAAATACCTACCAAGGACGTTAATTTGTATTGGGTGTTAATGGACCAGAGGGAGGAATTGTTATGTATGTGTGCAAGGCGCGCAATCCCGCGCGCCATCTACTGTAACAGCGAGTCCAACTCTCGAATAAACCAGTGCGTTGCTAGCTAGCGAGCGTTTCACTTGTGTACCCCTTTTCCTAGTATCCGCGTACGTAACATCTCTACAATCCGCCTGCAACTGGGAAATACGATAAAGTAAAACAACGCCTACTCGAAGCCTACGACAAATCAGATGTCAAGAATTTCTAAAAACTTATCAGCGGACAAGAGCTGGGAGGTCAGAAGCCCTTCCAGCTGTTAAGAAAGATGCGAGAACTCGCAAGCGGCATGATTACCGAAGAAGGTCTCAAAATAGAATGTCTAAATCACCTGCCCGCACAAGTTCGAGTCGTCTTGTCCGTAAACAAGGAAACATCTTTGGACATACCTGCGATGGCAGACAAGATGGTGGAGTACGCAGAGAGTCCCAGCATCGCCGCAGTCACAGTACCAGCACCAACCTCGTCGCTTACAGCATCTACGACACAACTAGAAACGCTGGCAAAGCAAGTGTAGAAGCTCACGCTAGAGATCGCCCAACTATGTCGAGGACGGCCACCACACGGACACCGTCGCCGCTCGTACAATCCTCTCTTACGATCTCGTTCACGCTCGCAGTCAACGCAACGTGGACCGGCACTGAAACCTGGAGATGCCAACTGGGAATGCCGATACTACTACCGTTTCGGAGACAAAGCGAAGCGCTGTGAATCGCCATGTTGTAGAAGAAAGAAGACGTCGGAAAACTAGAGCCGACACCGACCGTGGCGGACGTCGGTGTCCCGTACACCAGTAACCGCCTATGTGTACACGACCGTAACACTCACGATCGTTTCCTCGTGGACACAGGCGCAGACATCTCCGTGTTGGCGGCTAATCACAAAAGTAACAAAATTGCAAGCACCTACAATTTATACGCGGCAAACAATACGAAAATCAAGACCTACGGACAAAAAACTATCAGGCAAAATTTTGGATTACGAAGAGACTTTATTTGGTCGTTTGTCGTTGCAGACGTCAAAACCTCAATACTGGGAGCTGATTTTCTCCGTCACTTTAAACTGCTGGTGGACCCAGACAAGAAAAAGTTAGTTGACAAGATTACCGAAATATCTATCGACGCATTAGAAGTTTCTTCAAACACCGAATCAGTTCACATCATAAGCAACAATCTGGATATTGTTTTAAAATATCGTAGTATACCTATACTACGACATTTTAAAACAATATCCAGATGTCTTACGTCCCATGTCGCTGAAATAACCACCAAAACATGACGTAGTCCACCATAACGAAACTACCGGCCCCCCACTCTACGCTCGCCCCTGCCCGCTACCCTCGGACAAGTATAAGGCAGCCAAAGAAGAGTTCGACCGCATGTTAGAAATTGGAATCTGCAAGCCATTAAAAAGCCCATGGCCCATGGGAATCTGCAAGCCAACAAAATGCCCCCCTCTTCATGTAGTAAAGAAAAAAGACGGAAGACTGCGCGTGTGTGGTGACTATAGACGTCTAAACGCGGTCATTCAACTAGGTCGCTATCCCGTACCTCACATTCAAGATTTCACGTACCAACTACATAACTAGAAAGTATTCTCGAAACTTGTTTTAAAAATGGCGTACTATTGGATACCGATCGCCAAGGAGGACGCACAGAAAACGGCGATCACGACACCTTTTGGAATGTTTGAATTCAATTGTATGACGTTTGGATTACGAAATGGAAGTCAAACATTCCAAAGATTCATGCACGAAGTACTGAGAGGCATTTTCTGTTTCATCGACGATATACTCCTGTACTAAGAAAACGAAAAAAAAAAACAAGCAGCTTCTTGATCAAATTCTGCAGCGGTTAGACAAATACGGTCTTACACTGAACATAGAAAAATGCGAATTTGGTAAAGAAACAATAGATTTTTTCGGCTATGAAGTATCGGCATACATACATAACAACTGAACGAGTTAAAGCTATATCTACCTACCCAAAACCGGAAACCATTCTCGAACTTCAACGTTTCCTGAGAATGATCAACTTTTACCGAGGCTGTCTCCCTCGACAGGCAGAACTACAGAACAAACTTAACAAGTACATACCTACATAACAAAAAGCGCAAGGACAACACGCCGATAGAGTGGACAACGGACGCAGAGCAAGCCTTTGAGAAGTGACGCCAAAGCATCACAGAGGCCACAATACTCTCATATCCAGTTCAAGGAAGTACCCTCGCCATCATGACAGACGCTTCAGATCACACACAGCCTTGGTGCTCTTTTCCAACAAAAAGTGGACAAAGTTTGTGTGGAAATCACTAGCATTTCATTCAAAAGCAATTAGCGCAACACAACGTCGATACAATGTATACGATCGCGAACTATTAGCCATGTATGTTAAACACTTTCGCCGATTAATTGAGGGTTGCGACGTCGAAATACATACACACCACAAACCGCTTATTTACGCTCTTACAGAAACAGCAAGTACGTCCGACACACCGAGACGCGAGAGACAACTGCATTTCATAAGTCCATTTTGTACGAACATAAAGTACATAAAAGGGGAACAAAACACAGTCGCCGACGCTTTATCAAGAATCGAAGAGATTATCTGTCCGTCAACTATCGATTATAAGTAACTAAGCATCGATCAGCAACAAGACCAAGAACTCTCGAAACTCAGAAAACAAGAAAACTTGATATTCAAAGAAATAACTATACCAGGATATAACCAACCAATCACATGTGAGCTTTCAACTTCAATGCCACCACCGTATCTACCCGAAACACCGTTACGCAGCTTTCAAAGCGCTACATGAGTTATGTCACCCGGGCGTACGCAGTACAAGGGAACTGATGACAAGAAAATTATTTTGCCCGTCTATGAATAAAGAAGTAGCACAGTGGACGCGAGCCTCCATAAGTTGCCAGCGTGCGAAAGTACATCGGCACGTTACCACGCCATTAGTACAATTCCCGCCGTCACAACGCTTCGAACACATCCACATAGATATCGTTGGCCCGCTGCGTCATTCTAATGGATATCGCTACTGCGTCACTACAATTGACCGGTGCACCAAATGGCCCGAGGCAATTCCAGTCCGTGACATCACAGCGGAGGTCGTCGCGCAAATATTATACGAAACGTGGATAGTGAGATTTAGCTGCTCGCTACCCATCACCACAGATCAAGGACGCCAGTTCGAGTCTTCACTATTCAACACGCTAATGAAGAAAATGGGAATCAACAGAATTCGCGTACCACCTACAGTCGAATGGACAAGTTGAGTGATGGCACCGAACAATGAAAGCGGCGCTTATGGCTCGCAGGGCAACAACTACATGGACAGAGGAACTTCCAACCGTATTATTGGGATTACGCACTGTCCTGCGACAAGACAACAACCTCAGCCCAGCTCTAATGACGTAAGGTACCACACTTCGCATACCATCTGATTTCTTTGAGCCACAAAATTTAAGAATCGTCGACGCCGAATTAGTACGCCGTCTCGCTCGCACGATGACATCACTCACGCCGGCTTCGCACCACTCACAGTCAGCTGACAAGCCTTTTATTTACAAAGACTTATCGACGTGTACGCATGTTTTCGTTCGGAACGATACCGCCAGAGCACCACTCACACCACCGTACGATGGCCCCTATGAAGTGCTGAAGCGCAATGGGAAGTACTACAAAATCCAGTTACCATTGCGTACCACAGTTGTGTCACTGGATTGACTTAAACCTGCCTACATCGTGAACGATACAAAAACTAGTTTTGCGAGCACCCAGACGTCATCAACATACTCCTTACATCGGCAGCTCACCATGACCCGACCACTAACACTGCATCTAAAAATCAGTCCTATATCACGAGAAGCGGAAGATTGGTCAATAATAACGTACTGTTATACCTTGCTAATGACAGTGGAATGGCTGACCGCCATCCAGACTTGCCTAGTCAGCATTTTATTACTTAGTAGCAATTCTCATTCGGTTTGCTTGGGCAGTTCAGCTAGAAACTCGGTACGGGTCGGAGGTCCTAAAATCTTACTATTTCTATTGTTAACAATTCTAGTTCCAAGTTTAGAGAACTTGGAACTAGAATTGTTAACAATAAACTCTGTTTCCAGTTATCAATAATTAGTTTTTTTAAAAACAAGATTCCGAAACCTCCTATAATATTTGGTGGCAGCGGCGGGATACGAAAATCCCCTAACCGAATACGTCTCTGAAATAAAACACTAAATAAAACTGAAAGTGCCAGTGAATCTTAACCGTTCTAAAGTGCTGAAAAATAAGTGATTTACTAAATCAACACTGTGTTGTGAATGTGTATTGTATATATATATACAATAAATCAAAGTGTCTGATCGACATCCTGTCTTGTGTGTTCGCCTTGCAACCAAGACCGCATTTCACCCTCTGCTGGCGCAGAGGTCTACTACGACTGCTGTTCTGCTGGTTACCGCTGGAGGAGCGGTCACGATGATCCTGAGTATCCTCATGATGACGGCGATCCTGTGAGTGATCTAAGAAATACTACCTACTATATCCTAGGGAGAATACCAGAATTAACTCAGAGCCATTTCACATCTTTATTTCATTTCTATGTACTCATTCCTATTGTTCATTAATCCTAATACATTGTAACTGATAAGGAACTTACTATAAGGCAACTGAACATTTTGTTTAGACTACGCGTTTCGATTACGCGTCCATATCACTGAGTCGCTTGTACAAAGTTACTTAAGGGGGAGACGATTTTTATAATTAATAATTTTAGATATAAACATTTTATTTTGTAAAATCCAATCATGACTTCCAAATCTGAAACAAAGGAGGAAAGTTCCAGTAGCTCTAAGAGTACAAAAGTGAAAATCGAGGAAAAAATAGAACTTGGCATTTTATTCAAATTCATTAAGCCATTCGATGGCTCCAGGGAAAAACTAAATCCCTTCATTGCGAATTGCCAGAGCGCCTTTAATACAGCTACGAAAACCCAGAAACCTATTTTATTTAAATTCATTCTAAGTCAATTAATAGATAAAGCTGAAACTACATGCAGTGTCAAAGAGTTCGAATCCTTTGAGCAATTCAACGAGTTTTTAAAGCAGCAATTTGGGGAAAGAAAGCATTACGCTCACCTACTCACTAAACTTCAGGACTGTAAGCAAAGCTCTACCGAAAAGTTAACCAATTTGCATTAAAAATAGAAACATGGTTAGCGAAACTACTTACGGAAATAAATATTTCCATTCCGACAAAAAAGAAAACAGAATTAGCAGGACGTGTAGCTGCGATGCAAGATCTCGCACTTCATACCTTCATAATAGGACTCTTGCCACGGGTATCACAAGTCGTCAGATGCCGCAATCCAGACTCGTTAAACTCCGCTATAAGCTTCGCTGTCGAAGAAGAAAAAATCATTTCTAGTATCTATAAAAGATCCAATACTTACTCCAATAACGATAAATACAAAAATATGAACTCTCGCCGTGACTTCCAATCGCCACGTTCTCCAACTTCGCGAAATCAGCAACCCGATCATTCAAAAGCAGTAAATACCAACGACATGGTATGCCGCTACTGCAAAAACATAGGTCACACTATTGAAAATTGTCGCAAAAGACAATACAACTATTGCAGGAACCAATCTGCTGCTTCTACTTCAGATGGTCGTCAACCAACCCGCAAGGTATTTAACGTAAATCAGGACAAGGAAGATAAGACCGACGAAGTCGACCAAAACCATTTAAACGAGTAAAATTTCCCGAACGGTGTCGCGCGGGAAATTCGTCCTACTATATCAAAGCCGATGCCTCTATTCTCACTGTATCCCCTGAATCGCGTACTAAATCCACTGAATCCTCTGCATCACGTACTAAATCCACTGAATCCTCTGCATCACGTACTAAATCCACTAAACCCTCTGAATCACGTACTAAATCCACTAAATCCACTGAATCCTCTGAATCACGTACTAAATCCACTGAATCCTCTGAATCACATACTAAATCCACTGAATCCTCTGAATCACGTACTGAATCCGCTATTTCTATGAAACCAACTATTAATTCTTCTGAATCCGCTGTTTCTGCTAAATCTCTACCTAAATCCTGTAAATTACCAAATTCTAAAGCAAAATCTAACGACTCTATTCTCGTTACAAATCCTTACATTTCATCTTCGAAGAACTTGCCAAACCTGAAACAAAACACAAATATAAAGATCTATAAAATAAATAAAAATACAGAAAAAAGATACTTACCTCACGTAATAATCAATACCTCCGTCGCGGACAAACCTTTGTCCTTCCTAATTGACACAGGTTCCTGTATAAGCCTGCTGAAATTACATTCCATGTCCAAAGTCCCAAAGTTAAGTGATGATATAATAATCCTCAAAGGAATTGATCCTGGAAGTGAAACAACTCCAACTCTAGGCAGCTTCCAAATGCAAATATTCAAAAAATATGACAAACCTTATGCCCACGAATTCCACGTTGCTGAAGACATTAGCCTAAGTTTCGATGGCATCATAGGCAACGACCTCTTGAAAAACCTAGGTTGTCAAATCGACTATTGTCAGGAAAACTTACAGATAGACGATGACTACATAAAGTTAAAATTCGCTGAACCATTATATAACAATCCACCTCGCACGGAAACTGTAATTGAATGCACAGTAAGTAATCCAAATATAAGAGAAGGCACGATAATAGACCAACACATCTCTCATTCAATATTAGTTGCCAACTGCATCGTTAACGTGAAAGAAAATAATCGTATTAACATTACAGTTGTTAACGTCTCTGAAGAGCCTGTCGTACTTCAATCTAACCTTAATCTAACACTAGAACCTCTAGACACTCAAGCTTGTTTGAACCCTCATGCAACATTGCCTCTTACTAATGCCTCTGCAAGAACTAACGAAGTTCTCCAACATCTTAGGATTTCTCACCTAAACGAAGAGGAATCTAATGCCCTATTACAAGTTTGCACAGACTTTTCTGACATCTTCCATCTTCCAAACGATCAGCTCACATATACTACAACTACCGAACATTATATCAGAACAAATAAAGATATCCCTATTCAAACTAAATCCTATAGATTCCCCGAATGTCACAAAAAGGAAGTTGAAAATCAAATTAACAAAATGTTAGAACAAAAAATAATATCACCTTCAAATTCACCATGGTCGTCACCCATTTGGATTGTGCCCAAAAAGCTGGATGCTTCGGGACAACGAAAATGGAGAGTCGCTATTGATTATAGAAAACTCAATGACGTTACTATAGGAGAAACATATCCTATCCCACAAATAACAGAAATCTTAGACCAGTTAGGGAAAAGCCAATATTTCACAACTTTAGATTTGGCTTCAGGCTTCCATCAAATTCCAATATCCGAGCAAGACGCTCCTAAAACCGCCTTTTCCATACCTCAAGGTCATTTTCAATTCACAAGAATGCCATTTGGCTTAAAAAATGCCCCATCAACCTTTCAAAAACTAATGAACACATGTTTATGTGGACTTCAAGGCACACGTTGTTTTGTGTATTTAGATGACATTGTAGTGCACTCCCCTGACTTACCAAGTCACATTCAAAATCTATCCGCTGTTTTTAATAGGCTCAGGAACTATAACCTAAAAATCCAACCAGATAAATGCGAGTTTCTATGCAAAGAAGTCGCTTATCTCGGTCACCTGACAACCAAATCCTAGTAAAGTCGTAATCGTAGTAGTCGTGGCATTTCTAAAGGTTTTTCGTGGTTAAATACCAACGATCTAGTGCTTGGCCGAAAAAATAGTAAGTACTTGCTATTTTATCGGCCAGCCAAGCACTAAATCGTTAGTATTTAAAACTATGTGTGCAATTTTTTTTAAGTTTTTTTGGTAAGTATTTACGAGCACTACTAACAAAAATTTACATTATTGTCAATTACTTTCCATCTGCAGTATTATGATAAAATAAATGTTAAAAATAATTATAAAAAACAATTATCTTATGCTTGGGCGAAAAAAAATTGTAGTTTGAAATATAATGATCAAGCCTCTAGAAATGCGACGAATGCGCTCTGGTTTTTCTAATTAAAATGCGGCAACGACGCTGTGAGATAAGGCACCATTGTTTAGGTTGTTTTGGTTTAGGATTTATTATCGGGTCATAAAAGGCTCCAACAACGTCTTTGAAAGCAAAAATAAATAAAAAGAACAATCTTATTTGAATGCATTACTATAAGTAGGTAATATCTTATGAGACTTTTAAAAAGAATCCATCTGAAAGTTATAATAATTTTATTATTTTTATATATAAATCTGCCTAGCCTTTTCCCAACTATGTTGGGGTCGGCTTCCAGTCTAACCGGATGCAGCTGAATACCAATATTTTTCATGGAATTGGTTTTTAAATTGCAATATAAGGAAAAATGCAAACTATGAAATAATAATATTACTATCACTTTATTTATTTCTATATCTCTCCCTCTATCTGAATACAAAAACATAACTTACTTGCATGTTCAACTCCACTGCTATTTGGGATATATTTAACCCTTGTCTATGCAAAACAATAATTTGATTCCTTTCTTCCTGAATCAGGTTTCGGGTCGTCATGGTTGCACCACGTTAGTCACAGCCCACACACAATACACACACAGTCCAGGATACAAGCTAGGGTCAAGAAGAGGCTTTCGATCACAGTCCGGTATACAAGCAGAGGTCACAGTTAGGCAGGCAATCAGTCCGATAGAAATAAACAGGTCGTAAAATGAAATGGCGATAGTAATTTAAGGGAAGCGTCAACAATTAGCGAGAGCAAATTGGCACTGCCGCGCTCTAGCTAATGTTTGTTATTTTATGTTACTCGCTCATTACTCACACAAATGCATATTGTCTCTAATTGGGGGAAACTAGGAAGGGGTGTGGTTTTTCACTAGCTGCGCTCTCGCAGGAATATTTTCTTAAGTGAGCATGCTTAACTTGGGCCGATAGTACACAAGAATCCATGTAAAATAATATTAATAATATTAAGTCTGAAATATAAATTGTAGGTATATAATGTCAAATAGTGAAAATATAATGTCAAAAAAGTATGTCTAAAAAATAATAATAATAAACATCGTAATTTGGAGCATTAATAGATATTTCCATAGTTATGCCGTTACTGATGTACCAGGGAAGCCACATGTGCAGAAGGAATTATTGCCAAACTTCCTTGTCTTCAACGTAGTCTTTAATCTTGTAATATGCGTTTTTGATAAGGACACGTTTGATGTGGGTTTTGAACTTTCCATCGCTAAGTTCTGTAACTGACTTTGGCAACTTGTTATAAAAGCGGATACTGTTGATAACAAATGATTTGCTTGTTTTTGTTAATCTAAATTTGGGTATCACAATTTCATGTTTACTACGTATATTTATATTATGGAAATCACTTCTTGTTTTGAAAAGACATAAGTTCTTGCGAACATACAAAATACTTTCTAAGATATAAAGAGAAGGCAGAGTTAGTACATTCATTTCTTTGAATTTATTTCTAAGGGACTCACGAGGACCCATTCTATAGACTGCGCGGATTGCCCTCTTTTGTAAGATAAAAATTGAATCTACATCAGCTGCCGATCCCCATAGCAGAACGCCATAAGACATAATACTGTGGAAATAAGCAAAGTATACTAACCTAGCTGTGGCTATATCAGTCAACTGTCTAATTTTTCTTACTGCATATGCAGCTGAACTTAATCTACCTGAAAGAGCTCTAATGTGGGCTTCCCATTGCAATTTTGAATTTAGAGTAATTCCTAGAAATATAGTTTCTGTAATAGCATCTAGTCTCTTGCCATCAAGTTTTAAATTTAGAGCCACTTGGGGTACATTTGGTAGTGAGAACTTAATACATTTTGTTTTGTTCGCATTAAGTAAGAGATTATTAGCTGCGAACCATTTCGAAAGAATATCCAGACTATCGTTGACGTGTAAGACATCCGGATTTTTTCTATCTATTTTAAAAATGAGAGAAGTATCGTCAGCGAATATAATTATATCCGATAAGTTTGCCATCATGTAAGGAAGATCATTAATATAAACTAGAAATAGGAAAGGGCCAAGAATTGAACCTTGGGGCACGCCCATCTTTACTAGAGACCCCGAGGGCGTCGCCCCGTTAACGTTTACTTTTTGCTGCCGGTTTGATAGGACACAACAAGATCAGCAGCTTGTCCATGAATTCCGTAGTGGTGTAATTTACAGGTCAGTGTATTGTGGTCAACGCAGTCAAAAGCTTTTGAGAGGTCACAGAAAATGCCAATGGCATCCTGGGATTTCTCCCAGGATTCCAAAATGTGACTGATGAGTTTTACTCCTGCGTCAGTCATCGACATACCTTTCGTGAAACCAAACTGGCGACTATGTAAAATCCCATTAGAATTGAAATGTGACAGCATCTGGTCTAGCATGATTTTTTCATATATTTTACTCAATGCTGGTAGCACAGATATAGGTCTATAATTAGAGGGATCACCCTTACTACCCGATTTGAAAATTGGTACTACTTTACTATGTTTCATTAAATCAGGAAACGTACCGCTGTCTAAACATTGATTAAATATGCCTGTTAGGACAGGGGCTATTGTGTCAATGATATCTCCAAGAACCTTAACGGAAATCCCCCATAAGTCTTCAGTTTTCTTTATGTTAAGACTTTTGAATGCCCTCTTAATAGTGACAATAGAAATGGGCTTGAATTCAAAACTTGGAATGTCCTTAGAGAAGTGTTGTTTGAGAAGAGATTCAGCTAAAATAGGTGATGAGGGAAGAGATTTCGTAACCTCTATTGGGATGCCGGTAAAGAAATTTTCTAGTGTCTCAGCAACTTTTAACTTATCTGTAATGGTTTCATTATTAATTTTTAAAGACAATTCATTTTGATCTCGCTGTTTTGTGTTTCCAGTTTCTTTGTTGATTACCTGCCACACAGCTTTTATTTTATTGTTAGACATACTAATTTTGTTACTTATTAATTTAGATTTAGCTTGAGCGCAGACTCTTTTGAATATCTTAGAATAATTTCTGACATAATTATGAAGGGCTTGATCAGAAGTCAATGATTTCTCGTAGTACAAATTATATAAAATATCTCTGCTTTTTCTAATGCCAGCAGTGGCCCATTCATTAAATTTTGGTTTAGTATTGATTGCGACTTTTTTCACAGGACAGGCTTTATTGAATTCTTTGCAAACTGAAGAAAATAATGTACCATAGTTTATATTGGGGTCTTGTGAATCAAAACTAGCTGTTGAAAGATTACTAAGAACATTATTATTAAACATTTTCAATTTATTTTTAGTGAGGTGTTTTAACTGAATGGTTTTATCTATGTGTATCTTTTTATCTAGGTCAAATGATACAAGTTGACCAGTATGGTCAGACCTGACGCCACTAATTAAGGAAGAGTCTTTTATTTTACAATTAGTATATACATTGTCTATACACGAAGCTGAGGTTGCTGTTATTCTAGTAGCTTCCTTAAATATACACTTTAAATTGAATGATTTAAACAATGATATAAGCTTACTTTGATCCACTGAATTAACTAATAGATCAATATTTAGGTCACCACAAACAAAAACGAACTTATTATCTTTAAAAAGTTTGCCTAGTATTTCTTCCATAATTATTAAAAATGATGACAAGTTTGATGCCGGTGGTCTATAAACACATAAGAAAGTATGGCCTTCAACCTCTGCACATGCTACCTCACATAAGCGATCAACAGAGCAAGCAGTGATATCCTTCCTTTCCTTATGTCTGAAAATACTTTTACATAATATCAAGGTACCACCCCCTATTGAGGACCTGTTGTACGCACTGGCAACTGAAAAATTATTTACATTAAACAACATCCTATCCGGTCTTAACCAGGTTTCACAAAAACATAAGATATCCATATGATATTGATCTATTAACAATTCCACGTCTAGGATTTTGCCAGAGAAACGATTTATATTTTGGTGATACAGTAAAATATTCTTATTATGCTTCTCTTTTGTCGAGTCTAAAAGTTTAAAGAATCTATCACAGTATCATTAGAAGTACTAGATAATACTGTTTCGTCACTTAACCTAGTCTCAGTTAAATTATTAATAACTGCGTGTATACTGTAAGCGAACAAAGTAGCCAATACATGTTGACTTTTCTTGGGAAGAAACATATGTTCCCGAGTTAAAACAAAATCTCTAACAAAATGGTTAGTATCAAAATACAATAAACGGTCACTATGACGACATGTCAAAATATGCATTAAGTTGTTTAAACTATAAATGTAATTGTTTTCTTCATCATGCAAATTATCTGAATACGGCAATGCACATAATATTAATTTACCTAATTTTAATTTAAGTAGGGTATCGACACCATTAACTATGTCCCTTTTATTTAAACTCAGTATTATTCGTAAACGAAAACCAAGATAATTGGCCTACTTATGTGTATACAGCTATGCTAACCTATAATACAACAGAACATTCAACTACCAAATTTACTCCCTATGAGTTAATATTCGGTCACAAACCCTTTATTCCTAATTCTATTTACGAAAAAGAACATAGTACAACATATTCTGACTATATTAAAATGTTACAACATAAATTTAAATACACCAGAGAAAAAGCTCTGGAAAATATACTAAAATCCAAAGAATCTTCTGAATCCTATTACGACTCGCACACTAAATCACCACCACATTACAAAGCTGGTGACTACGTCTACCTTAAAGCTCACCTGAGGCTCTAAAAGGCACTATCGCCTATCTGGAAAGGACCATACAAAATCATCAAGGTTCACAATAATAACACGGCTACACTCCTTATCAACAGACGTCATGTGACTCATCATTTCGATCAAATGAAACCCGCGGTAGCTGAAGACTCCGTATTACTGTTAGAAATCGATTAAGACAAAATATTAAAGATAGTTAATTATTAGCATGTAAGTATTAGTTAGTAATTATAATAGGTCTTTAGCGTAATTTAATTGATTCTATTCATTCTATTTCAGCGCCTCGCATCAAGACCTTATCAAGCCACTTCCTTCTAGTTCCGGCATATACTTCGATAACCTAGGAAAACTTAAGGCGATTAAAGGAAAATTAAATATCATTAGTCATGTAAACATTTCCCTTATAAATCCTCATCTTACTAACCTCAATGATATCCTGGGCATAGTTAGGAAAACATGTCAAAAATCAAGCAACCTTCAATGCGAAAACATACTATCTCCACTCACAGTTCGATACAACGATATTATACGCGAGTTCGATTCTATTTCACATTTAATATCAAAACGTAGCAAACGTTCAGCATGGTTCGACGGAATAGGCACCGTTTTCAAACGTGTTTTCGGCACTCTAGACGAAGATAACGCATCAAAATACGACTCCGCGATTGAATCCATTCAAAACCACGACAAAAAGCTCGCGGAACTAATGAAAGAAAACATCTTAATTACTACCTCTACTCTGGAATCTTATAAACAAACGATTAATAAATTAAAAGATAACGAAAATTCACTTAAAAATACTTTAAGTCAACTCATATTACAATTAAATGATATCACGGAAACTTCTACAATTCTAATATCTGAAACAAAAATCTATTCCATACTCGCTAACCTTGAAAGCTCTCTACTAGCATTGTCGTTTCAGCTTGAAGACATAACAAATGCTATCATGTTGAGCAGTCAAAATATCCTGCATCCAAACATAATAAGTCCGGCGCAATTATACGAGTACAACGAACTCGTCGATAATGACCGGTACCTACCTAGAGATACTGGAATTCCTATATCGCTAAGTCTAGATAATGGTGCCGATTCCCTTGTTCACAAACTAAACTAAATTTAAGTTCAGTGCATCTTTTTCTTTCCATTTCATTAAGAAAAGGACAGAAGATAAATTTTAGTTTAGTCCTGTCAAATTAATCAGCGCCTGTCACTACTCCATACAAGTTTAGACGTGATTAAAAACTTGCCTACTAAAATTACGTCAATTTACGTCAAGCGCTGATTAAAATTTGTGTGCTGTCCTTTTCTTAATGAAATAGAAAGAAAAAGATGCACTGAACTTAAATTTAATTTAGTTTGTGAACAAGGGAATCGGCACCAATATCCATTTAATGTTAACTATATCTGAAGTTGCATGTTACTATTATAATAACAAACTTGTATTCGTCTTACAAATTCCTTTAGTTACTAACGACGAATTTAACTTGTACCATAATTTAGCATTACCGACCCCTCACGGGTCAGATAATCCAAATACCTTTAGTTTAATTTTACCTTCTAGTTCGTATATTGCTATTTCTAAGGATAAGCTAAGCTTTTGTAATCTAGATAACCTAGATGAATGTAAAAAATTAAGCTCTGAGTTCTTTCTGTGTGATATACCTACGGTACTGTTGACAAGCGGAAATCCTACGTGTGAAAGAACTATTAACGAAAACAATTAGTGCTATCCCCACGCAATGTGAAACCAAAACTATCGTCGGCAAATTAGACATTTGGAAATCACTCATGAACAATCAGTGGATTTTCGTGCAATCTCGTTCGAGTAAAGTGTCAATGGATTGTGATAACTCCGAATTACGCGAAATCATAGTGTCCGGAACCGGTATATTGCAAATCCCAAACCAGTGTACAGTATACACAAAAAGTGCGAGACTTATATCGTCTAAGGACGAAATTAATATAGACATCCCTATTCCTAGTTTAGACTTTAGCATTATCAATGATTCTTGTTGTAAAATAGATACTAAGACTACTAGTTCAAATAATAATCGAGCCCCTATTTTACTACAAAACATCAACTTGGATGATCTAACTATAAATAAACAAAGTGATAAAATATTTTTAGATTTAAACAAAATAATTGATGAAGAACCTATTCTAGTAAAATACGGGACACATTATTCTATATTAACCTTGTGTATTTTAATAATAGTAATATCTTTTATAGTATTTAAGTTGTATAAGATTATTTCTAAGCATAGATATAAATTCTATATCTCTTGTATTAAGCCGACGACCCATACCGATGACGAGGTCAGTGACCATGATATAAATACTGAACCTGAAAACTCTGAAATTCCATTACCTAGATTACGAGAAACTCCTGAATTTCGGCTTTTACCCCGAATTTCAGTCTTTTGGGGGTGGCTGTTATACCTTGCTAATGACAGTGGAATGGCTGACCGCCATCCAGACTGGCCTAGTCAGCATTTTATTACTTAGTAGCAATTCTCATTCGGTTTGCTTGGGCAGTTCAGCTAGAAACTCGGTACGGATCGGAGGTCCTAAAATCTTACTATTTCTATTGTTAACAATTCTAGTTCCAAGTTCTCTAATGATAAATGATAAATAATTTTATTTCTGTATGTAGGTTTTTACAAACACTTTTACACGTCAAAACATATTTTTTTAAACTAGATGAGGCCGGCGTTTCCTATCTGACTACTCTGAGAAGAAAGGCCGAAACAAACTCAGAGGTCACAGTCTCTTTTAAAGTCCAGACATAATCTTGGTCAGATCATGTGAAGACCATGTCGATTGGTGTCTGAAATGGTCTTTTGATGAAAGAACCACACAGATTGAGTGGACCTGTCCAGTCAGTGCACGCATTTGTCAATCGTTGTGCAGCTCAACTCATAACTAAAGGAGCTCAACGATTCAACGAACAATACCAAAGAAAGGACATTTGGCTAGGCCGCAAAAAATACTCAAAACTGCCAGACCATATTAAATACTAACTGAGAATAAAACAAAATTAAACAATGATCCACATAGTCTTCACATTTACAATAATTAAAACAATATAATACTACACAGAGTAAATATTCATGTCATTGCATAAATAAAATTCATCAATGTCAATGTGTATATTCGAACATAATCTTGGTCAGATCATTTGAGGACCATGTAGGTTGGTGTCCGAAATGGTCTTTTGAGGAAAGACCACACAGATTTGAGTGGACCTGTCCAGTCAGTGCACGCATTTGTCAGTTATCATGTAGCTCAACTGAAAACTTAAGGAGCTCAATGATTTGACGAACAATACCAAAGAAAAGACATTTGGGTAGGCCGCATAAAGTATTCAAACTGCCAGACCATTATTAAAAGTAAGAGACAAAAAAAAAAAACAAACAATGACCCACATAGTCCTCACATTCCTAATAATTAAAATAATATAATATAATACTATACAAAGTAAATATTCATGTCATTGTTTATATAGAATGTTATATAGAATAAGAAAATATAAATAGCTAGCAAAATAAAAAGAGTAAAAAAACAACATTCACTGTAAGTTTATTGGAGCAGCTCAATCCCAAGCCTTTTTGTCCTCAATATAATCTTTAACAGTATAAAAGGCTTTTAGGCACAGTTTCTGTTTTATAAAACATTTGAATTTATTAAGGCTTAGTTCTTGAATGTGGCTAGGAAGTTTATTATAAAAACGTATACATTGGCATCTAAACGAGCTGCCTATTTTTTTGAGCCTGGTTGTAGGAACAACAAATTTGTGTTTGTTCCTAGTATTTACATTATGGATATCACTGTATTTTTTAAACAAATTGATATTTTTATGTGCGTACAAAAGATTTTCATAAATATACTGAGAAGCTACAGTCATTCTATTAATCTCTTTAAATTTTTCTCTGAGGGAGTATCTGGGACTTAATTTATAAATTGAACGGATTGCCCTTTTTTGTAAAACAAAAATTGTCTGAATATCGGCGGCATTTCCCCATAACAGAATACCGTACGACATTACACTATGAAAATAAAGTTAAATCACGAATTTTTCTAACGGCATATGCTGCAGAGCTAAGCTTTTTTGACAATTTATCTATATGGGGGCCCCATTGAAGCTTGGCATCCAAAGTTATGCCTAAGAACACAGTGGTATCTTCGGGGTTCAACTCTTCACCCTTTATGAGAACACTAGTTTTTACTTGTCTAACATTAGGTATTGTAAACTTAATACATTTGGTTTTTTTCTCGTTAAGAAGTAGGTTGTTAACATTAAACCAGTTAACTACTTTTTCGAGGGCACTATTTACATTGTCAGTAACCAACTGCTGACGTTTGAGTTTAAATAAAAGTGAAGTGTCGTCTGCAAACAGCACTATATCATGATTATCCTTTATGAGGCAAGGCAAGTCATTTATATAAATAAGAAACAAAAATGGGCCGAGAATTGAGCCCTGGGGGAGCCCCATTCTTACTACAGATCCGGGTGATCTTTTCCCGTTAACATCAACTCTCTGAATCCTATCACTCAAATATGAAGTAAGAAGATCCAGAGAAGAGTTTCGGATTCCGTAGTGGTGCAGTTTTCTGACCAAAGTTTCATGAAGAACGCAATCGAATGCCTTGGACAAATCGCAAAAAATACCCAAAGCATCGCATTTATCCTCCCATGCATTATAAACATGTCCTAAAAGTTCAACAGTAGTCGAACGACCCCTTGTAAAACCGAACTGTTTGTTATGCATTAATTTATGTTTATTGAAAAATATTTGGATTTGATCTAAAATAAGTTTTTCGAAAATTTTACTAAAGGTAGGTAGTACTGAAATAGGTCTATAATTAGTAGGGTCTGATGTACTACCCGATTTAAACAACAGTATTATTTTACTGTTTTTCATAAGATCAGGAAACTCACCACAGTCAATACGATTATTAAAAATAACAGCTAAAGTAGGTGCGATAATGTTTATAATCGACTTAGCAACGTCCACAGAATTACCCCATAGATCTGCGGTCTTTTTAACATTTAACGTGTGAAAGGTTTTAATTACATCTTTACAGGTGGCATATTGGAAACTAAATTCTGAATCACAAACTGGAACGTTTTCTATAAGTAAAGACTCTGCGGCAGTGGGTGATGAGTTTAGAGATTTTGTAGTTGATATGGGAATCTCTGTAAAGAAATTTTCAAATGCCATGGCGACTTCAGAATCTGATTTAATTATATTGTCATCAATAGCAAGGCTGTAGTCACTACTTCGGCTGGATGACCTTCCCGTTTCACTATTAATGATATTCCATGTGATCTTAATCACATTACCACTATTTTTAATTTTTGAGTTCAAGTAACGTGACTTGGCCATACAACAAACTTTTTTAAATAATTTAGAATAATTCTTAACATATAAATTAAATTCAGCAGTGTTTATACTAGTCCGTTCATCATACAACTCATATAGTCGTTTTCTACTTTTATGTATACCAATGGTGGCCCAGTCACTGAAGGAAGTGATACTATTAACCGACAATGTCTTAGGAACGAAAGTATTCTCAAATTGTGTGTAATACACAATACAATCTGTATAAATGTTATCTAGACATGTGGCACTAGTGGGGGTTATTCTAGTGGGCTCTAAAAATTGGTGAGCAAGATTGTATGACTGAAACAAACTTATAATATTTTAGTACTTAAACCCGAATTTTCTAATAGATTAACATTAAAATCACCACAAGTGATGATAGACTTATTCGAATTACAGATTTTGTGCAACACATCATCCATAACCTTTTCAAAACAATCATACAATCCTGAAGGAGGTCTGTACACACATAATATAATGAACTGCTCCAATTCTATACAGGCTATTTCAATGGTCCGCTCAACTGAGAGGCTCACAATATCCTTGCGGTCTTTAAATCTACGCTGATTATTTACTAGTATTAATGAGCCTCCATGTATAGCATTTATTCTGCTGAACGAACTACCAACCTGGTGATTACTAAAATTGAACATGAACTGGTGGCTTTTAAGCCAATGTTCTGTCATACAAAGAATATCTATATTGTTATAATTCAGGAATAATTCTACTTCTAAATCTTTGTTCAAAAACCCTTGAATGTTTTGATGCACCAGGTTGATTTTATTTAATTTTTTTACACTTTCATTTGATTTATTATTTACTTTCATAACATTTTTGCATAATATAATTAAATCATAATTTTTGCATTTCATCTAACCCAATAAGTAAACTCTGTTTCCAGTTATCAATAATTCGTTTTTTTAAAAACAAGATTCCGAAACCTCCTATAATAGTACGCTTCTCTTGTATTTATACTAAAAACAAAGAATAACATGTAACATGATTTTTTCGAAAATCTACCCGTAATGGGTTGAAAAGGGGTAGTAATGTACTAATGTTTGCCATAATTTAAAATGCAATAATTTTATATACTATGGGAGTCATGAGAATAAGACAACAAGCCCGCGCAGCGGCAGCGCACGGTCTACTGACAAGATTAGTGGTGGTTAATAAAGCATATAGCATAATAAAGCATCTTGCTTATCATACATAACATAAAGCAAATGCTATCGTGGCTCGCACTTGTTGCTATTTGCTTTACATCGTCGCACATCGCAAGCGCATGTAGTAATAAGCAACCAGGCATAGCAAAGCGGCGGGTGCCGGCTGCCGGGTGGCTAGTCGTCGCATGCTAGCGTTTGCTTTCGGTCGCGTGTGTAATCTTTTTAGGTACCGCGTGCGTTATCGCGATCTCAGGCGGCTCACGTACGTTACGTAATATTATAAACAATGTTGTTTTGCTTCGTGCGTTTTAGTGTAAATAAACAGTGATAGGATACGCAATATTGATTATGTAAATAAAAACTAATTGTGTAAATAAGGACGATTGACTGAGTGAGGTATCGTGTTGTTGTTTTGTGTATAGGTATTTATCGGACGAAAACGTTCAGAAGGAACAGTGAACTTTTAAATACGCCTATTATTGTTTTAAATACTGACATACCTACTTTATTTCTTAATAACACTTAATCAATTATAGACAGTCCTAAGCCTGGAAAAGGAAAGTTCATTGTTTTTTTTACTGTTCCGTAATAAATTCATAAACGCGATGTAATATTCCGCTCTGACAACACCGCACTGGTTTTATTCGCGCCCGCCCGTTTGGTCGTAACAAGTAATACATATAAAAAAGCATGCTTCAAATAAAGCATATGTAATAGTATGCTTAAAATAAAGAGGATATAGCATTAAGCAAGTGATTGCCATAAAGCAACTTTGAACACCACTAGACAAGATGCGCCGGACTCGGTAATATTTATAGTGTGCGTACAGACGACGCTATACGTCGCGCACGTGCCAGAGCGAGTTGGGTGCCTGTTCACCGTAGATCATTGTTACGAATTGTTTTAAGTTTTGGAAATCAATGTTCTCCCATTGGGCAATTAAATATAGAATGTAGGTGAGCCTAGCTAGCTACTAAGTATGTCCAAAAATATAAGGAAGGATCCCAACGGTGGCGCGTTCCGAGGACCATGAAAACACATGGCCTCGGACTTGTGCAGGGCCACCTCGAGTCCTAATTGCCAGATCCTTTCGACGATTGTCGCAACCCCGCGTGCCGCTACTTCGTCCGCCGCCTGGTGTGACCGTCGTCGGTGTCGTCAGCGTAGCACACTACGCTGACGCCGCTAGGGAGGTCGGCGCGCAGCACCCAGTCGTATCCGATGTCCCACAGATGCGGCCCCGACCCCACCCTAGGCAACAGCATTCCCCGTCGTCACGGCTCGCACGCGCATGATGGCGTCCACCGTAGAGCGCCCTCTGCGTAAACCAAACTGGCTCTCCGCCAAATCCGGCCCCACCCGCACCAGCTGGCCGACGAGGCGGTCTGCAATGACACTTTCAAAGAGCTTGCCCACCTCGTCGAGCACCACGATGGGCCGATAAGTGGACGGAGAGTCCACAGGGCGCCCTGCCTTCTTTATGAGGACCAGTTTCCCCGTCTACGAAGCGGGAACTGGCCCCTCTCCAAGCATGCGCTTAGGAGCCCCCTAAGTCGAGGCCCGAGAGCCTCCAAGGCCAGGACCCAGGCCTTCCCAGGTAAGCCGTCGGGTCCTGGGACGGTATTTTTGGCATTAAGCCTGCGTACCGCCGCTCTCATTTCTACCTCGGTCACCTCCGGAGCATCGTCGTCGTCGTTGTCGTCGGCGGTGTGGTCCGCATCGGGCGCCGCAGTAGGCTGAGCCATGGACAGGTGTGTTCCCCTCGCGAAGGGAACAGAGTGCTCACCACGTCCCCCACAAGCTAGGGCCGGAGACTGCGTCAGCGAGGGAGCCCATGGGCGGAGTTTATCCCGCACCACTTTGTACGGGCGTCCCCACGGGTCCCTGTTCAGAGTCCCCAGCGACTCCTCGCGGGCCAATCCCCTGGCCCGCAGGATCTCCGCTTGGAGGGCGGTCTTCGCCGCTCTGTACCCCTCGTACAGCTCCGCCTGAATGGCTTCCGTATCCGGAGATTTGATACGGAGCCTGCGGTACCTGGTGTACCGGCGTCGCGCAGCCACGCACGCAGTGCGCAGAGCCGTCAGCTCCTGCGACCACCAGTACACCTGGCGCGAGGCACGTCCAGGCTGGACCCGGGGCATTGCCACGTCACATATGTCGGACATGGCCTCCCGGAACCACTCCGCCTCGTCGATGATGTCAGCAGGCCTGTCCGGTGGTGACACCCAGGTCTGCACGATCGAGGCTTCCAGGAAGAGCTCCCGGTCCAGCTGCTTCAGCGCCCACCGTGGACCACTCGGGGCCAGTCGGACCGGCGCGTTCGAGGTCTGGGCGGAGACGTCAAACCGGATATACCGGTGATCGGAATAGGTCTCCACCCCCTCCATGACGCACCAGTCAACTACACGCGGTGACAGAGCGGGGCTGGCGAACGATATGTCCACCACTGATTCACCCCGCATCCGAACACACGTGGGGACAGGACCCCGGTTTAGGACGACCAGGCCTGTCTCCAGAGCCCAGTCCTCCACCATCCTGCCCCGTGTGTCCGTTAACCGGGAACCCCAAGCCAAATTCTTGGCATTGAAGTCCCCGAGGACGAACACGGGGAGGGAACCAAACCCGACGACAACGTCTCTCAACTCCGCAAGGGAGTTGTGGAACTTGGCAAGAGTTCGGTTTGGAGAGAAGTAGACCCCCACCACGACAATCTCCCCGAACCGTGCCACTACGCAGCCCCGCCCTCTCTTGACGGCCTCGAGGGATGGAGTACCGGCGGCGGCCGACGAAATTAGGGTCACCAAAGTTAGGCTGTTTTTTAATTATTGAAGATATCTTTAATAACTTTAAACCTAATTTAACTTAGATAATGTACAATATAACTATTTACACTAGGTAAGTACTAAATTAAATTACTAACTATATATACAAATGAATACAAAAAACTAAAGGACACTTAGGCGTCAAAGTATTCGTCTGCATCGCTGTCATCCGGAAACGTACCCAGAAGACTGGCAGCATTTCCACGTTGAAAGGCAATGCTAATTCTTTGGCCAAAGAACGAGCCAGCCCTCTGGTCACAAGAAGTGTCGATCAATCGGCGAGAAATTTCTTTAAAAAGGAGACGCGCACTCGGGCCCCATGACCCGAGCGTTTCGACACCAAACGGCTCAAAACTGTAGTTTCCTATAAGGTTACAGTATTTGCGCCGCTTGAGGGTCTCAGCAGCTGCAGCAGCGGCGCCAGCACAACCAGCCGTGCTGAGAACATGAGATGGCGCAAGGGTGTCGACACAGGTTGCGTCTCACACCAGAGGCCTACCCACCTTCCAAGGCAACAACTTCATACCATCTGGTCTCTTCCCATCGTCACGTACCAATCCATTTGGTTCTAATACCGCTGTTACGAAGGCGGTGACAAAGGCTCGACGAATAATATCGTTGATGCTGCCGTGCCATGCTATGCAACCTGCGCTCCTGCAGCAGGACAGGCCATGATGTCCAAGACTGTCGACGGCTTCACCGCAGTAACACCGATGCGGAGCAACACAGGGTGCGCCCAAGCGGAGACACGTAGCGCGCCGAAATGATGAGTCATCCATCATAGTGCCTTTGGTAGATGACGGGAGCGCCTGAAGCCACAAGTCTGACTCCCACTCTCCCACAGCCAGCAGACGAGCACGCTCAGCGATGTGTTTATCAGGGTATTCCGTATAACACTGCAGAGCGGCACGTCCCACCGTTTCTGGGAGGTTGGGTTGTCTGGCAAATCCATATTGGGCCAAGCCATTTTCCAAGCGTTCAACGCATCGGTAAACCACGGTACGTAAAAATCAACCAGTGAGGAAGGTAAAATGTTCCTGGTAATTTATCAGTACTGTGGACCGAGGAGATGAAGGCCGGTAAACTTATACTTGAAATTTTGCGGAATTATTGTAAATTTAATGATTTTTTGTTTGTGATACTAAAAAACTCAATTGATGTAAATCTACGTAAAACTTTTAATTATTATAAATTAAGTAGATTTGTCATACAAAACTATTTTATAGTTATGCTGTTTTTAAATTTTGTAAATTTAATGATTATTTGATACAGAAAAATAGTTATCTGCTCTTTCAATTATTGTACATTGAGTTGATCTGTGATACAAATCACTCTATAGTGTTGCTCTTAATCATTGTGTATTTGATGATATGGATAATTAAAACCTACCTTAAAGTTAATTTTTTGTTTAATTATTGTACACTTAATGATTATTTATTTCTGATACTAAAAAACTCAATTGATATAAAACTAGATTCTTTTTTTTTACATTTTAAATAAAAACCTTTTTACATTTATTGTGATCATCTATTTCAACAAATCTTTATTAATTTGGTGCCTCAAGTCTTAAATAGAGCACTTTCAAGAACCGTTATATTTCTTACTAGTTGTTCGCCGTGGTGTCACACGCTGCGCGGCTCCTAAGGGTCGTAGCGTGATGTTATATAGCCTTCCCCGATAAATGGACTATCCAACACAAAAATAATTGTTTAATTCGAACCAGTAGTTTCTGAGATTAGCGCGTTCAACCAAACAAACAAACAAACTCTTCAGCTTTATAATATTAGTATAGAAGTATAGATATAGATTTCTTTTTACTTTTCTTTAACCTGACTCCTGAACTATTCGCGAGACGAGGGTATTAACTATTGGAAAAAAAAATGTCGCGTTCGTCAACATTGTTATTTATTGTAACCAGTAGAACGCATCAGTAGTTAATAGTGTTAACCACGGGGTATTAACCAGCGGGAACGACCGGTTTGTGACACTCACTCGCATCGTAACTGCGGGACTTCATGCCGCCTAACCCGCCGCGTCCCGCTTACGGGCAGCGCACTATAAATTAACGATTTGTGTAATCCAATTTTGTAAACCCCGATCCCTAAAGTTAGGTTTCTTCAATGCCAATGGCATTCTAAAACAACGCGATGAAATCGCTGCGTTCCTCCGCGACCACCCAATTGATATTCTCCTCTTACAGGAAACCTTTTTAAAGCCCAGCCATCGAAACCCGTCAATCGCCAACTATCGCATAGTTCGCAATGACAGGACTAGATGTCACAAGGGCGGCACCCTAATTTATTATAGAACGTCCCAACGTCCCTGCACACTGCATCCCAATGGACCCGCCCCCTCTCACGTTTAGAAGTGTCCATATGTAAGTTAGGCATGACTGGCCACCAATCGATCACCTTTGTTTCGGCCTATATTCCCCCTGTTTCCACATCAGAGTTAGCCCTACCCCCCCCCCACCCTCTCTGACGACCTTTCCGTTCTACTTGGCCTGAGTGACTCCGTTATCATAGCGGGCGATCTCAACGCCAAACATCCTGCCTGGAATAGCACCAGGATCTTCACCAGAGACAAACACCTGTTTCACCTATGTCCCATCCTCAATTTCGACATCATCGCCCCGATGACTCCCACTCACTTTCCCCACGACCCTAACCATACCCCTGACGTACTCGACATAGCGCTTCTTAAGAGTATCAACCTACGGTTGGATTCTATAAAAACGCACGACGAACTCTCCTCTGACCACCGCCCAGTTGTCGTAAAGCTAGCCCCCTGCCTAGGTCTCCACGACCCTGACAGACCCCCTCTCACCAAGTTAGTTACAGACTGGAGGAAAGTAAGCGACTGCCTGAAAACCACCACGTTAGGCCCCCGACTATACTCCATTCCCGACCACTTCAACTCTATCGCTGACACGACAGCCGCGATCGCTTCATTCACGGTACACGTCTAATCAGTCCTGAACGACTGTTCAAGGGAGGTTCCGGCGATGGACGACCATCGCTGGAAGCTTCCGGACGATGTGCGCGAACTGTTGAATGAGAAGAACGCGGCTGTCCGTGCGTACGGTAACTTCACCTGCCACGCGAACAAAGCCAATATGCGCTATTTACAGAGATCTGTAAAGACACGCCTATCGGAGCTGCGTAACGCCGGCTGGGACAAGATGCTGAGCGAGTTAGAGCCCACCCACTTAGCTTTCCTTCCTTTACCTTCAGAGGAAACTCAAATCCGAAGAAGTCGTCTCAATGCCCCCCTGGTGCGCCCCGACAAGGCCATCACTTTCGATGACGTCGACAAGGCGGAATGCCTAGCCGATAGTCTTGAGGCTCAATGCTCACCCAGCTCTCAACCAGTAGACCAAGCTCACCTGTCCCAGGTCGACGCGCAAGTCGAACGTAGAACCTCCCTCCCACCCGTCGAAGACACTGATTATCCTCTGCCTGCCGTCACTCCAGACGAAGTGCACGACATCATCAAGGGTCTAAAACATCGCAAAGCCCCCGGCTCAGACTGAATCACCAATAGGGTGCTCCAACTGTTCCCCGCTCACCTCATAATACTCATGGCCACGTCTTCCCTGAGCAATAACATCTTTCCACAAGAGTGGAAAAAGGCCACCGTCATCGGCATACCCAAGCCCGGTAAGCCAAAACAGGAGCCCACCAGCTACCGGCCCATCAGTCTGCTGAATGTCTTCGGCAAAGTCTATGAGAGGCTTACTTTAAAGCGCCTCAGAGATTTTGCGAAAACATCCCCGACCAGCAGTTCGGTTTTAGATCCCAACACTCTTGCGTCCAACAGGTCCACCGCATCGTAGAACACATAAGCTATGGCTTTCAACGTGGTCTTACGACCAAAAAGCTTCTTCTACAAACTCGGTGCGCCCGATCGTCTCGTGCTCATCTTACGAGACTTCTTGTCAAACCGCACCTTCCGCTATCGCATCGAAGGAGCGCGATCCTCCCCTCATCCTATCCGTGCAGGCGTCTCTCAGGGCTCTGTACTAGCCCCTCTCATTTTCACTCTCTTTACCAGTGACATCCCCAAAAGTAGAAAGGCGTAGTTGGCTCTGTTCGCAGACGACACGGCCATCTACTACACCTGGTTAGTCCATGACAATCCCGACAAAAGTCAGGCGGTTCTTTTCACCAAACCGCGTAGAAACCTCATACAATAAAGCAAAATTAGCGTCAGGTGTATTGAAAACTGGGCTAAAATCAATGTTGCATAAATCATATTCAAGTTTGTTTGTGTTTAGTTGCGTTTTGGTCTGCAGGCGATTTTGCTTAGGCAGCGTTAAGTTAAGGGTCAGTAAAACTGCGTGATGGTCGGTAATTGTAGAGTTAGTAACAAGCGTAATAAACGAAAAATTGGATTTGATTATCATATGATCGAGGCAGGAACCGCTTTGATGAGTAGGCAGTGTATGTGCGGACAGAAAACCGTGGAATGAGCAAATATTAAGATAGTCTTGGATCCCTGCATTGCAGTTATCAGAGTTAATGTTTATATTTATATCACCAGTTAGAAAAACATTCTTAAAAGTGGCTACTGCTTGAAAGATTTGGTTTAAGGAGGCATGAAAAGCATCCAAGTTTTTAGCAGAAGGGGATCTATATATAGCAATTATTGCTGCGGTTGTACCAATTTTGATAATCAAGCAATTACTCTTACAGTCGTGTAGATTGGGTTCCTCGACTGTGACCATTAAAGAATCTTTTGAATAGACCACTACACCATCATTTTGATTGTTATTGATTCTGGTAAAAGATACGTTGTACCCTGGTATTACTGGGAGATTATCCTGGCGATTAGATAACCAGCACTTGGTTAGTATTATTATATCACAATTAAAGTTAAGCCTATGAAGAAAAATGTTAAAGCTATCCATGTTCTTATAAATACTACGAATGTTTTGTGTTAATATGGTTAGTGACTTTTGATACATGGAAAGATATTGGTGCCGATTCCCTTGTTCACAAACTAAACTAAATTTAAGTTCAGTGCATCTTTTTCTTTCTATTTCATTAAGAAAAGGACAGAAGATAAATTTTAGTTTAGTCCTGTCAGATTAATCAGCGCCTGTCACTATTCTATACAAGTTTAGACGTGATTAAAAACTTGCCTACTAAAATTACGTCAATTTACGTCAACCGCTGATTAATTTGACAGGACTAAACTAAAATGTATCTTCTGTCCTTTTCTTATTGAAATAGAAAGAAAAAGATGCACTGAACTTAAATTTAGTTTAGTTTGTGAACAAGGGAATCGGCACCATTGTCTGCAGTCCTCAACCTTACATGACTTTGAAACAGTTTGAAAACTATTATCTATGTCCGTAATTAAGGTACTATCCATAGTATATTAAAAATAAAATAAAATAAAAAATAAAGTCTAAAAAAAACAGGTATGTGGCGCTCTTAGGCGCCTTCATAGTCGATTGAGTTGATGTACCTGTTTTCGACAGACTTTTTAGCTGGACAATCCAGATCTCCCGTTTTGTGGCTCGCTGGTTTTTTGAAGCGCAGACATGTTGCACATTTTGGCGCTTCTGCTTTCTTTGTGCAGTCTTGAATGGTGTGCCCTTCTTCACCGCAATGACCACACGTAGGGGCAGTGGCTTTGCAGAACTTGGCTGCGTGGCCGTACTGCTGGCACTTGTAACATCTGGTTACCAGAGTGAAGTCACGTACTAGACAAGACGTCCAATTAATAAATAGTCGTTCCTGGGTGATCATGACCTTCCGAATGACGGCTGGAACTTCTATTATATAATTGCAGTTTTCAGTATGTTTCCTCCCAGATTTGTGGCTTAGTTTGATTGAGGTCATGAAAGTATCTCCAGACATAGTAGGCAGTTTGTCAGCTAAATTTTGTTCATATAGACATTTAAAGACCTCATTTTCAGTCATAGATGCGGGCACTCCAATTACTACAATGCGAGGTTAGTCTCCGTGCTGATTATGAGACCTCCTTTTCCGATTTTGCGCACGCCTCCTACTTTCAGCTTCATTTCGCCTGGGCATATGATGTTTTGGACCATGTTCCTGGTTTCGTCACTGGTCTTTGAGTTGTCACATGGGAAAATTGCCACGGAGCTAAGTTGGTTGGGGCGGACAAAATTGTTGGATCCCTTCTTAACCATATCGGCAAAAGATGTATCACACCTCCCTGCTCCTTGCTTCGTACAGGACTCCTGAATGGTGCGGTTCATCTCTGTAAGACAGTCCGCAAGGTCTCGAGCTTAAGTCATGGTTTTAAGGGCGTTATGTGTTTGTATGGCACTTGATTTCAACGACTGGTATCGCACGGCCATTTGAGAAACTCCGTGTCCAACTTTTCGGCAAAGATTGCTGATTCTTAACTTCTGGTCCGAATTGAGTTTTCCTTCATTAGCAGTGGCACAGACCTCATTCAAGCATTGTTCAATGGACCCCAACCAGTTCTGAATTTCCGGAGTAGGGATAGGTTCAGCTGGGTCCACAGCCACTTCTTGGTTCTGCTTGGGTTGTTGAGGTAATCTTGGTGTTGGTGTCGATGGGGGACTGCGCGGAGTCAACCCGCTCCGAGGAAAGGGGCTGCCGTCCATATTTCAGATTATAAAAATTGTATATTATTATAATCTAGTCTGATCATCCTTAACATTACTTGATTTATAAAACACGCTAGTACACTATAAAACTGGGTCAGTATTTATGCAAGTGTTAATTTATTTATTTTTATAACGCATTGATGTGCACGTCTGTATGCGTTGACCGATCAATCGCACTCCCGATCAATTGAAGTTTTAATTTAGAAAATTTGATTTTTTTATCATTTAATTTGGTCAAAATGAAAATCCAAGATGGCAGCTGCGAAAATATTCACATTATTCGTCATGGGTATCGTTTTCATGGTTATTGGTGGCCTATATTTTTTTGATGAACGACATTATTTTATTAGTAACTTTATGTTACAGACGGAATTGGAAACAAAACGAAGGGATTTTTAGGAAAGAAAAAGCAAAAAAAAAATGAAAATATGGCTTAGGCAAGGGCTATATAGAAGGTTGGGATATTTATGTTATATGAACTTCCACTCGCGGCTTTCGCCCGCGTGAAATGTACTTGAAAGAACATCGGGCGTTTTTTACCCGATTTTTTAAAAGTCGCGAACATAAACCAAAACATTTTTAAATGATAGTGTTTGCAATCATATTTAATATTGTGTAGTTATTTTGATTCACAATAATGGGAAAATGGAAATAATTAGTAAAATGAAAATCATATTTTAAGTTGACTATTTTTCCTAATTACTAAACGACCGCTCAGTAAGTTAAAATATCACTCCGTGGTATTTTTGTAAACCCAATCAGACTAAATCCGTCAAGTTGATGTGCATGTTTCGTTCTCACTCTCGCCCATAGTCCTAAAACTGGTTTATGTTGCGCTCGCGCAGGTAGCTAGCTTATCTTACTACATCGCAGTCCTTTGTCATCCGTCGTAGCGATCTGTGTTTTACTGTGTTCCCATTGTGGTCTGAGTCAACTAATTACCTACTGCTTGTTTACTGGATTTCGTTTGCTTTCGAGTTCGATTTTGTTGTGAAATGGAACGACAAAATAGTTGTGTGTCGTGTGAGCGATCTGTTCTACGTCGTAGAAGACACCGTCTTACTCAAATGTTTTTCGAAAGATATCGTGACTATGCAGTACTATTATTACAAGAAATAATGCCACGGGAGGTGAGTTAATTATATTATAGAACATTAATTATATGTAAATACTAGAGTTTGTTCAACTTTTGCGCAGCAACAGAGCCTCTATTTATTCTCCTAGATATAGTTTTATATCGTTTTATATAGTTGACGTCATCATAGGACTCCTTTTCAACCATTGAAACTGTTCGTTTCCTTGGTCATAGTGTATTACGTTGTGACATTTATTATTATGATTATCAATAAATAACAGTAAAATAAACTTGTTACAGATTGTTTTTGATGGTACACTATCAATATGCAATCCTTGCTGGCTGAGATTTTATCGCGCATTGCAAGCCCGGCCAGTAGATGATCCATTACCCCAGCAAGTTCAAGAACCATTACATCAGCAAGTACAAGAAGAACCATTACCCCAGCAAGTACAAGAAGAGGAAGTCCAAGAAATAGTAGTTAACGTTCAACAACAACAAAACATTGGCATTATGACTATTCCTGGATATTTGCGTGTATCTAATACTGCTCGACGCTGTGTTTTTCAAAACTGCAGAAATGTACCAGCAAATGCTGTGCCAAAATATGTTAGGTTACATTTATTTCGTATGAATAAGCTATTCATACCAAAACTTGCTCGAGTTTGCCAACCCCATATGGTAAGCAATGAATGGGAAGATCTACTTAATGTGCAAATACCTCTACATGAACACTTTAACAGTGCTCATGTTCTCGATATTATCGAGCTGTATGAATGGAAATTGGAACGAGGAACTCAGTTGGACTTCGAAAATATTGAGGAGATAGATGACAATGAACTACATTTTTATACAGGTATGGGTAAAATTCAATTTAATAGAATTTTGAATCAAACATCTCTTCGTGACAGAACCAACAGTTCTGCTACTGTTTTAGGACTGTATTTAGTTAAAATAAGAACGGGTGAACCAGACGAACGTGTAGCTTCTATGTTCAATATGTCGAGAAGAACATTGGAGCGAAAATTAAAAATAGCTCGAGAATGTTTATCTGAAGAGTTTGTTCCCCGACATCTGGGTCTGGATCACATGACGAGAGAAGATGTAGTAGCTCGCAACTTAACCATCCCGAGTCATATTTTTGGAGGTAACCAGAATGAACCTGCAGCCATTCTTGTGTGTGATGGAACATATATATACGTGCAAAAAAGCTCCAACTTCCTTTTTCAGAGGAAAACATATAGCCTGCACAAATTCCGCAACCTAGTAAAACCCTTTTTAATTGTATGCACAGACGGCTATATTGTAGATGTATTAGGCCCGTACCCAGCCATTACTACGGATGCCGAAATAATGAGTCACATGATGCAGGACGCCGCTTGGCATTGGTTTCTGAACGCGAACGACATTTTTATATTGGACCGCGGCTTTAGAGACTCTATTCCTGCCATTGAAGAGCATGGATATGATGCGCATATGCCACCAACAAGAGCAAGAGGAGAGCAGTTAAGCACAGTAGATGCAAATAAATCACGGCTAATAACTATGTGTCGTTGGGTGGTTGAAACGATTAATGGTCGCTTTAAAAAGGACTTCAAGATATTCCGCCATGTTTATTTTAATGTAGCGTTGACAAATATGATGACCGATTTTAAAATAACTGCAGCACTCATCAATGCCACTCATCGACCATATAGAGATAACGCTCATGCCGCACAGTTTATAAATATAATAAATGAGAACATAAATAGAGAAAACGAATTGGCTGATTACGTGATTCGAAACAATTTAAACAGACAAAGAGTCGCATTCATGCCGCTAGATGCAAACAATCCCGAATTAAGAGATTTCCCACAATTGACTTACGACGAGCTACTTTTATTTACCTTGGGAATATACCATTTGAAACTGGCCAAATCTTATTGCCACGAACACATGCGGCCAAACGGAGTGTATATAATGGAATTATACCATCGCAGAGAGTTGGTCGAAAATAAAATATTAATACGAGGCAGAATACAGTCCCGTCACATAAGAGCAAAACGCTATTATACATATCTACTAATAAATCCGGCATTGCAGGGAAGACAAAGCCTCGAGGGCTATTACTGTTCCTGTATACACGGCCGCCGCACTGTTGGGAGTTGCGCGCACATCGCCAGTGTGGTATACTTTTTATCTTGGGCTGTATATCAAGACGAATTTCACACACCTGCGGCGTTTTTAGACGAAACTATTTTAGATTTAGATGCAGCAGAATAAAAGTTAAGCGAAAAATATGTTGTTTTAATTATTTTTGATTCCCTTTTTCCTCTTCAATTATTGCCCAAAAACATTTATAAATATTTTTTAAATGTCCATTTTCTCCTTATTGCCACGACCCACAGATATGGGAACTATACCATTGTAAACTAGATTTAATTGCCTATCCACCGTACCTAATTTTATTTTTGTTCGCCGTAGGTAAGTGTCCCATACAAAAATGCCCGATGTTCTTTCGACTATTTAAAAGCCAAGGACAATGGGCATTATTGTATGAGTTGTGTCCCAACCCTTGTAACAAGTTGGGACTAGTAGAAACATGTTCAGTTAAGCTTTTTTATGATCAATATGCCAAGTTTTTATTGTAATTACGTGCAGGTCAAAAGTTATTGGGCTTCAAGTGAAAAATAAGTTTTTGATTTAAATAATGCTTTAATCATACTTTATAACATTTTGTGTTACATGTAAACATAATTATTACATTTATAATAATTGTACAGTAATCACAGGCAATAATAGTTATTTTTTGACGGTTATTAATAACCGCACAGTTGAAAATATATAAATAACAAAGAAAATAACACATTATGATAATTGCATTATTTCCTTTGTTATTTATTTATTTTCAAATACATAAATAACAAAGGAATAATATCCATATGTAAGAGTACGGCTTAAACATATGCAAATTGTTTACTAGTTAGTACTTTTAGTAGTGATTTTTATCTATGATAATATCAACCAAAAATGTCGCGGGTAACAATATGCTTGGCTGGTGTCTAGCCCAGCCAAGGTACCAAATAATACTCATTATGTGAGCGCAAGTACCTACAGTTCTTTTTTCCGTTAAACATGAGCAATAATAATGAGCAATTGCATCTCTCGCCGTTTCTGCTCTATTTTTTATTAAAATATACGAGTAATAAATCCTACCCGATACATGCCGCGATTTTATTCGCCCCCTCAACAGAATACCTTCTGAAATATTTATATTATATCGCACAAGATTAGGAATAGCTCCTATGGATATTTCAATTGTGTACACGCCATTTCTTACGTGTTCACTCAAATAAGACCGGGCGAGTTTTATTTGGTAACTACCTAGTGAAATTAACAAAAGGTCTTCTTCTGTCAGCACAGGAAACTGCAATAATTTCATTGTCATCAGAGGTGATGGTACGAAATGAAACACGCTGCCGATTTATATTATTTTCAGTGACATAGTCACCTAGGCTGTTGACCATATGAATCCTCTCATTCAAAACTTCTATAATATTGTTAGCTCGAGGATGGTCTTTTAACGGCTCTCTAAATGTGTTTAAAAGAGCAGCAGCAATGCGTATATCAACGAACATATGTGTCATTGCTCTATTAAAATATTCTCTGAATATTTTAAAATCAAGCTTAATCCACCCATTTATCACCTCGACCACCCATCTCACGATTGTAACTAACCTGGATTTATTTGCCTGTTCCGTTCTCAACTGGCTTTGATTCCTAAGATTCGTTGGAGGCATGTGGGCTTGGTATCCCCAAGTTTCTATAGTTGGGATTGAATCCCTGAAACCTCTATCCAATATAAATGTATCATTATTTTTCAAAACATAATGCATTGGGTTTATCTCATTTTGCATATAAGTATTCATTATCGTCGCATCTGAAGACGTGGCAGCATGAGGGCCAGTTACATATACTATGTAGCCATCTGTGCATATTATTAAAAAAGGTTTCAGCAGATTTCTATACTTGTGAAGACTATAGGATTGCTTCTGAAACAAAAAGTTACTACTTTTCTGAATGTAGATGTATGTGCCATTGCATATTAAAATGGCTGGTGGCTCTTCATTGCCAGCACCAAATATAGCATTTGGAATTCTTAAGTTTCTTGCTACAATTTCCTCACGACTAATGTGGTCCCATCCGAGATGCCGAGGAACAAACTCGTTTGTTAGACATTCACGGGCTGACTCTAGTTTTCGTTCAAAACTACGCCGGCTCATGCCTAAACGACTAGCTAGACGAACGTTGGTTCACCCGTCCTTATTTTCATTAAATAAGCTCCGAGCACTGTTTTAGGACGGTGTGAGCGCTGTGATACAGAAGGTATTTGCTCAAGAAGTCTATTAAATTCTTCATTATTCAGGCCCGTACAAAAATGTAGTTCAGAGGTTGTCATCAATTCAACATTATCGAAATTGAATCCAGATTGTTGGCAGGCATCTCTTAACATATCTAACATATCCTTTATGTGTTGAGCCGTAAAAGATGAATTATTTAGCTCCTCAAACTCGTTCCATTCGTTAGAAGTTAAATGAACCTGACAGATGCGAGCACTTGGTGGAATATATAACTTATAGTCCACTAACATCCGTGATTTTATAAAAACTGGTACTCTTACCAGATTAACTGCTCGGCAACTAGGAAAAAGACAGCTGTTGGATGTATTGGCAGTTCTTTTATATCCAGTTATGGACATAACATCAACTGACGGCTGTTCCGGATTTTGGTGTAAATCTTCGGGTTCTGGTTGATTTTGATTTTCAGGAACTTGAAGATCGACACGAGCAGCCACCCAGCAGCGATGGCAAAAGTGTCGCCGCTCGTTCAATAGGCCCTGAAAAAAAAACTATAGAACGTGTGTAAATAAATAACAAGTAATATTAACATTATAAGTGTGGGAGTATAGATATACAGGGTGACTGGAAAATAGTGGCGGAGCCGTTAAGGGGAGATAGTCTAGGGTTATTCCGACAGATATCACTATGAGACCTACCGTCCTTACTTAACCCTTTCCAAGATATTCCTACTTAAAGAGTGTAACCCAAAAATTCGTACAAAAAATTTTCAAATAGTAATGAATCCTAAAAAAAAAGTGATTTTGGCCTACTTTTTTTTTGTTTTGCAACAAAGATATTCTAAATAAGTAATATTAATTGTTAAATTTCCGCAACTGTCATTATTTTATGCAAAAACTGCTAAACAAAAACGACAAAATATAAAAAAAATACTTTGATGGCTGATAAAACATAAATTTTCTTTAAAAAGTCACCCTTTATTATTACGTACAAAATATTAATTAATTAAAAAACTTCTACGTTTCGTTCCCTTTCAAATGAGATATTAAAATCCAAAATCGGTTAAGGAACAATGAAGATATGGTCAATGGAAAAAACCCGTAGAGCCCGTGTAGAGTCCTTTGTTCCGAGAACAAAGGACTCGGTCGACGCGCATGAGTCGAGCTTGCCCCTCCCTCTTGCTCATGCTCAGTCCGCTCTTACGGTTTACTGTGTTCGGATGTGCTTATTTTCTCTTTAATTTTTGATTTTTCTAACGACTTGGCTTTTTCCTGGACTTTTGTATTCGATTCTCTTCCCGACAACTTGGACTGTGCCCTGTTTTCTGTGACTCGTTACGATTTGGCTGTGTGGTTTATCGGACCAATAATGGCAGGAAGAACATCGTTTAGTAACGAAGAATACGCAGATATTCTTTTTTATTACGGAGCTGCCAGAGGAAACGCTGAACAAGCTCGTCGTGAATATGGCGAAGTATTCCCTAATCTTCGACTGCCTGATGCCCGCGTATTCTCCCGAACCTTCCGGCGGGTGCGAGAGCGCGGAACCGTCGTAAGATACCAAGGTAAGAGAAAGTTATTATTATTAAAGCATGTTTAAACCAGAGATTTCTCCATACAAAATGTAGTTCCTACCTGTACAGGCCGCTCTACATTACTGCGCCGCCGCTAGTTTCCATACATGCGCTATAAAAATGTTTTGTTCTAGCGCTTTCGATAATTTGTCCAGCTATAAAAATAAACCTTTCCTATCACTCTTATTAACGTGCCCTTTAAATTGTAAGATTGCAAAACAAATGTGAGCAGTGGTGGCCCAGTGAGCAGTGGTGGCCCAGTGGTAACGGCCGCGACTTACGAGTTGTAGGTCGTAGGTTCGAACCCAGGCAGGCGCTTTACTTTGTGTAAATTATTTCATCACCACTGCTCTCAAAACGGTGAAGGAAAACATCGTGAGGAAACCGGCATGTCCTAGGACCAAAAATTCGAAGACATGTGACATCTGCCAACCCGCACTGGGCCCGCGTGGTGGATTACGGCCCACTCCCTCTCACAGAGAGGAGGCCTGTGTCCCAGCAGTGGGAACATAATAGGCTGATTATGTAAAACAAATGTCGCTGTCCAAATTAGTCAGTGCAAAGACTCCGATAAATCATACAAGTAAGATAACGGATATCACTACCTCTCTCGCACTTACGCGTCTTATGGGTGACGTCACCAAGTTGCAGTGAAGCGCGCTATTATTGTTTACTATTTTTTGTCGAAGTCGATGAATTTTGGTAGAGCTTTTGTAAGAATTTTTATTGTGCGGTCATTGTTGACGCTCATTGCACTATGTCGACAGACGCATTCCTACAAGAGAAGTGATTTATGTTATGGTCCAACCGACGTGAGTCTTTGCGCGGAGCCACACCAACCTAAACAATAGCCATGGTAGTAACACTTAATTAAAAAAACTTTTTTGTTTTTAGGTGACGCAGGTAGACCTAGACTAGATGTCGGCGACGACGAAGAGGAAATTTTAAATTATTTCCAAAGAGACCCTACGCTGTCTACACGAATGATAGCTCGCCGTATGGGACGCTCTCAATGGAAGGTGTGGTACACTTCACGAAAATGACCCCCATCCTTACCATTACACACCTGTTCAGGCCATAGAAGAAGGGGACCCTTTAAGAAGTTTTGCAGATTTTTAATAAATGCGGACGTTGAAGATAGAAATTATCTCAGAAAAATTTTATGGACTGACGAGTCCAAGTTTGATAAGGACGGCATTACGAATTATCATAATGCTCATTACTGGAGTGAACGAGCCATGGGTAATCCACACCTAAAAAGACAAAAAGGTTCACAGAGAAGATTTAATCTAAATGTGTGGATGGGTATAATTAATAACCATTTGATTGGACCACATTTCCTACCGCAAAACCTCGATGGGGTTGAATATGAAAATTTTCTGAGGAATGTATTTTTTTAATTAATGGGACATGTGCCGCTAGAAACGAGGCAAAACATGATATTCATGCATGATGGCTGTCCGGCGCATTTTAGGCTAGCTGTGAAAAGTTGGCTAGACCAATACTTCCCCGACCGATGGATAGGTAGAGGTGGTCCAATACCATGGCCGGCACGGTAGCCCCGACCTCACACCCATGGACTTCTTCGTGTGGGGTCGAATGAAAACTTTGGTTTATGCCACTGACGTCCCTGTACCAAACGTTGAAGACTTGCGCAACAGAATAATCAACGCAGCGCAGGAAATACAAAGGGAGCTTACAGACTCAAGGGTTGTAAAAACGGGTGTCGTAAGAAGAGCACGAGCTTGATTTAGAAATAATGGTGGGCACTTCGAAAATGAACTGTAGACAGTTTTTTATTCAATAAATTTTTATTCTTCAGTAGTTTGGTTTTTTCTTTCATTTTTATTATTAGTCTTATCTTGATGGTTCCTTAACCGATTTTGGATTTTAATATCTCATTTGAAAGGGAACGAAACGTAGAAGTTTTTTAATTATTTTGTACGTAATAATAAAGGGCGACTTTTTAAAGAAAATTTATGTTTTATCAGCCATCAAAGTATTTTTTTTACATTTTCCGTTTTTGTTTAGCAGTTTTTGCATAAAATAATGACAGTTGCGGAAATTTAACAATTAATATTACTTATTTAGAATATATTTGTTGCAAAACAAAAAAAAGTAGGCCAAAATCACTTTTTTTTTAGGATTTATTACTATTTGAAAATTTTTTGTACGAATTTTTGGGTTACACTCTTTAAGTAGGAATATCTTGGAAAGGGTTAAGTAAGGACGGTAGGTCTCATAGTGATATCTGTCGGAATAACCCTAGACTATCTCCCCTTAACGGCTCCGCCACTATTTTCCAGTCACCCTGTATAACTATATTAAACATACGTGTTCTATTCTCATATGCTGTGAAATATAGTCAGCTAAACGCGGTCTTGCATCGTTCTAACATCGTTCTTGAAACTTCATGTCTAACTCGCTGTCGAGTCAAAGACCGACTACAAGTCACACACAAATGTTCCATAGTTCGTAATAAACCAATCAAGTCCACAAAACAAGCCGAAGTCGATAGTTGCAAATGTAGAAACACCAAAAGTCCTTTAATAATGCGTAAGTCGTCAGTAAATCAAGTCCACAAAACAAGCCGAAGTTGATAGTTGCAAATGTAGAAACACCAAAAGTCCTTTAGTAATGCGTAAGTCGTCAGTAAATCAAGTCCACAAAACAAGCCGAAGTTGATAGTTGCAAATGTAGAAACACCAAAAGTCCTTTAGTAATGCGTAAGTCGTCAGTAAATCAAGTCCACAAAACAAGCCGAAGTTGATAGTTGCAAATGTAGAAACACCAAAAGTCCTTTAGTAATGCGTAAGTCGTCAGTAAATCAAGTCCACAAAACAAGCCGAAGTTGATAGTTGCAAATGTAGAAACACCAAAAGTCCTTTAGTAATGCGTAAGTCGTCAGTAAATCAAGTCCACAAAACAAGCCGAAGTTGATAGTTGCAAATGTAGAAACACCAAAAGTCCTTTAGTAATGCGTAAGTCGTCAGTAAATCAAGTCCACAAAACAAGCCGAAGTTGATAGTTGCAAATGTAGAAACACCAAAAGTCCTTTAGTAATGCGTAAGTCGTCAGTAAATCAAGTCCACAAAACAAGCCGAAGTTGATAGTTGCAAATGTAGAAACACCAAAAGTCCTTTAGTAATGCGTAAGTCGTCAGTAAATCAAGTCCACAAAAAAGCCGAAGTTGATAGTTGTAAATGTAGAAACACCGGAAGTCCTTTAATAATGCGTAAGTCGTCAGTAAATAAACAGAGGAGTAACAATTAAAAACACGGAAGAACAGCACAGCTACCAAAAACTGAATGTGCTGAAAGCGCTAGAATAATTGCATGTAGATGCACCGGCAACCATCTCTTTCTAACGTATAGCGTTGTCTCATAAAATATCGTTATCTGCTCCTGCACTTACAATATGGCAGCGTGTGGCGCGAGGTGGGAGAGGGGATGTTGGGTTAGACCAGGCGCACGGTCGCCCGTGTGGTTTTTTCCACTTGATTTTAAAATCGTTGCAGCCCTTTTGGCATTAAAATATTAATTGAGTAAGTTTTATTCAATATTTTTTTTAAATAAATGATACCACTATAACAGCTTCCATGCACAAGATACAGAGTTACGCCCATACAAAAAAACATAGCACTAATTGAGATCTTTCAAATGCTCCAAAAAATAATTAAATTGAAGAACAGTCGAGTAAATCCAATGATGCATTAAACTATGATCAATACGATGATACAGGTCATGTAACTGACGTTCGGTTGACCATGCTTATTAGGTAGATTTTAATTTTGGCATTTATTTTTTTCAGATAAAATCAAAGGAGATCACCCAGCATCCATACATTTTTTGGGCTAATTTTGAAGGTGCCGGCCAACTAAAATAAACTTAATGTTTTAATAGAGAATAACAAAATAAGGCTTTTTATTACCACACTAAAATTCTAAGTCAAGTCTGAGATAATATTTAAACTTAAAACATCTAGTCAGTTTGTGGAATAAAAGCTTTATTGTTCTATTTCTCAGAATAATGTGCGAGTCAGAATGTAAAAAAGGCTATCTTTTTGCGCTACTTACCTACCTGCGTCTGCGTCACTATCTCGCTCGCACTCACCGTGCGGCATTCACCGCGCGGCTAGCCTTTAGTTCTCAATGCAACTTCTGTTACATCGGACGGCTACTGTGCTTGTGCTGTGGGAGCACAGCATAAACACAGTTTTATCTGATATTATTTTGTTACTGCTGTTTTTGCTATGGTATTATTGTTATTTTTTATCGTGTTATTGTTCCTATAATGGCACAAATATTGTGTATAACCTGTGAACCAAGTGAAGGTCGAAGGACTTATACGTGGACTTCGCGAGAAGAACAGCACAGCGACATGGCGCAGATCGTTATCGAGGGGCTGGTTGCGAGACAGGTAACCTATTTTATATTTTTGTGTAAAACTCAATCTAAATGGTAATAACTCCATACCATGCTATTCTATTTCCAGTTGCACGCATAACGTACCTACACCACTACTGGGCATAAGTCTCGTCTCCTCTATGAAGTTTTTTAATCATTGTAGTTTATAATCAAAGGCTTTTAATCAAAGTAGGTATTAAATAATTTTTATTTATTATTATTTTCAGGAAGAACCAACAGACTTCATTTGCCGTCCATGTTGGCAAAGAGTTGAAAGGACGTTTCAACGACGAGTTCGCTAGGTAAATCAAGTCATCGATGCTCTGCCGGATGAACCTGCTGCAGAAGTAGCCCGTATCCATCCAGCACTGATATTACCAGGATTCGTTCGTACTCCAAACACAACTGTGAATTGTATTTTTCAACATTGCCAGAATGTGACCCGACTTAGAATTCCAAATAGTGTGGTTATTCTTCTGATCGGACGTTACAATCTATTGATACTAGAAAGGGCTCGCGTGTGTCAAGAACATCTGGAGCAAAACCTCTGGCATACACTTCCTCTACATGATAATCTCGTGGAAGATTTTACGGCCTCTGAAATAGTGAGCGCTCTAACTATTATGCGAAATCAAATAACTACAGATATACTCAACTTTGAACAACATGAACTTATAAATGCAAATGAATTCCACACTTGGATTGAACTTACTCATGAACAGTTTTCCAATTTACTGGACAATACCTTCAGTTTAAATAGTAACAGACACAAAAAAACTATACTGGCTGCAATATTAGCGAAACTTCGAACAGGGGATTCTAATGCGAGGATCGCTTTAATTTTTAGAACAAGCGAATCCCGTTTTCTACAATTATTGACCTTAGGTCGTGAAGCGTTAATTCGTGATTTTGTTCCTATACACTTAGGATTTGACCATTTAAATCGACAAGATGTAGCACGAAGGAACTTATCATTACCAGAAACGTTACATGGAAATCCAGAAAGCCCAATAGAACAAAGAAACGCTATTACTATATGCGACGGTACATATATATACAACCAAAACAGCTCCAACTACTTTTTTCAAAGACGTACACGTAGAGTCACTGCTGTGACGGCCATATTATAGAGGTGTCTGGGCCACACGCTGCGACAACTTCTGATGCCTATATAATGAATTCTATTCTTGAGGACGAAGAAAATATTTCATTGGGTTTATAGACCAAGAGACGTTTTTATCCTGGATCGCGGCTTTGGAGACGCAGCATTACCTCTACAATCTCATGGATATTCAGTGCATATGCGCCAAACAAAGGATTCTAATGAAACACAACTGACTACGGTACAAGCAAACAAGTCACGCCTTGCTACCATATGCCGCTGGGTGGTGGAAGTCATTACTGGACGATTTAAAAGGGATTTTTGACTATTAAGAATCGTTCATTGCAATCGCGCCTTACCGCACATTTTTGAATATTTTAGGATAGCAGCAGCAATATTAAACGCCTATCATCAAGTGATTGTGGACAATGTCCGTGCTCCAAGATTTTTAGGAATCATTCAAGAAAGAATGTAATATCCCAAATACATTGGGCGATCTGGTAACCAGATACAATTATAACCGAAGATGTGCACAGTTTCAGCCAATAAATACGAATTTGTCTGAAATCCCGTTCCCTATGTTAACGGAAGAAGACCTTATTTTGTTCGCCCTTGGTACTCGTATATACCAACTTAAACAGGCACGTAGTTATTATGCAGAGCACATACAGGCAACTGGTATGTTTGTCATTGAAATCGGAGGACAAATACCTGCTGAACACCTGCGAGAAGTTGATGAGAGGGATCTCTACCTACTTCGAGGGCGAATCCAGTCCCATGTCCGTTTACGAACATATCTTGTTTATATAGGGATAGACACAGCTCTCACAGGCAGGCAAGCTATGGCGCATTATTATTGCTCTTGCCATAATGGCAGAAGAACTATCGGCTGCTGCTCCCATGTGATGTGTATTGTGTGGTACATGGGGCATATAAGGCATCTGTCTGTCAAACATTCCTGCTAAAGGTTTAGAGAACATTTTTGTAAGACCAGGAGAATTATAATTAATTGAAATATTTAATAAAATATTGTTATTATTATTATTATCATTTTATTGATTGTTTTTCCGAGACTTTTTATAATGCACGTGAAACTAAAAATGTAACTGACTACCATAACACCACTCACTTTTGACTAAACAAATAACTGCTTTACATCTACACAGAGATACTTTGAGGCTATATGTTCAAACCTAAATATAAGCTCAGAGAATTGACAAAATGTTTATAATGTTGAATTCTATTTAAATAAGGTGTTTATATTTGTTGGCCGGCAAAATAAAAATTAGCCCAATCTGGGTAATGTCCTTTATTTTCAATATTAAAAAATGTTTGAAGATATAGAGGATGTTTTGCAAGGCGCTGAAGTATATAATCAATTCATTTTGAACATATTACCTGTAGAGACATAATTAAAACCTTTCACACTTTAAATGTAAAAAAGACTGCAGATCTGTGGGGTAATTCTGAAGAAGTTGCTAAGTCAATTATTGACATTGTAGCTCCTACTTTATCTCTTATCTTTAATAATTGCATTGACTGTGGGAAGTTTCCTGACCTTATGAAAAATAGTAAAATAATACCTTTGTTTAAATCAGGTAGTACATCAGACCCCACCAATTATAGACCTATTTCAGTACTACCTACCTTTAGTAAAATTTTTGAAAAAATAATTTTAGTCCAATTACAAATATTTTTTAATAAACATAAATTATTGCACAATAAACAGTTCGGTTTTACAAGGGGTCGTTCGACTACTGATGTGGTGGAACTTTTAGGACATATTTATAATGCATGGGAAGATAAACGCGATGCATTGGGCATCTTTTGTGATTTGTCCAAGGCATTCGATTGCTTTCTTCACGAAACGTTAATCAGGAAACTTCGCCACTACGGGATCCGGAACACCGCTCTGGATCTTCTTACTTCATACCTGAGTAATAGGATTCAGAGCGTTGACATTAATGGGAAAAGATCTCCCGGATCTATAGTAACAATGGGAGTCCCACAGGGCTCAATTCTTGGTCCTTTCTTGTTTCTTATTTACATTAATGATTTGCCATACCTCATAAAGGATAATCATGATATAGTGTTGTTTGCGGATGACACTTCACTTTTGTTTAAACTTAAACGTCAGCAGCTGGTTCCTGACGATGTTAATAGTGCGATCTCAAAAGTAGTTCACTGGTTCAATGTTAATAATTTACTTCTTAATGAAAAAAAAACCAAATGCATTAAGTTTACGCTACCTCACGTTAAGCAGGTGAAAACTAACGTATTGATAAAGGGCGAAGAATTGAACCCTGAAGATAGCACAGTATTCTTGTGCTTAACTTTGGATGATAAGCTTCAGTGGGGTCCACATATAGATAAATTGTCGAAAAAGCTAAGCTCCGCAGCATACGCTGTTAGAAAAATTCGTAATTTAACTGATATAGAGACAGCCCGTTTAGTGTACTTTAGCTATTTTCATAGTGTAATGTCGTACGGTATTCTGTTGTGGGGAAATGCCGCTGACATTCAGACTATCTTCGTTTTGCAGAAAAGAGCTGTTCGGTCAATTTATAGATTAAGTCCGAGACACTCTCTCAGAGAGAAATTTAAGGAGATTAATGTAATGACCGTGCCCTCCCAGTATATTTTTGAAAATCTTTTATATGCCCATAAAAATATAAAATTGTTTAAAAAATACAGTGATATCCATAATATAAATACTAGGAACAAACACAAATTTGTTGTACCTACAACAAGGCTCAAGAAAATAGGTGGCTCATTCAGATGTCAATGTATACGTTTTTATAATAAACTTCCAAGCCACGTTCAAGATCTAAGCCTTAATAAATTCAAATCATTTATTAAAAGTAAGTTGTGCCAGAAAGCCTTTTATACTATTAAAGATTATATTGAGGACAAAAAGGCTTGGGATTAAGCTGCTCCAATTATTGCATACTGAAACTTTTATTTTATTTATATACCATTTTGACATATTTACTTTGTGGAGTTCAATATACTGTTTGGAACTTAATATTTACTTGTAAAGTATTATATTGTTTTCAATTATTGTGAATGTGAAGCCTATGTGGGTCATTATTGTTTTTTTTTTTCTTCTCATTTAGTATTAATCATGGTCTGGCAGTTTGAGTAATTTATGCGGCCTACCCAAATGTTCTTTCTTTGGTATTGTTCGTCGAATCGTTGAGCTCCTTAAGTTCTGAGTTGAGCAGCACGATTACTGACAAATGCGTGCACTGACTGGACAGGTCCACTCAATCTGTGTGGTTCTTTCCTCAAAAGGACTATTTCGGACACCAATCTACATGGCCTTCACATGATCTGACCAAGATTATGTCTGGACTTTAAAAGAGACTGTGACCTCTGAGTTTGTTTCGGCCTTTCTTCTCAGAGTAGTCAGATAGGAAACGCCGACCTCATCTAGCTTTATTTAAAAAAATATGATTGACGTGTAAAAGTGTTTGTACAAACCTACTTACAGAAAATAAATCATTTATCATTATCATTTATCAAGACCTTCTTTGTTTTTTAGCTTTAAGGGAGAGCTAAAAATTGCAACAGACGGCTTCGGTGCTGCCGAATATTAGAACTCTTTGTCAATTGCTCTGCACGTATATGCTATCCCATGACTACTAGCACTGCCGAGTAATCTTTCTCCACATTACGCCGATTCTAGTCATATCTTCGCAGCAGGATGATAGAAAAGCATTTGAATGTACTGGCTTTAATGCATATCCATCAAGACTGCGACAAAAATGAACACTAATGAAGTGCTGGACATCTTTAGCAGGAAACAAAATAAAACTGCCTGTATTAATCATGTATTTTTTTTTATTGTTTTCATATTTTAATAAATCTTTATATAAAAACCTATACCTATACCTATTTTATTTTATCTTTATATTTTATTTTTAACAGATATGATTATTTTTGCCCGTCTGCCCCTTGTGGGGCACAGGGGCAGAAATAAACCCTGGATCCACCCTTGGTTGCCAGAGATGATCGACCCAAGAAAAAGTCGCTCAATGCCAATCAGATATGTGCGATTTTAAAATTAAATACTTACTTTAAACTTCGCTTGTTAAAATTTATTTCAACAATTAGAAGAAACAAATTATAAATAAATAAAAGTATCAATATGATTCGTGCAAACGCTTAAGCGCGCACGCACACAGAGAAACCATTGTAGTGTGTTGCAGTGTGTGCCATTTCATAGATCGCGCAGATTTTGACTTGCGCTAAATTGAACACGCGCTCTTAAATGCGCGCAGCAAATTGTCTCTTAAGGGCAAATTGCGTATTTACACAGCGTGCATCCGTCCAATTATGACATATGCCTGTGCAGTCTTCGCACAAGCTAGGCCCCACCACATCCACATGATGCAGTGCCTCCAAAACCGTTTCCTTCAAAAGGCAACGGGAGCCCCCCTGGTTCGTCCGAAACGAGATCCTCCATCTCGATCTTAAAATCCCCACCATCTAGCAGTTCATGAAGCGCATCACGAAGCGATTCTTCGACTTTGCCGCCACCCACCGCAACTCTCTGGTTGTGAAGGCCGCCAGTTATAGGCCCTCCACCATTAGCTCTATTCGCCGTCCAAGGCATACTTTTACCGATCCCGATGACCCCATTACCCTCCTCCAGGAGAGCAGTAGGGCTACGAGTATAGTGCACAAAACACACCGAACTACGTTCCGACCTCGCCGCCGAGGTCCCTCGCGTAAACCCCGACGTAATTGTCCCCCCCGACCCTTGCTCGACGAGGCGCCAGCCCGCGCCGCAGCTGAGCCTGTAGTTTTAAATTCCCCGAATAGTAATAATTCTGATCAGATCCAGTCTGTCCCACGTTGCTGTCCTCCCCCCAGAGACGCCCTAAGCCGAGGTCCGTACCCCACAGGGGGAGCCCTTAGCGTGCAGTCGCTTAGTAATGTAAGTAATTCGCCCCTGGCTGGAGGCTTTAAGTCCGCTTATGGCAGCCACAGGAAAGTCCGAGATGCCATTCATAAAAAAAAAAAACAATTTTGTTCGTTACATAGATTATTATACAGGCCGGCTCTTGTCTATTATTTCCAAGAGTGCCAACTGAGAGTCGTATGTCCCACAGTGCCGGAGATGAGCCGTGCGCGACCCCTGAGCGGCGCGGAGTGCGCGCGCCTGCTGTACTGCGGCGCGCCCTACTACCTGCCCGTGCTGTCGCTTGTGTCGCGCTCGCACGCCGCGCCCGCGCCCGGCGCGCCGCTGCCGCGCGTGCGGGCCGCGCTGCGCCTGGCGCGGCACAACGCCACGGCGCTGGAGCTCACGGTGCAGCTGGCCGGGCCGCCGCACGCCGTGCTGCTGGTGGCGCCGGCGGCGGGCGCGCGCGTGGCGTGGAGCAGCGCGCTGGCGGCGCCGCTGGAGGGCGCGGCGTGGGGCGCGCGCCGCACGTACTTCGTGGCGCTGCACGACGCGCGCGGCGAGGCGGGCGCGGGCCGCGGCGCGTGGCGCGTGTCGCTGCTGCTGACGCACGCGGCGGGGCTGGCGCCGCCGCACTGGGCGGACGTGTCGCTGGGCGGCCACGCGATGTTCGGCGCGCAGGCGCAGGCGCCGGCGCACGCCGCCCTGCTGCGCGCGCTGCCGGACTGGGTGGCGGGCACGGGCTGGGGCGTGGACCTGCACCTGTACCGCGTGTAGCGAGTGCGGCCTGGGTGCGGGCACGGGCTGGGGCGTGGACCTGCACCTGTACCGCGTGTAGCGAGTGCGGCCTGGGTGCGGGCACGGGCTGGGGCGTGGACCTGCACCTGTACCGCGTGTAGCGAGTGCGGCCTGGGTGCGGGCACGGGCTGGGGCGTGGACCTGCACCTGTACCGCGTGTAGCGAGTGCGGCCTGGGTGCGGGCACGGGCTGGGGCGTGGACCTGCACCTGTACCGCGTGTAGCGAGTGCGGCCTGGGTGCGGGCACGGGCTGGGGCGTGGACCTGCACCTGTACCGCGTGTAGCGAGTGCGGCCTGGGTGCGGGCACGGGCTGGGGCGTGGACCTGCACCTGTACCGCGTGTAGCGAGTGCGGCCTGGGTGCGGGCACGGGCTGGGGCGTGGACCTGCACCTGTACCGCGTGTAGCGAGTGTGGCCTGGGTGCGGGCACGGGCTGGGGCGTGGACCTGCACCTGTACCGCGTGTAGCGAGTGCGGCCTGGGTGCGGGCACGGGCTGGGGCGTGGACCTGCACCTGTACCGCGTGTAGCGAGTGCGGCCTGGGTGCGGGCACGGGCTGGGGCGTGGACCTGCACCTGTACCGCGTGTAGCGAGTGCGGCCTGGGTGCGGGCACGGGCTGGGGCGTGGACCTGCACCTGTACCGCGTGTAGCGAGTGCGGCCTGGGTGCGGGCACGGGCTGGGGCGTGGACCTGCACCTGTACCGCGTGTAGCGAGTGCGGCCTGGGTGCGGGCACGGGCTGGGGCGTGGACCTGCACCTGTACCGCGTGTAGTGCGGCCGAGTTTCGTTCTGTCGCACGTCTCTCACGGCTGCGTGTCGCGCTGCGCTCGACGCCGCTCTGTTGTACTTGGTGCGAGCGCGCTCGTAGCGGACGAGCTGCTGAAGACGCTCGTCTCGCGTGAACAGTTTAACGACGTTTAACTTACATTTGAAGTAGGGTGTTCCCACTTCGAATGTAAGTTCACAATAATGAAAAGTTATTGTTGCATTTTCCGAAAGCCACATTCATGTTACACAAAAGTAGCGCTACATTTTTCTAATAAAGCATGCTTTTTGCATAATAACTGAACTAAATATAAAGCAGATACTATGTTTTTTTTATTACCATTATTTTATCCGTAAAAAGAAGCTACCTAAATTGTAGTCTCGCTTGCTCGCGAAACCGCGAGCAGTAGTGTGCGAGCGAGATAAAGTGTGAGGTGGCGCTAAGGTACCTTTTATGCACTCTTAAGTAGAAGTAGATTGGACTATTTAGCACAGAATGAACACTGGGTGCATTCCTCTTATCTCTGGATGTCAAAGTATTAGCATGTGATGCGGAGGAATAAGGATAATATCATGAGAAAAGTCTTGACTATTAATGAATTTATTTCAGACTTCAGTCCATAGTTTTGTTAGTATTTTATGGTTAGTAACAATAAATAGGTTAGTATTGTTAGTTTTTAAATTTTATTCACTTTCAGATTTAATACTGCTCCCTGCTTTCTTTCGCATGATGGCGTGGAAATCATCTGTCCGAGCCTCCGCGAACATTCCCGACGCATTACAGTGCCATGGCAGTCCCAACAGCATCCTGAAAGCATTATTAAATTGAACACGAAGGACATTGTAGGCTCGCTGCGTGTATGACACCCACAGGCCGCTCGTGTAAAACGATTGACAGAATGCCTTAAAAAGGGTTACATTGACGTTAGTAGTACAACGAGCGAACGCGAGCAATATGCGACCGAGCGCGCATATTGCTCCTTACAGACAACGCCCTGCGCTCCTTTCTATACCTTCGTCGTCCCTTAAGTCGCTTGTGATAATGTGGCCGAGGTACCTAAAACTATTGACAATATTTAGTGCTACGCCGTTGAGACTTATGGGCGGAGCACTGTGCGGCTGCTGCTTTGGCGCTTTAAATACAAGGAGCTCACTCTTCTTCGAGTTGTATATCAAGCCATGTTCCGCCGCATAGGCCTCGCAGGTCGCTAGTAACTTCTTCAGCCCACCTATCGATGGACTGAGCAGCACCATATCGTCTGCACAGCTTATATTATTTACACATGTTCCATCAACATGGCAGCCGACATGTGTACTGCTCACTCGTTCGATAAGCTGGTCGATATACAGATTAAATAGCAGAGGCGAGCTCAGCCCCCCCCTGCCTAACTCCACATTCCAGTCTGTACTCGTCCGACAGGGTACCGAGTCACCTCACACGGTTCTTCTGATTAGAGTACCAATATTTGAGCAACACGGGACATCCACCTCAGGCCCTTTTCTGATTTGTCGGTGGGTCAGCGGTGCGGGATTAGCATGCTCGGTATAACCGGTACCGAAAGCTTACCGAGCGCCTAAATATTTTAATGAGCGTTTCATGATTGGATTGGTATGCACGACAGTGGGGCGGGATCGTTTCGGTTTATCGCGTCTCTCGGTTTGGTGGAAACATCCACCGCTCGGTGTTTACAGAGACACGTCACGCGTTTTAATTGAAAATAAATATTATTTACTTTCAATTTACGGATGTCGCCAAAAGCGCCGGTCCTGGGGACGTGAGGCGAGCGCTCGTCCCACGCGCTCTGCCCAGCGTCTGCTGCGGCGAGCGCGGCACATGTTACAAGTTGGCTCTGCCCAGCGTCTGCTGCGGGGAGCGCGGCACATGTTACAAGTTGGCTCTGCCCAGCGTCTGCTGCGGGGAGCGCGGCACATGTTACAAGTTGGCTCTGCCCAGCGTCTGCTGCGGGGAGCGCGGCACATGTTACAAGTTGGCTCTGCCCAGCGTCTGCTGCGGGGAGCGCGGCACATGTTACAAGTTGGCTCTGCCCAGCGTCTGCTGCGGGGAGCGCGGCACATGTTACAAGTTGGCTCTGCCCAGCGTCTGCTGCGGGGAGCGCGGCACATGTTACAAGTTGGCTCTGCCCAGCGTCTGCTGCGGGGAGCGCGGCACATGTTACAAGTTGGCTCTGCCCAGCGTCTGCTGCGGGGAGCGCGGCACATGTTACAAGTTGGCTCTGCCCAGCGTCTGCTGCGGCGAGCGCGGCACATGTTACAAGTTGGCTCTGCCCAGCGTCTGCTGCGGCGAGCGCGGCACATGTTACAAGTTGGCTCTGCCCAGCGTCTGCTGCGGGGAGCGCGGCACATGTTACAAGTTGGCTCTGCCCAGCGTCTGCTGCGGGGAGCGCGGCACATGTTACAAGTTGGCTCTGCCCAGCGTCTGCTGCGGGGAGCGCGGCACATGTTACAAGTTGGCTCTGCCCAGCGTCTGCTGCGGGGAGCGCGGCACATGTTACAAGTTGGCTCTGCCCAGCGTCTGCTGCGGGGAGCGCGGCACATGTTACAAGTTGGCTCTGCCCAGCGTCTGCTGCGGGGAGCGCGGCACATGTTACAAGTTGGCTCTGCCCAGCGTCTGCTGCGGCGAGCGCGGCACATGTTACAAGTTGGCTCTGCCCAGCGTCTGCTGCGGGGAGCGCGGCACATGTTACAAGTTGGCTCTGCCCAGCGTCTGCTGCGGGGAGCGCGGCACATGTTACAAGTTGGCTCTGCCCAGCGTCTGCTGCGGGGAGCGCGGCACATGTTACAAGTTGGCTCTGCCCAGCGTCTGCTGCGGGGAGCGCGGCACATGTTACAAGTTGGCTCTGCCCAGCGTCTGCTGCGGGGAGCGCGGCACATGTTACAAGTTGGCTCTGCCCAGCGTCTGCTGCGGGGAGCGCGGCACATGTTACAAGTTGGCTCTGCCCAGCGTCTGCTGCGGGGAGCGCGGCACATGTTACAAGTTGGCTCTGCCCAGCGTCTGCTGCGGGGAGCGCGGCACATGTTACAAGTTGGCTCTGCCCAGCGTCTGCTGCGGGGAGCGCGGCACATGTTACAAGTTGGCTCTGCCCAGCGTCTGCTGCGGCGAGCGCGGCACATGTTACAAGTTGGCTCTGCCCAGCGTCTGCTGCGGGGAGCGCGGCACATGTTACAAGTTGGCTCTGCCCAGCGTCTGCTGCGGGGAGCGCGGCACGTGTTACAAGTTGGCTCTGCCCAGCGTCTGCTGCGGGGAGCGCGGCACATGTTACAAGTTGGCTCTGCCCAGCGTCTGCTGCGGGGAGCGCGGCACATGTTACAAGTTGGCTCTGCCCAGCGTCTGCTGCGGCGAGCGCGGCACATGTTACAAGTTGGCTCTGCCCAGCGTCTGCTGCGGCGAGCGCGGCACATGTTACAAGTTGGCTCTGCCCAGCGTCTGCTGCGGGGAGCGCGGCACATGTTACAAGTTGGCTCTGCCCAGCGTCTGCTGCGGGGAGCGCGGCACATGTTACAAGTTGGCTCTGCCCAGCGTCTGCTGCGGGGAGCGCGGCACATGTTACAAGTTGGCTCTGCCCAGCGTCTGCTGCGGGGAGCGCGGCACATGTTACAAGTTGGCTCTGCCCAGCGTCTGCTGCGGGGAGCGCGGCACATGTTACAAGTTGGCTCTGCCCAGCGTCTGCTGCGGGGAGCGCGGCACATGTTACAAGTTGGCTCTGCCCAGCGTCTGCTGCGGGGAGCGCGGCACATGTTACAAGTTGGCTCTGCCCAGCGTCTGCTGCGGGGAGCGCGGCACATGTTACAAGTTGGCTCTGCCCAGCGTCTGCTGCGGGGAGCGCGGCACATGTTACAAGTTGGCTCTGCCCAGCGTCTGCTGCGGGGAGCGCGGCACATGTTACAAGTTGGCTCTGCCCAGCGTCTGCTGCGGGGAGCGCGGCACATGTTACAAGTTGGCTCTGCCCAGCGTCTGCTGCGGCGAGCGCGGCACATGTTACAAGTTGGCTCTGCCCAGCGTCTGCTGCGGGGAGCGCGGCACATGTTACAAGTTGGCTCTGCCCAGCGTCTGCTGCGGGGAGCGCGGCACGTGTTACAAGTTGGCTCTGCCCAGCGTCTGCTGCGGGGAGCGCGGCACATGTTACAAGTTGGCTCTGCCCAGCGTCTGCTGCGGGGAGCGCGGCACATGTTACAAGTTGGCTCTGCCCAGCGTCTGCTGCGGCGAGCGCGGCACATGTTACAAGTTGGCTCTGCCCAGCGTCTGCTGCGGCGAGCGCGGCACATGTTACAAGTTGGCTCCGCCCAGCGTCTGCTGCGGGGAGCGCGGCACATGTTACAAGTTGGCTCTGCCCAGCGTCTGCTGCGGGGAGCGCGGCACATGTTACAAGTTGGCTCTGCCCAGCGTCTGCTGCGGGGAGCGCGACACATGTTACAAGTTGGCTCTGCCCAGCGTCTGCTGCGGGGAGCGCGGCACATGTTACAAGTTGGCTCTGCCCAGCGTCTGCTGCGGGGAGCGCGGCACATGTTACAAGTTGGCTCTGCCCAGCGTCTGCTGCGGGGAGCGCGGCACATGTTACAAGTTGGCTCTGCCCAGCGTCTGCTGCGGGGAGCGCGGCACATGTTACAAGTTGGCTCTGCCCAGCGTCTGCTGCGGGGAGCGCGGCACATGTTACAAGTTGGCTCTGCCCAGCGTCTGCTGCGGCGAGCGCGGCACATGTTACAAGTTGGCTCTGCCCAGCGTCTGCTGCGGGGAGCGCGGCACATGTTACAAGTTGGCTCTGCCCAGCGTCTGCTGCGGGGAGCGCGGCACGTGTTACAAGTTGGCTCTGCCCAGCGTCTGCTGCGGGGAGCGCGGCACATGTTACAAGTTGGCTCTGCCCAGCGTCTGCTGCGGGGAGCGCGGCACATGTTACAAGTTGGCTCTGCCCAGCGTCTGCTGCGGCGAGCGCGGCACATGTTACAAGTTGGCTCTGCCCAGCGTCTGCTGCGGCGAGCGCGGCACATGTTACAAGTTGGCTCTGCCCAGCGTCTGCTGCGGGGAGCGCGGCACATGTTACAAGTTGGCTCTGCCCAGCGTCTGCTGCGGGGAGCGCGGCACATGTTACAAGTTGGCTCTGCCCAGCGTCTGCTGCGGGGAGCGCGGCACATGTTACAAGTTGGCTCTGCCCAGCGTCTGCTGCGGGGAGCGCGGCACATGTTACAAGTTGGCTCTGCCCAGCGTCTGCTGCGGGGAGCGCGGCACATGTTACAAGTTGGCTCTGCCCAGCGTCTGCTGCGGGGAGCGCGGCACATGTTACAAGTTGGCTCTGCCCAGCGTCTGCTGCGGGGAGCGCGGCACATGTTACAAGTTGGCTCTGCCCAGCGTCTGCTGCGGGGAGCGCGGCACGTGTTACAAGTTGGCTCTGCCCAGCGTCTGCTGCGGCGAGCGCGGCACATGTTACAAGTTGGCTCTGCCCAGCGTCTGCTGCGGCGAGCGCGGCACATGTTACAAGTTGGCTCTGCCCAGCGTCTGCTGCGGCGAGCGCGGCACATGTTACAAGTTGGCTCTGCCCAGCGTCTGCTGCGGGGAGCGCGGCACATGTTACAAGTTGGCTCTGCCCAGCGTCTGCTGCGGCGAGCGCGGCACATGTTACAAGTTGGCTCTGCCCAGCGTCTGCTGCGGGGAGCGCGGCACGTGTTACAAGTTGGCTCTGCCCAGCGTCTGCTGCGGCGAGCGCGGCACATGTTACAAGTTGGCTCTGCCCAGCGTCTGCTGCGGCGAGCGCGGCACATGTTACAAGTTGGCTCTGCCCAGCGTCTGCTGCGGGGAGCGCGGCACATGTTACAAGTTGGCTCTGCCCAGCGTCTGCTGCGGCGAGCGCGGCACATGTTACAAGTTGGCTCTGCCCAGCGTCTGCTGCGGCGAGCGCGGCACATGTTACAAGTTGGCTCTGCCCAGCGTCTGCTGCGGCGAGCGCGGCACATGTTACAAGTTGGCTCTGCCCAGCGTCTGCTGCGGCGAGCGCGGCACATGTTACAAGTTGGCTCTGCCCAGCGTCTGCTGCGGCGAGCGCGGCACATGTTACAAGTTGGCTCTGCCCAGCGTCTGCTGCGGCGAGCGCGGCACATGTTACAAGTTGGCTCTGCCCAGCGTCTGCTGCGGCGAGCGCGGCACATGTTACAAGTTGGCTCTGCCCAGCGTCTGCTGCGGCGAGCGCGGCACATGTTACAAGTTGGCTCTGCCCAGCGTCTGCTGCGGCGAGCGCGGCACATGTTACAAGTTGGCTCTGTCCAGCGTCTGCTGCGGCGAGCGCGGCACATGTTACAAGTTGGCTCTGTCCAGCGTCTGCTGCGGCGAGCGCGGCACATGTTACAAGGCATCAAGGTATCTTGTTCGGCGGGGCGTCTCAGATTTGCTGTTTGAAGTTAATGCGTTACACAGCGGTTTGTGGTCCGTGTAAACAATTAACTCTCGTCCTTCGAACACACGGCGGAAGTGACGTATTGCCATGTAGATTGATAACAACTCACGGTCATACGTGCTGTACTTTTGTTGTGCATCACTAAACAATAAAAAAAAAATACATTTATTTCGAGCAACATTAACTCATATGTGGAGTACACACAAAGGATAATATAACAAAATTAAATAAAATAATAATAAAGAAAGAAAGAATAACGTTTATTTGGATACAGTTCGTGAAACACAATAAAAATAACAATAAAAAAGTGAAAATAATGTTTTGAATAAATAGTGTGTGCCTCACGGCTGCACCAAAAAGGTTCATTTCAGCATTAATGCCAGACAGATGCTGTCTGACGCTGGTTTTCTAATGAACCTTTAGGGACAAGTGACGTCCTAGTACAAACAGCTTCAACATACCTAATACATATTTTTACTTATAAATTAATACATTCATTAGTAATTAAACATAATAACAAAACACAAAACATACGAAAACAACAACTGTCCCAGCAAAAACCTGTTCCTAGCGATTAGCTAGATTGATCCGTGCACGGTGCGCTCACAAAGCGCTACAGGCCGCCGACCGCGACGGACAAATTATCGACAATTATCTAGTTACCCGACAAGAAAAATAGTTATTGTGGGTTGTTTGAATAAACAAATTGAATATAACTATAATAATAATAAAAAGTATAAAAAAAAAAAAAACTAAGACAAAAATTAATCATAAATAGTCAAATTTAATACTATTCGGAGAAAGTGAAGTACCTACCTATAACAAAAGATGAAGTAGGTGGGAGTTAGTAATATTAATAGAAGAAGGTAAGCGTCATTTAACACGAAACGTTTATTTGGCTGATCAGTAGGTATTGTTAGTCTCTTGTTAGTTTTATATTATAACAACTTATTATGTTCTACGCTAAGTAACTACTGTAAGCATTTTCATATAAGTGAAATATTTAGGGCGACCATATCTAGTTTCTGTTGCGAATCTATCAGATACTGCCTTAAACGTGTTCTGGAGGTATGGATAGCGCCCAGTACCCTTAACGGTGGTGGAATATTATTCCACACCTTAGATGCAGCGTAACGGAAAGTGCCTCTGAAAGCTGCTGTCCTATGAGGCTGTGTTGAAAGTTGTTGTGCACATTGCCTGGGCGCGCAATCTCGTCTACTAGTCATCCAACTAAACTTGTCGTACAAATACTTCGGTTTCTTAGACTTGACGACACCAAAAAGCAGACACGCTAGGTGTAACTTTCGTCTTGACTTCATCTTGAGAATAAAGTGTTTGTTAAGAAAAGGGGTGACATGAAAGAAAGAAATAAAGGGACAACACTTAACCGGCCCTACTGACAGCAACATGCCTATCACAACAGTGCCGTATGTATGCACCCCGCACTGCAGCTGATACGGCTCCGACATTGCACCCGCCCACTTAACGCTGTTGACCTGATGACTGTACCAGTATTTAAAAACGTTGATATGTTTACGCGGTAGGTTTATTCCCTCGAGTTTAGCCGACAGGATGTCGTATGACACCAGGTCAAAAGCCTTGGACAGGTCGAGGAAGCAGGCGTGCACAGGCGTCTTTCGATCTGTGTAATATCTGACGGTATGCTTAAGACACAGTATCGCACTCTCAGTTGACAGTCGAGGTCGAAACCCAAACTGATTGTCGTGCAGATCCAGGTACTTATCTAACTGTGTATTAAGCAAACCGTCAAAAACTTTTGCAATGATCGTTGCAAGAGAAATCGGCCTGTAGTTGGTTTTGTCAGCGACATCTCCCGTTTTATTTGTCACTACCGGGACTACTACGGTTTTCATGAAATCAGGTGGTAGGTGTGAATGGCTCACGTATAGTGTGTAAAACATTGCCAGTACCCTATGTAAATGTGGGCCAGCGTGAACTAGGTGCTCGATGCTGAGGCCATCGTGGCCAGGGGACTTGCCCTTGGATATATCTTTTATAGTCTGAGCCACACCTTTGGCAACGAAGCAAGACCCCCCGTCTCCGAGGGGATAGTACACGGAAATACTCCCTGAAAATATCATAATATTTTTGGAGAAAAATCCCAGTGGTCTCCACCTGCCGTTGATCTTTTGTTGTATAACGGCACCAGCACATGTGTTTGAGGCGTCTGTCATCAGTGCGAACGGTTCGCTCAGTGATGAGTACGACAATAATGCGCAGTTCTTAATATCTTGTTTACTTTGATGGAATGCTTCTTTTGCCTCTTCGGTCCATTGTATGTTTCTTTTATCGTTTTTCTTGGCGTTGTGAAAGTATTTGCTTAGTTCTTTTAGATGTTCGGCCGCGTGGGGTATACTTGAACGATAAAAGTTCAGTATTCCGACGAAACGACGTAGATCTTGGATCGTATTTGGCAATGGATAGGACTGGATTGCTTGTACCTTATCTTCCGTCGGTGTAATACCTTCAGGGCTTATTGTGTATCCCAGGAAATTGAGTTTTGACTGGCCGAAGATAAACTTAGCGACGTTTATTTTTAAACCACTGTCGTTGAGACGCTTAAACACCTCTTGAAGCTCTCTTCTGTGTACTTCTTGATTCTCTGAAGCTACAAGAATATCGTCGACGTATGGAAAAACAGATAGGCCGCGAAGCACGTTATCCATGTGACGTTGGAATGTCTGGCCTGCATTCGTCAAACCAAAACACATCCTAGTAAATTTGTACAAGCCAAAAGGAGTAATCACGGCTGTCTTTTTCACGTCTTCGTCTCTCGTATCTGGTAGTAGGCCATGTGTAGATCAATTTTTGAAAAAATCTTCTTGCCTTGGACGACTTCATGACTTCACACATAGTGAAGTCATGAAGTCGTGGTATCGGGTATCGATCGGGTGTGGTTACAGCATTGAGTCTACGGTAATCACCACAGGATCTGTAGGTACCGTCCTTTTTCAAAACCAAGTGTAACGGACAAATTCCTTGGCTCATCATGAGTTGGAATTCTTGTTTTGCAGAGTTGTATTTATGCGGCGGTGGTGGTCTCGCCTTTGTAAATATCGGCGGGCCGGTGATTTCAATATAGTGTTCGGTTTCACTATTTCCAAATTTCATTAAGTTTGGTCTCGTGATGTCTGATACTTGGCCAATAGGTCATGGTAGGGAAGCTTGTCATCGATGGTTCGGATGCTTCCTTCTGCTGCGGGTGACAGGAAACCTCGTACCGATAAATTGGTTCTTTTATCCACCAATCGTCGTCCATGGAGATCCCCCATAAGTGCGTGGTGGTGCAAAAAATCAGCGCCTAATATCGACCGACTGACTGTTGCTACCATAAATCGCCAACTGTAAGCACGCCGCATTCCGATGTTGAGAATATTTGAATAATAGATGGATGGATGTTGTGAACTATTTGCTTCATACAGATAGTTGGTTGGAGTCCGCTGTTTATCATGTGCAGTGGCGGGTAAAACAGAAACATTTGCACCCGTGTAGATTAGGATTTTTTTCCCCGGTTGATATGTCGTATAAAAATAGCCGGTATGAGGATAAATCGTCGACTTCGGCCGCCGCCACGGCTTGAGTCTCCCTTAGTTTTCCGGCTTGTCACTTGAAATTCCTATAAAACTGCACGGACTTCTACATCAGTATGCTGTCTTGCCGTATTTCTTGTGGAAATAGCACACGGTGTTTCTCCTTTCACCAGATTTTGAGCGGGAACGGCTTCTGAAATTGTGAGATCGGCGTTGAAATCTGCGGGTTCGGTTTGCTTTCAGCGCTGCAACTTCCTTGGTCAGGGCTTCAATCATGCTGTAAAGTTTCTGGTCTGCAGGTTCAGATTTCGCCGCTACTTCGGCTAGCGCCATTGTCGTTGGGGCCTTTGACGTGGAAGCTTGACACAAGCATGAACACACGGCATTCACCTCATTCAGCTGTTCTTGCATCCTGTCTGCCATGGCAGCCAACGAGTCCAGCTTGGATTCTTCACTCACTGCCAAAACTGTGCGGGTAGAAGGAGGTAGGTGTCCTTGCCACAACATTTTCAGGGTGTCGTCTGGCATCTTTTTCCCCGTAAGGTTTCTCATTCGGCAACGGGAAGCAACTGCGATGGTCGTTGATCGCCGAGTTCCATTTCATTCAGTAGTTTTTGTAGCTGAATACCCTCACTATCTTCGTAAACCTCCAACAGTCTTCTTTTTGCTACGTCGTATCGGCCGGAGTTGGCTGCTGACAAGATGATATCACTGATTTGGTCGACGTCCTTGATGTCCAGCTAAGCCACAACCAGTGCGAACTTGCCTTCATCGCCGAGCTTCTGATTACAGATAATGACCTCAAATTGGGCGAACCAAGGCTTAGGTCTGTTGCTCCAGAATTTAGGAAAGCGTCTTCATGCGTAGTAGTCTTGTCTTCTCTGCTTAACGGAGGCGTAGCCATTTCGAACGCGGGGTCACCACTATAGGGGTGCGTGTTGTAAATTGAAAGGCGAATAACGATCTGTGTCCTTTTATTAGACAACGCTACTTATATACAGTACTCAGTGAGAGAAATCAATATAAAAGGGGTACATTAATAAACTTAGGAATAACACAATTTGTTAATGTCACGAGAGTCACGGATACTCATATACGTATACTCTCCGACAGCGCGTCAGTTCTCCAATCCTTAGGGAGAAAACACAGTACTTCGAGACTAACACAAGAATGTCACAATGCGCTAGAATGTATAACAGTTTTCAACCGCAATACAGTGACACTGCAATTGATAAAAGGACACAGCGGATCGCTGGGTAACGACGCAGCTGACGAACTAGCCAGGAGAGCATCCGGCACGTCAGTCTGCGGACCGGAACCGATCGTACCCATCCCCTTCAACCAACTACGCAGGTGGCTACAGGAGCTTACCCACACACAAGCGGAGAGCTGATGGTCCTCGGCACCTGGGTGCAGACAGTCCAAGGAGGCTATGCCATCCTTGGATAGTAAGTTAACCAGGCGATTATTACGCCTGGACAGGACAGGCCTGCACCTGCTGACGGGGACCATCACGGGCCACTGCTCGCTAAACAAACACTTTCACACAATAGGCATAACAGACAGCCCCCTGTGCAGAGTTGCATGGAAGCAGAGGAAACCGCTGCGCATGTGCTCTTCGAATGCACTGGTGTCACCCATATCAGAACAAAAACTCTCGGGGCACCCAGAACCTACACAGAGATTTTAAACAGACCTGGAGATGTGATCAACTTCTGGAGGGAGGTGGGCTGGTTGGAATAACCACCAAACGGCCGCCATGGCCCACGCACAATGGACATAGAACATAGTCTTCCAATCATTGACGTTGTGATCGAAAGTTGTTAAAATACCACAAAATGACTGTGCCATTTTTCAACAAAGGATTTATTTTTTACGATTGTAGGTAAACTAGTCGCCACTGTTATGTAGGTACGTAGGGCACAAGTGAAACTACTGGCAGCTATAAGCACACTGTTTAATTCGTAGGTTAGAGCAGGCCAGGGACGCAGCCCACGCACACATATACAATGTTGACACACACATATATAACACTAGCTAACCACATATTGCAATAAAACTCAACAAAAACATTGTAATGAGAAGATTATGGCAATAATAAACGAAAATAAAATTTAAAAATAAATTGACTTATACAGTTAAATAAAAATAAATAATTATATGAACTAATATAACCTGTCACTAGGTAAGCTAATTCTGGAAAAAAGAACATACTTAAACATTGTCTTGAGTTAATCACAGCGACCAACAATTCTTATCGTTTAAGTAGTCGTTGATAGAATAGTTGAATACTTTGAACAAAGTTTGGATTTTACTTTAGTTTTAAACGCAATGAAGAGGGTAGCTTGATATAAAAAGTAATACCAAGCCCAACAAACGAGTTATGAACCTTGTGAAGCCGGTGAAATAGAGCACATAATTTGTCCTTATTTATGGTGTTAATATTGTGAATATCACTGTTTTTAATGTATAAGTGTATATTTTGCCTAATATATAAGATGTGGGCAAAGATGAATTGTGATGCTACCGTGAGAATACCAATATCTTTAAAAAAATCTCAGAGAAACTCTAGCACCTCATCCTCCTCTCTGGCTCTGGTGGCTGGTAAATTGCTCGAACAGCTCGTTTTTTGAAGAACAAATATATTTTTATTGTCAGCGGCTTTGCCCCACAGCAGAATACTGTAGGACATCACGCTATGAAAATAACTAAAATAGACTAACCGAGCTGTTTCAACGTCAGTGTATTGTCTTACTTTCCTGACGGAGCAAGCGGCCGAACTGAGCCTTCCTACTAGGCTTGATATATGAGGGCCCCACTGAAGTTTGGCGTCTACTGTTATGCCCATAAAAAACTGCCGAGTCTACAGTTTCAAGAACCTCTTTATCCAAGAGGATGTTTTGTCCTAGATTTCTAACATTCGGTAAAGCGAACTTTATTATTATTGATATTTAATTTTGACATAACTATAATTTTTCAATCTAATTGTACTAATATAAAAGAAAATAATCAAGTAATTGTAATGTATAATGCATGCTAATTTAGGATGATAAGGGCAGGCGAATGATAATTGCAATGCTTGTAAAAAGCTGCTAAGTCTTATGTACTATCTTAACATAACACCAACATTGTACACTTAGTTCGCAATAAACGTTTTAACTTTGACTTTGACGGCAAAAAAACATGATAACAACACCTGATCAGTGCGATAATAGCTACATATGTTTTACAAGAACAACATGGTGCGACAGAGAAAGGTAGGCACTTGGATGAGCGAGACGGGATGGCAGCGGCGGAGGGTGCGAGTGAGACCGAATGCGTGACAAAGAACCGGTTTCGTCGCCGGCTACCTGTGCGAAGATGTCCCCTACGAACGGTCAGCAAGTGAATTTTCTCACGGCGGCATTATATGCGTCGGTATCAAGTGAGGTAAAGGCTTCGCTTGCATCTAGCGTCTGAGGCGATGGCGGTACAATGTGCGAGTTTGCGTGATGAACAAGTGAGTAGTGATTGAGTGGTAGGTGGTATTAACACTGTGAAAGCAGAATGGAAGTTAGTGCGGAATAAACGTTATAAACAAAATAGGATAACTAGTCAAACGGGCCTTCCCTCTTGAAACCCAGAGAGTTAATTTTGAGCGGCGTATATCAAAGTGCTTTTTTATTTTTGAGGGTGGGAAATCATCAAATAACTTCTCCCGCTCTGGGCGGAGCGGGAGGGTGTGTCAGACTTACTGACTAAAACCCACCCGTATTCCTTCCTGTTGCCTGTGTTGCGGGGGCCTCGGTGACCCATAAGTACCTTCCCGCGGCCCCGGCAGGCATCGGCCCTAGTGGACCCCTACTTATGTGCTGACGACATCTCTTTGAGGCGCGCGTGGAATACAACGCGCCGTCAACCCGGCCCTGGTCCTTACCGGACGGTGAGCTACCCATTGCTCACCGTCCGCAAGCCCGCGCCTACGGTGGCCGGAAATCCGCCCGGGATTCTGACGCCCTGGGTGTCTCCTGCGGCGGCTAGGGGCGAGAGAGCGCGAAACTTGCCTTTCCCTCAACCGTCCCGCCTCCTCCTTCGTGAGTATTACTGCTTCGCAGAAGGAGGTGACGGCTGCCAATGCCCTCTCGCTCCGTACCATGGCCTGAACCAGGGCCGGACGCGAGAGGTCTCTTCCGCCGATCGCCTCCACGAGGACACGGTGGTGCTCTGCCCAAGCCGGGCAGACCTCCACCTTATGCTCCACCGTGTCCTCCGATATCAAAGTGCTGTTGCTAATTTCCAATGTCAGTATGGAAGCAAGTGAAGATGACATTATTAGCTACTTAAAAGACAAAACAAGTGAAATCGTGACACTAAAAAAGATAAATATGCAGAAGTACAATACGTTTAAACTGTATGTTTCCAAGCACAAAGTTGACATGTTCTTAACTTAAATGATGAATTATGGCCTAGTGGTATTTTTTTTAGACGTTTTGTGCATTTCATGTATCGAACGAAACCCCAGGACCCTAAAAAGGTACTAAAATTATTAACAGTTGTCTTAAATGTATTAGTTTTAATTGTAAGTCGGCTAAAAGATCCGTAGATAATATTAGGGATTTATGTGAGTGGTCTGATTTGATGGCCCAACAAGAGACCTGGCTACTTTCTCATGATATTCCAATGCTTCGAATATACCGGTAAGTCGGCTGTAGACACCTCGGAGGGCCTATTGACAAGAAGACCTCATGGTGGGGTAGCCAATCTCTGGAGGAAGGGCATCTTTGAGTCGGTATCTGTTGTTGACTGTAGTAGTCCTCGCTTAGTGGCCATCACAGCCTCGTCTAAGGGTCGTACTATTCTAGTTTTCTCTGTGTATGCCTACAAACTGTCCAGACAATTTACCTATTTTTACAGACGTGTTATACGACATAAATGCTACCATAGCAAGCTGTAACATAGAAAATGTTTTTTATGCTGGGTGATTTCAATACTCACCCTGATGAGCTGTTCTATAGGGAGTTAATTAACTTTTGCTCTGACCAATCCTGGATTTGTGCTGATACAGAGAAACTGGGATAGGAGGTGGTTGTATCACTGTTTGGTATCTGTTGCAGCTTGGCATACAATCGTAAATGTTGATGTATCCGTGGATATGTATGTGTCGGATCATCTACATCTGTATGTAGAGTGGAATGTAGAAGTAGTGCGGCCTAAACTGTTGGCTCGGAGCACCTGCCGCAATTCTGTTGTATAGGGTGAAAGAACTAAGACAGAAACGCTTAATTACCATAATATTTTTAACAATAAGTTGCGCGACGTTGATTTCCTCATGAGTTTGAGATTTGCGGTACTGGATCTTGCAGTTTAGCCGAACATAAAGTTGTACTGGATAGTTTGTACAAACAGATTTTAGAAATACTTTGTGCGGCAGCCAGGCAGTCTTAAAGTGACACACGAGGTGGGACCGAGATGGGGTAGGCGCGTGTGTGGTTGGAATGAACATGTTAGGGACGCTCATCGCGAGGCCTGATGTAGTTTTCAGGCCTGGATACTTAACAAACATCCCTCTTCAGGTCCTGTCTATGATGAGATGCATGCGAAGCGATACGTTTTTAAAAGCCGGCTGAAATTCTGTCAAAACAATGCTGAGCAAATTATTATGAGTAGGTTAGCCCACCAACGAGCTACTAAAAACATCGGTGAATTCTGGATATCCACTGGTAAGTTGGACGAGAATCCCGGTATCTCTGCGAGTGTGGGAGGGATAAGTAATCCCCGGGAAATTGCGAATATGTTCAAAGACCATTTTCAAGTTCGGTCCCCTCCCGGTTTCTCAATCGTAAAGGAAGATTCTGAGCCCATCAGTCGTGGAGTGAAACTTCTGATGCGTTTCTCAGCTAAGCAGGTAAGTACAGTCATAAACGGTATGAGCCGAGGCAAATCTCCAGGACATGATGCACGATGAAGCACGCAGGTAAACATGTGCCGCGAGTCCTGTCCATGTTTTTCACAATGTGTATTTGTCATGCGTATTTATCTGATAATCTGATGAAGACCATCGTGAAGAACAAGATGTCGATATCTCGGAAAAGGGTAACTACCATCCCTTTTCCCTTGCGACAATAATAGTAAAAGTTTTGCACTATATGCTAGATACTTTTAAAAAAAATTATAGGTACAGTGTGAGTCTTTACAATGTGCACATATCGAAATTAGGGAATCTATGCTTAATTTAATCGACAGAAAAAATATTAAAAAAATCTAAATTCATTATTTTTATTTTATTATTTAGGTATATTTTAACACTTGATACAAATTGTTATGATTGAGTCATAAACATGCAATTTTTACTATTGGGTAGCTAATACAATGAAGAATAACTTAAAGTAATAAAAAGCGACGTAATGAGGGCGTCTTATTGAGAAATTTTACGATTATTGTAAAAAAATATGTTTATTTTCAATTGAGGATAGTTTATTTTCACAATTTTCATTTTATGAGGACGCCTAATTACTTCCAATCATTACGAAGTTTGTTTCATCACGATAGATAATTTAGTTTAAAAGTTACACCGTTTTGTTTACACTAGGGTCACAGTAGCAAACATTTTCTTTTTTATTTCATTAACAATATTAAAAAAATATTTAGATTATTTTGAATATTTTTTCCGTCGATATAATTAAGCATAGATTCTCTCATTTCGATATGTGCACATTATAAAGACTCACACTGTATACGAGTACATCTTCATGATGCGCAGTTCGGGTTTCGTCCCGGACTTTCAACTGAAAGCGGTATTTTGGGTCTCAAGCATACAGTTCAATACTATATAGATCGCAAGACATGTAGGTACGCTTGTTTCCTTGACCTCTCCAGGGCCTTCGATCTTGTCTCGTATGATGTGCTCTGGGAAAAGATGGTGAATAGGGATATACCCGCGGAAATTTGTGGACTGTGAAATGGGATGGTACGCTCTCTGAAGCGTATGGTTTTGAGTGTGGGGTGAGGCAAGCAGGTCTGACGTCTCCCAAGCTATTTAACCTCTACGTAGATGACCTCATAGAGGGACTCGGATGGTGTAATGAAGGTGTCGGATGCAGTGTTGATGGGGTTAGCATTAACATCGTCAGCTATGCTGACGACATGGTGATGCTGGCACCGCCTGCGGGGGCAATCAGAGAGTTGCATAAGACTTGTGAAGCCTACGCTGCCGCACATGGATTAATTTATAATGTAAAGAAGTGTGAATATATGGTCTTTGAGGTCGGCGGCAAATGTCGTGAAGTGGGAGCCGAGCTGCTTAAAAACGGATCCGCAATTAAAAGGGTATCTACTTTTAAAAACCTAGGTCACTTTCTTTCCGACGACCTTAAGGACCATGTAGATACAGAGAGGGAGCGCAGGGCACTCGCCGTCCGGTGCAACATGTTGGCCCATAGATTTGCTCGGTGTACGGACCTAGTAAAAATCACTCTTTTCAAGGCTTACTGCCAGAGTCTATACACGAGTAAACTATGGGTCAATTACGCTAAATGATCGCTGGATGTTCTGCGTGTCCAGTATAATAATGGGTTCAGGATGTTGTTGGGACTTCCTCGCTACTGCAGCGCGTTGGAAATGTTTGCGAAAGCTCGTACCGACCGACGGGTTTCACGCGGTTGTGCACAAGAAGACAGCTTCCCTGCTGAGGAGAGTGAGAGACAGTCCCAACATCATCCTGAAAACTGTTCAGTTTCAGCTCTCCAATTGTAAAGCATTTTGTGCGGAGGGTTATTGGTACTAACACTCGATAATAAGTTGTTTTAATATTATGTTACTATGGATTCTTTGTTCCGAGTTAAAAATAATTTATTATTATTATATTTTTTTTTTGACATACTTCGGGACCCTGTGGTCCCGGTCCTTTGGAAAGCGTACGAGGGGTCGAAGCCAACTCGCAGAGGCCCCTTGTACAATTTTAATGGATTGAGGCACCAGCCGACGATTATCCCTATTTGCTCTATGCAAGTGCACTCAAGGACAACCCCCGGTTGATGCAGGACTATTGCAGAACATAAAAACAAAACATATTGGGCTATGGGTTTGGGAGGCTATAGTGGATCGGCTTCCTAAGACTATGGAAAGGCTATGGCCCCTACCTGACCAATGTTTTATATAAAATATACCGATAAAATAGCAGGGGGTGACTACCACACTTGAGTTTAGAAGTCACCCCCTATCGGTTTATCGGTTTTCGGGGGCGCATTATTGATAATGGGCCCCCGAAACGGCCACGGCCGCTAGCACTTAGTGACGTAGCGACAAGGGGGACAACACTTCCTGAAGTGCTTGAGGAGTGGAGATTTATTTCATGGCTTTATAACAATCCCTGAGCCCGGAAGATGATCAAGATCCCTATGAGCACTTATCTTCCTCCGAGCACGTTTGCTCTTGCGAATCTCCACTCAAGCTGGCCAATAAAGGTAAGAATGAGGTGGGAGCTCTGTTCTCTTTATATCTTAGAAAGTATTTTGTATGTTCGCAAAAACGTATGTCTTTTTAAAACAAGAAGTGTATCTGCGGGTCCGGACATTTTTCTTCCGGCAATGAAATGCTCATTGCGTCACAATTGAGCACCATAATAAAAAAAGCAACATTTTACTAATTTTTATGGACAACTTGCACTTGATCAAAGCATAATAATAATATAAACCGTTTATTTTCTCTTCATAAGTTATGAACTTAATCCTGCAAAAAGAACCTAACATCTAGCATCTAGAAAGGTTGCCAAAATAATCTCATGAAAAGAAACAAGAACCTCATGGTTCCTAAACAGTGTACCCGTACCTATCTACTGCTGATTCAAAACTAAATTTTAACAAAAATAACTCCGAGTCGTCATCTGCCTGCCTTTTCCCAACTATGTTTGGGGTCGACTTCCAGTCTAACCCGATGCAGCTGAATACCAATATTTTACATGGAAAGACTGCCTATCTGACCTCCACGACCCGACCGACGACACCGAACATGTCGCAGCGGTCGAGAAACACCTGGGAGACTACTTCGGTACACCGATAGCTCCCGAGGAAGATCCTATATTTTTCTCGCCGGGCGCAGTCAGACGAGTAGGGTAAAATTGGGGCTTCTGCATCACTTGCCTCGCTTCGCTCGGTCGTGATGCAGACGCCCCAATTTTATAAGCGAGGCAAGTGATGCAGACGCCCCAATTTTATGTACACAACGTCTAACCGATGTAGCGCACTTTTAGCCCTCATGAATCGATCGATTGAAGTGTGGTATATTTTAATAGAGTAACTGTTTCAGACACTTATTAATATAATCTTTTCCTTTCACAGCGTTCAAATAAAAACATTGAGGAAAATGTATAGCATGTTGCATGCTAGGATTATCGTAAATCTCCCAATCTTCTATAACACCTCCACATCAGAAACATGCTGCTTTATCATTTATGCTATTTCCACAATAAAAAAATCCAGCGTCAGCCATTTCCATCACCAATCTTCTCCTTGAATCACCCGTTGCCCAATAATAATTAAATGAAAATTTGCGCATTTTATACGTGTTATACATTTCGTAGCGAGGATGGTATTTATTTTGAGACATGTTTTGTTTATTAAATTTCTAGTTCTTGATACAGGTAATTATAAAAGTATAATGAGGTCACATAGCCGTTGTCAGCAACTTATAACGATTAACATTGGGTGGGATAGGAAGCTCTAAGATAGGTATTACCAAATTATGAAATTAAACAAGAAAATATTTATTTAAAAAAAATATTATCTATACACCATTTATTTAAACATATAACATTTTTTAAAGCACATATTGAATCATGATAAATACAAATATACAAATCATGAGAATCTACATATTTGTTGTGCAAGCTTAACAAGCTAGGACAGCCTTTATCTTCTAAATTATTCACGTTATTATTATTATTATTCAAAATGTTGTTTAACCATAACGCTTTTTCTAAACCTTTAGTGTAAACACATTTATCTCTTAAAATATCTAAAATCAATTTCTCATGATTTGAGTACCTAAGGCACAAATCCTTCATCCCAGTATATCTTTCTATTACGTTCAATCCAACTTACTTGTTGTTTTTCTGGTTTGGTCAAATCGTAAAATGAAAATGGTGGCTTGATTAAAAACACATGCATTTTTTTATTACATAATACAGCAATTTCTTTTATGATAAATTCATCTGTTTTAAAACCTTGAACATCTACAATGGCAGTCATGATAACCTGCGTACTATGTTACTTAAAGGTTTATATTCCACAGGGCGATCGTTAATAATTAAACAATATCCAGTTGTGTTATCTGGTATTGGCACTGAACATTCAATTTCTAGACGCACATCCACGGGTCCTGTCTTCAAACTATCGTTTTAGTCTATAATAAAGACACCTGTGCTTTCTCCTTCAAATTAGTTATTTCAAGCAAGGGGTCCGCGGGACAGTTGTAATACGACTAACGAAATTTAACATACATTTCGTATAATATACTGTATTTGTTCTAAGCAAAATTTAAGCTAAGAGGCTCGTACGGATAATACTGGGAATTCAAAAATAGTGTCACGTTTGTTACTCCACAGTGATCGAACATTGAACTATCTTTGCTTTTATTACTTTTTCTATTCCAGTGAGTTGAGTTTTCTATTCCAGTGAGAGTAAGTGATTTCCATAATATAAATACACGTAGTAAACATGAAATTGTGATACCCAAATTTAGATTAACAAAAACAAGCAAATCATTTGTTATCAACGGTATCCGCTTTTATAACAAGTTGCCAAAGTCAGTTACAGAACTTAGCGATGGAAAGTTCAAAACCCACATCAAACGTGTCCTTATCAAAAACGCATATTACAAGATTAAAGACTATGTTGAAGACAAGGAAGTTTGGCAATAATTCCTTCTGCACATGTGGCTTCCCTGGTACACCAGAAACGGCATAACTATGGAAATATCTATTAACTGCTCCCAAATTACGATGTTTATTATTATTATTTTTTAGACATACATTTTTGACATTATATTTTCACTATTTGACATTGTATACCTACAATTTATATTTCAGACTTAATATTATTAATATTATTTTACATGGATTCTTGTGTACGTTGTGAATGTGAGAACGTTGTAGGCTTAATAGACTAGATCTTTTTTTCTTTAGACCGTTTCCTTTTCTCTTTTTTTTTGTTAAGTACTTCTCGACAGGCCTACACTGTTCTCCCATACCTAATTTGTGTAATTTGAAAACATTGTAAAAGCCAATTATTTTTAAAAGAGTAACCGTGGAGTTTCTTGCCGGCTCTTCTCCATAGGAAACGACCAATTGGAACCATGCACCTAGCTTCTGACGTTTCATAAGTGCCCATGTAGGTTTGTGTGAAATAAAAATATTTTGATTTTGATTCGTTTGTAAGCAAAAAATTACATAACGAGGTTTCTCTAATTGTGAAGCAGTCTTAACAGACCAAGAATGCTTTGTAGTTTTAGGAAGTAAAGGATACTCGTATAAATCCCAATTTCTAAATGCTATCTGAATAGGTTTATCTTTTTCTAGATGTTTTAGAAGAGTCAGTCGTTCACGATCTGATACTTTTATATGCGGTACACGCCATTGCACTTTTTGTATATCTATTTGAATATGTGCAACATTATCAGTTGCTATGCTACTGTTTATGTTAGTTTTATTTCTATTCAGTATGAGTTCATGTTTACAATTTATCACAATTTTATTGTAATCCTCTGCAAACACTTTTTTTTTTTTTTTGAGGGTGGAAATCATCAAATAACTTCTCCCGCTCTTGGCGGAGCGGGAGGGTGTGTCAGACTCTTACTGACTAAAACCCACCCGTATTCCTTCCTGTTGCCTGTGTTGCCAGGGGACTCGGTGACCCATAAGTACCTTCCCGCGACCGCGGCAGGCATCGGCCCTAGTGGACCCCTACATTTGTGCTGACATCTCTTTGAGGCACGCGTGGAATACGACGCGCCGTCGACCCGGGCCTGGTCCTTACCGGACGGTGAGCTACCCATTGCTCACCGTCCGCAAGCCCGCGCCTACGGTGGCTGGAAATCCGCCCGAGATTCCCGACGCCCAGGGCGTCTCCTGCGGCGGCTAGGGGCGAGAGGGCGCGAAACGTGCCTTTCCCTCAACCGTCCCGCCTCCTCCTTCGCGAGCATTACTGCTTCGCAGAAGGAGGTGACGGCTGCCCATGCCCTCTCGCTCCGTACCATGGCCTGAACCAGGGCCGGACGCGAGAGGTCTCTGCCGCCGATCACCTCCACGAGGACACGGCGGTGCTCTACCCAAGCCGGGCAGACCTCCACCGTATGCTCCACCGTGTCCTCCGGGCGATAAACACAGTGGTGACACCCGGACGTTTCCTCCCGCCTTATCCGACACAGGAACCTCCCGAAGCTGCCATGTCCGGTGAGGACCTGCGTCAGGCGGAAGTTGAGGACGCCGTGGCGTCTCTCCAGCCACTCCTCAAAGAGGGGACTTATCGCCGCAATCGTGGCGTGCCCAGCACTGGGTTGCAACAACCGTACTTTCCATGACGCCATGAGATCCCGCCGGAGCTCCGACCGCTGTGCCGCGATTTCTCGCGGCACAGCGGACGGCGTTTCGCCTCCTCGCGCCACTACCAAACGTGCGCGAGGACTTTTGCCTCCAGATCCCATGGCGGCAATCCGGCAAGGAGGCTCGCTGCCTCACAGGAGACCGTGCGGTATCCCCGGACCATCCGATGGCCATGACCCTTTGGGCCGCGCTCAACCGGCGGGCTGGCCGCAGCGCCAGAGAGCGCGCCCATACAGGAGCCCCGTAGAGGGCCATGGACCGCACGACCCCCGCGTAGAGCCTCCGGCAGGAGGCGTTTGGACCCCCTAGATTGGGCAGGAGCCGCTTCAATGCAGCGCCCGCCCGCTCCAGTTTGGGAGCCAAACGTCGGAAATGCTCCATGAAGTTCCACCGGCTGTCGAGGACGAGTCCCAGGTACTTCATCGTCGACTCGACGCCGATAGAAACCCCTCCTACCGTTATTTGGGACCCCAACGGTGGCGCGTTCCGAGGGCCATGAAAACGCATGGCCTCGGACTTGTGCAGGGCCACCTCGAGTCCCAATTGCCGAATCCTTTCAAAGAGCTTGCCCACCTCGTCGAGCAGCACGATGGGCCGATAAGCGGACGGAGAGTCCGCAGGGCGCCCTGCCTTCTTTATGAGGACCAGTTTCCCCGTCTTCCAGCGAAGCGGGAACTGGCCCCTCTCCATGCATGCGCTTAGGAGCCCCCTAAGTCGAGGCCCGAGAGCCTCCAAGGCCAGGACCCAAGCCTTCCCAGGTAAGCCGTCGGGTCCTGGGGCGGTATTTTTGGCATTAAGCCTGCGTACCGCCGCTCTCATTTCTACCTCGGTCACCTCCGGAGCATCGTCGTCGTCGTCGTCGGCGATGTGGTCCGCATCGGGCACCGCAGTAGGCGGAGCCATAGGCGGGGAGGTGTGTTCCCCTCGGGAAGGGAACAGAGCGCTCACCACGTCCTCCACAAGCTGGGGCCGGAGACTCTGCGTCAGCGGGGGAGCCCATGGGCGGAGTTTATCCCGCTCTGCAAACCCTGTAATCTTATTAAGAGGAACAATAGCGCTAAAATGACCATCGCTTTTAAATCCATCTATGTTCCAACCCCATAAGGCAGCAACTTTACTTTCTCCATCATTCATTGAAACATATGACTTATTGTCGACGTTATTCCAGAATTTTTAATGCGATCTAAGTAATTCAATACCATTTATTTCGTATCTGATATCTTGAAACAAAAACATAACAGGGTTGTTACTGAACGTAATAGTTTTCTTAATTGGATTTCCATCTTTACCGAAGATCTTTACTTGTCCTTCGACGTAAATTGAACTGGCTGACGGTAACACATATATGTCTTGCTGGTGTATGGGGATTTTGATTTCATCGTTTTCTCTAAAACTGTTATTGTAGGGATTGTAAGAATGGACTTCATAACTTTCAATCGAAGTATCGAAGTGCGGTAATTCAGTAATCTGCAGTATATTCATATTTTAAAACCTAAGGCTTTGAGAAAATCTTGATTTATTTTAGTCAATTTTATAACCTTTTTCTTACGTCTTTGCGCCTTAGTGATTGTAGAAGAAATAGGATGCTTTTTGTTAATTGTAGGGTTTTATAATATACTTAATATCATTGTTTTTCTTACATGAAGGCGTAGTTGAATATTATTAATATGTTCTTCTCTAAAGTTAATACAGTAACCAAATTGATCCTCTATTCTAATAGATATAGGTGAAATAATATTTTTGTTCATTGGAAAGTAAATAACGTTTTGCGGTCTTTCTATGATTTGATTACCTGTAGCAGTACTACATACAAATTCATGAAGAATATGACTTGGTAACCCGTTAAAGTATGAACCGTGTACAAGATCACATTCGATTCTGATCACAGGAAGAATGTTTTTATTAATGTGCATATTTGGTATTGAATTTAATATTGAAAAGTCTAACAAACAGCATTCATATTGTCCAGATAAATTCAGAGGTGGATGAAAGAATGTATCAAATTCTGATTTATTTCCAGAGATGGTAACCGTTATAGACATGCTTGCATACTGAGCATTTTTAGAAGATCCTGTTTATTTTATTCCCTGACTACACCAAAAATTCTTTAAAAACTCAAACATAGGTGTCCGCAATTGTAAGGGTGATCACGTTGTATATTATCATAATTATAGTGAACTTTAACACCTAAGTATTTTATAAATTCCTTTGGCGGTTTAAGATTTCCATAACTGTCAAAATACTCAATATAATCCTTGTATTTTGCATAGGCTACCCAATGAGAACCCGGATTTTTAGAAGTATCTAAATTAATAACTCTTCATTCTTTTTTGAAAGGAAGCTCATCTCGCATAAAGACACCTCGAAAATAGGGAATATTATCTCCATACTTCAAAATATCAATGTTAGTTAAGGCTCGTTGGGGTAGCCGATTTTTTAGTTTTTTTCTTTCGATACAAAAATTCCAAGTCCGCTTTTGTGAGGTTCAAGATGTAGTCCTTTTCCAATACAAAGAGCTTCCATTTTTTCATTGTGTCTTATCAGTTCAGTAAAACGTTTTTTAGCTATCTTGATTTCATTTATCGTTTTTGCTATACCGGCAGCACCACCTGCTAAGGCTCCCGCTGCTGATAATCCCGCAAAAATAGGTATCAAAGGCAATACTCCACCAGTTTTTGGTATAGGTATAACTCGAGGAAGTTTTATAGAAGAATCATCAACCAATTCTCTAGCAACAGCCATAGCAAATTCTATCGCAATTTTCTTGCATTTCGGCTTTAACTTTTTGATGTGTTTTTTCGTTTTACTAATAATATTTTTTTTTATTTATTTTTAAGACCAGTTCCAGACGTAATTTTTCTTGAAGACTTTTTATTACGATAGGATTTTTTAGGCCTGCACCAGTTTTAAGTTTTGTTAACATAGCGTTGCTTACTATAGTGTATTCACGGAGACGAGTTAGTAGAGCGCTATCTCACTCACACAATTTTTTAACTGCGATTGGTCAGTGATAAACGCTAAGGCGGTGTACACAGTACGAGTACTTTTTAGTCTACTCATACTTCCCGTACTGTGCAGACGTGCTCTTACTTGTGACTGTATGCTCAACTTGTGAACCAGCTGGTGTATTGGATTACAATATGGTGTATTGGTGTATTGCAGCGGTACTCTAAGTGTGTTCCGCGGAACCCTAGGGTTCTGCGATACCCCTGTAGGGGTTCCGCAAGAATTTAGAAAAAAAATCAAAACACCTCTCTCTGGTCACTGATCGAACAATTTGACTCCGCCCGCCGCGCGTATACTTGTGAGCGCGCAGTCCCTTTGATAAAAGCCGCCTCTGAATTAGACGCTATAGTTGTGACGGCTCTATCTTCAAAAACATAAAGTCGAGATTGTTTACAACGCATTTTTTTGTATTTCTATTTTTATTTCCGCTTTTTGTTTATCAAAGGCGCCGACTCGAGTATTTTTGAGAATGTTCGAGTTCGAGTCTAGGACTAAGTATAAAAGCGGCGATCGCGCGTCGCGCCTCGTCGCAGTTGGCTCTGTTCGCAGACGACACGGCCATCTACTACACCGGGTTAGTCCACGACCACATATCTCGCACTCTCCAGACCGAAGTCAACAAGCTTGGCGCTTGGTTTAGAAAGTGGAGAATCAGGTCAATCCCGACAAAAGTCAGGCTGTTCTCTTCACCAAACAGCGTAGAAACCTCCTCCCCCTTCGACCGCTCACCATGTTCGGCAAGCCTATCCCTTGGGAGAAGCGAGCCAAATACCTAGGCGTGACCCTTGACCACCATCTCTCGTTCTCAGCGCACATCAAGCAGGTGCGTTCGCGTGCCGCTTTCGCTCTCGGTAGACTTCACTCCTTCCTAAATGCGCGCAGCAAATTGTCCCTTAAGGGCAAATTGCGTATTTACACAGCGTGCATCCATCCCATCATGACGTATGCCTGTGCAGTCTTCGCACATGCTAGGCCCCACCACATCCACAGGATGCAGTCCCTCCAAAACCGTTTCCTCCGAAAGGCAATGGGAGCCCCCTGGTTCGTCCGAAACGAGATCCTCCATCTCGATCTCAAAATCCCCACCATCAAGCAGTTCATGAAGCGCATCATGAAGCGCTTCTTCGACTCCGCCACCTCCCACCGCAACCCTCTGGTTGTGCAGGCCGCCAGTTATAGGCCCTCCACCATTAGCTCTATTCGCCGTCCAAGGCATACCCTCACCGACCCCGATGACCCCATTACCCTCCTCCAAGAAAGCAGTAGGGCAACGAGTACAGTGCACAAATCACACCGACCTACGTTCCGACCTCGCCGCCGAGGTCCCTCGCGTAAACCCCGACGTAATTGTGCCCCCCGACCCTTGCTCGACGAAGTGCCAGCCCGCGCCGCAGCTGAGCCTGTAGCTTTAAATTCCCCGATTAATAATAATAATATTAACCAGATCCAGCTTGTCCCATCTTGCTGTCCTCCCCCCAGCGACGCCCTATGCCGAGGTCCGTACCCCACAGGGGGTGCCCTTAGCGTGCAGTCGCTTAGTACTATAAGAAATTCGCCCCTGGCTGGAGGCTTTGAGTTCGCTTAAGGCAGCCACAGGAAAGTCCGGTTAAGTAGTCACGACCTCTCAAGGTCAACTACGAGACGCCATACATAAAAAAAAAAAAAAAAAAAAGTCGTGCCTCGTCAGTCAGTTGACGATTAGCGTTCGGAGCGATAAGTTCGTACCTACCTACTTACAAGCTGGCTAGCCTGCTGCCTGCTTGTAAGTTCTACTGCCTGCTGTATTCTGATTGTATCAGTTTTTTACATTTCTTCTTTGGACTAAACTTTGTATCATAAACGCAGTAACGATTGTGCATTATTTTGACCCCACCATCCTGACGTGTAACATTATTAATAAAGAAGAATGGAACGTTGGCTTAAAGGTGTTAAACGTGTTGCAACAACATCTTCTAATGATGCTGAATGTTCCAAAGCAGTACGCGCGGAGAATACAGCAATTACCGATCCAGACGATGATGCCACGACGTCAAGCTCCACGGTTGCAAAGACGAAAAAAAGGAAGTATGATGAATCATATATCAGTTTCGGATTTGTTGATTCCAACGGCTCACCTCTCTGCATGTTATGTAGTAAACTGCTTCCTAATAGTTCCATGGCACCTGCCAAATTGCGCAGACATTTAGAAACTGTACACCCCGAGTTTAAAGACAAGAATAAAGAATTTTTTGTTCGTAAAAAAGAACAGTTATTGGAAAGTCAAAAAAATATGATGCATGTAACACAAACTATCAATGAAAAGGCCACGGAGGCATCATATTTAGTTAGCTATCGCATTGCACAAGCAGGTGAAGCGCACACTATCGCTGAGAATTTAATAAAGCCATGTGTGTTAGACATAACAAAATGTATGCTCGATGAAAAATCTGCAAAGCATCTTTCTACTGTACCGCTATCAAACGATACTGTTTCACGGCAAATCCATGATCTGGCAAGCTATGTCAAACAAGAACTAGTTGCACGTCTACAAAAAACACGATTCGCCTTGCAAATGGATGAGTCAACTGATGTCACTGGTCTGGCTATCTTGCTGGTTATCGTGCGATATCCATATGAACGATCTTTTGAAAAAGACATGCTTATGTGTTCACCGCTGCCCACAAACACTACCGGGGAAGAAATTTTTAATAAAATAAACATATTTTTTTAAAGAAAATAATCTTAGTTGGAACGATTGTATTGACATTTGTACAGATGGGGCCAAGGCGATGACAGGTAAAACAGCAGGAGCAGTATCACGAATAAAAAGTAAAGCGCCTAATTGTAGTTCCAGCCATTGTATTCTATGGGCAGCCGTCACCTCCTTCTGCGAAGCAGTAATGCTCGCGAAGGAGGAGGCGGGACGGTTGAGGGAAAGGCACGTTTCGCGCCCTCTCGCCCCTAGCCGCCGCAGGAGACGCCCTGGGCGTCGGGAATCTCGGGCGGATTTCCAGCCACCGTAGGCGCGGGCTTGCGGACGGTGAGCAATGGGTAGCTCACCATCCGGTAAGGACCAGGCCCGGGTCGACGGCGCGTCGTATTCCACGCGCGCCTCAAAGAGATGTCAGCACAAATGTAGGGGTCCACTAGGGCCGATGCCTGCCGGGGTCGCGGGAAGGTACTTATGGGTCACCGAGTCCCCTGGCAACACAGGCAACAGGAAGGAATACGGGTGGGTTTTAGTCAGTAAGAGTCTGACACACCCTCCCGCTCCGCCCAGAGCGGGAGAAGTTATTTGATGATTTCCCACCCTCAAAAAAAAAAAAAAGCCATTGTATTCTGCATAGACAAGCACTTGCAATGAAGCAAATGCCGTCAAATCTAAAATTAGTTATGGATGAAGCGGTAAAAATAATGAAATCACGACCACTAGAATCCCGATTGTTCTCATTATTGTGTGATGATTATGGCAGCAAACATAAAACACTGCTGTTCTATACAGAAGTGCGATGGCTGTCTCGGGGTAAAACTTTAACAAGGCTATTTGAACTTAGAGCCGAGTTACAAATGTTTCTTTCAGCAGATACAGTTTCTTTTAATTTGAAAGACCGTTTGTATGATAAAACTTGGTTGTTTCGATTGTCTTTTATGGCGGATATCTTTCAAAAACTGAACGAATTGAATTTATCATTGCAAGGTAAACAGACATCCATGTTCCAGGCCTATAACAAAATAACTGCCTTCAAAAGAAAATTAGATTTTTGAATAATTTGTGTTGGTAAGAGAGAAATAGAAAGCTTTACGTCACTCAGTGAGTTTGTTAGCGATAACGACTCAGAAATGTTTCAAGATGATGTGTTTGAAGAATTGGTTCAATATCTCACTTCGATGCGCGCATCTTTTGAAAAGTATTTTCCCGAAGAACAGAATACAAAAATGAAGCTGAATTCATGGATTCATAATCCTTTTTTACCCAACTTGCAAAAGCCCGAAAGTATGTCAAACGAGATATATGAATCTCTTTTAGAAATGTCATCATACACAAGCATGGAGTCACTGTTCAAAACGACGCCTCTCAACGATTTTTGGTGCAGAATCCGTGATGAATATCCAATGCTTGGCAGAATGGCTCTGAATATTCTTCTCCCGTTCCCAACAACATATTTGTACGAAACAGGATTCTCAACCTATGCAGCCACGAAAACAAAATATCGCAATAGACTAGACGCCGAACCTGATATGAGACTTCAAATGTCTTCTATCAAACCTGATATCAACCAATTGATGAAAAATAAAAAACAGTTTCATACCTCCCATTAGTTAAGATTTTTTCATTTTTAATATCTTCTATTATTGTACTTGCCATGTGGTAAAGTAAGTAATAATTAGTAACTGTTACATTGTACTTTTATTATGCTTAGGTATATAATAAAGAATACACTTTTAAAAACTATTGTTTTATTGTAGGGTTCCGTCAAGTATTTTGCTTGTCAAAAGGGTTCCATGACCAAAAAAGTTTGAGAACCGCTGGTGTATTGGATACGTCGTTAAAAATCATAGACAGCGATACGACGCTTGCATTATAGACGAAATGGCAAAATCACAAAACAAAACTGTATTGAGACTGCCGTCGTATCATTGCGAATTGTGGTTCGCCTTGAGGATGAGCGACAGCTGGCCATGATAGCCAGAGGCTGCCCCCAGGGAGGGGTGCTGTCCCCCCTTTTATGGAATCTGGTGATAAACGATCTCATCACCAAACTCAACGCGAACCACTATTACACAATAGGTTATGCAGACGACCTTGCAATCCTTGTTTCGGGGAAAGTAACGGGAACAATCTGCAACCTCACTCAGCAGGCACTACGTATCGTAGAAAAATGGTGTAGGGATTTCGACCTATCGGTGAACCCCACCAAAACTGAACTAGTTATGTTTACCCATAAACGAGCATTAGGCCCTTTCCGCCTACCAATACTGTTCGATACAGAACTTCAGTTAGCCAACGAAGTCAAGTACCTCGGGGTCATTCTAGACAGTAAGTTAAACTGGAGTAGTCACTTAGACAACAAAATAAACAGGGCTTGCATCACCTTTTGGCAGTGCAAGAAAATGATAGGTAAGAAGTGGGGCCTATCCCCCAAAATTATACTATGGCTGTATACGGCGGTAATCCGCCCCATGATCTCCTACGGGGCCGTGGTCTGGTGGCCCCGCACCCAGCTAGTCACAGCCTCCAATAAACTACAACGCATGCAAAGACTTGCCTGCATGGCGACCACGGGCTGCATGAGGACAACTCCAACTGCAGCAATCGAAGCCATGCTGGGACTGCCGCCGCTCCACCTGTTCATACAGCAGGAAGCGACGATGGCGGCAGTACGCCTAAATGCACTGAATCTCTGGGGCAAGAGAGACACACTACACACTGCGCTGCTTGAGGGACTCCATAAAGAGTTCCCCATCACGAAAGCAATAAATGACCAGGTACCCAAACAATTTATATTTGATAAGAAATACAAGATCCAACTCCACGAGGATCGCCGATGCGAGGGGTTGCGCCCCGCAGAGCTGCGCATCTTCACAGATGGATCCAAAACAGGTAGTGGCACAGGTGCTGGAATCTTCTCGGAGGACTTCAACATACGCATAGCCACACCATTGGGGGTCCATAACACAGTGTTCCAGGCTGAGTGCTTAGGTATTTCTCTGGCCGCCTCACCCATCATGGCCAGGGAAGTTAAGGACCACTCAATCCGCATTCTCTCAGACAGCATGGCTGTCCTGCAAGCGCTAAACAGTCACACAGTTGACTCTGGGCTAATATACGAGTGCCACCAGCGCCTCAACCAGGTGGGTAGCCTCAACAACATAACCATTCAATGGATTAAAGGACACAGCGGTTCGCTAGGCAACGATGCAGCCGATGAACTTGCCAGAAGGGGGTCGAGCATGGCACCAGTGGGACCTGAGCCCATCGTGCCACTTCCCTTCGGATACCTACGCACTCTGGTAAGGAAACGCACCAGAGATAAACATCTCAAACTATGGTCGGACCAAGGTGAGTGCAGGCAGGCCAAGGAAGCTCTCCCTACAATTGATGGTCGCCTCACGAAACGGGTTCTCCGACTAACTAAACTACAGCTGCGCACTGTTACAGCAGCTATAACAGGCCACGGGTCATTTAACAAACACCTTTTTATCATAGGAGTCACAGACAGTCCGCTGTGCAGGGCCTGCATGAAGGACGACGAGACAGCAGCTCATGTGCTACTAAACTGCCCGGTCGTCGCCACATACAGGGCAAAGTACTTCGGTAACCCAGGTACCCTCTGTGAGATGGTCAGTAACACCAAGGCGTTGCTGGCCTTCCTTGAGGAGCTGGGGTGGATCGAATAATCGATTTCCCACCCGTACGCAAAATACGCGCATTGACGTGGAGTTGCGGACACCGGCCCGTTTTACCTATTACCTATTACATATCATTGCGAATTAAATCCAATTGAGCTAGTGTCAAGTTAAAGGAAATGTAGCTTCACACATGAAAACACACAAAATGGCAGAATTAAAAATTGTATTAAACGAATCAATTCAAAATATTGACGCAGAGAAATGGAAAAAATGTATAAAGCATGTCATAGAAATAGTTGAGCCCAAAATGGATGCCATGGACAGAAATGTGGAAGCAATGACTGAAAGATTCATAATAAATGTAGGAAACGACGACAGTAGTGACAGTACGGAGAGTGATGATGATGATATGTTATAAACTTGTATAGGTAGATATTATAATATAATAAAGAAAATTGAATCATTAACTCTCGATTTTATTTCATTCCTTCATATCCATCAGATATATAAAAAAGTGGGTACCCATAAAAAAAATCTACAAATAAATGTCTCTCTATTTATACGACAGACGAAGCCGCAGGAATAAACTAAGCGAACTTTTAAGAAGCGCAGTGTGAACGCACATTTACATTTCTAAGGTATTGTTAACGCCCACTGACCCTAAAAAAGTTTTTTTTGTCTTTGTCATTTGTATGATAATGTGCGATAGAGAAGGCGCTATACTAACTCGTCTCCGTGAATACACTATAGATTGGTAGATAGTCACCAGGTTCATCCATCACACTGAATGTTTTATTTTCTCTTTGCGAATTAATACTTTTTTAAATATGTGACAATCCGCGGCTAAAGGTACCTTGTGGTCGATATGTAGTTATGCATACGCTAGTAATCTGCGATTAATACGCTGTAGATATCAAAAAAGATCAACCTCCTACGATGTTTTGTTAAATAAATAATTAAAAAAAAATTATATCTCCGTAAGATATAATTTTTTTTAAATTATATTCGAAATTGTGCAATTTCGAGAAACAGACATTTTCGGTGACAAAATTACAAAACAAAGATTTCTTTTGACATGGTTTAAACCATCGAACCAGTTTTCGTAATAAGAACTTTACTATGATTGAAATGCAGTTCTTTATACAAAACTGACTATTTAGTCCGGTACTAAGTTGACAGTTTTTCATTAAGAACTTTAACGTAGTCGGAATAAAGCTCGAAATTCAAAAATAGCTCAATAATTTAAACCTGGGTCTGAAGATAATCCTTGTTTTGTAATAAGACGGTTTAAGTTCAGTCACCTCGAACAAAGCAATAAAAAAAAAATCTATATTTCTTGCAAAATTTACAAAACATTCAATATCTTCGAAACTATAAACGTCCATAAGGTACCTTTAGCCGCGGATTGTCACATATAATTTCCTACCTACTTAAGATTCTTTAAGTACCTAATTTGTAATAATCATTATAAATTAAACTTGATATTTACTGAATTGTATGTCTTTTTATTTTGTTAAATTTTGATGAGAAAATGTTGTCAACTTTACTCACTTAACCAAGTGCAAAGTTTTCCAATTGGTACCTTAGTACCTAGGTATTTTTTATCAATAGGAAAAAACTAAAGATAGGCCCCCTTATTCATAATAGTCTGCTAACTTAAAGCATTGCTAATTCTCACTCTGTCTTCTTCTATTGACCTAAGTCAGATTGAAAATAACACTCTGTAGCAGCTGTTTTAAGTTAGCGAACCATTATGAATAAGGGGGTTGATCTTAAAAGTAGGTAATTTGGCCATAGGGGTCTGAGGTAACAGTTCATTTTGGAAAAGGGGTCACTTGACCAAAATAGTTTGGGGATCCCTGCTGTAGATGATACATGGCAGAAACTTAATGAAACTCTTGATGTTTTAAAACCATGCCGTGTACTGTCGTAAACATTACAACATTAACAATTGAAGTTTAAAGATTTCTATCTTGCCTGGCTTAAATGTATTCTATTAATAGAAAATGTGAACACAGTTTTTGGCATATTTTTAATCATTTGTATGAGGGAAAGAGAGAAAGCCCTTCTTGAAAATGAATGTTTTGTGGGTGCAATTTATCTAGATCCGAGAGTAAATTCGATATTATCAAATCAACCGTTGGAATCAGCTCGTGTCCATTTAGTGCAAACTTATGAAAGATATTTAAAGTGACTTCCAACGATAATAATGTAAGAGAAATAGAAGAGAAACTTCAGCTGCCCCATACCATCAACTTCATCCTCCATGCTAGATGATTTCTTGCAAACGCAGTTCAGGCAATGGTACCAAAATTTACCTCATTTAAATATTTGTGATAATTTACAAATTAGTTGGTTGCTTTTCTTAATGAACCGTTGCTTCCTTCTAATACTAACATTTTAAATTATTGGGAATCAAAGAAAGTGAGTGATCCACAATAACACTTAATTTCAAAAATTGTTTTGGCTACACCTGCGACACACGTTAGTGTTGCAGGCTGTTCCCATCTTTGAAATTCATAATGAATAATTTAAGATTGTCGTTAAAGGTTACAACCATTGAAGACATTTTAATCGTTAAAAATAACAACTTGTATCACAAATAATTTTGTAAAATTATTGTAGCAGGTACATATTACATAATATGTGGTAGATTGGTTGGTTTTTTATTAAGTTCATTTTTAGAGATGTTTTTTTCATAAACGACTGAACGAATATGTCAACAAAATAATTACATTTTCATGTTGCCCCAGACAATGTTCTTTTTTACTACTTAGGAATGATTATATAAGTATCAATTAAATAAAAAATACCATTTCAATCAATTCTTCGCCATTTATCAACGTTTTCACCTGCCCAGCGTAAACTTAATGCATTTGTTTTTTTTTTCATTAAGAAGTAAATTATTAACGTTGAACCAGTGAACTACTTTTGAGATCGCACTATTTACATCGTCAGTAACCAGCTGCTGACGTTTAAGTTTAAACAAAAGTGAAGTGTCATCCGCAAACAACACTATATCATGATTATCCTTTATGAGGTACGGCAAATCATTAATATAAATAAGAAACAAGAAAGGACCAAGAATTGAGCCCTGTGGGACTCCCATTGTTACTATACGTATACATTATTACGATCCGGGAGATCTTTTCCCATTAACGTCAACACTCTGAATCCTATTACTCAAGTATGAAGTAAGAAGAGCGGTGTTCCGGATCCCGTAGTGGCGGAGTTTCCTGATCCCGTAGTGGCGGAGTTTCCTGATTAACGTTTCATGGAGAACACAATCGAATGCCTTCGACAAATCACAAAAGATGCCCAAGGCATCGCGTTTATCTTCCCATGCATTATAATAATAACCTAAAAGTTCAACACCGGCGGCATCAGCAGTGGAACGACCCCTTGTAAAACCGAACTGTTTATTGTGCAATAATTTATGTTTATTAAAAAATCTTTGTAATTGGTTTAAAATGATTTTTTCAAAAATTTTAGTAATGGTAGGTAGTACTGAAATAGGTCTATAATTGGTGGGTCTGATGTACTATCTGATTTAAACAAAGGTATTATTTTACTATTTTTCATAAGGTCAGGAAACTCTCCACAGTCAATGCAATTATTAAAGATAAGAGCTAAAGTAGGTGTTACAATGTCAATAAGACATTAATAGACTTAGGAATTATAGACTTAGGAACTTCTACAGAATCTCCAAGTTGAACCACTGGTAGTTCAACGATTGAACTAACCAGTTGAACTAGTGTATACTTTTACAATTTTTTAATTAAACTACCTAAATTTACCTATATAATGTAAACGAGGAGACTAATTGAATTTTTCTTTTACCAATATTTGAATGTTTCAAATTAACCGTTAGAAAAAAATGTACTTACTTATACAATACCTGTACAATATCATCCATCGAAGTAGGTAGTTCAGCATACAAAATTGTGTCCACGCATTAAGCAGATTAATAGATTCCTGAATTTAAAATAAAACTTCGCTCTTATTTTCCTTTATATTTTTTTTATTGGAAACATTTCAGTACAAATGATCACATCAACATTTCGCATGTTCGTCCAGGCACATTATATCAATTAAATATTTATTTTTTCGATTTCTCACGGTGTTGATGTTTTAAAGCATCTACTTTAAAATATTGATATGGGCATTTTTTTTTAAACTGCTACCTATCTTTGAAAATAGCTTACTGATATTGTTTTGGATATTTTAGCTTATTCTTGGTTTAGTCGAATGATAAATTTAACAAATTTTGCGAGTTATGTATTTTTTTTATTATATGGCCTTTATTTCAAATAATATATGTAAATAAATAGTAACTTAGATACGTTTTGGTCATGACCGTTACCAAATAATAAACTGCTCCTGAAATAAAACTGAACTTAGGATTATACTTTTTTGGTGTGTATGGGTTAATTAATTGCGCTGTATAGCAATCAACACAAAAACTCAGTTGTGTGCGAAATACTGCCATAGTAATTTGTAAAAAAATGTCATGATCGTTACTTGTTACGAAAACGCTGTATTTAATTTGTATATATCAATTAAACAACTAGTAATCGATCTAGAATTACCATACCAAAGTTAACTTAAATGCCTGTCTGTTAAAAAGTATAAATAAAACTATTCAATTTATTATTTTAAGAAACATAGAAAACCTATAAAAGCTATTAAAATATTTCGAGGGACAGTCACGTATACCTGACCAACCAGTAACGGTCCTGACATAGTAAAGTTGTGGGATACACAGATTTAGTAAATAAAACACATGTTTTACAATATTAAAGTTGTCTTTATAATTTTTAAGTTTTCTGGCTTATGCTGCTAAGGCATATTTCAGATTTGTAATAAGTTGATATTGGTCTTGTTGGTGCATATTATTAAAATAATGTTTCTTGAAAGGTTTAATGTCATTTTCAAAGTCTTGTAGTAAGTGATTACTGGTTCCGTTTTTCTCTGCTTTTACCGTTTTCTTAGTTGTCTTTTCTGTAGTTTCTGATCCTTCTTTTTTGGAGTATTTATAGATAACTGTCTCCCATTGGTACCAGGTGACGTTTTGATTTAATTGCACATTTGTGTCGGATATAATGAGAATGTTCTTGCATTTCGTGCATTTACCATACATGCATTCGAAAGATTTCAGGTCACATGTTTGTAAGGGATTATTTTCCCCACAACATATATTTTATGCAGTTTCATAGCAGAAAGGATTCTCTCACTATGCCCACATATTTAGGCTGTCCTGTCCGTTACTTTTTTAGTCCGGCTCATACGTTACCAGTCATTTGGTAATGGTCAGGACGTAACGGTACCACAGCTTCTCTCAGTTTTTTTTATCATAACCTAAAAATGTTGTTTGATAACTAAATAGCTCTTATTAACCGAAAACCAGAGTTAATTTCGAAACTATTTTTGCTATAACACTAACATTACATAATCATTCTGGAAACGTGAAATAGTTACTGGTCAATGTGAGGCGAAAACTCCGAAAAACGTCCGTTACCGGTCAAAAAACTCTCAAGACTGAAGACAAATGTAAACTGACACTTCAAAACGGCTGCTGGTGTTACCATTTTTGATTTGGTCTTGCTATTTAAATAAAAAGTCGACGAGTGGTAGAAAAAAATCAGTACTAAAATGAATTCAATTTAAGGTCACGGTGCATGGACTTGTCCAGTTAACACATACCCAGGGGACAGATAAAAACTTTAAAATGTGTAAATACTTGTATTATAATATAATAGCGTTTAACATGCTTGAAAACTACAACTAGATTACAAAAACTAAAATATGTGCAATATGTACTAAGAAGCAAATTGCAAAGAAATAAGTTAACATAGGTCATGTATATTTAAAAGAGGACAGTACTGCAAGACTTAAGATGCCGCATTTCTGGATTTAATTTGATCAATTTGTTTTAAATTTCTCTTAACAATTTAAGTAAAAAAGAAAACTTTAGTCATTTGGAGCTATTCAATAATAACTCGACACTTCTATGTCATAAAAACATTAGTTATTTGCAACATGAATGTATGGGACATCCCATGAGTGGAATGGTAGACATTTTGACGAAAATGCCCATATATGCTTCAGAGCGCACACATGGCGGCACAAATTGTGATTCACCTATTAGCAAATTTCCAAAATAATAGTTTCGTTTACCGAAATCCTTATCAAATATACATAAAACACATTGTTTGACATTCGAAGTAGTTTCTTCTCCTGGTTTAGCTATTCTATCTTCGCTTGATTTGTTATCGTTACTGTCAGAACTATTTTCTACATCCTCTTTCACAATTAGGGTGTTTATTTTATACGTGTTCTTATTAATAGTACGATTTATAGGTGCCAGCAGATTGTGATTAATCTTCATCATCAGAATATTCCTTTCTTCTTTTTCGTGATTCACCTGTTACAAATTAATGTCACATCAATTTATATAAACACTGAAATAACTTTTCTTTGCCACATAGACACACAAATACACAACCTATTTAACGAAACGAATGGGCCTTAGATCATCTACATATCAAATCTAGTTCGGTGCTTTAACATTATTTTTAAACTTGATAAACTGATATACACCTTTTTTGGTTTCTACTTTAATTTCGTTCGAGAGTTTTAATGTCGGATACAGAATGAGAGTGACTACTTACCGAGATATTTAGAGTTTTGTTCTTCAGTAAGAAATGACTGACTATCTGGTCCATAGGCTCTGTGAAAAGTAATATTTTGTTTACCGATTATTTATCATATCTACAAAATTTCACCAAAAAAATATTAGATATTTACCCATTTTTGATTTTTTTGCAGCGAAGCTGATTGATGCAATGAAATAAACGTCCGTCCAAAAAATCTTACTGCTGAATAAAATCTGTACGCGCGCGGCGTATATTTATCGTTAACCGGTTTTTATTGCTTTAAACCGTTTAATCCGACAAAACCTTTACGTAGACTCCTCCAAAAACCGGTTTAATAAAACGGTTTATTCGAACGAAACCGAATGTAAAAGGTTTTGCGTCAAGTAGGTACATAATAACGGTTTGAAAATTTAACCGGTATCCGAGCCTTGTCTGCTGCTGCTGCAATTCTTGATTATTATATCACTACGCATTAATATTGTTTTGAGTCACCATCTTGGAAAGATTTATTTTAAATACTTAAATTGTTCTGTCGTCGGGGTTCAGTCTTGTTGTGTTGTTGGTGTCAATTATGTAACTGAGAAGTATTATCTTTACTTGTACTTAACTTATGAACCCTGTACTGAGCATTGCACGAGCGAATACCTGTTATGCACTTGTAATTACATTGCTGGTTATTATTATTTTGAATACTTAATATCTCGTGATTAGTAACAAACATTTATCTATATAATACCAATACCAATTGCAGAGGTATCCGTACAAAATTACACTCCCTATACATGAACATTCTTAACGGTAACTACGACATCATCGTACCAGAGACTTGGTTAATTCCTGAGATTGGCAATAATGAGTTTATCGATCAGCGCTATATTGTGTACAGGTGTGATCGTGATCGTATTAGCACTAAAAAAATGGATGGTGGGGGAGTGTTGGTTGCCTTGCTGAGGACACTTAAGTCCTCTGAATGTGGAATTTCTATAACTCCGGCCAACTCGTTATATTGCAACATTGTTGAACACGTCCTTATAGAAGTGCCTAGTTTGCGACCATCCAAGAGGCATATCATTAGTGCGGCTTACATACGAGTACCTCCAAAAACCACTACCCTTGTATATGAAAAACATTTTGAAAACTTACAGCTGGTACTGGGTGACCCTACCGTTGACTTTTTCTACATAGTGGGCGACTACAATCTCCCTAAACTGGAACATACCGGTTCCTACGGTATCCCTAATCAGCGGTTTGTTGGGCACGGGCTCGTCCACGACTTGTACCCAGTTAAATAATTTAATGTCATTACTTGATGCTTTGCAATGTCGTGGCAAATACTAATGGTAAAATTCTTGATCTTCTGATATCAAACCACCCATGTAAGGTATCAAGTGCGTTGTTGCTTCTTCTTCCCATCGACACTTATCATCCACCTTTTGTCTGTGATATAAGTCTAAATGTAGATACTCTTCCCATGAAAAAGCGACCACTGCAAAAATACAACTTTTATAAATCTGACTATGAGCACATCAACCGTAAAATTCAGGATACTGACTGGACGGCACTTCTTACCCCTTTAGGATCCGAAGAGGCACTTAGCGCAGTTTACAATAAGATCGATGAATGACCTGGCCATGACCCTTTGGGCCGCGCTCAACTGGCGGGCTGGCCGCAGCGCCAGCGCGCCCATACAGGAGCCCCGTAGAGGGCCATGGACCGCTCGACCCCCGCATAGAGCCTCCGGCAGGAGGCGTTTGGACCCCTAGATTGGGCAGGAGCCGCTTCAATGCAGCGCCCGCCCGCTCCAGTTTGGGAGCCAAACGTCTGAAATGCTCCACGAAGTTCCACCGGCTGTCGAGGACGAGTCCCAGGTACAAGAAAAACAACTTGAGATTATGGTCGACAACACATTAGTTAATAAAGCAGCTGACGTAGCTGAAGCATTCAATGAGTTTTTTGCCAAAATACCTATAACTACGACTCGTCCCCGTCTAAAGCTGAAAAACTTTTGCATAGTAGTGTGCCTAAATGTAGTCGCTTATTTAGCTTCGAACATGTAACACCTCGTGATGTAGTTAATCTTTTTGACACACTTAAGTCTAAAAACACTGGTGATATCTGGGGTATCTCCATTAAACTATTAAGCAATATAATAGAAATCGTAGCCCCCTATCTAGCTGTTAATTTTAATAAATGTGTTGATTTGGGCTCTTTTCCTGACCTCATGAAGAGTAGTAAAGTCATACCTATATTTAAATCAGGTAATAAAAATGACGTTGGCAATTTCAAACCTATTTCTATCTTACCTGCATTTAGCAAAATATTTGAAAAGTTAATACTCAAGCAATTATTGCTAAGACATTTTAATTTAATCAGCCTCCTTCATAATGAACAATATGGCTTTACAAAAGGTCGTTCGACTACAGATGCAGGTGTTGCACTGCTGAAACACATATTTGACGCATGAGAGAACTCGCAAAATGCTATTGGAGTTTTCTGTGATCTATCCAAAGCCTTTGATTGCGTGGACCATGTCACGCTTTTGCGTAAACTATGTCATTATGGTGTCCAAAATGAAGCTCTCAAAGTAATAAATTCTTATTTACATAATAGGTTCCAATGTGTAGATGTGAATGGTGTGAAATCTTCCGGGTTACCAGTTCGGTTAGGTGTACCTCAAGGCTCAATACTGGGTCCATTCTTATTCTTAGTGTATATTAATGACTTACCATTCTATTTAAAGGGTATCTGTGACGTTGTATTGTTTGCTGATGACACCTCACTTCTTTTTAAAGTAAACAGGAATGGACAAGATTTTGATGACGTAAACAGGGCACTCTCAATGGTTAGGTACGGATTGGTTTACGACGAATAACCTAGTGATCAATGCCAAGAAAACGAAATGTATAAAGTTTGCCTTGCCAAATGTTAGGAATCTAGGTCCCAACATCGTCTTAGATAATGGGGTGCTTGAAACTGTAGACTCGGCAGTTTTACTTGGTATAACAGTAGATACCAAACTCCAGTGGGGCCCTCATATATCAAACCTAGCGGGCAGGCTCAGTTCGGCCGCCTACGCCGTCAGAAAAGTACGACAATACACTGACGTTGATACAGCTCGATTAGTTTATTTTAATTATTTTCATAGCGTTATGTCTTACGGTATTCTGGGGGGCAAAGCCGCTGAGATTAAAAATATATTCGTTCTTCAAAAACGAGCTGTTCGAGCTATTTACCAGCTTGGTGTCAGTTTGTCTGAGGGATTTTTTTAAAGATGTTGGTATTCTCACGGTGGCATCACAATAGGGTATTTTACTATATACGAGAAAAAATCTATAAATATATTATTGAGATAGTTTAGGCAAAAAGGAGTCGGAAAATGTTAGTTTTAGTTCATAATATAACAAAACAAATTTTAAAATTCAATTCAACGTTTTCAGTTTTTCTAATGTGTTAAAAAACACCATGAAATGGTAACCGCCATGTTATTACGTCATACGGCTATGTTATCAAAAACGTGTCAATTACCATACAAAGACCAGTGCATTTGTTTTCATAGCCCAGTGACGTCATGACCACAGAGCAACATGGCGTCCACTGCGTCCAGCGTTTTCGTCAACCTATGCGCGAAATTTGAAAATGTAAAATTTTAAATGCATTTTTATGGCACTTATCGATTGAATAAAAATTTGAGTGATTTTTTTTTGGGGCGTATTAGCACTATAGAATTTAATTTAAGACACTTCAAAAATGGGTGTAAGACCCTATTCATCTTCGCCAACATCTTATATATTAGGCAAAATATACACTTATACACTAAAAATAGTGATATTCACAATATTAACACCAGAAATAAGGACAAATTACGAGCTCCATTTCACCGGCTTCATAAGGTACATAACTCATTTGTTGGGCTTGGTATAACTTTTTATAACATGCTGCCCTCTTCTTTGCTAGACCCTGTGCCTGTGCCTTTTAATGCGTTTAAAACTAAAGTAAAATCCACCCTTTGTTCAAAGGCATACTATTGTATCAATGACTACTTAAACGATAAGAATAGTTGGTCGCTGTGATTAACTCAAGACATTGGTGCCGATTCCCTTGTTCACAAACTAAACTAAATTTAAGTTCAGTTCATCTTTTTCTTTCTATTTCATTAAGAAAAGGACAGAAGATAAATTTTAGTTTAGTCCTGTCAAATTAATCAGCGCCAGTCACTACTCCATACAAGTTTAGACGTGATTAAAAACTTGCCTACTAAAACTACGTCAATTTACGTCAAGCGCTGATTAATTTGACAGGACTAAACTAAAATTGATCTTCTGTCCTTTTCTTAATGAAATGAAAAGAATAAGATGCACTGAACTTAAATTTAGTTTAGTTTGTGAACAAGGGAATCGGCACCAATGTTTATGTTCTTTCTCCAGAATTAGGTTACCTACTGACAGGTTATATGAGTTCATATAATTGATTATTTTTTTATTTGACTGTATAAGTCAATATAATTTAATTTTAATTTATTAGTAACATAATCTACTCAATACAATGGTGCCAATTCCCTTGTTCACAAACTAAACTAAATTTAAGTTCAGTGCATCTTTTTCTTTCTATTTCATTAAGAAAAGGACAGAAGATAAATTTTAGTTTAGTCCTGTCAAATTAATCAGCGCCTGTCACTACTCCATACAAGTTTAGACGTGATTAAAAACTTGCCTACTAAAATTACGTCAATTTACGTCAAGCGCTGATTAATTTGACAGGACTAAACTAAAATTGATCTTCTGTCCTTTTCTTAATTAAATGGAAAGAAAAAGATGCACTGAACTTAAATTTAGTTTAGTTTGTGAACAAAGGAATCGGCACCATTGTGTGTTTTATGAGTTGTATTGCAATAAGTGGTTAGCTAGCGTCCTCGACTATTGATTATACTATTCTTGCCTGAGCAACCGGCAGCAAGCTCGTCATGCTCCCTTAGATGTCACTGCCTGCGGTAGCGTCGGGGGTCGGGTTGTCTCCTTCCCTCCAATATGGCGAGGAGGGTGATGGCTGGTCTTTGCGTTATGCTCGTGAACGGGTGCTGCTTGTGGTGACTGGTCGTCTTGCTGATGGTTTTAATTGTTATTAGCAATTGTTAACTTATTTTACTTCGATTGGGCTAGTTTATCATTTCTCACTTCGAGCTACAGCAATAGCCTTATGTAAGCGGGCACGCCCTTTATGCCTGGAGGCTTTTATTTAGGTATTAAGTTCTATTTACGTTTTTTTATGTTGTAATTTTTATCTGCTTGAGTACATTCATTCATTCATTTCATTATGGTTTGTTGTTCATTGTTTTGTTGGTATACTGGCGTGTGCTAGTTAACATAATGGCAAGTGTGTAATTTCATCCAATGTTTTGTTTCGTAATGTTAATTACTTTGCATACGATTTGTATAGAATCAAGTTTATGTAAATAAACAGACAGTTGTGATGCTGGGGAGTTTGTTCCACCACTTCTTCTTCCCAGCTAAAGCACTAGGAAGTGGTGAAGGGCGGGCATTTTTGGGGGACTGTCTTATGTAACTTTGACGTTAGAAATGTGCTGATTTTCAGCCTAGTTTGAATACATGAGTTTTGATTTTGAATAAAAACGGCGTAGGAGCGCACTAAAAGTCAACTCAAAAATCAACACGTGCAGGGAAACAAAAATGTCCAAAACTAACGCAAACAACACGTGCAGGAACGCAAAGGGCTACAACTGAACACGGTTTATTTGACATTGTATTTATGATTTGATGACATTCTATTTATTTTTATATTGTGATTTGTATTTTTCTCGTGTTTCGTAACTTGTGATTGTAATATGGGAGAACATGAAATAAATGGATTTTATTTTATTTATTTAAATAAGGTTTACAAAAAGTATTTATGAATTTTTAGTTTTTTTATGAACTTTAAAGTCTGTAAAAAAAATGTCTAACGACACAGAGGCCTAAAACTTGTTATGCTAGATTGCTTACACATTACTTTTAATTAAATAAAATAAAAATTAATTCATTTATCATCCAATTTGGCCATAAATAAGCAGTTTAGTTAAAATTCAGGGAATTTTCGAAAAAAAAACAAAACATTTAATTAGGTTAAAAAATAATGGTAAGACTTCGTCTAAGACAACCATGGCTTATATGGTTCCAAATTGTCTGTAATATCTTCGCCTTAAAGCTTTGCACCCAGCTTCCAATCACCCTGTATATAGGTGTACGGGTGTACCTATAAAGTGGATTGGATTTCCCTTTGTTTTCCATGGGATCCCCTCATCAGATTCTGACTTGGTGACAATAACAGGATGAGAGAATTGCTTATTTCCTTAGTTAAAAGAATTACAACATTTAAGATTGACCGATCATTCTGATGTCAGAATGGCTGGTCAATCTCTGTAGAGTAGTAACTATGTGGAATTATTGAAATTTTGATGGACCAAAGATTGCTTATTAGTTGCTTATTTCACAATTTACAAGCCTAGACCCTGTTATTCTTTCTATATTCGTTTTTAAAGAGTTTCGTCAGAATCGCAAGTAAACAGTCGTATTTAACTTTGAAATAGTGCCTAAAAATTACTTATCAATTGTTTATATTTGCTTACCATGATGAGAGAATTGCTTATTTCCTAAGTTAAAAGAATCGCAACATTTAAGATTGACCGACCATTCTGATGTCAGAATGGCTGGTCAATCCCTGTAGAGTAGTAACTATGTTGAATTATTAAAATTTTCATGGGCCAAGATTGCTTATTAATTGCTTATTTCACAATTTATAATTTAAAAACGAATATAGAAAGAATAACATGGTCTAGCCATGTTATTCTTTCTATAGTATTCGTTTTTAAAGAGTTTCGTCAAAATCGCCAGAAAACAGTCGTATTTACCTTTGAAATTGTGCCTAAAAATTACTTATCAATTGCTTATATTTGCTTACCATGATGAGAGAATTGCTTATTTCCTAAGTTAAAAGAATCGCAACATTTAAGATTGACCGACCATTCTGATGTCAGAATGGCTGGTCAATCCCTGTAGAGTAGTAACTATGTTGAATTATTAAAATTTTCATGGGCCGAAGATTGCTTATTAATTGCTTATTTCACAATTTACAAGCCTAGACCCTGTTATTCTTTCTATATTCGTTTTTAAGCAAGAGTTTAAAAGCCCCTGAGCCTGTTAAAAGTATGAGAGCAACATTACTTGAATTTGCTCTCATACTTTTAACAAAGACTTGTGTTTACATATCAAAATGAAATGATTTTATTTCTGTAAGTAGGTTTAAACAAACACTTTTACACGTCAATCATATTTAGAAAAAAAAACTAGATGAGCTCGGCGTTTCTATATATATAAAGTAGGCGGCGGCAGTATGATATACATAGTTAATAAATATAGCCATGATTAAAAATAATATAGAAACTTGGCACTATTTGGTTATTACAGAAAATAAAGATAAGTGCTTTTTAAAATACAAACGCAATTTTCAACATACGTCACTTTGCTCACATATATTTAACAGGCGCAGGGGCTTTTAAACTCTTGGCTAGTTAAAGAAATAATAACAGGGTCTAGGCTTATAAATTGTTCATAAGCAATTAATAAGCAATCTTTGGCCCATGAAAATTTCAATGATTCCACATGGTTACTACTCTACAGGGATTGACCAGCCATTCTGACATCAGAATGGTCGGTCAATCTTAAATGTTGCGATTCTTTTAACATAGGAAATAAGCAACTCTCTCATCATAGTAAGCAAATATAAGCAATTGATAAGTAATTTTTAGGCACAATTTCAAAGGTAAATACGACTGTTTTCTGGCGATTTTGACGAAACTCTTTAAAAACGAATACTATAGAAAGAATAACATGGCTAGACCATGTTATTCTTTCTATATTCGTTTTTAAATTATAAATTGTGAAATAAGCAATTAATAAGCAATCTTGGCCCATGAAAATTTCAATAATTCAACATAGTTACTACTCTACAGAGATTGACCAGCCTTTCTGACATCAGAATGGTCGGTCAATCTTAAATGTTGTAATTCTTTTAACTAAGGAAATAAGCAATTCTCTCATGATGGTAAGCAAATATAAGCAATTGATAAGTAATTTTTAGGCACAATTTCAAAGCTAAATACAACTGTTGACCGGCGATTCTGACGTTGACCAATAATTGACGGAGAAATCGGTGAACATAATTATAAACATACACATAAAACGAACATAACTTCCTTTTTGGTAATCGGTTAAAAATTAAACAGTGGTTTCAACATAATAATTTATTATAATAATATAAATCTACTATTTTGGTTTTTAAATACATAATTATGGTCAGCGTCGAGCAGCTGCGTGAAAATTAGGAAAACAGGTGAGGGAGATGACGTGTAGGTATATTGTATACGACTTGTAGCGACTTTTATCTGATAGACTGTCTTCTGGCCTCAATGCACTTATGTATCAAATGTCACATTTTTTTACCGTCCAGTCGATTATTTATCTTTATTAAATAAATAATCATCGCCGCTCGGTTTTAAAATACCGATAAATAACAATATCTACAAAATTATAAAATTAAAGTCAGCACATAATATGTATATTCAGTATCATTATAGTTTAGTCATTGCATTGTAGGCTTTAGACAAGAATTAACGCTGTAGAGCATGCCTTTCGTTATTGTACTTTCCTCTCGGATTCATTAATAATATATTGTTAAGTTAGCGGCTCGTTCCGCGACGACCGACAGGCGCAACAGGCGCTCAAGAACTGACTCGGCGGGAGCAGCGAGCGAGGCGAGCGACACGGGCGGCGGCGGGGCGACTCCGACGTCAGCGTGGGGAGATACATATAAATCTATTGCGAACGAAACATAACAACGATCACAAAGTCAACAAGGCGGCTGGCTGCGGCCCGCTACCCGCCGCGGACGACGCTTACGACTTCTTCCTGCAACACACAAGCAGAGCGCGTGAGCGTCCAGCGCTGCGCTGCGGGGCGGGAGGGGCCGGGCCGGACGCACTCACTGCTCGTGGTTGTCGGTGTCCGAGTCTTCCAGCTCGGGCTTGGTGCGGCGCTTCTCGTACACCAGGATGATGGCGCACAGCACGAACACCTCGGCGCAAATGCCCAGGAAGGGCCACAGCGCCGCGTACATGTCCTTGACGCGCAGCACGGTGGGCGCGGACAGGCCCTCGTTGGGCGCGCACGTGTACACGCCCGCGTCGGTGCGCACGGCCGAGTCCAGCACCAGCTCGCCGTTGTCCACGCCCTGCTCCGAGCGCGACAGCTGCGCGCGCGCGCCCAGCGCCGCGGTCACGTCCGTCAGGTTGCCCTCGTCCGACGAGTTGGACACCAGCCACTTGACGTCGGGGTACGGCTTGCCCACCACCTGCGGGAGAGCGAGCGGTGAGAGAGGGCACGGGGGAGGGTGGAGTGTGCGGGTCAGTGCGACCGGCTCGTACCTTGCACACGAGCTTGAGCTTCTGGCCCTCGACGACGTTGGTGTTGGGCGGCAGCTTGGCGTGCGGACGACCGCGCAGCTCCCACGCGAGAGCGGGCGCGGCGCCGCCGAGCGCGCACGAGTAGTTGCCGAAGTCGTCCTCGTTGGTGCGCACCGTCATGCGGAACACCGACTCCTCCACCTTGAAACGGTCGCGCAGGTCCCACAGGTCCTCCACCAACGTGCCGTTCTTCCTCCTGCGACACACGACGCTCATTGCAGTCACTTCAAGAGTGTTATAAAGTTGTAACTGAGGTAAGCACTCGGTCGACTAGTTCCTGAGTTACAACTTTTATTAACTACTCGACCGATTTAAGCTTGCCTCAGTTTAAGTTAGGGCAGCAGCTGTGTTTAAGTTCGGTTAAACGTAATGCGGTAATAAACAGACAGAGCAGTGGTGGCCCAGTGGTAATGGCCGCGACTTACAAGTTGTAGGTCGTAGGTTCGAACCCGGACAGGCGCTTTACTTTGTGTAAATTATTTCATCACCACTGCTCTCAAAACGGTGAAGGAAAACATCGTGAGGAAACCGGCATGTCCTAGAACCAAAAAATTCGAAGACATGTGACATCTACCAACCCGCACTGGGCACGCGTGGTGGATTACGGCCCACTCCCTCTCACAGAGAGGAGGCCTGTGTCCCAGCAGTGGGAACATTATAGGCTGATTATGTGTTATGTAAACAGACGTAATAATTATAATCGAGTGTGTAGTTGATAATGTGGTGACTGACCAGACGTAGTTGCCGGCGTCCGCGGTGCGCGGCACGGTGCAGTTGAAGGAGAAGAAGCGGCCGACGTCGTAGTACGTGAGCGTGGGCGCCGCGCTGGCCGCTGGCGTGGCCGGTGCGACCTCGCCTGCAACCACACCTACAGTTTACTGATACACCCAATACCACATTGATAAAAACCAGCCAAGCGTGGGCTGTACTTGCGCATTTATTGTTCCGTGTTACCTAGTACCGAAAGCAAAACAAATTATTCATAGAGCTCATTCGTTGCCATTTTCTTTTTCCTTCTTAATTAATGAATGAGCAAGATACAACCTGACACTGGCCTACAAATTGCAAATAAAATTGAATTTGTGTGCGTAGTCGCAGCGGAAAAATGACGAATTTCTTAATTTCAGTTTAGCAGATATTTAGTGTATGACGTCGTGTAACTGTGTATGGTAAGTACAAATTTGTGCATCCAACCATTAGGGAGCTATTCAACAAAAACTGTTTCCGCTGGAACTACGTCATCCTAGCGGCACATTTTTTCCTATGGACGTACCAAAAAAAAAATACATTCATTAATTAGTGGCAGGATATTATAGACCCTTACAAGATACAAATAAGCGTTATAAGTTAGGCTCCAGAGTTCCTATTTTAAGTACTTGGACCTACTAACCTTATTTTAATTTTACGTGTATACTATCTTCTGAACAGTATGTTTTTTTTTTCAAATTCTGTTTACCCAAACATTACACACAAATTCAAATAAACGTGCGTAAAAAATTACAACTCTGCACTAAACCGTTTTAAATGATCATCAAATAGCCAAACGTCAGCGCAGCGGAAACTTGAATATCTTCGGAGTTTTAGGACACACAATTTCATTTAAACATACACATTTACCCCTCGTTATACACTAATTACTGAATGTATTTTTTTTCTTGTACGTCCATCGAAAAAAAAAGAGTGCTGCTAGGATGACGTAGTTCCAGCGGAACCAGTTTTTGTTGAATAGCTCCCCAATGGTTGGATGCACAAATTTGTACTTACCATACACAATTACACGACGTCATACACTAAATATCTGCTAAACTGAAATAAGAGTCGACATTTTTCCGCTGCGACTACGCACAGGGCTACCATTGCAGATCCACGTTGGCAATGACAATACCGAAATGCTCCAAATAGGCTTGTTTCAAACAAATTTTCAGCCAAATGTATTCTTGAACATAAGTACTTACATATTTCAGAGTGATCTCTGAAATATGTAAGTACTTATGTTCCGTCCTGAATTCCTGATTAAGTACTTGGAATCAAATCATTAAATTAAAGGAGAAAAAGCATCCTATCAATCACATGAACAATAGTGAGGACGTTAGTTAGATATGCCTGCCCTATCCTTGATTTGCACACGGTCTCTGTCGTTTTATTTCTGACACGTCATTACGCTACTTAAATCAAATGTACTTATCTCTACACAGATAACGGTACTACCTTATCTAATTAAATAAAGTAGGTAGATTCTACTGGCGACAAATCAACGGCATACTACAATGAATAACACCTAAATAGATACTAAGGCTTAACTACAGGCATAGAAATACGTCATTAGCTAGATTTCGATAAAAATAAAACAGATGTGTAGTGGAAGCGCCAAGTGTGATACTATTGTGGCGGTACTGTCTCTGCTGCGCAACGCCCGCGTGGGCATGGCATGTCGCCAGTTTGAACGTAAATGCGTTTACTTCAATATTATAAAATGAGAATTTTTGCAAGTTACATGTTGATAGGGCGCTGAATGTGATTAGTCTATATGCCACTGAAAGCCAAAATCATGTTGTTAAAACTACTATAATATCTAAACGTAACGACACAAACAGAAATAAAAATGTTACTGTTGGAAATAAGAATGAATAGCTTCAAGTATATAAGAATAATTCAAACTACGGACGCTTACGTAGAGCGAAGCTAGTTAGCATGGCCGCCGAGTGTCCGCGCCCGAGTGAAGTGGCCTGTGGCTCGGTTAGGGCAATAGCGCACTAGCAGCCAAGCCACAGCGGGCAGGTGCGCGTGCCACATGGCGACTTCATCTCGCTGGCCTCTGGGACCTGACTGCTAGTACGCTATTAGTCTTACCGCTGCCAGTGCCCAGCAGCCCACCAGCGGCTGTGGACTGCTTCATAGGATACCACGCTCGATAATGCACGATGCGTATCTATTATAATGTGTACCTTAGAAACTATTCGCATTTATGGGCAATAATTAGCAATTAATAGTGTGGTTCTGAAGGAGTCCATAGCTAATCGTAGTGCCGCTGGGATGCCACACAGCACGCGGCCTCTGCCGAGCGCAGCACTCCTGTAAGCTGCCCGCTCCGGCGGCGCCGACAGCACATGCCAAAGAATATATGCGCACACAACTACCGCGAGACGACCCGCGATCAATATTTTTTTGTAGTTAACAGATATTGTTCTACGATTCACAAAAGTATTGTTTGTTTTCAAAATATGGAAAAAGAAATTTATATAGACTATTTCCTTGGCCCAAACCGAGGTGTTAGGTGTCGCATGTTGGTCGCCTGCATCCCTCGCACCGGTCCGACATAGCAACGTAGTGATGCAGTCAGCGGCGCGACGCGGAGTTGCTTGCTTTCCGTATGTCAATAAAGAAAGAAGGTCGGCCTTATAATAAGTTATAGTCAGTAACTACCGAGTGTATCACCAAAGCAAATATATTTCCTAAATTACTAAACCGAAATTTGCAACCACCGTTCGGCGTCGGCAACGCCGCGTCGGTCGGCGCTAGCTTACAGGAGTGTTACAGCCGATACGAGAGTGCGGAGCATCCAGCTGTGTCCTAGTGCGCTCTGAGCGGGTCGTCGAGCGGCATGCGAGCACTACGTGCAGTACCGGGCGCGGCAGCGGCGCGCACGCGCACGCGCACGCGCTGCGCGGGCTGGCGCGCGCACGTGTACACGCCGGCGTGCTGCGCGCGCGCGGCGGGCGCGTGCAGGCGCGCCGTGAGCCGGCCGGCGGCCGCGGCCTCGCCGGCGGGCCGCAGGTCGGCGGGCGGCGCGGCGCCGTCCAGCCGCCACTCGGCGCGCTCCTCCACGCGCAGCGCGCACTCCACCGTGAGCGGCGCGCCCTCCTCCACCGTCACGTGCACGTCTGCGTCTGCGCACGCCACGCATTACTACGCGACTCCCACACGCGAGCGAATGTCGCCTTGCTCTCCATTGCAGTTCTCGTAGCACGGGTGACGGGGTGCCTCGAATTGAGTCGTATTTAACCTACCTATTCTATTGGCTTTAAATTATGTCTATAGTATTCTGCGTATTTATTATAATTATGTCAATAGAATTGATTATCATACGCATGTATACTCTGCGCTTTTACAAACTTTACCTAACAATACAGTTGATGTGAATCATAATTATTAGTTTCATGGAAACAGGTGGGTAGAAAAACATTTTTATTTATATGCTGTCAAATTGTGTGGTAATGTATGATTATAAAATTGATACAAGTGGTCGTTTAGTTAATTAAAATTTGATCGATTTATATTACGTGAACTAAAAAATCAATGTATCCTATTAAGTGTAAAGACTAATAATGCTCGTTTTCACTAACAATAGCGTATGGATATTTGCTTCAATATCATCAGAATCAGCCTATAATGCTCTAACTGCAGGGACTCAGGTCTCCTCTCTTCGAGAGGGAATGGACTGTAATCATAGAAATATAAAAAAACAGAAGTGGCAAGGGGGCGTGTCTGTCTCCGCGCGACGTGATCAAAACGCTCATGTCATAGGCAAATGGTCGTCTCCGCGAAATAGTGCACTTTCGACCGTGATCCTAACAACATATAAGAATGCAGTGTTGTTTAGTGGTTTCTTGTAAAAGGCGAAGCCAAAACAAAAACTTTATAAGTCATGAAATCACTTACCATAATATATGTAAGTTCAATTAACGAATCGTAAAATATTTCTTTTTGTTATTTTTGTTTACAAATATCACGGCGCCTGTACCAGTTTTGTAAACTACATCCGCTACCTAAGTATGTTTCTAATTAAATAGACAAGCAATGTAAAATCACAAAACGATACTTTATTTATGCGGATGCATCGCGTAGTAGGGCGGCGGTGTCTTGCGAAGATTTAGTGATGTGCTTGTGCAGATCCACTAATGTAGGCTATCGACAACAATGTTGATTGGCGAATGAAAATATGTTGCTATTATAGTTTATTCTTCAATTTGTGAACCGTTATAACCCGGTTGGAAGATCGATGTGAAATGTTTTTTACTTATTAATTTAAGATTACGCTATTTGACAAAAAATCCCAGTAATATCAAAGCATCAAGTGCTGCACAAATACCTTCACTCTACAGGTCAGCGACTAAACACCTAGCAGAGTTCAACAATACCTACTGTTTCAATACCCTACGACAGCATAAACCAACGTATACGGATTTGTTTATTGTTTTCATTTTTTGATTTACTTTATCCTTTTTTAATCTACATAATATTGATTATTTTTTATTATTTAATTTTCAGGACTCCAAAAAAATTTTAGTACTTTTTTAATCGATAACTTTCCGATTTTACTGTATAGTCACTGGTTTTACTGAACTGCATGTGTACCGGGTTCCGATACATGTTGACAAGCAAAGCAATTTTGACCGGTTGGGGACCCCATTAGGACTTGCGACCGAATTTGGTCGTAAAGGCTCCCCCCCCCCCCTCCCCCCATCTGCAAACTGGTGCGATATCCTTAAAGCGATTGCTATCTGTCGAGACTGCAGTCCCAATGCGGGTTGGTAGATTTCACGTCTTCGATATTTTTCGTTCTAGGACATGCCGGTTTCCTCACGATGGTTTTGAGAGCAGTGGTGATGAAATTATTTACACAAAGTAAAGGCCTGCCTGGGTTCGAACCCACGACCAGCAATTCGTAAGTCGGGACCGTTACCAAGGCCACCACTGCTCTGACTACCACTAACAATCGACGACACCAAAATGAAATTCTGCTTGTGTAACAGGCGAACAAAGTGACAGCTGTGGTGTACTCCAAGAGTACCCTAACAAAAGTGTAAACACTAAAACTCCTTCAGATTATATTCTTACACACTATCTCACCACTTTTTCCAAAATTGATTATTTGAATAACATTTTTAAATGGTAATTGAAAATTTTGATTATACAATTAACCTGAATGTATTGTCAACTGAAAAACAAAGGTGATTAAAAAATTAGAATTTCGGGTTCAAGTATCCAATTAATCAAATCAAAGCACTTTTGTAAGTGGCACTACAAGTTGGCATTCACAAGTACGTTCCCTGATCCATTTGTAGACATTTTCATCAGGTACTTTTGGAACACACTATAGAACCATTATTTTTATTCAGTAAATTAATACAACTGGTACCTAGATAAGAAAAAAAATCAAGCAAAAATTACTTTTAAACTCCGGCCGATGAGAGAATAAACGAATGAGAGAAGTGTGTTTTACAAATTACAGCCTTACTAATAAAAATATTTAAAACACTCGCTTAACAACTGTATATTTATACATTGTATAAGCTATGGGATAATGTGGTTTACACATTACGCCGCAGCGGCAGCGGCACCGCCGCAGCGCTAGTCCACCTTGGATTTATATGGAGCCTTACATACGACGCCGCACGGTGGATCGAAAATCGGCTGTAGAAGACATAGGATCTCGATTTCTTAAATGTTATTTTTTTTTGCTGGAAACGACTTCTGCTGATCATTACTGTTCTATAAAATGTCACAAATGGAAGAGTTATAATTTTTATAAGAAAAAAATGTATGGAGCTGACATGAAAAATGAGGATATCTCTGGGGGGTTACCATCACCTCTTATAGCAGTATTACTTCAGCGTGAGAAAGAGATGGAGCTATAAGTCCTGTATAGCTCCATCACTTTCCCACTGGAAGTAATATTATAATAATACTGCTATAAGAGGTGATGGTTACCCCCCTGGAATCGCAAGGTTGGCCGTTATATCCTTGCACACTGTTATAGTACTATTTATTTGTGAATTTTTGACGTACTTAATATCGCGGCATCACTTGCGAATTTTTTTTTTAAATCTTCAAAATTAAAAAATAAAAAAGTATATGATACATTTTAATGCTTAAATATGGCTATACCAAGTGTAATTTACAATATTTTTTGTGCTTAGACCAAAACATTCTAAGAAATCACAAAGTCGTATTACCTACTTATTTGAAATGACATGGTAATTATGAATTACGTAATACGTAATCTTGTCTAATGCCTCAAGTCCACATTAGCTAATGATTAATAAAACTTAATACCTATATACCTAGTTAAAAGAATACGTACCAAAATAATTTGGGGTACTCGCTAATTTAGCAATTAGTGCAGGGTTAACTTAATGAAAATAATTAGATAAATGTGATACCATATAGTCAATAACAATAAATAGTCAAACATTGGATTCACAACTTCAGTTCATTTAGAGCATTTCTAATACTAACATCTATCCCACCGTGTCTTTTTACTCAGTAATCGTGAATAATGGAAAGCATTATTACAAATTTGGATTTGTTTGTTATATATGCAAAACATAGAGAGTGGTCAAGATGATTCCAGCATATTTATGACCTCTTTGGTTCCATTAAAGTTGACAGCTGACGGTGATACCGTATGGGTGAATCCAAAACCCTGCTCACCTAGGTATTGCCGTCCAGTCCAGTTTAGTTTTGTGAAAGAAACCAAAGACGTTGTCATAAATGAAAAAACTGCAATGGATAACGAAATTGAAGCTCTCGTTCCCTCAAAATGTCAAGGACATGAAATTAGTCACAAATTAATGATGACGATGATTGACGGCAAAATTTGTACATATCTGTCTGAAGCTAAGTCAAATGCGGCCTGCTACCTGTGTTTGGCTAAGCCTACAGAAATGAATAAGTTAGATGCCATTGCGTCAAAAACCATTTCTTCTGGTGTGTATGAGTTCGGATTATCATCACTTCATGCCCGCATTAATGTGATGGAATGTCTTCTACACATAGCGTATCGTCTCGACTTCAAAAAGTGGTCTGCAAGAGGAGAAGGTCATCAAGAATTATTGCATTCACGAAAAAAACTCATTCAAGATCGATTCAAAGATGATCTCAACCTGTTGATTGACATCGTTAAGCAAGGATCAGGCACAACTAACGACGGGAACACAGCAAGGCGGTTTTTTGAATTTCCTGATTAAACTGCAGCGATCACTGGATTAGATGAAGACCTAATACGCAGATTTGCTGTGATTCTGCAAGCTATCACATCTGGAGAGATTGTAGACATGCCGAAATTTAAAGAATACGCTAGAACAACCGCTGAAAAATACGTGGAACCGTACGATTGGTACTACATGTCATCAACCGTCCACAAATTGTTGATTCACGGCGGGGACATAATGGCAGAAAATGCTATTGTACCAATTGGAAGTCTTTCGGAAGAAGCTTCAGAGGCCCGAAACAAAGACTTTAGGAGGTTCAGAGAACACCATTCGAGGAAAAAGAGTAGACAAGCATCAAACGAGGATATCCTTAATATGCTTATCGTCTCTTCTGATCCTCTAATTTCTTCCACAAGACCAAAATTAAATGCCCACAAGAGGCAGACATACTTTAAGGAAACAGTAGAACTACTGAAACTTCAGGATCAGGAAGCTTCGACAGAGTTCTTAGAAGTTATATCTATTGTAGAGCCTGATTCTGAAGTGGATTCTGATGGTGACGAAGTATAAAATAAGTTAACTTTTATTGTTTATGTTAGGTTAGGTTAATATTTTTTTTTAATAATTTGCTTTTATTTTTAATCATACAATAGTTTACCATTTATTGTTATTGACTAATGATCACGTTTATCTAATTACCCTCATTATGGTACGTATCCTTTTAACAGGTATATAGGTATTAAGTTAAGTAAGTAAGTAAGTAAGTCTTTATTTGCCTTAAACATGGTATAAAAGGTGTTACAGTTAAGTTTTATTAATCATTAGCTAATGTGGACTTGAGGCATTAGACAAGATTACATATTATGTAATTCATAATTACCATGTCATTTCAAATAAGTAGGTAATACGACTTTGTGATTTCTTAGAATGTTTTGGTCTAAGCATAAAAAATATTGTAAATTACACTTGGTATAGCCATATTTAAGCATTAAAATGTATCATATACTTTTTTTTTTTAATTTTGAATATTTTCAAAAAAAAAAAATCGCAAGTGATGCCGCGATATTAAGTATGTCAAAAATTCACAAATAAATAGTACTATAACAGTGTGCAAGGATATAACGGCCAACCTTGCGATTCCAGAGATATCCTCATTTTTCATGTCAGCTCCATACATTTTTTTCTTATAAAAATTATAACTCTTCCATTTGTGCACACAATTACTTCATATGACATTTTAAAGAACAGTAATGATCAGCAGAAGTCATTTCCAGCAAAAAAAATAACATTTAAGAAATCGAGATCCTATGTCTTCTACAGCCGATTTTCGATCCACTGTGCGGCGGCGGCAAGTTTATGTACCGCGCGCAATAAAAAAAATGAATAAACGCTGCCGCGGTACATAAACATGCCGCCGCCGCCACGGCGTCGTATGTAAGGCTCCATACAAATCCAAGAGGTACTAGCGCTGCGGCGCCGCGGCGGCGGCGGTTTGCGGCATACTGTGAAAACGGCCTTAGAGTTACATACTCCCTTTACTAATAATGGGTGTGTAAGCATTGTATAGTTATAAATTCGTTATAACAAAAGTCACTGGCAACATTCTTCGGAGCCATTTTGAAACTTGATTACCAAATTGTAGAGACATTTAGAAAACCTTGTAAACAGCATAAAAATATTTATTTTAATAAATAATATAAATTGTGCCCAAAATATTGTTTTGAAATGTAATAATTGTATGTTTTTTTTTACGGTAAAACGAAATAAAGAATGAAATACCTATACTCTATAAGTTCGTCATTGAGTTTAAGAACGCACCTTTCAAATGTCAAACTAGTGCCCCAACGAAGTTAGTCTAAAAAGATCATTTGGTTTGTAAATACAATAATAATGGCGCATATTAACATAAATAGTGACCAGTTGAAGGCATTGACAATCATAACTTTTTAAATAGCTGTTAAGACAAGAATATTTCCTAGTAATTTATATATATCAGGGGTATTTTTATTTTTTTTTGCACTAGATAATTTTTTTTTTAAGTAATTACATAAACGTATATACAACTTAAATTTCAGTACAGTCGCGCCGTAAATCATTTTTAAATTGGCTTCAAATGATTCAATCTGGGAGTTTTCTTATAAAACTAAAAATCAAACTAACTCAAAAACTCTAAACTTCAATAGAACATTTGGTGGCTTATTTGTTACATTTTAACCCTACAATGACGTCCTGCAAGGAATATGTTGAGTTACCAGTAACCCTGTACAGCATTGAGCACTATCGCCACCAACTTTTCAATTTGAATGTGTGCAATCAATAGCACCAATCACATTTCTGAAGCCAGAAATGTTCTAAATCCAGAAACTACTTGTTCTTGCTCAGCAAACCTCCCAGACATGCGTAAAAATTGTGCTGCTTTATTTGGCAAAGCGAGAGTCACTCTTCGGTATACATTTGTAAATCTTTATTAGTAAGGCTGTTAAACTATTAGTTCCTAATCGTGTCCAACTGACAGCCGTCAAGAATGCATTCTCTCAGTGGCCGGAATATAGTGATATTAGTGATATATAGAAATACGAAAAAAAAAAAATAGCTTTTCCCTACAGGGTGCAAAACCTATGCATTCAATATTCAGCTTTATTTTTCCGTATTTCTATGTTGTTCCTAAAGAAGTTGTTCACTTTCATGGGTACTATACTCCTTAAGTGTCACTCCAATAACCTAATGCCCTACATATATTTGTTTACTATTATGATTTGTTTCTCCTGCTCACATACAATAAAGAATAATCACAAAAATGTGTACTGTTTACATGATTTTATAAATCTGCCCAACATCAAAAACATTTTTTTTTTTATTTAGTACATACAAAACTCTAGCAATATTTGACTATTATATACATGGACTACTGGTAGGTGCTATTTCATAAATGCCAGCGTGCACAACAAGACACACAGTTATATTTTTTTGGCAAATGCAACAATGATGGTTTATATTATTGAATTATGTAAAATCCTTTTTGTAATTTCTTCATAATATTTCAATGCTTTTCTATGTCATGGAAAACAGTACTAAACTAATAAATACAAGATGCAGTTTAGATGCAGACTAGCTACCACTAAGAGCCTCATGTTACCCTATCTACATGCACGAGTGTGTGGGCAGCTGCAGCTGTATGCTGTTCGGAACCTAGCTACGTGAACTGTGAGCACTGCTATTCATGACCTTCTATTCAATAGGTTTGAATTTAGTGTACTAAATGAACAACATGTAAATTGTTTTATGATTTAAGAAACCAGTAAGATTACATGTCTGTTTGTTCAATTTAACTGATAAAGTTAAGATGAGAAACAAACAACAGAAAGACCATGGAAAATGTTATCTACTGTTAATAGCACTGATATGTGTACTCAACGTTTTAACACTTTCTATGCCAAGCACCCAGCATATGGGTCGAAAAATAATTCGTTCGTGTGCCCACAACTCGCATCCGAGTCGTCGCTATATGTAGCTAAAGATGACTTCTGTTCAGATGACTTCTGTTGATTGAATTGTTATAGATTTGCAATAAACATTATATGGCATGCCAATTTGTATGTATTCTATGTACTTAGCGGTGAAAGTGTTAACATTCATTGTGATTAGGAGTTTTCAATGAAATGTGCTTATTTAATGACATGATGTGCCTGTTAACTCAAATATTACTAAGTTCTATCACACTATGTTGTATAAGATTATTTCCAACAATATGAAACATATGTAATCTTAAATCTTCAAAAAACGAATGCGTCAAATAAAATATGGTCAATATGACCTCCATCTTATTGTATCCAGGTACGGATACAATGTGCATATACGTTTCAGCACACATCAAAAGCTCTTTAACAAAGTCGAGAGGGGTACACTTTTAAGGTCCCTAGATTATTTAGTAATTGTGTGAAAAATATTTTATTAGAGAACAATGGCCATAGAAATTAAAAAATATCTTTCTAAAGAATACAATAAGAAAGATATTTTTTTAATTTCTATTACATCTATGCTGGGGCTTTTTAAGGCAAACTAAGTAAATGGACATTTTAGCTTAAAACTAAGTTCTTTACATCATGGAGGCCTAACTCAGAGTAAGTAATCTTCTAGCCAAATGGAGAACGAATGCGAGCATTGCTAGCAGTACGTCTTGTCGATTACGGCTGTCCTTGGTCTAAATACTAATAATATTTGAAGAACACGTCGTACGTACTGTCGCACTGCGCCCGCAATGCTGCACATTATTGTTGTTTTAATTAAACGTAATTATGTCGAAAGAACTAATTACTCATCCAGTGACATCATGCAAGCAGCCGTCGCCCATCATCTGCGGCGGTATCGACTACCTGCGTTGTGCACGGCGCCAGGGCCAGGATAAGTGGCGCGACCCACAACCCGCTACTTATCTAATTCTTATCTTATCCATCAAGAGATGGCTATTTTAACAGTAATAATTTCGAAGTCGAGTCGTACTATAACATAGTTGCAATACAAATTTTACACTTACTTTGTGCGTTTGAGGGAACTCCGAGCGCTATAAATAGCAGAGCCAAAGGCAAAACGAGTTGTCGCCGCATGGTGACTTAATTAAATCACACAGTATAAAACTGAACAGACGACTTGATGGACTTGAACATACAGCTAAGGCACGGTTTCTATATTAAATTCCAGAAGATCGAAGCGACTTCTTTGATTGCACACTAGTAGAACAATGGTGGAAAAAGGAAAATGGCGTACGCACAGAACGTAAATACCTGGGCGTACGTACAGTACAACAAAGTAATCAGCCCACCAATGTTGCCACTTACCCAAATGCAGCCTTGAATTTAGTTTTTAGTTTGGACTTCTATAAAGTCGGCTCCACACGCTTAGCCCTCGGGGAAATCACAACCCACATATGCACAAACTAACAAAAAAACGAATGCGCCAAATAAAGCTCGTGAACGGGCGCCGTTAGTTGGGCTGGTCACCTCTTAGCGTCCTCGGCTTATTTGTAATTATTTTATTTAGAAATTGTTTTTGTTTCTTTTTCTACTATGGACGCCTTTTTTTATTTTACATCGTCCTCACATTTAGTTATAATTTCAACATTATTTTTGTACTAATCTTTATGTATCAATTTAATTTAAAAGAGTGTCCATGGAGTTTCTTGCCTGTTCTTCTCCATAGGTACCTACTACGCTTTGGAATGGGCAACTAGCTTCATATTTCTAACTGACCGACTCCTTGACAATTCAAAAGTACCTGTAAATGGTTTAATTGAAATAAATGCTTTGAGTTTCAGTTTGAAAATATGGTCAATATGACCTCCATCTTGTTGTATTCAGTACGGATACAATGTCCGTATACGTTTTAGCCATAGACATTTCCTATCTCAATGGTTTTAGCACAAGGAAAGTAGCAAAGTCGAGAGGGAAACATTTTATGAAGGTCCCTAGATTATTTAGTAATTGTGTGAAAAAATATTTTATTAGAGAAAAATGGCCAATCTCCTGACATGCTTGGACTAGAAAAATATTATAAAATGTAATTTGATAATTTTCAGTTCATTTGCCTATTTGATTTTTAGGCATTCAAAGAAGAATGCTCAAAAATGTATGGGCAAAAAACCCATAGTCGATAAAAAAAAAAACATATGCGGGGTAAAACCATTGAGCGCCGCGTTATTCTATAGATACATTTGCTTAAACAAATATGAGTGAACTACGATACAGAATGTGAAATATCGTTTTGTCTCATTCTTTCTAATAAAATAATCGTATTTGATAAAAGAGACAACAATATTTAAGTTGTTGCTCATTATGGTAACATTTTGTCGTGACGTAGTGACAGTTGTAGGTAAGTGGCATATCAGCCATTTTATGCGACAAGTTTCGTGGTAGCTTTACTGTCAAATGGTTGTTTACTTTTTGCATCATTGAGATTTGCGAGAAAATTACGAGGAGTTTACCTTTAAAACTGCATGTAAATGTTGGAAAACAGCAATTCAACATGCCTGTGTGTTGTAATGTGAAGTGTAGTGCAAAATCATAATTATGTATGAAACCGAATGGCGGCGTGGCGAGAGCGGGACGCGCATTTGTATGACCAAGGTCAACAGCGATTACTCGACCCTTTATTTTTCTTGGAGTGGGAAATTATCAAATAACTTCCCCCGCTCTGGGCGGAGCGGGAGGGTGTGTCAGACTCTTACTGACTAAAACCCACCCGTGTTCCTTCCGATGCCTGTGTTGCCAAGGGCCTCGGTAACCCTTTCAGGGAGGTAACCATCACCTCTTATAGCAATATTATTATAATATTACTTCACAGTGGGAAAGTGATGGAGCTATACAGGACTTATAGCTCCATCTCTTTCTCACGCTAAGTAATATTGAAATAATACTGCTATAAGAGGTGATGGTTACCCCTCAGACTTCCCCGGCATTAACCGACCCTTTTTTTTTGGGTTGGAATTCATTAAATAACTTCTCCGGCTCTGGGTGGAGCGGGAGGGTGTGTCAGACTCTTACTGACTAAAACCCAACCTTGTTCCTTCCGTTGCCTGTGTTGCCAGGAGCCTCGGTAACCCTTTCGGACTTTGTCGCGACCCCCGGCATTACCCGACACTTAAGTTGCAACTTTACATAGGTTCGTTTTGTCATGCTATTTTGTGATTATGTAATTATCAGAAGCAGCGTTTACAGTATTTTAAAGCGCAATATTAATATTTTAAGTTAGCAGTAACACAATAAGAAATATGTTATCATCCCCACAAGCTAATGAGTGTTCATGCATATATACATATTGACTTATTCCACAAAATTTACATATTCCAAAAACGTCGGGTCCCAAGTTCGGCTCTTCAATTTTAAATACTCGTATATAAAAAATATTAAAACACAGTTCTCCGGTCTATTAATACAAGTCATCGATCAAATGTGTCTCAATAAATTAAGGTCTACAAGTGTTATCTGTGCTAAAGATTGTAAACAATAACAACTAAAATAAGTGCACACAACAAAGTCATCAACAACTGACCATTAAACAAAATATCCACCCAGTAAAACTGCAAACATAGGTGCAATTCAAACACACGCAGTGAGTACAAAGTGCTCACAAAACAGTGCATTATTTACACAAAACTATTATAAAAAGTGCAAAAATAAAAACTAATTGAACTTCAAAATCGCCTACCCACTCTTCTCAAAAACATAAAAAATCAACCGTTACTGTCAATCAGCTGACTCGAGGAACTAAAGACCTTTCTAAATTTCAATTATAACTGCCTCGGTGGTACGTAAAGATCGAGCCCGGACTTACGTTTTAAGTGGCTCAAGTTCGATCCCCACCGAACGCATGTCTTTTTGTATTGTAACGAACAACATGGAGCAAGTGAATAATATCACCACAAGGAAACAGCAACCAATAATTAAATCACGATCAATGGAGTCTCTTGAACGCAGCTTAATTGACACAAGTTTAATATCTTGTACTACTAGGCAGAAGCTTAGATCTATCCTCAAATATTTGTTCCACATACATGTTGGTACTAAAGGCAGAAATAAAGGAATTAAAAATTTCAACTAGAAAGTACACAAAATGAAATGGAAAATATTGTTCTTGAAAACTTAGACTTAAAAAAACAACTATTGAATATGAATCAGGAGCTCAGCGTATTAAAACAATTGTGTAGAAGCCCGTTGAACTTGATGACATGTTATGATTGAGGGACTGCCCTCCATGCCAGTTCTAAAAGGAGTGCAAGACGTCGGCTTACAAACAGTTTCTGTGCTTCTCCTCTGAAACTGAATGTCATTACAAATACGGAAGAAGCAAAATCTGTAACCACGAAGACAGAAAAAAATCTAAAACTGTGCAATCCTTGACAAGCGCAACAATTGACAGAAATTCTGTACCTGAATCGGCTACGTTACAGAGCACATCATTCATCGGATATAATAAGTGTGCAGATAACCCAGAATCAAATAAAATACAGGAAAACAACATCAAATCTAGGAAGTTCAAAGTTCTAATTCTTGCTGATGAACAGGAAAGTGATATAGACCTACGGCGTGACTTAGGAGCCGACTATGAGGTACTGTATATAATAAAACCGATGGCAACCACGGATGAAATAGTTAATTCATGTATATCCTTAAATAAAAAAATTGACGAAAGAGACTTTGTAATAATATTGACAGGCACTAACGATGACAATCCGTTTACTATGCAATCCTTTTTACATTGTAATTTATCTAGAATCGCACATACAAATGTACTAGTAGGAAATGTACACAATACAAAATACATCAACAAAAATTAATTCTATTCTTAGTCTTATATGCGATAATTTGAAGCATGTAGAATTCATTGACATTGGATAGAAACAAAATACAATAATCAAGTCACGGCTATTTTTAACGGAAATTTTACGAATTCAGTATCGAAACAACTATACGAAACACTGTAACAACATAGTGCGCAAAAACATCATTTCTTGGAAGACAGAACAATGTAACCTTACTAGTAGTAATAAAAATATCCCCCGAAAAGGCAATATACAATATTACTTCAAACCAGTTCCTAAATCAATGCTAAATATAATTTGAGAACCTTCATGTATTCAAACTTGTGCCCGTGCATCACAGCAAGTTGATGTTTTTTTTCGTACTTAGGTAATAACATAGGGGACTCCAGTTTACATAAAGCTAGTAGTAGTAACTGTAATCGGAATGAAATAATCACACCTAGATTACAAAATATAAACATACTCGTATTTCACCAAAATGTAATGTAATAAGAAGAATGAATCGGATGTTTATATACAATCTCTTGAAATCAGGGTAGACTACAAATGTATTAGTGAACATTTTTTAAACGACAAGTCCGTAATTTCTTTTTCTTTAGATAACTACAACCTGATTTCTTGCAACACCAGAAGTAAAAAGACTAGAGGTGGTAGTTTGACCCTGGGACATGTGGATAGAAAAGTAGAGAATATAGATGTAATTAACAAACTTTATAAAATGGACAGCTTTCAAATATGTTGTGTCTACTACGAGACACTGGAGCTTCGTGCTCTATAAAACAGAAGTTTAACTTTAAACAATGAGTTTAATTAGATAGCTGTTACACTTCGTTCTGCTGTGATTTTAATTGATTTTTAATATAAAACAAAAATATAATGTGCTAATCTGGTACGGAGCCGATGTTCTTCCGTCTAAGAGAATTTTTAATCCAATTATCCCCAAAAGTCAGGTAGAAATTTTTCCTTAGATGATTTATTATTGAAGTGACCTACCGTCACTTATGTGCGCCCATCAAAACCCGATAGCAGCAAATTGACACAGACACTATAAAGTCACTGAAGGATCAGGCGCAAACATCTTCCCCGCCGTTAAAAGTCTCCAGCTTTTGACTCACACTCGATTAGGTGCTCAGTCGCCGGTAGAGGGCAGAGTCGCTTGAAGGGCCTTCGGTAACTTCCCTGTGTTGTTTGAACGTCTGCTACTCGACATACTCCATCAGGACCAGGAAAGAGTTTGCTGATTCGGCCCATTCGCCAGCACAATGGCGGTAAGTTGTCATCCTGAAGCAGCACTAGGTCACCAACGTTCAGTGGAGTATAATTTTGATCTTTGTTGCAGCTCCGCCAGGTACTCCAAAAGTGCTGCCGGATTTGTTCAAGTCGTTGGTAGCGCTTCAGTTGAGTGGAATTACAGTTTTCTAGGCTCGGTGAAGGCAGCGCAGTTAGCGGCCGTCCAAGCAGGAAGTGCCCTGGGGAGAAAAGGAGATCATTTGGAGACGAGGACATGGGGTAAAGTGGGCGACTATTTAATATGGCTTCCACTTGTGCGAACAATGTGGATATTTCTTCAAAATTTAAATGCGTGTTACCCATTACACATCTTATATGATGCTTAGCGAATTTTACTCCGGCCTCCCAGATACCACAAAAGTGGGGAGCGTAAGCAGGTGAAAACAAATATTTAATTTCTTCCTCGTTAGAAAAATCTATAATTGCTTGGCGGTGGTGCTTCAGAAAGTCACCAATTTCTTTGGCAGCGGCCACGAAGTTGCGACTAGGGCTTCCATTACGTTATAATAACTCATTTTAAAGTAACTCATTTTATTTTCAATTCCGTAACTAAAGATGTCAATTCCGCACTTACGTAATTATTGGTATCATAAATCAATCAAAATAGTCAACCAATAAAAAAGTATTATACGTTGAAATAAAGTGACTGTAAATAAACCAATTTCAACAGTAAACACAGATCTCCATTCCATTATTAGGGTAGAAATGTGCATTTACGACAGCGCTGGCGGCGGTCGCGAAGTTTTTTTGACTGCAGCGTATAAATGCTTTCGATAACGCCTACAAGTGTTGAAGCCGAGCGAGCCTTATCATCTGCCGGATATTTTTGTAGTGAAAAAACTTTAAATGCCTTGTCATCTATGAGATCACATTTTCAAGAAGAAAGATTATATTTGGGAAGAAAAAAAAATGGTTTGACTTAACTGGTGTACGATGATAAATTCTTCAATAAATATTTTTTTGTTTAAATATTGTGTTCATTTTGATAATTCCTTGAATTTGAGATAGTAAAAGATAATTGTAAAAATTGTAGATACTCTATCTATAATATTTACAAATATATTATTCATATAACGGTGTGTGATGTGAAAATGAATGATAAGAGTGTAGAGCGAGTAAGTAAATTTGTATATTTAGGGAGTTTGTTTACAAGGGATGGAAAGATTGATGAAGATGTGGAAAGGAGAGGAAATGCGGGAAATAAAGTTAATGGTGCTATATATGCGATGGTGACCAACCAGTCGATGCCAAAGAGGCTCGACTGGCTGTTCATAATGGTGTGCTGGTGCCTACACTTATGTATGGAAGTGAATGTTGGGTGTGGCAAAAGAAGCATGAAAGTAGAGTAAATGCCGTGGAAATGCGTTCCTTGAGAAGCATGTGTGGCGTGACTATAAATGATAGACTGGAAAATGATGTGATAAGGCAACGGTGCGGTTTAAAGGAAGATGTACTTAGTGACAAAAATTGAAAAGAGTATGCTTAGATTGTTTGGCCATGTTGAGAGGAAGAATGAAAGGCGACTAACAAAAGGTATTTACAAGGCAGACATGAGTCGGGCTTGGGGACGGTGAGCAATGGCTAGCTCACCGTCCGGTAAGGACCAGGCCCGGGTCGACGGCGCGTTATATTCCACGCGCACCTCAAAGAGATGTCTTCAGCACAAATGTAGGGCACTAGGGCCGATGCCTGCCGGGGTCGCGGGGAGGTACTAAAGGGTCACCGAAGCCCCTAGCAACACAGGCAACAGGGAGGAATACGGGTGGGTTTTAGTCAGTGAGAGTCTGACACACCCTCCCGCTCTGCCCAGAGCGGGAGAAGTGATTTGATGATTTCCAAACAAACAAACAAACAAACAAACAAACAAAAAAAAAAAAAAGGCAGATGTGTGTGGAAATGCCGGGAGGGGGGGACGCCCCAGAAAGACATATATGACCTCATTAATGATGTTCTTCAAAAAGGTCAGGTGCGTAGTACTCGCAACCGGCGTGCGTGTATGACCAGATGTATGAACGTAAACGAAGCAAAAGGAGTATGTAAGGAGCGTAGCAGGTGGCGTTCTATAGTTTCTGCCTACCCCCATGGGAAGAAGGCGTGAGTTTATGTATGTATGTATTGTATGTATTATTCATAGTCGATTAAAAAAAAAAAAGGAAAAATTACGTAATTACGTAATTACGGAATTGGAGAAAAAAGTTGCGTAATTAGTTACGTAATTGACATTTCCGTAATTTTGGAAGCCCTAGTTGCGACCGTTGTCACAAAAAAATTCAGCTTACCCCGACGAGATACTCGTATGAACCTACGCAAGGTAAGAATGAAAGCGTCCTTCGTAAGATCGCTTACCGCTTCCAAGTGTACACACTTGTACCTTAAGCAAACAAAATGCGTAGATAGCATTTTGTGACCCTTGATCCGCGACCCTTCCTGTTTGAGACAAAAAAGGGTCCGGCAAAATCTATACCGACACTACGAAATGGGAAATCCACCGTAACGCGCTGTGACGGTAAGTTCCCCATTAAGGGTGTTAAAGTCTAGCCCTGTACCTTTCTGCATGTGATGCAGGTGCGCACTGTTCTCCTAGCGAGATGTCAGCCATTGATAGGCCACACGTATTGCCTGACACTAGCGAGGAGAAGCTGTGGTCCAGCGTGTAATTTGTGTAGGTTGGAGGGACAGGCGTATAAAATAGCCGTGTATCCTTGCGGGTCGAGTACGACAGAAAAATTATTATCTGGAATGCATAATAATTCAATTTGCCTTTTTTTTGAGCAAACTTTCAAGAGGAATTGGTGACGGTCAGGTGGCGTTTGTAGCCTAACTCCAGCAAATAATGCAAAAGCGGTACCTGTGCTTCTCCTGGCGAAAGTCTTGAAGAATCCTTCTGGGCAGGTGGCCACCTTGCTTTCCCGTACACTGGTCACTTGAAAGTCTATATTTTGGATTTAATCGGACGCGGGTTATTATTTTTAATTTTGAAAACGTAGCACAGTATATCCCCAAGGATTACGGGATAACGTAATAAAGTTTGCGGTTTTGCGGACGCGATGAACTGAGATTGAAAAAACGTGGTTTGCGGTGAGACGAAATGCTTCCGTTCGGCGCCGGTGCACTATGACGTCTGACAGCCATCATTAGCTGTCACTAGTCGCAGGATTCTCTAAATCCCGCGACACACAATATCCGCGGCTGCAATATAAGCCTAAGACAGACTACAGACACCTTATAAACCGTCCACAATAAAAAAAATGTAAGGGGCAATAACTTGCCACACCATACTCCCCGCCTTGAAAGGTCCCGAGCTTTCAAAGATGATAATCTATACGCTGAAAAGCTGGTGCGGTTGGGAGGATGAGATGATGTTTATATATCTGGCAGTCTGAAAGCATCAAGAGAATCCCAAGCAGCAGTTCAAAACACCATTACTAGGAAACGGCGTTCGAAATTAATTATCAGATTCCAAAGAATGAAATTGCAGTTTGATTAAATTAAGACAAAGTTGAATTACCAAGCTAAATTATAACTATGTAATGGCGTACCATTGAGAAAATATACTATTGTAAATTATAAACTAAATTAAACTACGAAATAATATAGTTCTATTGGGTTGGCAAAGGATATAACTTGGTGACAGGACGTTTATATGTACCTGACGCGGGTTTTACTGAAGCTACTCGAATTACACCATCCGATCCCGGAAAAACTTCCACTATGATGCCCAATGGCCAAGTCAATGGTGGTACGTTATCTTGACCCAAGAGAACGACAGTACCGATCTCTATAGGGCGATCGGGAGTGCACCATTTCTGGCGAACTTGCAACGTGTGCAAGTACTCAACTCGCCATTTGTTCCAGTAGGATAACACAAGCTGATCCAAAAGCCTTTTGCGGTTTGTTAAATTTATGTTTTCTTCTGTCAATTCAGAAGAAGGCAAATGCTTAAGTGGACTGGACATGAGAAAATGCGCATGCGTGAGCACGTCCGGATGCGGGTCTGATGAGAGAACACTAAGCGGTCGAGAATTTAAAAGGCACTCGATTTGTACCAGTACGGTAGAGAGTTCCTCGTAAGTGAGAAGCTGCTTTCCTATGACTCTATACAAGTGAGTTTTAACACTCTTAATGTTCGACTCCCAAATACCTCCGAAGTGCGGAGCTCGCAGCGGTATTCTTGTCCACTCAATGCGAGATTTTAGAAGCTCATTTTTAATATCTGTTTGAACAGACGAGTTCAATAAGAAAGAATAAATATCATCAAGTTGCGCCTTAGCGCCAACAAAATTGGTACCATTGTCTGAGTACATGACAGACACTAGACCGCGGCGAGAAATAAATCTTTTAAATGCGGATATGAAAGCCTCGGATGTGAGGTCCGATACGAGTTCGATATGTATGGCTTTAGTTACCATACATATGAACAAACATATATAAAGTTTTTGCGAACGTTGACCTCTACGGCGAATAGGTGTGTAAGCAAGCGGCCCGGCGAAATCTACTCCAGTGTGCACAAAGGCTTTAGTATCACGGACACGGTATCCAGGAAGTTCAGCCATTTTGGGTGTTAGATGCGTAGGATTTAGACGGAAACAAGTGTTGCATTTCCGACAGCGGGAACGTATGACTGTTCGTCCATCTAATATCCAAAACCGCTGCCTTATAATAGACATCAATAATCCGGGGCCCGTGTGGCAGTACGTATTGTGATAGTGATCAATAATTAGATCAACTACGCGGTCACGTTTAGGTAAAAGCGCGGGATGCTTGGCTTCATATGGTAAGTCAGATTTAGACAATCTGCCCCCAATACGTAAGATTCCGTAGCTATCAATAAAGACAAACAAACAGCGCAACTTCTTAGATGGAAGTTCGCCTGCTTTAATTAAATTTAAATCGTTAGAAAAATGCGTATTTTGAACTATTCGAATAATGAAATTTTCGGCGGTTTGTATATTTTTAACAGAGCTATGACTAAGTAGTCTGTTCGTAAATTTAAGAATGTACATAAATACACGTAACAATTTATTCCATGAACAAACACGGTCAGCTATTGTATCTAAAATACGCGGTTCAGTATTTGATGTTTCTACAAGAAAAACCTTTGATTTAAACTCTGGCAATGTTTCACATTCAGTAGGAGAGAATTTTCAAGGCCACTCGCTAATGGGTCGATGGAGCCAAGTAGGACCGTTCCACCATAACGAGTGTTCAATTAAATCAGATGGCAGCATGCCGCGGGAGAGACAATCGCTAGGATTCTCCTTTCCGGACACGTGATTAAAACTAGCGGCAGGTAGGTTTTCCTGTATTTTAGCAATGCGATTACTGACAAAAATAGACCATCTATGGGGAGATGAGTGGATCCACGAAAGAGCTATGGTGGAGTCCGAGAAAGCGTAGACACCTGCAATAGGTACACGAGCGGAAAGTTTATCTTTGACCACGCGAACAAGCTTAGACAGAAGTAAAGCGGCGACAAGTTCTAATCGAGCTAGCGTTGTTATTTTAGCGGGGGAAACTTTGGACTTTGCACATAAAATCCGAACGCTGATATTGCCTTTAGAGTCAGTTATGTGTAAATAAATACAACAACCATAACCACTAAAGCTGGCGTCGCAAAAGGCTACGATATTCACTACAGCTTCTCTAAAGACGCCAATGTGGCGAGGAACCTTTAGAGAAGAGAGTGAGGGGAAATCGCGCAAAAAAACGGAAAACCGATTGGTGATGGAGTCCGGAGGAACCTCATCCCAACCTATTTTAGCTAACCAAAGTTCCTTAATTAGGATTTTCGCGTACAACACGACGGGTGCTACGAGGCCAAGTACGTCGAACAAGCGGGCAACTAGCGATAGAATCGCACGCTTAGTGCATTTATCATCTACAGCGACTGTTGTCAAAGAAAAATAATCATCAGCGGGTTCCCAGGTTAATCCAAGGATTTTGAAATTATGTTTATCATTATCCATGCCAGAAAAATTAACTGGTAAGCGGTGAGACTCTGGGAGAATCTCCAACAAAGCGGGTGAGTTAGTAGCCCATTTGACCAGGTCAAAGGATCCTAACTTAAATAACTCAATTAAATCGCGGGATAATTGTATAGCAATCTGTTCATCAGGAACAGAATAGACATAATCGTCCATAAAAAACTGAGTTTCTACTAATTTAGAAGCCTCAGGATAGCGGTCGCCATGCTCACACGCTAAATTGCGTATTGTGCGCATCGCTAAATAAGGACTAGACTTTAATCCAAAGGGAACGCGGTTAAAGTGAAAAGTACGTATAGGTTCATTTTTGTTGAATCGATATAAAATTCGTAAATATTTGCGGTGGTGCTCATTTACACCGATCCGTAGGAACATTTGTTTTATATCCGCTGTCATTGCGACAGGGAGGGTACGAAAATCGAGTAATAATAAAAACAAGTCGGCCTGAAAATTAGGTCCGACATGCAGAATGTCATTGAGTGACAACCCCGAGTGTGTTTTGGCACTAGCGTCCAAAACCACTCGAATGCTGTCTTTGTCCGGTCTAATAACGGCGTGATGCGGTATGTAGTAACCCTCTTCTGTTAATTCAGAGTCGGGTACCTCCGATAAATACCCCTGAGTTATATAATCGGTGATAGTTTTATTGTAATCCTCGCGTAGGGTTGGCACGCACGTGAATTTACGCTCGAGCGCAAGTAGCCGCCGATGAGCGACACCGCGTGAATTGCCTAATTCAGCGGGATTGCGCGCGAAAGGTAAATCGACAAAATATCTACCGTCTTTAAATAAAACTGAAGAATTAAAATTATTTTCACACTCTAATTCGTCCGGACTAATAAAACGCTGAGATGGAATTTCCTCTAGCTCAAAAAACTTCTGCAAACTTGACTCGACGTCAATGCTAGCAAGCGCGGTAAACGAAGATGTCACGTGTGTTACGTCACTACTATGACAATCAATATCACCCATCAGTACATATCCGAAACTAGTCAGTATAGCTGGGGGTGCGCGGGTGCATGAGTCAACCCTATCACCTAAATAAATAAAAGGGAATAGCTGTGCTCCAAGCACAACATCGATTCCACCAGGTACTATTGGCAAAACTTAACCGCTCAGGCCCGTGGCTCAATAACGTCATCTCTCAATCTCAAAAAAAACATTTTTATTCGATAACTACTTTCAAATCGCGCGCCGCGAGGGCTCCTATTCGGAGCCATTGGGGCTTTACCGGTTAAGCATGCTCACTTTAGAAAATATTTCTGCGGCAAGCGCAGCTAGTGACAAACCACACCCCTTCCTGGTTTCGTCCAATTAGAGACAATATGAATTTGTGTGAGTATAGGGCGTGTAACAAAAAATATAAATATGTGTGGTATGTTGGTTACTCACTGCACGAGCCGGTATTATTCGCACGAGCCGAGGCGAGGGCGAGCGAGCGCGATAAGGGAGTCGAGTGTGTGCGCGTTTCATACGACGGTTTTCAACTTGAGAGGAAAAAAAGAGACTGGTATTGTTATTAGTTTCGTACGCCGCTAGGTATTTCTCTCTAGATTTTGCAGGCAACAGGCTGTCACTAGCGTTTCGTGCCTAGATTAGTATTTCCGGGGGGTTAAATCTACGCGTTGCTCTTCGCTCTTCTTTCCTAATTGAAGTCAACATTTTTGATAATAATTAACCACACAATGAAAACGTTAACAAGTATTTCTGGAAAATACCGCGCTTGTTTTGTTTATCCCGCGCGCCGCAGGTGTAAATAAAGGCGCTGGAAAAACCGCTAAACAGCCTATATAAAAAATATAATAAACAAAATAATGTTTTGAATAAGCAAATTAAGGTTAATATGTAGTGAAAAATATATAATTTTATGAAATGGTGATAATTTTGATGATTGATTTATCTGATGTAACGAATTTTTTTTTCTCAAAAATATTCATTGTTTTTGGACAAAAACTGCGTATATTGAAAAAAGAAATGTAAAGTAAAAATACTTCTATATAATAAGCTGAATTTCTGAGTCACTTTACAAGCAAGTGTGTTGAAGAAATATTTCGTAATTTTTTGCGACCGTATTTTATGGCCGTTCTATAAAGCCGATCTATTGTTTAACCAGATGTTCTGACGTTCCCACTGAATAACAATGGTGCTTAGATAATGAACTTATTTTTATTGCAGTTGCAAAAGTTGCGACAGCAATAATAAAAAAATCTGATAACATTGTATAAACTGCGCCAAGTAATGGTTCAAATACTACTGTAAGTAATTTTGCTATTTTAATCAAAACAGCAATAAAAGAAAGAGATAGCAAATGACAATTTCTAACAAAACTACGTAACTTGCTGCGTTTTAGGGTTCCGTAGTCAACAAGGAACTCTTATAGTTTCGCCATGACCGTCTGTCTGTCTGTCTGTCCCCGGCTTAGCTCACAGACTCTTACTAGAAAGCTGTAATTTGGCAAAGTGGTAAACAAAAATGCTAAATAAAGTTTTTTTAGGGTACGCGTATAGCAATACCAATAATACATTTTCTAAACCAAACGGAAGATATTAGTACGAAATTACTTCTTGTCAACAATAACAATTCATAAAGCGCTCTCGCTGGCCGTGCCCATTAAAAAAATGTCTTACAAACAAGTGAGCATAGCACGCGCCTAGTGTGACTGTCACACACACTATACATAATTACATTAATACAAACACGGCTAAAATACGCTTCATGCATCCCATTGGCCAAAACGCTTGCATCGGGCGATCGAGTCGTGAGCCGTGCTATACGATTATCGCCTTAGAGGTGAGCATGCGGAAGATTGGCCGATAGTACATTCCAGGTTGAGTCAGCAAGCGGTAAATTATTTAAATATGACATATCGTCATTTAATCTGATAAAACTAGCGGGAAGTCTATCTGTAATGCAATCAACAACTAATGCGTGTATATAATACTTATTGTGAGGATTAATCCGAGATTCTATATTGAGATAAATAAAGCCGTGTACAGGTCGTGAGGTCATACCAACACCTTGTAAAGACGAATTGCGTAATTTAATTATGGGTAAGTTCAAACGTTTACAACAGTCCACAGTAATTAAATTATTTTGCGATCCATTGTCTATTAAACACCTGACAACAAGCTTATCTCGGCCGCTGCTATCATATACGTATATCTGCGCGGTAGCTAACAACATAGTTGTCTCTGTCGGTAAACATATTTTAGCGGCGGCACTAAGCGAGACAGACGTAGCGGCAGGCTCGCTCGGCGTTGAATCACTTTTTACTTCGGAGAAATGTAACAATGAATGATGTGTTTTCTTACAAGTTTTACAAACACTCCGTGATTTACATTTAACCAAAGAGTGGGATAGACTTAAGCAATTTACACAGCCATGTTTCTTTTTAATAAATTCGAAACGAGCTTGCGGAGAATTCATATTTTTAAATTGTGGACAATCAAACAGTCGATGATCGACGTTATCGCCGTAACACAGCGGGCAGCGGTTATTCGAAGCTGGTTCGCTACAAGATACAAACGCTTTAGCGGTACTTTGAGTATTACTTCGATTGTTAGCTAAACTAGACTTAGCACGCGATTCCGTCTGTGAATTATTAACGTTTGAGCGCTGGAGTACCTTAACATAGTCTTGCATAAATATTATAAACTCCGTATAGGAAGGCAATTCCTTGCCACTCACACGGCTTTCAAATTGTTGAACAGTTTGTGAGTCAACCTTTCTTAAACCACAGTGTAATATCACAAAATCTAATAAGTCTGAAATGTCTAACTGCTTCAATGCAGCGACAGACGCTGAATATCGTTCTACAAATGCATTCAGACTAGCAGCATTGCCGGCGCATCCTTTAATGTCCAGTATATTATTGAGATAATGAATACCTAAACTACGTTTATCTTGATACCTTTTGACAAGACTGTTCCACATAACACTGTATGTATCTTCTGTGGGAACAATGCCTGCAGTTAGTTTTAAGGCATCATGAGTTAATTTACTTATTAAATACTGCACACGCTGCGTATCCGTCAGATCAGTATTTAAATGAACATTAGTACGGAACATTTCATAAAACATGGGCCAATTTTCAGTTCTACCGTCGAACGATGGTAACTCGATTGGTGGTAACTTTATGCTTCTACCTCCCTTCTGATCTGATGTTAATGTTTTGCCACTTGAAAGAATGAGATTACGTTTGTATTTAATAGTTGAATATAAGTCTTCAATAGAACTTAGACTCCCATTGTCGGGTGGGGTTTCATCAATTTCAAACTGCAACTCATTGATCTGGTCAATTATTGTTTCAAACTTGCTGTAAGATTCACCAATAGATTCAGACTGCGCTAGGAATAACTCGTTCGAGCGTGAATCATAATTAGATATACTTTTGGAAGAATTATAAAAGCGATTAACTCGCTCAAAAATTACTTCTTTTTTAGCAATAAGCTGAGCTAATTTCGTTTCTTGTTTTTGAGTTGCCATTATAAGGCACTATCTAATATTAATTGCTGTAAATTATCGTAAGTACTTGCAATGACTTGTACTTATTTAACTGATACCTATCCAGGCTCGAATGGACCATAAGTATGGAGGGACAGGCGTATAAAATAGCCGTGTATCCTTGCGGGTCGAGGACGACAGAAAAATTATTATCTGGAATGCATAATAATTCAATTTGCCTTTTTTTTTGAGCAAACTTTCAAGAGGAATTGGTGACGGTCAGGTGGCGTTTGTAGCCTAACTCCAGCAAATAATGCAAAAGCGGTACCTGTGCTTCTCCTGGCGAAAGTCTTGAAGAATCCTTCTGGGCAGGTGGCCACCTTGCTTGCCCGTACACTGGTCACTTGAAAGTCTATATTTTGGATTTAATCGGACGCGGGTTATTATTTTTAATTTTGAAAACGTAGCACAGTATATCCCCAAGGATTACGGGATAACGTAATAAAGTTTGCGGTTTTGCGGACGCGATGAACTGAGATTGAAAAAACGTGGTTTGCGGTGAGACGAAATGCTTCCGTTGGGCGCCGGTGCACTATGACGTCTGACAGCCATCATTAGCTGTCACTAGTCGCAGGATTCTCTAAATCCCGCGACACACAATATCCGCGGCTGCAATATAAGCCTAAGACAGACTACAGACACCTTATAAACCGTCCACAATCAGAAAAAATGTAAGGGGCAATAACTTGCCACACCATAGGTGTTCCCGCTCAAAGATTAAATTTGTTAAATGGTGAGAGGAATGTAGTAGGATAGGGTGTTTGCTACCAAATGAAATGGCCGAAGCATCCAGCCGGCCTTCTACTCGTACCAACCCATTTGCGTCCATGAAAGGTGCAAGCGCTATGATGGGTGATTTTGTACTGATTGATTTTTCTTTAGCTAACAAATCGTACTCAACATGAAAAGATTCCTGTTGAGCCTTGCGGCATAAAAGATGAAATGAATTTTGCAATTCTTCTAAATTAATGTCATCAAGACGCCTAGAATTACGATTGCGCAAATTATAAAGATATCTTAATGCATAAGCATAATCTTGCTTTATCTTATGTAATTTATTATATTTATGAAATGGAATGATCGAAGAATTATCTAGCTTAGCAACGACATTCGATTTTATTTCAGAAATTTACAACTCGTGTTAGAGTTTATTTGGTAAGGTAGGCCAAGAAGATTCGTCTTGAAGTAAAAAATCGGGCCCTGACCACTACAGATTACAATGTTTAAGCTCTTCGGGATACACGCCGCGCGAAACGAGATCAGCAGGATTCTGAGAGGTAGGTATATAACGCCAACAAGAAACATCTGACAGTTCCAGTATTTCTGCTATTCTATTAGCCACAAAGGTCTTTAACCTTCTAGAGCTAGTGTGCAGCCAAGCAAGGACGACTCTGGAATCACACCAATACAGTTTACGTGTTACTGGGAACCTCAAGGAATTGACGGCGGCCTTGCAGCTCCAAACGAGGTATAGTACAGGCCTTGATTGGTGCCAATTTCGACTTGGAACACAAAAGGTTAACATGCACGGTACCTGCTTCATCAATACACCTTATGTAGACGCAACTTGACGAACTTGTCTCGGAAATATAAATGAAGCTAGACAAGGTAGATTATTGGAAAACTTACGCCAAGCCTTTTCTATTTCATCTGAAAGAGGTTCGTCCCAGCCAACTTTGTCAATCCAAAGTTGCTGCGTTATTATTTTAGGAATAACAATACTCCCTGTATTGTGACAAAACCGAGTGGGTCAAAGATTTTAAATGATGTTGATAAAATATAGCGTTTCGTGATTTTATCATTGACAGGGGGAATTTCGAAAGAATAATGTAGACTATCAGTTTTAGGATTCCACCCTAAGCCGAGCGCATTTGAGGACTCACTCATGATAAGCGTGTCTGTAGAGTTTTCGGAGCAGGCTTCAAGAACGGTAGACGAATTAGATTTATACTGTCGTAGATTAAAACACGCTGCCTTAAGGGCTTCCGATACAGATTTTTGAATACGTATAAGTTCCTCCTCAGAATTACAGCCCGCAATTAAGTCGTCTACGTATAGATCATGTTGTAAAATCGTCCTAATGAGTCGATCCTCGCATTCCTCACCCGACTGCCAAAGACACCTTGTGCTCAAATAGCTTGCGCTTGTAAAACCATAAGTCACCGTATTTAAACGCAAAGTTTTAAGAGGCTGACGCTCGTCTTCTCTCCATAGAATAAGCTGAAGATTTCGATCCGACTCTTCTACCAATATTTGACGAAATAGTTTTTCTACGTCTGTTGCTAAAAGATATTTATAGAAACGAGCTCGAATTAATATGGAGAAAAGAGAGTCTTGAATTTGAGGCCTGAGGAAGTGCGAGCCGATGCGTTGAAAACGAAACGAATTTTTGTCTTTCGGATTCGCTGCTTTCTTTAAATACAGGATGATGAGGTAAGAAGTAACATAAATTATAATTTAAGTTATTTAGTGCAATTTCAGAAAAATGACCTAATTCTGCATATTATCTGATAAATTCAATATATTGCTTCTTAACTTCAGGCTGTCTTCTAAATCGCCGTTCTAAATTGTAAAACCTTTTCTTGGCCATATTGTAGGAATTGGTAGGAATCACCGAGACAATCCGGTGAGTCAATGAGAGGTAACTTGACAGAAAATCTGCCGTTTACTAAGCGGCAGGTGTGCTGCAAAAAATGCGTTTCAGATGCCTGCTCGCTTACATTTAGATATGATTTAGATGGGATTTCTTCAAGCTCCCAAAATCTATTTAATTTTAATTCTATGTTTTCATCATAAGAAAAATGGGTAAGTACATGATTGCATTTAATATTCTTGGGTTGTTTATGTTGCAAGGGACCTCCAATCAACCAGCCCAACTTTGAGCTGTGTAACTTACGATAGTTGGGGCCTAATGACCGCTGCTCACAAACTATAATGTCCCAAAATAAATCTGAGCCTATGATAATGTCTATGAAAGAAGGCTGATAGAATTTAGGATCTGCCAAGATAATATCCTTGGGAACATTAAACGATCTAATATCAATTACCGCATTGGGAAGTAAAGCTGTTAGTTTTTTCATAACATAAAAGTTAGAAATAACGTTGAATGGTGTATTTAACGATTTTAATTGGGCAATGCAATATTCAGTTAACGTACCTGCTTCATTGTTGCCAAAACCGATTACCTTTACAGCATTAATAGGGCAGTCCTCTAAGGATAACCTTTGTTTCAGGCCTAGACTTATGAAAGAGGATTGGCTGCCACAATCAAGTAAGGCGCGTACTGTTTTACACTTATTACTCTTGGGATTGACTATTTCAATTGAAGCAGTACAAAGAAGTATTTGTTAGCTTGATTGTTACAGTTAACGTATCAGAAGGACTGTCGGTGCTGTGAGCTGCAGCAGTAGGAAGGTGCAATACAGAGTTATGTCTTTTGTTGCATTCATGACAACGGCCGAAACGACATTTAAAACTAGGGTGACCCGACCTTAAACAATTAAGACACAATTTCAATTTAGTTGCCTCGGCTATACGCTTGCTTATGATCTTTGCCTTGAACGATGGACAATCAAATATTTTATGATCAGCCTTACAGCATGGACAGAGGTACGACGAGGATGATTGTGTTTGTGGTTGGTTACTACTACTGATGTATGCACATGCCTTAGTATGAGGCATGTGGTCCGTATTTTTTTAATGGCCTTCTGGACGCTGTTTATTACGCTGGTTACAGTGTAAGGATTCCAGCACGGTTGCACGATCATTTAAAAAATTATAAAGTTCCTTGAGTGTAGAGGTGTCTGTTGACAACGCGTTACGGTGTTCCTCACATTTCACGAAATTGTTATTGTCCAACTTGGAGGCGACTAAGTGAATGATAAGTACATCCCAATGCTCAGTGGCTTGTCCTAAATTGGAGAGGGCACGCAAATTTTTAGTCACTTGGTCAACCAAGAAACGCAACGATTTCTCAGACTCCTTATTTATAGAAGTAATGTTAAGTAATGCACTGAGATGATGACTTATCTACAAACGTTTATTGTCGTAACGTTCAAGTAATAGGTTCCAAGCCTTACGATAATTATCAGCAGATACTTCTAGATTTGAAACGGTTTGCGCTGCTTCGCCTTCTAAATAAGAAATTAAATAGTGAAACTTGCTCACTGACCTAATTCTACTATTTTAGATCGGAACGTGTCACGAAATTCCATCCATCGAAAATATAATCCGTCGAATTTAGATACCTGAATCAAAGGTAGCTTGAAACCCATTTCATTATGATCGACAGCGCAATGAGTTATATTGTGAGGACTGCTTGAGTCTTGGACGCTCTCATTCCTACCGTGAATTTGTAATAACTCTTGAGCCATTACAATATTGCTAATGAATTCTTTCTCAACATTTTCTCGTTCTTCAAGTTCATCCTCCAACCCCTGCTGGGTTGGAAGATGAACTTCAAGAATTAAAAATTTCAATTTGACTTTGTAAGTCATCAAACTTTGAAGATAAGGTTTCAAATTTACTAAGTTTAAGTGTAAGTTCTGCGCTATGTGTTGTAGTAAAAGTGTCTAACCGCGATATTTTTTCCAAATAATTTCTAAATCTTGTTACTTGGCCCTTGACTGAACTACGTCTAACATTTAATTCCGACAAGTTCTTGGCATCATCACCTAAACCCATGATTGTTTATTTCAAACAAAATTCTCACGAAAAGGAAATTGAAGTTATGTAAGATTTAAATAAACTCAAGAAAATCCAAATAAAATAAAAGAATACGCTCACGCCCCTGGTTGGTGGTCTCTGCCGCACGGGAGGCCGAAGTCGCAGGTACCGGTCTGCGGACAGTCTTAGGCTGCACGGACGCTGCGCTGCGCGCTGCGGCAATGACGCTCAGCGATGAACAGGAAACTTGAGCAATCTGAAATGTTCGGCGGAACAATCTATACACGGAACTAGATAGGCACGACAGCCTGTGGAATTGATTTCCTAAAAGAAAAACAACAAAAAACGAAGCAAAAAAACCTTTATTAATAATTTTAAGTACGTAGGTACTTTAAGATGTGAAATAAACTTGAAAGATCCGCTTGAAATCCACCACAACGGTGTAAAATTACAAATATACAACTTGGTATCCTTGCGAATTGTAAATAACACAAATAATATCGGAGTTATGGAAAAATAAAGAATGAAAATGTCATATAAGAAAGTATGACTCAATACTGTAACCTTGACAAAGGTGACCCTATAAAAAATCGCAGAAGTGAAAAAACCATATAGAAATTGGATTAGGACGTAGGCTACGTGGTTTAAGCGGAAGTTTAGGAATTAAGGAAGGGCACTTAGCTGCAGAAATGCTGCTGCGTGGCGGTGTGATGCTGTATATAGCATCAAATCCGGCGGTGCTAAGTACTGCTCGTATTCTTCCGATATACTTGTTCTCCCAAAGGCTGGATGCGGCGCGGTGCTGGCCGTATTAAAGATATCGAAACTAGTTTATACATAAATGTTGTTGTTACCGTAGTCCTTATGACAAGAACATTGAACTACTCATGACATGCATGGAAAAATTGCTGGAACATTTATTTAATAGGAATTGTATTATATGCGGAGACTTTAAATTTACTTTTGGATAGTAAAAAACGCACTGAATTTGTCAGCTTATTAACATGTTACAATTTTAGGCATCTTGTTAACACTGCAACTTTTATTCGAAATTATTCATATTCGTGCATCGACAATATCCTAAAAAAGACTGAATATTATTTAAGGGAATGTGAAGTAGACAATAATGGTCTGGCTGATGGATATTGAGGTCTTTTAGGTAAATTTGGTTGGATACTCTGACAAGCAAGTCAAGTAACCACATCCAGCATCTTGTTATAAATAGGTTTTCAGTTCTAATAACGACAGATTTTTTGAGCGGGGAATATTGAGAACACACAACTGGAGTAATGTGGGAATTAATACATTTATAAAGAAGTTCTCAGAAGTTTTAAAAAGTAGTTACAAAAAAAAGAAACGTAAAATTAACCTTAATGAAGAGTACTAAACTAAAATGGGTCACCAAAGGTGTGAAAATCTCTAGCATAATGAAACGCATTTTATGCGCTAGTAATGGTAATAATCTTGGAACTAGTGTTCTTAATTACAAAAATAAATATATCAGAATTTACAGAAGGGTTATCACCAGAGATCGGATATTCGGATGCATATATAACTAAAGTTAATTTTTAGCTATGAAAGTATGGAAACGGCTACGTATTTTATTTTAGTAGTAGTAGTCGGGTGTTTAGTATGGAAACGACTTCTAAAAAATATTTATAAAAGAAACCCCGGGATTCTTGGATTGCATAATTATTTAAAATCAATGTTTCTACCTATTTTACATTACAATATTAGGTTGGTAGATATGCATCCAATTCTATAGTCAGAAAAAAACAGTCATTTTGTCAATTCCGGAATGGCGGGCGGGATTTTTACGAGCGATACAACAGTGCATTTTATATAAGCAAACATTTAAAAGTAAGTTAATATGCATTCGATTCTATAATCAGAAACCTAAATTTGTATTCCCGGAACCGCGGGATTTTTTCGATACAAAAGCGCATTCCATATTAGCAAACATCTCAACATTAGGTGAATATGCATGCGAATATCCGATCTTTAGTCATCACGAAAGCTAAAACAAATGCAGTTAGGGAAAAAATAAATAATTCAACAAACTCTAGCAAAGAAATCTGGCAAATTGTTAACAATTGCACAAACCGATCAAAAGCTATGCATATAGAACATCTGATACTTAAAATTGATGACAAAATAGTTGATGACCCCGAAAAAGTAGTTAACACACTAGCAAAACTTTTTGATAACAAATGTCTCACCAGTAAAAATGAAAATGAGGAAGCGACTTTATTACTTCAGCAGAGTACACAACGGGTTGAAAACGAACTTTGTTTTACTCTTACCACTCCAAATGAAATTTATAACATTGTTAAAAACACGAATAATAAACGTTCTTGTGGATATGATGAAATTCCTGTATCTGTTATTAAAGATCATATAAATATAATTGCAGAACCGCTTTCTTACTTCTTTAATAAGTGTATTAATGAAGGAATATTTCCAGAACAGCTAAAAATAGCCAAGATCATACCGATTCAAAAAAAAGGCACAAAGACTGATCCTAAAAGTTACAGGCCAATCTCTTTGCTACCAACGCTTTCAAAGATATTCGAAAAAAATATCAAATCTCGGCTTTTACTTCATATTAACTTATATAAAGTTTTACATAGAAGACAATTTGGATATCAAAAAATGTTGGCACAGGAGTCGCTATATGTATATGCTCTCGTTAATGATATTATCAATCAAATCAACAATAAAATGAGAGTAGCAGGTGTATTTTTAGATGTGAGTTCAGCATTTGACACTGTTGATCACGATATACTTCTAGCTAAACTAAATCATTACGGAGTGAGAGGCAAAGCCTCCCAACTTTTGTTATCCTACCTAGAAAACAGAAAAATGTTTGTAGAAATCAGTGAGATGCAAGATGGACATAGACTAAGTTATAAATCACCTTTTTTAATATTTATGCCGGTGTTCCCCAAGGATCGATACTAGGCCCATATTGTTCATTTTGTTTACCAATGACTTAATAAATTATATAAATAAAATTCTACCAGACATACAGCTTGTTGTTTTTGCGGATGACAAATGCCATTATTGGGGCAAATAACACAAAAGAACTTACGGAAAAAGTTAATACAGCTATATATTATCTGTATTCATGGTTTTCTGTAAATAAGTTGAAAATTAATAGTAAAAAGACCAAGTTAATGTTATTTAAAACAACTGCTCGTAATTCTTGGGAGTACACATAGATGACTCTTTAAATTGGAAAAAGGAACTAGCTGCCATTGATGCATCTATTTCATCTGCGTGTTTTGCGTTAAGAACTCTTCGAGACGAAATTGACATAAAACATTTAAAAATCGTATACTACGCACTAATTGAGTCTTAATTAAGATATAGCATTCAATTTTGGGGGAACAGCTATAATTATAACTGCCAAAGAGCTTTTGTCCTTCAGAAAAGAACTAGACGTACCTTTGTCCGTATTTCACAAAGAGAGAGTTGTCGTCCACATTTCTTAGATTTAAACATTCTTAGAGTACCCAGTCTCTACATTCTAGTCCTTCTGACTAATCTTAAAAGTACATACATGAATATGAGACGGATGAGGAAAGACTGGTTAGAGAGAGCACACGGAGGAAGGAATTGAGAAATAAGATCGTCCTCACTTCAACATTATGAAGCACAGTTCACAATATCAAGCAGTGCAATTATTCAATAGGTTGCCATTACACTTAAAAAGTTTGATAATTTATACATCTGCCTTTAAAAGAAAGCTTCAAGCATTCCTACGAGTATTAGATGTGTCTCTACTCCGTTGACGAAATGTAATATTATGACCTTGTGTTTTCTCCTGTCAACTCAAGTAGTTATGTTATTAGAGCCAACTGTAATTATATTTTTTTTTGAGGGGCTTGTGGCTGAATAATAACAGCCGCATGGTTCAATCAATCAGGTTAAGCTACGCTTGCCGCGGTTGGTCCGTAGATGGGTGACCATCTTTACATACCAAGACCCTTCCGTGCCTCGGAAAGCACGTTAAGCCGTTGGTCCCGGCTGTCATTCGTGGATCTTTGACAGTCGTTACGGGTCGTCAGACGCCCGAAAGTCTGACAACCAGTCTTACCAAGGGGTATCGTAACTGGGTTGTGGAGGTCAGATAGGCAGTCGCTCCATGTAAAATACTGGTATTCAGCTGCATCCGGTTAGACTGGAAGCCGACCCCAACGTAGTTGGGAAAAGGCTAGGCAGATGTAATTATTATTTTATGTAATTGTGACATTATTGTTAAATGACAAATGTATTATTATTCCTATTATTTATTTGAGTTGACATTGAACTTTTTTTTTTTTTTTTTTAATGATTATCTGTTCCTAATCTTAGTTTCTTAATGAATTGACATTGATTTATTTTTTGTAGATTTTTTTTATATTTATCATGTTTGATGTTAATTTCTATTATTGATGTTTTTTAATATTCTTATTCCAAAGCCACATTGTACTGTTATAATATTTATTAATAGGAAACATGAAAAACTACATCTTGTCATTACAGGCAGAGCATTCCAAAAAGGGGACGAACCACAGAGTATCAATATTACAATAACATGTCACAGATAAGTAATACCCTTATAGATAGGAATGCATGGGTTGTTACCTCAATACTCTTCCTCAATCCATGCCTTTCCTCCCATACAAGTTTAAACCTTCACACCAACTATTAAAAACACTCTTAGTTACAGGTTTTGTTAAAACGTCAGCAAATTGTCTCTTAGTATTTATATATTTCACAGTAATCAAATTATCTTCTACCTTTTGTTTTATAAAATTATATTTTACATCTACATGCTTCAATCTCTTTTGATCAGGATTCTTAATGGCTTTAATAGTACTTTGGTTATCTTCAAAAATTACAACATAATCTACCTTTACATTTAAATCATCAAGTAACTTAATCATCGAACACGTTTCCATTATACATTCACATAATGCAACAAACTCTGCCTCTGTTTTACATAAGGCTACAGTGTTTTGTTTACGAGATTTCCATACAGCTATATTAATAAAAACTTTAATCAAATATCCAGATGTGGACTTTCTATCTGAATCCCTAGCCCAATCAGCATCAGCATAAGCTAGTAAAGGCTTACTAGAATTATTATTCTTGATATACAATAAATAAACGTTTACAGTTTTCTTAACATAACGTAACAATAGTTTTAAACATTTCCATAAATCAGCACTTGGCTTAGATTGAAATCTACTTAAATAATAAACAGATGCTGCTAAATCAGGTCTAGAACCTATAGTTGCATACATAAGTGAACATATCAATGAACGACATTGTTTTTCTAAAGATAAATCAATTTCAGAATTTTCATCATACTTAAAATTAGCATCCATTGGCGTATCACACCCCTTACAATTTTGCATGTTAAATCTTGTTAATACATTAAACAAATACCTAGTTTGATTGGTCAATAGAAATCCCTTCGGATGTCCTTTTAATAGAAATACCTAAATACATTAAATTGTCATTACCTAAATCTTTCATTCTAAATTTAGTTTTAAGGAAACATTTAACATTATAATATCTTTCAGACTTGAACCAAAAATTAATAAATCGTCGACATATAGAAGTAAATATAATTCCCCTTTAGTACACAGCAATAATCATTATTTGATCTCTTAAAACCACAAGATGTTATAGTCTCATTAAATTTTTCATACCAATATTTTGGTGATTTTTTCAGGCCATATAAGGAATTTTTCAACTTGAGTACCAATCCTGACTTGATATTCATACCTTCTGGCGGTTTAAGATACACCTCTTCATCTATGCGTCCATATAAAAATGCTCCTTTCACATCCATCTGACTAATATGATAATCTTTGTTAGCAGCTACTGATAAAAGAGTTCTTAAAGTTTGCATTCTTAATACTGGTGAGTATATAACTTCAAATTGACCTTCTTGTTGAAATCCTCTCACTACTAATCTTGCTTTACAAATACTGTCTGTTCCTGTATTCTTCTTTGTGAAAAGCCACTTTGCATCTAATATTTTCTGGTCTTCTGGTCTTTGGGTTATTTCAAAAGTTTCACTTTCTTTTAATACTTTTAATTCTTCTCCTACAGCTATCATCCATTCCTTTTCATATTCTCTTCCTTTTATTTCTTCATAAGTGTGTGGAATATTTTCCTCATCACAAAAAAACATAAAATGCATCAATGTCATTTCTAAAATTCATTACGTAGTCTTCTTGCCATGTCGGTTTCTTAGATTGTCTTCTTACTCTTCCTGTTTCTTGACTTTCTGAATTTTCTTTTTCTATACTTCTTACTTTTTCTTGGATACTAAATTTCTTTAATACTTTCCTCATTCATTTTATTTGCAAGTTCTTTTTCAGATTTTCCACTGTCTTTGTGATCATCATATCTAGGTAAGTAATTATTCTTCTCTGTATTTTTTCTTCTCTCATCAAAAACAACATTTCTTGCGATGACGACTGATCCTATTTCTTCATCATAGAGTTTATATCCGCCAATAGCATATCCTAGCTTATTTCTTAATTCCTTAGGTACATGATTATATGCAGTACATCCAAAAATTCTTAAATTTGACACATTAGGTTTCCTATTTTCCCATAGTTCATTACGTAGTCCTCTTGCCATGTCGGTTTCTTAGATTGTCTTCTTACTCTTCCTGTTTCTTGACATTCTGAATTTTCTTTTTCTATACTTCTTACTTTTTCTTGGATACTAAATTTCTTTAATACTTTCCTCATTCATTTTATTTGCAAGTTCTTTTTCAGATTTTCCACTGTCTTTGTGATCATCATATCTAGGTAAGTAATTATTCTTCTCTGTATTTTTTCTTCTCTCATCAAAAACAACATTTCTTGCGATGACGACTGATCCTATTTCTTCATCATAGAGTTTATATCCGCCAATAGCATATCCTAGCTTATTTCTTAATTCCTTAGGTACATGATTATATGCAGTACATCCAAAAATTCTTAAATTTGACACATTAGGTTTCCTATTTTCCCATAGTTCACTAGGAGTATGCTCTCTTCCTGAAACTGGGCTTCGGTTAGTCACATAATGCTGAGAATAATACAGCTTCTCCCCAAAATTCCTTTTTAATTTCAGAGTCAATTAATATTGTCCGTGCTTTTTCCATAAGTGTCCTATTCATGCGTTCAGCCATACCATTCATCTCTGGGTTATATGCTACTGTATGTTGCATGACTATGCCATTCTTTTATAAAAGTCTTTAAAATCATTAGAGAGATATTCACGCCCATTATCTAATCGCAATTTATAAAGATTAATATTAAAATGATTTGTTGTCAAATAGTAATAATGTTTAAAGTTATCAAAAACCTCTGATTTATTTCTCATTAAGTAAACCATTGTAAAGTGTGTGTAATCAATGTTACAAAGTAATTTTTATCATCATATGTATTTGGAGAGATTGGCCCACAAACATCAGTGTGTACAAGTTCTAAAGGTCGTCTAGCCTACCCTGGTTTATTAAATGGCTGTCTACAATGTTTACCTAATACACATGGTTCACATAAGTCATTTTCTATTCTTTTATTTTTGAATCCTGATAAACCATCAACCATATTCTTCTTAACTAATAAACTCAACTTAGCATTACCTAAATGACCAAACCTCCTATGCCATAATTCAATCTCATCTTCGTTTGTTTTACAAGTAAAATTACATGTTTTACCATTCGTTTCAAGATGCACAGTATATAAAGTTTTATGTTTATCTCCAATTAATAACAAATTGTCATGTGTATACACTCTTACTTTTCCTTGATTGAATACTACTTTCATACCTGCACTTTCAATTTTAGATACACTTAATAAGTTTTTTTCTTAATTCTGGTACATACAAAACATTGTTTATATAACACTCATTTTCCTTTGTACCTACTCTACTTTTTACTTGCAAATTACCAATACCTATAGCTTCTAAATTAATCCCATTCTTAGCCGCAGCAATTTTAATTGGAACCTTTAATTAATTCAAGATAATTTTCAAAATGTTCTTTTGTATTAATTAAATGGTCAGTACATCCAGAATCTACACAAAACTCTATCTTATTATTATCATTGGATATATAACCTTGCTGTTCATAGCTCAGGAATGCATTGTTCTGTACTGTATTGTTACCTGCTAAGTTCGCATCACTTTGTCCTCTTGCCCAGTTGTCTCCTCGGTTGCTATTTCCATTTCCTCGTCTATACCCATTTCTCCAGTTACTTCCTCTTCCACGTTGTCTCGTGTTAAGTACTTATATTATGAATAGAGATCGGATATTCGGATGCATATTCACCTAAAGTTGAGATGTTGGCTATTATGGAATGCGCTTTTGTATCGCAAAATCCCGCGGCTCTGGGAATACAAATTTAGGTTTCTGATTATAGAATCGAATGTATATTAACTTACTTTCAAATGTTAGCTTATATGGAATGCACTTTTGTATCGATCGTAAAAATCCCGCCCGCCATTCTCGAATCGAAGAATTTTATGTTTTTTTCTGACTACATATGTAGTTGGATGCATATGTACCTACCTAATATTATGATGTAAAGTAGGTAGAAACATTAATTTTAAATAAACATGCAATCCAATTATCCCGGGTTTTTTTTTAATAAATATTTTTGTAGAAGTCGCTTCCATACTATACACCGGACTAGTTGTGCATTCCCGTTGTTCGTGCCCTCTTTAAAAAAAAGAGATTTTTAAGGAGCCGCTTCCATACTTTCATATTTAAGAATTAACTTTAGGTAAATATGCATCCGAATATCCGATCTCTGATTATGAATGTAACTTTTTTTTTGTGTGTCATTTAGAATATTTCAAACACAATGTTAATTGTTTGTGAATAAATTAATTGAATTGAATTGACTTTGATGAATATTATAAACAAAATCAGGTGAATATTTATGTACCTTGAAAAGTATTATATTACTTTAATTATTGTGAATGTGAGCACTATGTGGGTCATTTTTATTTATTTCTTGTTGTTTTTTTTCTCTTAGTTTTAATGATAGTCTGGCATTTTGAGTACTTTATGCGGCCTACCCAAATGTCCTTTCCTTGGTATTGTTCGTCGAGTCATTGAGCTCCTTAAGTTTTGAGTTGAGCTACACGATTACTGACAAATGCTTACACTGACTGGACAGGTCCACTCAAATTTGTGTGGTTCTTTCCTCAAAAGACCATTTCAGACATGGATCTACATGGTCCTCACATGATCTGACCAAGATTATGTCTGGACTTTAAAAGAGACTTTGACCCTTGAGTTTGTTTCGCCATTTCTTCTCAGGGGTAGTCAGATAGGAAATGTCGTTATTTGTCAATTTTTTTTTTTGATATGACGTGTAAAAGTGATTGTGTTATCCTATTTACAGAATAAACAATTTCATTTCATTTCAGAAAGAATGAGAATCAACCTGGATTATCTTTACACAGGTTAGTAGCCAGTTTTCATTCATGTACTCATACAATAATACACATTCCATGAAAAAAATGTTACGGGATCATGAATTTATTGCTAAAGTTTTGATATTTGGGGTCATTTCCCTATACCAGACCTTTTTAATATTTATTATTTCATTAGTTTGTTTACAATAATAAGTAATAGTTTCCGAAACTAGTTCCTCCGCAGAAACGATATCGGTTATAAACTGCGATGTTAACAGAAATTATACTGCGTGTCTTAATCGGTCCGAGTCAAGTGACCTTGTTAAGTCCGGTCCGTGGTTTACAGCACTCTGTGGGATGGGAATATTTAGTCTGGTGGGTAAATTTAGTTTAGTTTGTGAACAAGGGAATTGGTACCATTAGCAGCTCTAACCAAAATTAATTATTGACAAAAATACTTGCCTTTTTTATAGCTTTCCTAAAAATAAAGGATTAAAGAAAAAGTGGCTAGAGGCTATTCGTGAAGAAAATATTAATCCCCGAAATAAAGAATGGTGTTCCTGTGTTCACTTCACTTTGAAGAAAGCTGTTTCAATAGAACACTTGGTGTGATGAGATTACATAATAACTCTGTTCCCACAGTATTTTCGGTAAGTGTGTATTAAAATGATTGATTAATAATAGCCTGGCCCTTTGGCCTGAAATAAATAAATAGATAAATATATTATATTTAAAAAAAATCATGTGTGAATGTGATTATCATAATATTCGTAGGTATACCAAATTTTTTCAGGTGCCCGCCAAAATACAATATCATGAGTCATATGTTTTGTGTGTAACAAACAACATTTAAAATCTGATGTTTCTGGTACATCTACTATAATTCCTCCATTGCAGTTAGCCCATCGAATTGTGGACACGGTGCATATTTCACGTTTCCTTGCATTGATCATTACACACTTGTATCATAATGTACTAGTGTAAGCCTACTTCTTTAATCAAACTTTATACTAAAATCATTATCACACCAATAAACAAAGGTATAAAAATAATTCTTATTTTATTTTTAATCCACTACTCATTAACACATAATATAAACATTATCTTCTCCCACTAAGGAGAAGATAATGAAAGCCGCGAAGCCTAATGAAAACCATAATAATCACTAGATTTTCCTGTTTTTCCTTAGGCTCCGCATACCTAACAGAAGCTGGGCTGAACTGGGCTATGGCCTTCCAACGGATCTATCTCTTCCTGCTGTTCACTTAATTTAATTTTTCTCGCTTCCTAGATAGAAAAATGGTACCGTATTTTGTGATTTCCTTTAGAAAAATATAACGGTTTTTTTAATACACATTTCAACTAGTTAACTGCTGGGCCCAGAATTTTCCATCGCCTTTAGGCACCCCCACCACTTCCTCCTCAAATAAATAATAAAGATAGTAATCATTAATACCAATTCATGATTACGATCTTTATTATTTATTTGTAAAAGTATCCGGGCCAAATTCCAAGTTTATAGGTCAAAAGAAATAAGATTATATTCAAACATACCTTGTGACGTTTCCATTAAGTATTTGACTTATATGTATTTTTACCAGAGCAAATAAAACAAGGCAATACAACTATCCTCTCTAAAATTTACTACCCCTTTTAGATTTTTTAAAAACCTTGATGTACGTTTTCCTTTATTTCCGATCTTAAGTTTTTCCATAAAACGTTGACACCATTAAACTAACACCAGTCGCTCCATGTAAAATTCTGGTATTCAGCTGCATCCGGTGAGACTCCAGTCTAACCGGATGCAGCTGAATACCAGAATTTTCCAGCCGACCCCAACGAAGTTGGGAAAAAGCTAGGCAGATGATGACCATGAAACTGACCAACCCTTTTCACCTCGTAAGGGGTAGATTTTCAAAAAACCGTGATACACGTTATACTTTATTATTGGTCTTGTTTAATTAAATAGTTTCGAGTTAATCGGACAACGAGTAAAAAATTTAAAGTTCTTCCATACAAATATTGACTCCAAAATCAAAATCAAAATCAAAAGTCATTTATTCAAACTAGGCTGAAAATCAGAACTTTTCGAACGTCAAAGTTACATAAGACAGTCCCCCAAAAATGCCCGCCCTTCACCACTTCCTAGTGCTTTAGCTGGGAAGAAGAAGTGGTGGAACAAACTCCCCAGCAGCACATCTTTCTGTTTAGTTATATAAACCCGACTCTATACAAATCGTATGCAAAGTAAACACAAAACATTGGATTAAATTACACATTTGCCATATGTTAGCTAGCACACGCCAGTATACCAACAAAACAATGAACAGACTGTACTCAAACAGATAAAAATTACAACATAAAAAAGGTAAATAGAACTTAATACATAAATAAAAGCCTCCAGGCATTAAGGCGCTGACAAGACCCAATTAACCAAAATAGGCTTCACACAAGAAAAAAAATTGCCAAATATGTGTGTGGTAGCGGAAAAAATATATGTTAATTTTGAACATATTTCCTAGAACTTGGTTGTTACCAAAACACGTTTTGAAAAAAAATCTCGATACAAACTAACGTTAAACTAATCTCTTACCTTGAGTTCTAATCCAAAATATATGTATTAAATATCAACATACGTGACGTATTTAATTAATAACAAGAACGTCTTATTTGAATGCAGAACTTGGTTGTTTTTTATTTTCGATTACTCAACTCAATTTTGAGTAAATAGATAATTGCTTCATATTTTGCAATAAATAACAAGCGTTGCGTCATCGCGCTTCTCTTTCTTTTCTATGCAATCTGACAGTGACCGCGGTTTGGGTGTTGTCAGCGTCTTAAGGGCGTGCCCGCTTACATAAGGCTATTGCTGTAACTCGAAGTGAGAAATGATAAACTAGCCCCATCGAAGTAAAATAAGATACTAATAACAATTAAAACCATGATCAGCAAGACGACCAGTCACCACAAGCAGCACCCGTTCACGAGCATAACGCAAAGATCAGCCATCACCCCCCTCGCCATATTGGAGGGAAGGAGGCAACCCGACCCCCGACGCTACCGCAGGCAGTGACATCTAAGGGAGCATGACGAGCTTGCTGCCGGTTGCTCAGGCAAGAATAGTATAATCAATAGTCGAGGACGCTAGCTAACCACTTATTGCAATACAACTCATAAAACACACATTGTAATGAGTACATTATGTCACTAATAAATTAAAATTTAACTAAATTATATTACATTGACTTATACAGTCAAATAAAAAAAAATAATCAATTATATGAACTCATATAACCTGTCAGTAGGTAAGCTAATTCTGGAGAAAGAACATAAACATTGTCTTGAGTTAATCACAGCGACCAACTCCCTCCCTTTTTAGGGGGTAGTTAAAAAAATACAAACTGTATTATTTGCTTAGATAAGTATTCGTGCCAAGTTTATTAACTTGAGGAATAAGATTTTTCATACAAACTGTATCCCCCTTTTCACCTCCAAAGGGGTTAATATTTGAAAAATCTTTTTTGTTTCCTTTATTTGACTTACAGGTTATTTTTACCAATTTTCGCGTTAGGCAAGCCACGCAGTGAAATCCCCCGCTGTAAATTACTACCTCTATTCATCCCGTTAAGGGGTTGTTTCCGAAAAACCTTGGTACACATGTTCTATGTTCTATGTTAGAGGGTTTGGTTTCCGCACTTAGTCCTTCAGGTGGACCATTGTGCGTGGGCCATGGCGGCCGTTTTTTGGTGGTTATTCCAACCAGCCCACCTCCCTCCAGAAGTTGATAACATCTCCTGGTCTGTTTAGAACCTCTGTGTGGGATCTAGGTGCCCCGAGGGTTTCTGTTCTAATGTGGGTGACGCCTGTGCATTCGAAGAGCACATGCGCAACGGTTTCCTCTGCCTCCATGCAAGCCCTGCACAGAGGGCTGTCTGTTATGCCTATTGTGTGGAAGTGTTTGTTTAGCGAGCAGTGGCCCGTAATGGTCCCCGTCAACAGGCGCAGGCCGGTCCTGTTCAGGCATAGCAGGCGTCTGGTTAACTTGCTATCCAAGGATGGCATAGCCTCCTTGGACTGTCTACACCCCTGTACCGAGGACCACCAGCTCTCCGCTTGTGTGTGGGTGAGCTCTTGTAGCCACCTGCGTAGTTGGTTGAAGGGGATGGGCACGATTGGCTCCGGTCCGCAGACTGACGTGCCGGATGCTTTCCTGGCTAGTTCGTCAGCTGCGTCATTGCCCAGGGATCCACTGTGTCCTTTTATCCATTGCAGTGTCACTGTGTTGCGGTTCAATACCGTTATACGTTCTAGCGCATTGTGACATTCTTGTGTTAATCTCGAGGTATTATGTTTCTTCCCTAGGGATTGGAGAACTGAGGCGCTGTCGGAGAGTATGCGTACATGGGTGTCTGTAACTCTCCTGGCTTCTATGGCATACGCCGCTTGTATAATGCCCACACATTCCGCCTGGTAGACGGTGTTGAACATTCCCAGCGGGCAGGATATATTTATGTTAAGGTCGTGTGAGAAGACGCCAGCTCCGGTTCCGGAATTGGTCTTTGATCCATCGGTGTATACTCTTACCTCATACGGGCCTGAATAATCGCACCGTTCTTCTGTGAGTATTATGTTGTAGTGCTTTTGGAAACAGTGTAGTTTTGGGGCTCTGTCGCAGGGTGATGCCATCATCGGTCTTCGTTTGATCGCATCCTCCCTTATGCGTATGTGCTTGACTCTAGAGTCTTTGCTCAGGGTTCCTGTTATGTTAAGCCTAAAGGCGGTCAGGGCCGCCTCCTCTCGCACGATGAGGTGCAGAGGCGGCAGTCCAAGCATCGCCTGTAGGGCGGCGGTGGGCGTAGTTCTCATACAGCCTGTGATTGCTACACAAGCAAACCGTTGCAGTTTTTCGAGATCTTTTTGGGCTGTGCTCAGGTCTGTCCTGGGCCACCAGACTAGTGAGCCGTATGTGATAGTTGGCCGGATGACCGTGGTGGGGCCAGTGGGTAATCTTGGGGTTAATTCCCCAGTTCCTGCCGAGCAGTCTTTTGCACTGCCACAGCGATATGCTGGCTTTTGTAATGATGTAGTTGGTGTGTTTTGCCCAATTCAACTGTTTGTCCAAGAAAATGCCCAGGTATTTGGTTTCAGTTGATAGGCTTAGGGTGGTTCCAAAGAATCGTGGTAGCTGTAGTAGCGGCAATTTCCTCTTCTTTGTGAAAAGAACCAGTTCGGTTTTTGTAGGGTTTACTGATAGTTGGTGCTTATTGCACCAAACCTCTACTATTTTTAAGGCTTGGCGCATAAGGTTGCACAGGGTATTTTCGTGGGTGCCGTTTATTATTATGGTTAAGTCGTCCGCGTAGCCTACGGTGAAGTAACCTTTGTCGTTGAGTGTTTTAATAAGACTGTCGACAACCAGGTTCCATAAGAGTGGCGAGAGGACGCCACCTTGTGGGCAGCCCTTCGCCACTATGGCCCTGGTGGTGTCGTTCACTGTGACTTGTACCGCTCTCAGTTTAAGCATATTTGAGATCCAGCCACTTATGGTCTGGTCTATGCTGTGCCTGTCAAGGGCCGTGTTGATACTATTGAACATCGTTTTGTCAAAGGCGCCTTCGATGTCAATGAAGGCGGCCAGTGCTGAGCATTTGTGATCCACTGCGCATTCAATTTTGGAAACCACGCTGTGTAGCGCGGATTCTGTTGATCTGCCTGTGGTGTACGCATGCTGTTGTTTATGAAGGGGTTTGGCTCGAAGTGGTCCGTCTCGAATGTGTCTATCACAAAGTCTCTCGAGGGTCTTCAGTAGAAAGGATGTGAGGCTTATAGGCCTATAAGCTTTGGGTTGTGTATAGTCGGTTTTGCCAGGTTTCGGTATGAAAATCACTTTCACCTCGCGCCACGCGAGGGGTATGTACCTGAGTGCCATACAGGCTCGATAAATCTCCGTCAGCAATGGCACCAGATGATTTACCCCCCACTGCAGCAGGGCTGGGAAAATGCCATCCAGCCCTGCGGACTTGTACGGCTGAAAGGTGTCAATGGCCCACCTTAACCGGTCTTCTGTTATTATGTTGCGGGGTCTGGACCAGTCCTGATCCGTTGGGGTCCATTCTGGTTCAGCCTCCCACCTCCCATCCTCCAGGAGTCTACAGTCTGGGAAGTGGGTTTCGAGAAGGACCTTACTGGTTTCCTGGTCGGTTAGTGTGTATGAATTATCCGGCTTTTTCAGCGCGCCAAGAGTTCGGTCCTGGTCTGCTGCCAGGATCTTCCTTACCCTAGCGGCTTCGTTATTTGTCTCTATGGATTCACAGAAATTCCGCCAAGCAGATCTCCTGGCGGTTCTAATCTGTTTTTTGTATGCATATTGTGTTTCTTTGTATAGTTCCCAGTCGTCCGGGAGTCTGGTGTTTTTGGCTCTGTTGAATTGTTTACGCAATGCCTCTCTGAGTTTACTAAGTTCTGCATTCCACCAGGGGTTCCTCTCGCCCTTGGTTTTTGGCGCTCTTAGTTTGCTGAATGCATGGTATGCTTCGGTTATATATTCTGATAACTTTGTCACGGTGTATTCCAGTTGCGTTTGGTCTCTTAGAGTTACCTGTGATAGGTGCCTATCTAATAGAGAGGCTAGTAGACGTTTAAACCCGGGTACATCGGTGCGCCGCGGGTTCCGCCTTGGTGTTGGTTTCTTTGTATTGGTATTTATTGTGAAGCGTATCCTCCTATGGTCCGAGCAAGATGGCTCGTCCGATACGTGCCAGTTCATAATAAGGTTAGTCGCGTTTTCTGTAGCGAGTGTTAAGTCTATGATCGTTTGTTCTCGGACTGTGACCCAAGTGGGTTCAGAGCCGCGGTTAATGATGTTAAGATTATTAGAAAATAAATAGGTGGATAATACCTCTCCTCTGGAATTCGGTGCGTCGCTGACCCATAGAGGGTGGTGGGCGTTCGAGTCGGTGCAGATTATCAGCTCCAGTTTGGCGCGCTCACAGTGCTGCACTAGGTCGGCCATCTCCTTTGGAGGACAGTTTGCGTCCTCGCCTGGCATGTACACCGAGGCCAGTACAACATCTGGAGCGCTACCATCACTGTGGAGCCTGACAGCTGTTAAGTCTCTGGAACAGAATTGCGTAAATGGTGTGATAGGAATTCCTTTGGGTATGTAGACGCAGGTTCTTGGCTTGTCTGCGCTGTGTGTGTTCAGGATCAGCTTACCTCCGATGTTACCGAGGCCACATATTTTATTACTCCTGATCCAAGGCTCTTGGATCAGTGCGATGGTTCGGGGTGTTACCTCCAGCGCCCTGCGTAAACTAGCCGTGGCAGTCTGGCTATGCTGGAGGTTTGTCTGTATGATGTTTAGGGGGGGCGATGGCGACGGTAGGGTGGAGTTAGTCGGAGATGGATCCATCGGACAATCCCTCCGCTCCCTCCGCCCTATGCTGGTCGTCGTGTTGACCGCCCGGTGACGAGGCTAATAGTTGCTCGTTCCAGCCGGGCGATGTTGGCGGTATGGCTTCGTCTTCGTCGGCCATTGCCGCTCAGGCTATGACCTCCTCCAACCTGTCCATGTCCGTGTCCAGTGTGTCTGTCGACGTCCGTACCGTCATAGTCAGGTCCGTCGTTGTTTCAGTCAGGGTGGCAGGGGGTTGGGTCGCGGTGTCAGGGGGTGGGGTCGTGGGCCAGAAGCGTACGTATATCGACCCAAGCAGGTACGATATCCGACGCTCCCGGGCTAGGACCTTCTCAACTTCCTCCGGTGGTACACCTAGGGTCAAATATGTCCCATAGTTGTCGCCACCGACGGTAGTTGCCCTTTGCAGCGACCACTTGCCTATGTCGTACCAAGTATTCTGACGAATCAGAATACTTTGGAGCCGGCCAATGTCCCCCTTGTAGCGTGGGACGAAGAGTGAGGCTCGGGCACGGGTCGGCACGTCGGTCTGTTTCATTACCGTTAGGGTAAGGTCGGTGTCTGGGAGTTGTATTCGGGGCACGTTCTGAGTCAGCCAGGTCAGAGCATGGTCGTCCTCACACCACAACTGCACGGTGCCTTCCGCTACCCGAGGGTAGCCGCGGAAGGCAGGGAGCTGTGATGTGGAGTCCGTGTCCAGCATAAGGCTCTCAAGTTTGGTCTTAATGTGTATGGCCTCTTCCTTGGTCAGGTCTCTAGAGGGGGTAGGGAAGCAGATTGCTACAGCCAGCCGCGCCTTGGTACACATTATTCTTTATTTTCGGTTTTAAATATATGTTAATTGGACGTCGCGTAAAAATTATTTCATACAAACGTTGACAGCCCCCATCCCCGTTTAGGGGGTAGTTTACAAAAACAAATGATGACAAACTTTATTATGTAGTTTATATATTAATGGTAAAAGGGAGAATGCAAAGAGAAATTTCTTTATTTTTCTGTATTGCATATTTCTAACAAGGGAGTAGGTTGTTTATGTACATATTTTCAGCGAATTTAAGTTGCCTAAGTTATTTGTTAGATAAACGGCTGTACATTTGGATGAAAGGGATAAACCATGATCCGGGTTAGGACATAGGATACTTTTTATTCCGGTAGTTCGTTCCAGTGAGAATCCGACATCCACGCGAGCTAAGCCGCGGGTAAAACCTAGTATACTATACAGAATCAGCCTCATGAGAGGGAGTGGGCTGTAATCCAACACGCGGCCCCAATGCGGGTTTGTAGATGTCAGCTGTCTTCGAATTTTTGGTTCTAGGACATGCCGGTTTTCTCACGATGTTTTCCTTTACCGTTTTGAGAGCAGTGCTACTGAAATAATTTACACAAAGTAAAGCGCCTGTCTTTTTTTTTTTGTGTGGGAAATCATCAAATAACTTCTCGCGGTCTGGGCGGGGCGGAAGGGTGTGTCAGACTCTTTCTGACTAAAACCCACCCGGTGCTCTGCCCAAGCCGGGCAGACCTTCGCCGTATGCTCCACCGTGTCCTCCGGGCGATCCACACAGTGGTGACACCCGGGCGTTTCCTCCCGCCTTATCCGACACAGGAACCTCCCGAAGCTGCCGTGTCCGGTAAGGACCTGCGTCAAGCGCCTGTCTGGGTTCGAACCTACGCCCTACAACTCGTAAGTCGCGGCCGTTACCACTTGGCCACCACTGCTCTACTATAATGATATTCATCTTTAATAACGAAACTATGGGACGATTTTATAATTCAAACTAAACGACTGACGTTCTTATTGTCTCGTCGAAATTGATTTTTGTCATCGAAATATGTAATGTGACATAATAATACAGTACAAAAAGTCACCTAAGTTCAGCATCAGAGCATGATGATCTTTAACAGCTATGTATTTTTTGTAATAAATAATTATCTACATAAGCTTTTTTTACATGTCTGTATAAATATTTACTATATACTGTTAGCCAACTTTATTTGCATAAAAAAGCAAGAAGATGATTACGAGTTCAAAATGCGTAGCCAATCATAGGGATATTTTTTAAAGAAAGTAAGGAGGACGGGCACAAATGTATGGAAGCCGGCCTAGGAACCAATAACAACATGCGATATATCATTGGAAAGGTTTTTTTATGTACTTCAACTATTGTTATGGCGGGAAGTCCCAAATCACTGTGTGGATAAAGTTATGGCGCAATAAAGCCAGACTTCATTCACAAAAATGCCATTTCCCACTAATTTCGACCCAGGTTTTATGGCACCTCAAGCTCACAATACCTTATCTATTGTTTTATTAAACGTTTGAATACACCGCGTAGAGTATTGATTAACAGATAGCTCTGTTTTTGTTCTACTTTATTAGTTGCGCGTGTTTTACAGGGATGCCTAATAGTTTCGGCCAAGGCTGTACCTCACTCTCACCGATCTCATGCTACAGGCGCTGGTATGCTTAAACTCGAAGTACCTACATACTAACACTACTTTATCGCACACATTTTATTTCTGAAAAAAAGAGGTCTCAAGCAAACAAGCAACTGGGCACGCCACGATTGCGGCGATAAGTCCCCTCTTTGAGGAGTGGCTGGAGAGGCGCCACGGCGTCCTCACCTTCCGCCTGACGCAGGTCCTCACCGGACACGGCAGCTTCGGGAGGTTCCTGTGTCGGATAAGGCGGGAGGAAACGTCCGGGTGTCACCACTGTGTGGATCGCCCGGAGGACACGGTGGAGCATACGGTGGAGGTCTGCCCGGCTTGGGCAGAGCACCGCCGTGTCCTCTTGGAGGCGATCGGCGGCAGAGACCTCTCGCGTCCGGCCCTGGTTCAGGCCATGGTACGGAGCGAGAGGGCATGGGCAGCCGTCACCTCCTTCTGCGAAGCAGTAATGCTCGCGAAGGAGGAGGCGGGACGGTTGAGGGAAAGGCAAGTTTCGCGCCCTCTCGCCCCTAGCCGCCGCAGGAGACGCCCAGGGCGTCGGGAATCCCGGGCGGATTTCCAGCCACCGTAGGCGCGGGCTTGCGCACGGTGAGCAATGGGTAGCTCACCGTCCGGTAAGGACCAGGCCCGGGTCGACGGCGCGTTGTATTCCACGCGCGCCTCAAAGAGATGTCGTCAGCACATAGTAGGGGTCCACTAGGGCCGATGCCTGCCGGGGTCGCGGGAAGGTACTTATGGGTCACCGAGGCCCCCGCAACACAGGCAACAAGAAGGAATACGGGAGGGTTTTAGTCAGTAAGAGTCTGACACACCCTCCCGCTCCGCCCAGAGCGGGAGAAGTTATTTGATGATTTCCCACCCAAAAAAAAAAAAAAGCAAACAAGCAAACAAGTTCAAACAAACAAGTGAACAAAATCATAAGAGATTTATTATCACTATCAATGAATTTAAACGTTTAACAATATTATACTTTGCTAAAGAAACATGTGATACGGTCATTACATTAGTGACAATAGATACAAGTTAAAGGATTTAAAAGGAAAACCAAGGTATTAATATTGCAGCGCGCCTTAAGCCGACGAGCGTGTCGAAAAACCACACTGTGGATTTTCAACTCTCCGCGCTAAGCAGTGGGTTTAGGTTCCAGTGCACGAAAAAATCTCGCTCGATTTTATTGTCTGTGCGAACGTCGGCTAACACTTGTCTTATAAAAATACAATACAATAATAAATCAAATACATATTATTTTTATTAGTTTGATAATACTAAAGTTTTACAGTAAGATAACAAAACTCCTTTTCAACCTTCATCAATACTAACTAAATCTCCGGGTGGAGAATTAAACGGTTCATGCCTTTCTACACCTAAATGCCAGACAATAGAGGTTATTATTTGGGCACAATTTCATTTTGTCCGGCGCCCTGTCAAGCAAGTACAATAATATTGTGCTATCGCACTAATACCAATTACGTCCCTAATAACTAAAAGGTAACATAGATATATTTTCGCCCTTACATGGCGAGACTGTATTCGGCCTCTTAACAACCGGACATTTTGAGGCATATTCATCATCATTTCAGCCGAAAGACGTCACTGTTGGACATAGGCCTCATTTTCTGAGGCATAGTGTACCGTTGCAAATCCCCAATTAAATCATCTCTTTTCACTTAAATTACCTATAAACAGGCCATTGTGCAAATGCACAAATTTGGCTAAGTTTAAGCTGATATGATCCCAGACTGAAAAGCTTTAAATCACTTTCTGTTAAACGAGGAAAGTACTCTAGTTGTTGGTTTGCATCTATCGCCACAAACGTAATTCTTTTTCTATTAAGGTTGTTGTCATTTTCATAATTGTATAAATGATTTGGTATGTTGATCCTTTCATTAATTAAATTCAAAATCAAAATCAAAATCAAAATATTTTTATTTCACATAAACCTACATGGGCACTTATGAAACGTCAGAAGCTAGGTGCACGGTTTCAATTGGTCGTTTCCTATGGAGAAGAGCCGGCAAGAAACTCCACGGTTACTCTTTTAAAAATAATTGGCTTTTACAATGTTTTCAAATTACACAAATTAGGTATGGGAGAACAGTGTAGGCCTGTCGAGAAGAACTTAACAAAAAAAAGAGAAAAGGAAACGGTCTAAAGAAAAAAAGATCTAGTCTATTAAGCCTACAACGTTCTCACATTCACAACGTACACAAGAATCCATGTAAAATAATATTAATAATATTAAGTCTGAAATATAAATTGTAGGTATATAATGGTGCCGATTCCCTTGTTCACAAACTAAACTAAATTTAAGTTCAGTGCATCTTTTTCTTTCTATTTCATTAAGAAAAGGACAGAAGATAAATTTTAGTTTAGTCCTGTCATGCAATAAATACAAACATTATTAACTTGACGAAAGACTTTAATTAATGGACCCGTAACCTTCTACAACCAGGCGAGGCAGTCTTGTTTAGGGGCTTACACATCGCGATACGAGAGAGACCCCTAAAGTGGTGGCCCGCGTTAAAAGTTACACGTGAACAATAGTGAAACAGTTAGTGCAATACGTATTAACTTCGTGAGTGCCGCGTACATACGCGTACGCGTACCATATTGTTACGCTAACAATCAGTAAACGTTACGGGTAAACATGGGTCTAGAGCAGCAGTCAGGTCAAGAACCGGCACCGGAATGCAAGGAGGGAGACAGTGAGATAGCACAAATCACGTTTAAACCAACCACGACTATGGTTCGGTCAATTCGAAGCGATAATGGCGAATCAAAAGCAAGGGGAACGCACAAAGTTTAATATCGTGGTGGCAAAACTTAGCAAAGACAACGTACAACAGGTCGCCGATCTAATCCTACACCCACCAGAAGAAAAAGCGTACACAACATTAAAGGAAAGGCTCTTGACCGTGTACGAAGAGTCGGAAATTCGTAAGGTACAAAAATTACTCAGCGAAACAGAACTTGGGGAACAGAAACCATCACAAATGTTACGAAAAATGCAGGATCTTGCACAAGACAAATTTCCAGAGGACACACTACGGATACTATGGATCGGACACTTACCAGCTTCAGTACGGGCGGTACTGACCGTAAGTGAAATCGCAGATATCAATAAATTAGCACAGATGGCTGACAAGGTGATGGAAATGGCGAAACTAGATGTATCAATAGCTGGAGTGAGCACGACCACGTCACCAAGTAACAACGATCTAATTATTGCGGAAATAGCAAAACTACGCGAAACAATTGAGGAGATACAGAGAGGTAGATCGACATGGAGGCAGCATCATGGCGCTAGACAACGATCGCAATCGGGAAACAGACGGTACAATGTTTCAGCGCAAAGACGTAACCCGCAGACACCAGACTGGGCCTGTTACTACCATTTCCGTTTTGGCGACAAGGCGAACAAATGCGTACAGCCCTGCAACTGGAAACAGGAGAAACCATCATCGTCAGCACAGATATCGGGAAATTAGGAGCGGTGCAGTCAGCGGCGGAAAACTGCATCGACACATCAAATCACCGCCTATGTGTAACGGACATTACTTCCGGCATACGTTTCCTCATCGACACAGGTGCGAACGTCAGTGTAATACCAGTGACCAAAAGACAAAGGTGCGTAACAGATAATTCTAATTATAAGTACAAGTTATATGCAGCAAATGGTTCTGAAATTCAGACATACGGCACAAAAACATTAGAATTAAATCTTAGTTTAAGAAGGCCATTGAGATGGACATTTATAATTGCAAATGTAACACAACCGATAATCGGAGCTGATTTTTTAAAATATCACACTTTATTGGTAGATCTGAATGCTCATAAATTAATAGATAAGCGAACCGATTTGAATACGATAGGTTGCATAGTAAAATGCACAGAACCCACAGTTAGCATCGTAGACAGTAATCATAAGTATCACGATTTATTATCGGAGCATGCAGACGTTACTAAACCTAGGCCATTCAAGGATGATGAGACAGACAATAATAGTTGTAACATTTTCCATCACATTGAAACTACTGGACCTCCAGTACATGCACGGGCTAGGCCACTTCCTCCCAACAGGTATCACCAGGTAAAGGAAGAATTTAGGCGCATGCAGGAGATGGGCATTTGCAGGCCGTCCAAAAGCGAGTGGGCGACACCTCTGCATGTAGTAGCAAAGAAAAATGGGGACATCCGACCATGTGGTGACTACAGGCGTCTAAACGCCATCACCAAGCCGGACCGATACCCCGTTCCACGCCTACATGACTTCACTTACGTGCTCTCAGGTAAAAAAATCTTCACCAAACTAGATATCAACAAATCATACCATTAGGGTAGCTAAGGAAGACATAGAAAAAACAGCAATTATCACACCATTTGGATTGTTCGAATTCCCGCGTATGACCTTCGGACTACGAAACGCGAGTCAAACATTCCAACGGTTCATGAACAATAACGTATTATATGGCCTAGATTTCTTATTCAGCTACGTCGATGACGTAATCATAGCAAGCGATAGTATAGCCGAAAATGCAGTTACGTAAAGTATTCGAGAGATTTAGACAGTTCGGTATCACCATAAATTTGGCTAAATGCGAATTTGGTAAATCTAAAATTGACTTTTTAGGTTACGAAGTTTCAACAGAGGGTATCAAACCGCTAGAAAGTAAAGTTAAGGCTATTCTAGACTATCCACGACCGGAAACGGTAGAAAAGCTCAGACAATTTTTAGGTATGGTAAACTTCTATAGGGCGAGTATACCCAACGCTGCTAGTCACCAAGCAAGCTTAAATGAATTCCTGATAGGCGCTAAACGAAAGGATAAGACTATTATCGATTGGAACGACAAGGCAACTAAGGACTTCGAACAGTGTAAACTAGGTTTAAAGAATGCTATCATGATATCTCATCCGAAGTCCAATGTGCCTGTAGCTCTTATGACCGATGCTTCAGACACATGTGCAGGCGCAGTATTGCAACAAAAAATTAACGACTCCTGGCAACCATTAGGCTTCTTTTCAAAGAGGTTCACAAAAGCCCAACAAAAGTACTCCACGTACGATAGGGAGTTGTTAGCAATCTACTTGGCAGTTAAGCATTTTCGATATCTACTTGAAGGTAATAATCCGACTATATTCACGGATCACAAGCCGTTAATATACGCATTTAGCAAACTACAAAGTGACTCCGAAACACCTAGACGTACAAGACAACTTTTATTCATTAGCGAATTCACTACAACAATCAGGTACATAGAAGGCGAGAAAAACGCAGGCGCAGATTTCTTATCGCGCATTCAAACAATCGACTGCCCGACTGTACTTGATTTTGCGGAATTATGACGAACTCAGGTGAATGACACCGAGCTCACACAGCTATTGAAAGGATCAAACGATAATTTATGTATAAAGAAATACTTTAAGCCAAATTGCGAAACTGCTGTATATTGCGAAAATTCAACTAATTCATGTAGACCGTATTTAACACCAAGTTATAGAAAAATTGCATTCGACTCGATACATAATGTTAGTCATCCCGGTATTAGGGCAACACGCAAGTTAGTTGCACAAAGGTTCTTTTGGCCCGGCCTCAATAAAGACGTCACCCGGTGGGCAAAGTATTGCATAGCTTGCCAGAAGTGCAAAATAATTAGACATACTGTTTCAGATTTACAGCAATATTCAGAAAGTAAACGTTTTGAACATGTAAATATCGACATAGTCGGACCTCTAAAATTATCGCATGATGGAAATAGGTACTTAATAACTATAATTGACCGGTGTACACGGTGGGCTGAGGCGATATCAGTCAAAGAAATCACAGCAGAAGTAGTAGCTAAGGTATTCTACGACACATGGATTAGCAGATTTGGCTGTCCCGAAAGACTTACAAGCGACCAAGGTCGTCAATTCGAGAGTGCGTTATTTAAACAATTAATGAAACTAATGGGTGTTAAGAAACTGCGTACTACACCATACCACCCACAGAGTAATGGTATTGTAGAACGCTGGCATAGACAATTGAAATCAGCATTAACGGCACGACTAGAAAACAACCATTACTGGTGTAATGAACTGCCTACAGTATTATTAGGACTACGCGCAGTAGGAAGAAGCGACAATGGCACGAGTCCCGCAGAATACGTATACGGACAAACGCTTCGCTTACCAGGAGATTTCTACAATATCTCTGACATGCAACAGTACGACAACCATACGCTATTGGAAAACATTAAAAATACCATTAGTAAACTCAAACCTGTACCCCGTATTTCACGAGACTGACGCGCACTGTTTGTGCATAACGACTTAAAAAATTGTGAGTATGTATTTGTTCGCAATGACGCGATACGCCCACCATTAACGCCTACGTACAATGGTCCCTATCGCGTTATAGAAAGAACACCCAAAGTATACGTAATTCAGCTACCAAACAGGAAAAGTAGTATATCAATAGATAGGTTAAAGCCTGCATATGTACTTAATGAGCATTCAGAAACTAGCAATGTTTGCAAAAATCCAGACCATAGCATAGTACCTCCAGATATGAATAATGAGAAGTCTATATTATACAAGAAAACCAGCAGTGGACGTACTGTTAAGCCGCCAGTCAGATTTAACCTGTAAACACTATCATAACGTACGATGTTGTAATAAACAACAGTGACCATTGTTCTTTCTTTTAAATAAATAAAACAAGGACCGATGGTGTAACAAACAACAGTGACTATTATTGTTAAAATAAATAAATGAATGACGAACAAAGCCCGCACAATAACTAGTATTGATCAAACTAAATATAACAAAGAACAACTTGTGCATTATTACCAAATTAATCCGTGTATTCCCGTTCGTCCCCCCGACTTCGTCCACCTAGTGGGACAAACGAGAATTTAAATAAATAATACTCAATTTGTTGCCGATCGTCCCACTCGGGATTTTAGAGGGACGAATGGGAATATGTTCTTAGATTAGTGCCTTTCGTCTCCCTAAACAATATTGTGTAAATGTGAAATGTTAATCGTGTTGTTTTACAGTTTACTTTCAAATTACTTGGTTGGATTTAATAATTATTTTGCAAAATAAATTGTTCTGTATAAATATTACATGGCTCGGGCGAGATGCACCGGCGATGCCGCTACTCAACAAAAGAGTGCCGATAATATTGTTACATTTGCGTGAACCTTATTGAACAAGCAGTCCAAAATTATTTTGTGGGACCAATGGGACTCAAAACAAATTAATAAATTATTCCCGTTCGTCCCACCAACAAAATCAGTGGGACGCTCAGGAAAAAAAATAACGAATTCCCGTTCGTCCCCCTAGGTGGACGAAGTCGTGGGGACGAACGGGAATACACGAATTAATCAACGGTCACACGTACTCATTTGTCGATAAGCAATTTCTTTGTAAATACTAAGAACAAAGATATAAATATAAGATAACAATGAAACAATTTATATGAAACAAATTTCTATTATATCAACAATGTTAACAAAGGGGCCATAGTTTGTAAGGTAACCTTAATATTCGTTGTTCTCTGTCCCTACAGGATGTAACAGTATACGTTATTTATAAATAACACTACGATACAAATTCCCAGTACGTATTCATAAGTATAAATTGTATACTTTTAAGATAATAGTATTTAAATAAAATTTTATTTTTACAAATTTTGGGGGGATGTAGTGTAGGGACACAATGTAAACATGAAAGGCAGAACACTTGATAAGAAAAAGGTATACAAGTGAGAAGTATGAATGGGCGCCAGTGACTCTACAACGGCCCGCGTAGGAGGTTGTCTTAAAGGGTTTTCCATGCAATAAATACAAACATTATTAACTTGACGAAAGACTTTAATTAATGGACCCGTAACCTTCTACAACCAGGCGAGGCAGTCTTGTTTAGGGGCTTACACATCGCGATACGAGAGAGACCCCTAAAAGTTAATAGATATTTCCATAGTTATGCCGTTTCTGATGTACCAGGGAAGCCACATGTGCAGAAGGAATTATTGCCAAACTTCCTTGTCTTCAACGTAGTGTTTAATCTTGTAATATGCGTTTTTGATAAGAACACGTTTGATGTGGGTTTTGAACTTTCCATCGCTAAGTTCTGTAACTGACTTTGGCAACTTGTTATAAAAGCGGATACTGTTGATAACAAATGATTTGCTTGTTTTTGTTAATCTAAATTTGGGTATCACAATTTCATGTTTACTACGTGTATTTATATTATGGAAATCACTTCTTGTTTTGAAAAGACATAAGTTCTTGCGAACATACAAAATACTTTCTAAGATATAAAGAGAAGGCAGAGTCAGTACATTAATTTCTTTGAATTTGTTTCTAAGGGACTCACGACGACCCATTCTATATACTGCGCGGATTGCCCTCTTTTGTAAGATAAAAATTGAATCTACATCAGCTGCCGATCCCCACAGCAGAACGCCATAAGACATAATACTGTGGAAATAAGCAAAGTATACTAACCTAGCTGTGGCTATATCAGTCAACTGTCTAATTTTTCTTACTGCATATGCAGCTGAACTTAATCTACCTGAAAGAGCTCTAATGTGGGCTCCCCATTGCAATTTTGAATCTAGAGTAATTCCTAGAAATATAGTTTCTGTAATAGCATCTAGTCTCTTACCATCAAGTTTTAAATTTAGAGCCACTTGGGGTACATTTGGTAGTGAGAACTTAATACATTTTATTTTGTTCGCATTAAGTAAGAGATTATTAGCTGCGAACCATTTCGAAAGAATATCCAGACTATCATTGACGTGTAAGACATCCGGATTTTTTCTATCTATTTTAAAAATGAGAGAAGTATCGTCAGCGAATAGAATTATATCCGATAAGTTTGCCATCATGTAAGGAAGATCATTAATATAAACTAGAAATAGGAAAGGGCCAAGAATTGAACCTTGGAGCACGCCCATCTTTACTAGAGACCCCGAGGACGTCGCCCCGTTTACGTTTACTTTTTGCTGCCTGTTTGATAGATAGGACAGAACAAGATCAGCAGCTTGTCCACGAATTCCGGAGTGGTGTAATTTACAGGTCAGTGTATTGTGGTCAACGCAGTCAAACGCTTTTGAGAGGTCACATAAAATGCCAATGGCATCCTGGGATTTCTCCCAGGATTCCAAAATGTGACTGATGAGTTTTACTCCTGCGTCAGTCGTCGACCTACCTTTCGTGAAACCAAACTGGCGACTATGTAAAATCCCATTAGAATTGAAATGTGACAGCATCTGGTCTAGCATGATTTTTTCATATATTTTACTCAATGCTGGTAGCACAGATATACAAGGTGTTGCTTTGGACCTGCGAAACATTTTAGGAGGTAATTATGTTAGTGATTCTCGACCCGAATCAACAATAAAATGGGCAGGTATTTTTTTTTCATTTTATTCTTATTTACGGAAATCGGTATGTGTGAACTCCCCTTTTTTAAACGCGGCCAGTCTGTACGTGTCCTTAAACTGCGCTTTCACACACACACAAACAAACGCAACCGACATTTCTTTCATAGATCCAAAGCACCAACCAGCGCACGCTCCCACTACCACTAGCCACGCCCCCGCGGCCATCACAAGCACATAAATCGGGTCAATTTATTAGTGTGATTGATGGCGCCGACGCGTGCATACGCTTGCAAATTCCGCCCGTCAAGTGCGCCTTTGATTAACGGTCGCGATAGGTACCTACTACCTAGTTGTAAAAATGACAGACCAATACTCCAATGTAGTTGGCGGAGATGGTACGCTTGTATGCCATCAGCGCAGACAATGTATCTCGTGCCTTCGAAATGTTCGCGTAGTTATTCCCCAATCGGCATCGTCCCTTACACAGGGTAATGCTGGCTGCTACGCAGAGACTCGATCATCGGCAGTTCGACGTTCCCCAGCATGCTTAAGGTCGCGGCAACGAAGGCCTGCCTGTCTCCTTGAAGATATTCTGGAATTCTTCCGGCGAAAGCCACGGGCAAGCAAACGGGAGGCTGATCGACGGTTTGGAGTGCACCACTTCACAGTGTGGCGGCTGCTGCACAAAGATATGCATGCACCAACATCCTGTAGACGGACCAGTGTTTATTTACTCGAGTTGGCGTCTACAATGTTCATAACAAACAAAAAGTGATCAGTGCTTTTGACACAATAAAAACGAATGTGTTTGTGTGGTGCAACGTCGTGCTAGAGTGTGACGGTTGAAACTTTGAACAATACCTCCAGGTAACATAAGTAGGTAATTTATTTATTTGTACATAGACAATAATTTGTAAATACGATGTTAGCTAAATCAACTTGATAAGTGTAAATAAGTTGATTTAAAATTTTTAACTACGCCAAAAATACCTATCAGACAAAATAAATCACTTAAAATCCCTAACACATGGGTACCTACCTACTTAACTAGCACAAATTATCTTGAGGTATTTTTGTCGGTCCTCACCCCGTTAAAAAGCAGAAAAGAAAATCTTAAATCAACAATTTAATCTACAAATAAAAACGAAAACCGTCCTTGGGCTGAATTTACCTACATAACCTTATTATTACTAGGCGCGCACGTGCTCGCGATTAGTTTCACAGCTGTGCAACAGGAACTGCTTACGTGCTATGTAAGGTTTATTTATCGCCGCCTATTATTTTATTCATCAGCTGATAGGTAACTAACGACGCTAACGTGAACTTTTTTTTGGACTAGTAGTATCTACTTCCTACTATTATTATTTATCGTAATAGCCCAGTGGTTAAGGCGTTCTCCTCTCATGCATGAGGTCGCGGGTTCGCAACTGAGCAAGTACCACTGTGTTATTTTTAATTCATAATGATGTAAGTACTTTCTAAAACTTAGGACATCATTGAAATCATGTATTTCGGAAAGCACTTGAAGCCTTTGGTTCCGATAGATTTGTAGCTCTCGGACAGTCGTTAGGTACCACACGGGTCAACGACATTACAGCCATGCCGTAGGGTCATTGGTACAGGTAATCAAAAGCCAGAAAGTCTGACAATTAGTCTAACAAATGGGTATCGTGTTATCAAGTAGGTAACTGGTTTGTTGAGGTCTGATACGTAGTCGCCCTACGTGATTCACTGGCACTCCATGTAATGAGCTGCATACAGTTAGACTGAAAGCCGACACTAACATAGTTGGAAACAAGCTCTGCAGATGATGAACATTTTCGCATTGTAATGATGCTTCAAAATGAGTTATTATTTAGCGAAATTTTAAAAACAATAATGTAGAAACTACATTGTTATTTTCAAATTCGAACTACATCTCAAGCTTAAATTATTTGCTAGACCGCCATTTTAGTTCAACTTACGTGCCGCGTTTTCTTACGTAGAAATGTGGGCGGAGCCTCGTACAGCCTGTCGTCACTGGTCATCGCATTCACGCACACAGTGACATGACGCGCGATAAATCGCAATGGGTGATTCTGTTTTTTTTGAAGAGGGTTATTAAGAGAGTTATTCCGAAAACCAATAAAATTTAAAAATGTAAAATAATAAGTATTATTGATTATTGACTTGGTATCGTATTGTTATATGATTATTTACGAGTTTCATAACAACCTCCTGAAAGGTTTTGCAGGTTCAAAACTGCATCTTGTAGGTCTATAATTAGAGGGATCACTCTTACTACCCGATCTGAAAATTGGTACTACTTTACTATGTTTCATTAAATCAGGAAACGTACCGCTGTCTAAACATTGATTAAATATGCCTGTTAGGACAGGGGCTATTATGTCAATGATATCTCCAAGAACCTTAACGGAAATCCCCCATAAGTCTTCAGTTTTCTTTATGTTAAGACTTTTGAATGCCCTCTTAATAGTGACAATAGAAATGGGCTTGAATTCAAAACTTGGAATGTCCTTAGAGAAGTGTTGTTTGAGAAGAGATTCAGCTAAAATAGGTGATGAGGGAAGAGATTTCTTAACCTCTATTGGGATGTCGGTGAAGAAATTTTCTAGTGTCTCAGCAACTTTTAACTTATCTGTAATGGTTTCATTATTAATTTTTAAAGACAATTCATTTTGATCTCGCTGTTTTGTGTTTTCAGTTTCTTTGTTGATTACCTGCCACACAACTTTTATTTTATTGTTAGACATACTAATTTTGTTACTTATAAATTTAGATTTAGCTTGAGCGCATACTCTTTTGAATATCTTAGAATAATTTCTGACATAATTATGAAGGGCTTGATCAGAAGTCAATGATTTCTCGTAGTACAAATTATATAAAATATCTCTGCTTTTTCTAATATGGTCTTTTTCAAGTATGGTCAGACCTGACGCCACTAATTAAGGAAGAGTCTTTTATTTTACAATTAGTATATACATTGTCTATGCACGAAGCTGAGGTTGCTGTTATTCTAGTTGCTTCTTTAAATATACACTTTAAATTGAATGATTTAAACAATGATATAAGCTTACTTTTATCCACTGAATTAACTAATAGATCAATATTTAGGTCACCACAAACAAAAACGAACTTATTATCTTTAAAAAGTTTGCCTAGTATTTCTTCCATAATTATTAAAAATGATGACAAGTTTGATGCCGGTGGTCTATAAACACATAAGAAAGTATGGCCTTCAACCTCTGCACATGCTACCTCACATAAGCGATCAACAGAGCAAGCAGTGATATCCTTCCTTTCCTTATGTCTGAAAATACTTTTACATAATATCAAGGTACCACCCCCTATTGAGGACCTGTTGTACGCACTGGCAACTGAAAAATTATTTACATTAAACAACATCCTATCCGGTCTTAACCAGGTTTCACAAAAACATAAGATATCCATATTGCTCGCGCAAGTTTTAGAAATAAGTTAAATTATAATATTTCCGACCGCAGTTTTGAGCTATATTTCCTTCCGTCCCAATTCCTATACAACAGAACGAGAGGCACGCTCGTCGCACGCCGAATCAGAGGCACTTCCTCTGCGGCGAAAGCCAATCACCGCATATAATTATATCCACTGTGGTTTGAAAAAAACATTCTCGCATGAGTGTGTTGTTCTACTGCAACCGCTCACGTTCCACGCCCCGCTCCGCAAATAATCAGAGTGTGTGTATTCTGCCACCGCTCACGTACCGCGCCGCACCGCAAATAATCCGCTACTATATCAAAACTCTAAACTCTCTCTATTTATAAGTGTTGGCCGACACAAGTGTAACATTTAAAACTCAAGTGATCAGTGAAAGGAAGAAAGTCGTGAATACGTGGGACATCTGCTAAGGCTGTCCCTTGAGTCAACGTGCTTCGTCCAGAAGGTTCTCAAGTAAGTCCATCCATCCCTCTTTCTTACTCATAATCTCATATTCCCTTTTTGCTCAATTCTGTGTGTCATCCAATCTTCCAACCCGCAAATATAAAATAAATAAATTACATCCCCGCATATTGGTCCTTCGAAGTCGAAAAAACCGCTTCAACTTATACACCATAAGTTTTTTGGTCCTTCAAGCCGGATAAAAAGAATCAACCCTACCTACCCAGGATTTAGGTCGAAATACCTAAAATATAAAGTTCATAAAACCGCCATATTGAACGCATACTACGTTCGTACACTTTCGCTAGATACATTAGTCATTGTGAATTACTGTACCAACTTAATATTTCGCCTATTTCATTGAAATAGCATAGGTAAATATTCTAACCGCTAATTATCGGGAGTTAGTTAAGCTAACTTACCTACAACTTATATTCAAACCGCATTCCTTTGTTATACTCGATTAGAAAAAAAATAATATTCTAAATCTACCCGCTTTATTTAATATTTTGTACGCTATATTTTCAAGGACTATTCCAACATGGAAGATCTTAAAATGAAAGTTTAATTACTTCAAGCTAAAAATCAAGTAATCTTTGAACGTTTATCGTCACTATATGAAACTTCTAAGACAATAAATACATCTGGTATCGAGCTTCGTTCAGCGGAAACATTTATGGCAGACTCGGAGATAATCTCAGTCACTCGTCAAGAATTTAGTACCAATTTAGATAAAATAAATACATATTCTTTACAATTAAATCCTGATCATAAAATCGATTACAACAATCTGACATCTTACGACGGAATATACACGCGCGTAGAACGAGTGCGATCACTTATCGCCACTAAGTGTTCCAGATCATTAGATGACTCAGCGTTTCATGATAACGCAAAAGAGTACTTTCCTCGTTTAACAGAAAGTGATTTAAAGCTTTTCAGTCTGGGATCATATCAGCTTAACCGCTCAGGCCCGTGGCTCAATAACGTCATCTCTCAATCTCAAAAAAAACATTTTTATTCGATAACTACTTTCAAATCGCGCGCCGCGAGGGCTCCTATTCGGAGCCATTGGGGCTTTATCGGTTAAACTTAGCCAAATTTGTGCATTTGCACAATGGCCTGTTTATAGGTAATTTAAGTGAAAAGAGATGATTTAATTGGGGATTTGCAACGGTACACTATGCCTCAGAAAATGAGGCCTATGTCCAACAGTGACGTCTTTCGGCTGAAATGATGATGAATATGCCTCAAAATGTCCGGTTGTTAAGAGGCCGAATACAGTCTCGCCATGTAAGGGCGAAAATATATCTATGTTACCTTTTAGTTATTAGGGACGTAATTGGTATTAGTGCGATAGCACAATATTATTGTACTTGCTTGACAGGGCGCCGGACAATATGAAATTGTGCCCAAATAATAACCTCTATTGTCTGGTATTTAGGTGTAGAAAGGCATGAACCGTTTAATTCTCCACCCGGAGATTTAGTTAGTATTGATGAAGGTTGAAAAGGAGTTTTGTTATCTTACTGTAAAACTTTAGTATTATCAAACTAATAAAAATAATATGTATTTGATTTATTATTGTATTGTATTTTTATAAGACAAGTGTTAGCCGACGTTCGCACAGACAATAAAATCGAGCGAGATTTTTTCGTGCACTGGAACCTAAACCCACTGCTTAGCGCGGAGAGTTGAAAATCCACAGTGTGGTTTTTCGACACGCTCGTCGGCTTAAGGCGCGCTGCAATATTAATACCTTGGTTTTCCTTTTAAATCCTTTAACTTGTATCTATTGTCACTAATGTAATGACCGTATCACATGTTTCTTTAGCAAAGTATAATATTGTTAAACGTTTAAATTCATTGATAGTGATAATAAATCTCTTATGATTTTGTTCACTTGTTTGTTTGAACTTGTTTGCTTGTTTGCTTTTTTTTTTTTGGGTGGGAAATCATCAAATAACTTCTCCCGCTCTGGGCGGAGCGGGAGGGTGTGTCAGACTCTTACTGACTAAAACCCTCCCGTATTCCTTCTTGTTGCCTGTGTTGCGGGGGCCTCGGTGACCCATAAGTACCTTCCCGCGACCCCGGCAGGCATCGGCCCTAGTGGACCCCTACTATGTGCTGACGACATCTCTTTGAGGCGCGCGTGGAATACAACGCGCCGTCGACCCAGGCCTGGTCCTTACCGGACGGTGAGCTACCCATTGCTCACCGTCCGCAAGCCCGCGCCTACGGCGGCCGGAAATCCGCCCGGGATTCCCGACGCCCTGGGCGTCTCCTGCGGCGGCTAGGGGCAAGAGGGCGCGAAACTTGCCTTTCCCTCAACCGTCCCGCCTCCTCCTTCGCGAGAATTACTGCTTCGCAGAAGGAGGTGACGGCTGCCCATGCCCTCTCGCTCCGTACCATGGCCTGAACCAGGGCCGGACGCGAGAGGTCTCTGCCGCCGATCGCCTCCAAGAGGACACGGCGGTGCTCTGCCCAAGCCGGGCAGACCTCCACCGTATGCTCCACCGTGTCCTCCGGGCGATCCACACAGTGGTGACACCCGGACGTTTCCTCCCGCCTTATCCGACACAGGAACCTCCCGAAGCTGCTGTGTCCGGTGAGGACCTGCGTCAGGCGGAAGGTGAGGACGCCGTGGCGCCTCTCCAGCCACTCCTCAAAGAGGGGACTTATCGCCGCAATCGTGGCGTGCCCAGTTACTTGTTTGCTTGAGACCTCTTTTTTTCAGAAATAAAATGTGTGGGATAAAGTAGTGTTAGTATGTAGGTACTTCGAGTTTAAGCATACCAGCGCCTGTAGCATGAGATCGGTGAGAGTGAGGTACAGCCTTGGCCGAAACTATTAGGCATCCCTGTAAAACACGCGCAACTAATAAAGTAGAACAAAAACAGAGCTATCTGTTAAACAATACTCTACGCGGTGTATTCAAACGTTTAATAAAACAATAGATAAGGTATTTTGAGCTTGAGGTGCCATAAAACCTGGGTCGAAATTAGTGGGAAATGGCATTTTTGTGAATGAAGTCTGGCTTTATTGCGCCATAACTTTATCCACACAGTGATTTGGGACTTCCCGCCATAACAATAGTTGAAGTACATAAAAAAACCTTTCCAATGATATATCGCATGTTGTTATTGGTTCCTAGGCCGGCTTCCATACATTTGTGCCCGTCCTCCTTTCTTTATTTTTCTGTATTGCATATTTCTAACAAGGGAGTAGGTTGTTTATGTACATATTTTCAGCGAATTTAAGTTGCCTAAGTTGTTTGTTAGATAAACGGCTGTACATTTGGATGAAAGGGATAAACCATGATCCGGGTTAGGACATAGGATACTTTTTATTCCGGTAGTTCGTTCCAGTGAGAATCCGACATCCACGCGAGCTAAGCCGCGGGTAAAACCTAGTATACTATACAGAATCAGCCTCATGAGAGGGAGTGGGCTGTAATCCAACACGCGGCCCCAATGCGGGTTTGTAGATGTCAGCTGTCTTCGAATTTTTGGTTCTAGGACATGCCGGTTTTCTCACGATGTTTTCCTTTACCGTTTTGAGAGCAGTGCTACTGAAATAATTTACACAAAGTAAAGCGCCTGTCTTTTTTTTTTGTGTGGGAAATCATCAAATAACTTCTCGCGGTCTGGGCGGGGCGGAAGGGTGTGTCAGACTCTTTCTGACTAAAACCCACCCGGTGCTCTGCCCAAGCCGGGCAGACCTTCGCCGTATGCTCCACCGTGTCCTCCGGGCGATCCACACAGTGGTGACACCCGGGCGTTTCCTCCCGCCTTATCCGACACAGGAACCTCCCGAAGCTGCCGTGTCCGGTAAGGACCTGCGTCAAGCGCCTGTCTGGGTTCGAACCTACGCCCTACAACTCGTAAGTCGCGGCCGTTACCACTTGGCCACCACTGCTCTACTATAATGATATTCATCTTTAATAACGAAACTATGGGACGATTTTATAATTCAAACTAAACGACTGACGTTCTTATTGTCTCGTCGAAATTGATTTTTGTCATCGAAATATGTAATGTGACATAATAATTATCGACATTATGTACAAAAAGTCACCTAAGTTCAGCATCAGAGCATGATGATCTTTAACAGCTATGTATTTTTTGTAATAAATAATTATCTACATAAGCTTTTTTTACATGTCTGTATAAATATTTACTATATACTGTTAGCCAACTTTATTTGCATAAAAAAGCAAGAAGATGATTACGAGTTCAAAATGCGTAGCCAATCATAGGGATATTTTTTAAAGAAAGTAACATATTTACTATCTACAATTAATGCCTAGACATATAAATATATGGGGACTGGAAATACCTACAAAAAAAGGAGCATACCAATAAATAGAAAATACAACTCGATATTGGCGCATAAAATGGCTGCCGTTGCTAGGGTTGTGTCAATCAAGGAACATGGATGTTACTATAACTAGTATCGATACTAGTCTTACGAGATATCACGTTTGGATCATAATTACATACTTATAGTCCGTTGTAACAGAAAAACATGAGTAACTTACGTTCTGTTATCTGAGAATAAAATTTATGTTCGAGTTTTAATCGAACACTCAGCGAAAATGCATAATTGCATCGAACGCAAGTATGCACATTAAAAAGGGTTGTTTCGATATAGTCCAGGAAGTTTATTTGAAAATTAAGGAGATTATTGACAAGACCCTGGGGCAGTTAGGAACAACACAAGTGGAAGAGGTGCAACCATTACCAGATATCCGGGCTAGGCAACAGCTCACCGCTGACCATCGCCAGCCGGAAGATGAGGCGCAGCCGCAACCAGGTACGTTATCTCGCTATGAGGAGAGAGGGTACAGCAAGCTGAACGGGTTAGTGAAAAAGCAGAACATTAATTTCAAGGCCTTCATGAGAACCGTGAGTAATATACAAGTAGATAAGTTCGAGAATCAATGGCAATTCGAGAACGTTCTAAAATCACTGGACAGCCGATGGGGTGAAATTGACAAACTTCATTGGGCAATTGAAGGTGAGGATGGATGCGACGATATTACATACCAAATGGCATTCTGCAAGCACGAGGAAAAGTACAGTGAGTTGACAAATGACATCAACAAAAAGATGTGGGCAGTGATTCACTGCCCACATCTTTCTTTGGAGCTGACTTCCCACGGTGCTTCACTGCCAGTGAAGCACCGTGAGAAGTCAGCTCCAAAGATGGACATCCCTGTGTTCAATAGAACTTACAACCAGTGGGTTCCATTCAAAGACTTGTTTAGCAAAACGATCGATAAAAACCCGTCGATGTCTAATGCGCAAAAAATGCAGTTTCTGAAGAGTAAGGTGGCTGGAGAAGCAGAGCGTCTGATTCACCATTTGCAGATTAGCTCTGACAATTATCACGTATGTTGGGAGATTTTAAACCACAGGTATGGTAACAAGAAATAGATTTTCACGTCCCATATTAACATTCTGCTTGGACTTCCCAACATACAACAGCAATCACTGGTGACTATTAAGAAGCTGCATGACGTAACCAAGGAGACGTTACACGCTATTCAGAATTTGGGAGTAGATATAGCATCTTGGGACCCACTTTTAGTACATCTACTAGCGCAAAAGCTTGATAACGACACCTTTACCGAATACATAGAATCGGTCAAGAATCCTAGAGAGCTACCCGAACTGCAGGAGTTCCTGGAGTTCTTGGAGACAAAATTTACAGCACTAGAAGCGTCTCGTCGCAAGCAAGAACCAGCCAACCAAAAAACCATGCCGCATCAACCATATAAAAACAGCAACTACAACCAAAACCAGAAGAAAAGTTTCAACCAAAATAATCATAATTCAGGCAACAAAGATAATTCAAAGTCTATGAACACGTTACATGTGTCGCAGTCGATAACCTGTGCATTGTGCAATTCTGAACACGGATTGTGGCGTTGCCCTGATTTTTTGCAAATGACGCACGAGCAAAAAGAAAACAAAATTAAGTAATTAAATTACTGCCAAAACTGTCTATGCAGTCATACCAATAAACCGTGCCAATCGAACAAACGATGTCGCAAATGCTTAGCTACACATAACACTTTACTACACGAAGCATTCGCAAGACAAAGTCCAACTGCGTCAGCACAAGAAACTACCAACAGTGTAGCAACCAAAAAGAGCAGATCTAGGTCATCTCACGTGTCTTGGGATGACATGTCTGAAATACTTTTAGCCACCGATATCATAAAAGTAAAGGGAGCTGATGGAACTCAGCACAATATGAGAGCTTTAGTTGACCAGGGTTCGCAACTGTCGTTAATCAATGAAAACGCAGCCCAGATTTTGGGATCAAAGAGGACTCATTTCAAAGGTCAAATTTTCGGTGTCGGTGAAAGAGAAAATAACGCAAAGGGAATGTTACAGATAACACTACGGTCTGCAAATAGTGAATTTACATGTGACACGAACGTTATTGTTATGAATAACTTGATCAAGCGACTGCCAAATAACACGTTTACCAAACCAACGTGGACTCATATCCAAGGGATACAATTAGCCAATCCGGAGTTTCATATAAGCAGACCCGTAGACATACTTCTAGGTGCAGATGTTTACAGCAAAATAATGATAGGAGGAATCTTGAGAGGAGACAAAGACAAGCAACCAATCGCTCAACAGGCGCAACTAGGATGGCTACTTTGTGGATTAATGAAACCACACTACCAATGCAACGCAGTTCTCAATAACACAGAAGCCCTACTGAAATATTGGGAGAACGAAGACATTAACCAGAAAATAGAGATGTCTAACGATGATCATGAGTGTTTACAGTTTTTTATTAAAACCATTAAGAGGCTTGAGGACGGAAGGTACGAAGTCCGACTACCACTTAAGCCGGAACACAAACATAAATTGGGTGTAACCAAACCACAAGCATTAGCACAATTTAGAAACTTAGAGAAGAAATTTGAGAGGAACAGCGAATTAAAAACAGACTACAAATAATTCATGAACGAATATTTTGCATTATACCACATGATACCATGCAACATTAACCAGGCACCTGAATGCTACTTACCACACCATGCAGTTATTCGGGCTGAATCTACCACTACCAAATTGAGAGTAGTTTTTAACGCCTCAGCAAAGTCATCATCAGGGTATAGCCTAAATGACGTCATGTACAGGGGTCCGAATATACAAAAGGATCTTCAAGAGCTTATTCTAAAATGGAGACAATTTTAATTTGTATATACTTCCGACATCGAGAAGATGTACAGAATGATCCGACTGCACCAAGAAGATCAAGTTTACCAAAAGGTACTATGGCGAGAATCAAAAAACCAACCCATACAATCATTTCAACTCGTCACGCTTACATACGGAACCAAACCAAACCAGCAGGATTCTTAGCCCTGATGTGCTTGAAACAATTGGCGTCTGATGAACGGCTAAAATTTCCTGACGCAGCAAAAGAATTGGAAGACAGTTTTTATATGGACGATTTCTGCGGAGGGCGTCATTCAATTGAAGCTGCAAATAAATTGAAATCCGATCTCATAAAATTATGCCAATTGGGAGGATTTAATCTTAGAAGATGGACCTCGAACAAACCAGAGCTATTAACGGATTTAGAGAGAGAGCAATGTGACCAGTCATCATACGAGTTCAAGCAAAACGATTCTATCAAAACATGGGGTCTCTGTTGGAACCCAAAGAAAGACAATTTTACCTTCAATTCGAAAATAGAACCCGAATCACCTGCGATTATTACCAAAAGAGCTCTACTTTCAGACATTTCCAAGCTGTTTGATCCCCTAGGGTGGTTAACCCCCCTGAGCACTACCATGAAACTACTGTTCCAAAATGTCTGGCTGTCTAACTTAAAATGGGATGACCGCCTTCCAGAGACAATGAACTCCGAATGGGCTACATTGAGACAATTTAAGGAAATAAATAGTATGGAAGTCAACAGATGGCTAGGAATGGGAGAAAACCAAAATATAGAATTGTACGGATTCTGCGATGCCTCAACCAAGGCATACGCGTGTGTGATCTACTGCAAGGTAGTAAGGAAAGAAGGGACAACCATTACATTAGTTGCGGGGAAGGCCAGGTTGGCACCCATAAGCAAAGTCTTATCTATACCGAGACTAGAGTTAATGGACGCTCATCTGTTAGCACAGCTAATGCAAAAAGTTCAAAGTTGTTTATCAGATTACCCTACAGATGTCTACTGTTGGACTGAATTAACTGCAGTACTAGGATGGATACAAGGAGATTCAGCCCGATGGAAACCATTCGTAGCAAATCGGGTAACAACAATCACCAAAATCATACCATCAAAACATTGGCAATATGTGAAGACGACAGATAATCCAGCTGACTGTGCAAGTCGTGGTTTGACTGTCAATCAACTCAAAAACCACAAGTTATGGTGGCAAGGGCCGTCATGGTTGCCATTATACACAAACCAAGAAAATCACCAAACCATTTATGAGACGAAATTAGAAGTAAAGTCGTCTATTTTAAAACACACCAACGCGGTAGTCATTGTACAACCAAAAGAATCGCTGACTACCGAAATTATTAAACATTTGATGAACAAATATAGCTCTATTACAAAAATCATACGTATTTTTGCGTGGATACTGCGATTAGCTACTTTGAATAAACAAGTTCGCCGACCCTACCTCGAATTACACGAGCTTTGTTGCGCTAAACAGCTGACAATCAAAAGCGTTCAGCAGACAGAATTCGCAAGTGACCTAGACTCTATAAACAAACACGGAAGAGTGCACTCCAAAAGCAAGATTTTGATTTTGAATTCAATCATAGATGAACGTGGGATTTTACGTGTGGGTGGGAGATTGGAAAACGCCCACGTGAGTCTTGAGATGAAACATCCCATCATCTTACCACACGATCACTAACCACATTACTCATCGATCAAGCTCATAAAGTGACTTTCCATGGCGGAGCGCGTCTAACGTTAGCGAACCTTCGACAGCAGTTTTGGATTATCGGCGGATATATGGCAACTAAAAAGTTTATCAGAAAATGTGTAATATGCAGAAAACAGAATCCCGTACGGCAGTACCAGCTCATGGGAGATTTACCAGAACCAAGAGTGAATCCAGAACATGCGTACTATCACTGCGGCATAGATTACACAGGTTTTGTAGAGATCAAAGCGAATAAAGGACGCGGAATCAAAACTACAAAGGGGTACATAGCAGTTTTTGTATGTATGGTTACGAAAGCGGTTCACCTAGAACTCGTGTCAGACCTGAGCAGCTCTGTCTTTTTGGCAGCATTAACCAGAATGGCAGCCAGAAAAGGGGCACCACGACATATGTACAGTGACAACGGCACTAACTTCGTGGGAACAAACAGGATGATACAGGAAGGAATTAACCAACTTCACGATGTAGTCAGTGACAGTTTTATAACCGAGATATCAGATATGGGAATAGAATGGCACTTTAACGTACCTAGCTGGCCTAATGCCGGTGGTCTATGGGAACGAGCAGTACGCAGTCTAAAACATCATCTCAAAAGGGTCATCGGTCAACAAAGACTAACCTTCGAGGAGTACACCACATTGTTAGCTAGACTAGAAGCGTGCCTCAACTCTCGACCTCTTAGCGCCATTACCGAGGATCCTGATGATATAAACTTCCTTACACCAGCTCATTTCTTATCAGGAAGACCAGGAATAACTTTAATAGAAACAGAGCAAGACGCTAGAACCAGATGGCATCTAACCAACAAATTATTCCATGATCTTTGGAAAAGATGGAAGACTGAATACTTGGTACAGCTCTCATCTAGAAGTAAATGGATGGAACCACAGAAAATCATCGGAATTGGAGATCTAGTGGTGATTCATGATGAGAATCTACCTCAAGGAAAATGGGCTCTTGGACGTGTGATCGACACATATCCAGGAAACGATGGTCTAACCAGAGCGGTTTCACTAAAAACAAAAAATGGTGTCATGAAACGCCCTATTGTGAAACTCTCAGTTTTGCCCGTCAAACAGAATAACACTACAATATCAAAACCAGATATAAAACCAACAACCACTTCAACAAAAAGAAAAAGAAAACCAAGATCAAAAATCGCAACTGTAGCTACTGTTTTACTGAGTTTGTTCATGCTGATTATTCCATCTTACGGTTTAGACTACGTCAAATTATTTCCAAGCAACCAGACACTTTATTTTGACCCCATTTCAAAAGTACAATTAATCAGAGATAAATGGACATTAGTCATGTACCACGACATGGGACCTTATTGGACAGGCATAAACATCAATAATAAAATTACACATTATCAAGAACAATTGTGCGCCACCATTGAAACACAAAGTCATTGTAATACGATCGTGCAGCAAGCCCGGCACGATTACCAGGAACTCGAATACTACAATGAACTTTTGTTAACACAGCATTTTGATATCCACGCTAGACGGCGACGCGCCACAAGGAAGACGGGTCGATGCCGACGAGGCCTAATCAACGGTATCGGATATCTAGCGAATGACTTATTCGGAGTGTTGGACTCACGTTTCGCCGACCAGTATGAAAAGGACATTGAAACCATACATCGCAATGAGGAACACCTTTCTAATTTATGGAAAAATCAAACCTCCGTAATTGAAGCCGAGTTCAACCTTATGAAGAGAATGGAGATCACTGTAAACAAACAGCACAAGTTAATAAACAAGAAGCTTATGGATTTGCAAGAAAACTCGAGCACTCTCCGACGTGAAGTACAAAATATTTCGTACATCAATGACTTCACATTGTCAGCGATGTCTGGAAACAACCTGCTGCAAGGATTAAGACGACTTCAAGACACGCTGCTCGATGCGTTAACAGACATATACCACGGTCAAATTAGCATACATTTACTCCCACCAACGCAACTTAAACGTGAGCTCCAGACCATATATGGCCAGATGCCAAGCGAACTCACACTACCAAATACTAATTTAGACACTGATCTTCAGTATCTTTGCAAACTTCTGAAGGTCAAAGCCAGAGCGACGCAAAAATTTGTCATAATTGAAGTTACTTTTCCACTAGTACTTTCCAGAGAAAGTTTCAAACTGTACAAGCTAATACCTGTACCGCACCAAACAAGCACCATTATGACCACAATAATACCAATCTCCGAATATGTGGCAGTCAACCTTAAGATTCCTTCTTTAGCATGTCCACACAGGAACTAACGGCATGTCTGCACCATGGACCAACTTACATGTGTCAGCTGCTAAAACCAATTACAGACCTGCAAAATGATGAAAGTTATTGCGACAATAACTCGGCAATCAATGAATGTAAAGTAAAAAAAACCAACTGCACCAACGTATGGCTTGAATTACATTTAACTTCTCAGCACTTTTACTTTTGTTGTGACACTTACACAATAAAAATACTATGCGGCGATCATGTAACAGTTCGTCAGCTGAGCCAAGCCGGAGTCATTGGCATAGGTCAAGAGTGCGTCATCAAAGGAAAGGATTTCTCATTATATTCAATACGTCATCAGTCCAACCAAATAACATTTCATCAACCATTTACATGCCTGAATTTGATCAGATTAATCACTTGATTAACATAAAAATCTCTGACGAAAGACAGAGTGATAACAAGAACCTAACCATATCTATGACCAGTCTGGGGGAGGCCATAGAAAAACTGAAGAAAAGCGATTCGGAAATAGATGACATATCACCCCATGATATCCACCAATATGTAATTTGTTACGTGTTGATGTCTATCGCTTTATGCGTGGCAGCAGTCTGGGTGTGGCGAACTGGACGATGTCGCCTGAGCCTGCAGGCTGCCGCCGGGTGCCATGGCGAGGGATTCCGCCAGCAGCGGACCACAGTGACCCCACCGCCTCCAAGACTTCAACGCCGCAGCGAGAGTCGCTGCCAACAGGAGTTAGCAGCGGCTCCGCTGACACCGAAACCAACCAGAAGACACGAATCATATAGTGAAGTGCTCAGTGCCAGGGATCTAAAGGATAAAAGTGAAAACGGTTTTAGTTTACACAATTATGGCGAACGCTGGCCTAGCTCGAACTATAGTGCAATTAAACGGGACAAAAATACAGTAAAAATTACAGTAAAAGCAATATTTTGATTGCCTGTGTCCAATCAAAATATTGCTTTTACTGTGGAAGACTCGATGGTTTAACTTTAAATCGCCGTTAATGTGTTTAGTCATTATAATTATTTAAGTAGACCATATGCCTTTATACTTTGCTAACTATGTTTTATTAATGTTTTTATAGTTACCAGTTAAGATTACTTGACATGAATGTATTTAAGTAGTTTAATGTTTTTGTACACACCATCATGTAGTTTATAGCTATCATCCCCGCATTTCTTCTCGCTCTCGGGAATATGTTAGAGTTTTAATCGAACACTCAGCGAAAATGCATAATTGCATCGAACGCAAGTATGCACATTGGCTCGTTCACCAAAATGTGGGCCAGTTCGCGTTCAGATCTCATTAGAGACACCACGTACTCAAAACCATACCATACCATTACCATTTTACCATATATTTTACCAATAAGTTAGTTTTGCCATATTTTACCATTTCTTGTAACTATGTGATATAGTGATTTAATATAGCTATTTCCCTTATAATTCGAGACTTTAACTTTACCATATCCTATCAATACGAGAAAGGTGTGCTAGGTCACCATAGCGCCAAGCACTACTTTCTACAATTTATGTCGTCTTGTTTTCTGCACAGAAATAAAAAAACGCTTTTTAATTGCATCACGTTTACGTATTTAATCCTATTTATACCAAACCATATAGGTTACCACAAGCCTTAAAGCCGGAAGTAAATAAACAAATAGATAATATGCTTAAGGATAATATTAATGAAGAATCATTTAGTGAATGGTCCAGTCCGATCTGTTAGTCCCAAAAAAATCAGAAGGTTCTCAAAAGTGGCGTTTAATATTGTAAATGACAAATTTCCTTTACCTAACATTACTGATATTTTAGATTAACGGTCTGGCTCAATCTATTTTACGCACTTAGACCTTCAACAAGGATATTATCAAGTGAACGGGCACCTGAAAGCCGAAATATTCTGCATTTTCGACTAGTACAGGACATTACCAATTAAAACGATTACCGATGGGTCTTAAGACTTCTTGTAGCGCTTTCAGTAGAGTCATGTCAATTGCAATGTCAGGATTAGCTTTTGAGAAGAGTTTCATCTATTTAGATGACTTAATCGTTTTTGGAAGATCTTTAGCTATCCATGACCAAAATCTCATTGCTGTTTTGGAATGACTGAGGAAGGTGAATTTAAGGTTAAATCCTACTAAGTGTCAATTCTTAAAGAAATAAATTTTATATCTGGGTCTTTCAGTATCTGCTGACGGTGTTTCGCCTGACCCTGATAAAACTAAGGTTTTAGAAAATTTTCCTGTACCTAAAAACGTGGATGAAGTGAGACGGTTTGTTGCCTTCTGCAACTATTACAGAAAATTCGTGCCGTCCTTTGCAACAATTACTATGCCTTTAAATCGTTTGCTAAAGAAAGATGAACCTTTTGTTTGGAGTTTGGACTGTAAAATGCATTTAATTTTCTAAAAACCACATTAACGACGCCTCCTATACTACAGTATCCAGATTTTTCGGAAACCAATGAATTTATATTACAGACAGACGCGTCTGATTTGGCTGTAGGAGCTGCATTGTGTAAAAAGAACATGAAACCTGTCGCTTATGCCAGCAGACCATTAAATAAGGCAGAAAAAAAATGATCCAGTAATACAGAAAGAAATAACAACAATAGTATGTAGCAGTAATAGTACATTATGGTACTAGTGTGTAACAAGAGACCCGAGGACGGTAATCATCAATACACACGTGTATCATACGACGTTTTTTAACACATTTGTGAATAAAATAACAAAAAAAAACTCATTTTATTTAGTAGTTAAAAAGTTTAGTTAAGAAACAATTAGTAAATGTGCAATTAGTAAAATTATAATTAACTGGTTTTGATGACATAGCGGTCTCATCAGATAGATTATTTATTGAAATATTTTCATGTTCTATTGTAATTTGAGATGGCTCATTATTCGTGTAGGTAGGTGAAATCCAATTATTGGGTATACTTGGTGTTTCGTAAGTAGGAAGTGCCTCAGAATCAAGTTTAATTCTTTTTTGTGTTTTTTGTACCAATTTCCTTCTTGTTTTGTATGGAATCTTCTACGCATGATTGCTAGATCGCCACCCACTAGTAATGGCAATTAATGCGATTTCGAATAAATTTCATTAACATGTTAATTCGTGAGTCTCAGCATGATAATTGCTATTGCTATGCTATTTGCTAATATGACGATAATTGATAATAATGAAGTATGTGAATTTTACTAATATGCGAATTAAAAAGTTGGTTCGCCTTAGGACGTCTCCTAGCATGCGTTTAGTTTATTCGCCGATAACGTTTTATTTGTGCTAGTACACTTGCTTATGTAATGTGTTAAGATTGAGCACATAATTAAATATACCTATTTAACAATTTAAAACCTTTTATTGTTTAAGATTTTATGAACTTTCCTTCATACTTTATCCAGCCTTTGACTGGCAGTAAAATGTTATAAACTGGCGTATTTATAAGTTCATTTCATCATATTTACATGAATTAGTTTTGTATTTTACATTCTGTACATTATTTACATTACATTTTAGGACATTAGTTTTTTTATCACAGTTTTTCAAATTGGCATTTAAAAATACCAGCTGAAAGCCTTGTTCTTCTTTCTGACAAGTTATTGTAATGGCCAATGTGTTTAAGTTTTAGATGGGTTTTTAAATTGGTGATTGATGTTCGGTAAGAAAGGTTTTTAGAGCACTGATTACAGTTAGCAATTTTATTTTCACTAACAATTTTATAAAAATAATCCCATATAGGATTAGTTCGGTGAGACATTGTCACGTTCAAGTCCGTTCAACAACTTATTTACACTAAAATATTTATATACTAAACTTAAAATTATTATTTACACTTTTATACATGCTACTTCTCACTACTGTTTACTACCTCCTATTATTTACAGGTAGGTATTGAGTTCACTCTATTATCTATTTAAGTACAATATTATGCACAAAACGAAAGAATGTAATTACTGTATAACGAATACGTAAAACAAAATCTCACTATCACTTGCCAAAACGTACTGAACGAACACAAGACGACGCGCGCCACGCGCGTACCACGCAAATATATTATTAAACAATCACGCATTCATTCAATCAATACACGACTCTAAGTACGAGCGAATCAAAGACAATAAGGTAATAATTTCTAAACATCATTCTTCGCACCATCCATAATTTAAATACATTAAACAAGCACAAGCATTCATTCAATATACAACCTTAAGTACTCACAAATCACCGAGGCCCCGCAACACAGGCAACAGGAAGGAATACGGGTGGGTTTTAGTCAGTAAGAGTCTGACACACCCTCCCGCTCCGCCCAGAGCGGGAGAAGTTATTTGATGATTTCCCACCCTCAAAAAAAAAAAAAAGTACTCACAAATCAAAGATAATAAGATAACAATTGCTTAACCCATTATTCGCAAGTTCGCAACACCTGCTGATAAATTTCACTCGCGAACAAGGTCACTATCACGTGAAACCGATATATTTAGTATTCCCGACTTCCCGTGGGTGCGACGGAGAGCGCACGCTACCGCTGCGTGCGCCGACGCTCTGACGAGTCTGACGTATGATAGTATAAAAAAGTACGAAAATTCATTTCGCATTTCGCAGATTTCGCAACTACATTTAATTTGCTAAATGAGCTTTCGCTAACAAAGAAAGCTAATGCTAATTAATCCATCACTACCACCCACCATGATGCTTCAAAGTCATTATATCAGCTCCTGAATTAGCTAGCAATGTAACAGATGTTCTTCTGAAACTATGTCCAGTGTAGCTCTCAGCATCTGCTAAACCTAAAAACTTAACGATTTCTTTAGGCATAGATCCAAATTTGTTTATACCTATAGGCTAACAGGTACATTTACCATTCTGGTAATTTAGAAAGAAACGGTCAGTTTTTGCTTTTGGTGACTGCAAATTTTCATAATTCTTAACAATTTCATATAATGGACCGTGTATGGTGAATGCCTCGGTATTTTATTTTTCGTGATAGCTATCTTCACTAAAAGCATCTGGCCATGGTTCTCTATGTTTTCTATGGTTATATTTGTTAATTCTTGTATCCTACAGGCACCAGTTACACCAAATATTAAAGCAACCTGAGAAAAATGAAACAATAATTAAGTTCAACACACAACACAGGCTGAAGTCGCGTAGATATTTATAATTAATTTAACTAACCTTAGTAGCCAGATATTGGTTATCTGGAGCATCTTTTATAAATTTTTCAATATCGTCAGACGATAAAACCTTTGATTTCTTGCTTCTAAATCCATCGGATAGTCTCTTTAGATAAGCTGACAAATTAGAATATGTTTTTAAGTCCACTCCATTCTTTGTTCGGACTGTACTTTTTAAAATTGAGTATAAACACCACAAAGAGCTAGGTTTGCACTTAGAAGATAATTATTTAAAGTACGCCATGAACACATTTTCTGAAAAAGACTGCGTATTCTTGCTGTTTTGCCATTTCATGAAATTTTGGTAGGCTAATAGATATTTTTCCTTGGAGTTTTCAGGGAGTAAACTTTCCATAATTAACGTTAAGGGCTTCACATCTTATATCGGGCGGTGTACAACATAAATCATTTTCTTCGTAACTAGTACTTGTAGACATTTTAATTTATAAATAACTATAATTTCAACAGTGAAAATGAGTTGTGAAAAATGTTTCGCTATGGCGGGAAAAAATAATCAGTTTTCATAAGCGCGCGCATTGCGATCGACCACAGACTAAAGAGATGAGTTTTTATTTTATTTTCGGCGCATAGGGTTTGCGCCTATTTTGCCACGTAGAAAATGGGGAATTTAAAGTTTTCTTTTATTACAGAGAAAACAAAGTTATATTTGAGTGAAAGTTTTATTTATTAAACACGTACGAGTTAAAATTATCTATTTAAATAAGATGTTGCATGATATGAGCAAGCAATAGGAACATTACTTCGATCAATGACAGGGCTTAAAGCCATAGAAAGCTGTAAACCAATTTTTAAATCACTGAAGATTCTAATACTACCTTCTTTGTACATTCTTGAAGTTGCCTTATTTGTTAAGATGAACAGTAATTTGTTTACATCAATGATTGATAAGAGAATACGCAAAGGACCAATGAGGTCTCAATATAAAAGTCAACTTTATACAGGCGGTTACAAAACGTCCTTACTTAAAAAAAATATTTTTTCCATGGGTCCTCTCATATATAATAAATTACCAATAAATCTAAAAGTATTACCCATATCAGTATTCAAAAAACAGTTAACTAAATTGTTATTAGAAAAATGTTACTATTCAATTAAAGATTTTTTTGATGATAAAAGTTTTTCCTAATGGGAGTTTTGATTGTGGTACTATAATTAATATAAATTTATGTTATTTTTTTATTTTTTTTATTTGATGTTTGACATTGATTTTTGACATTTTTATTCTTTGACATTTTGATTTTTGACATTTATATTCTTTGACATTTTTGTTTTTTTTTTTACATTTTGATATTTGTCATTCTAATTTTGGTTCTTGACATTCGAATTGTAATAATAATATTGTTAATTGTAATGACATGTCAAATATTCTAATGATTGCCTGCCGGGGTCGCGGGAAGGTACTTATGGGTCACCGAGGCCCCCGCAACACAGGCAACAGGAAGGAATACGGGTGGGTTTTAGTCAGTAAGAGTCTGACACACCCTCCCGCTCCGCCCAGAGCGGGAGAAGTTATTTGATGATTTCCCCACCCTCAAAAAAAAAAAAAAAAATTCTAATGATAATAATTTATATATTTTCTTTTGTTACACATATTTATTTTTTTAAAAATTAATTTGATGATTTAAATAATAATTCAAAAATTATAAATTGATATACTTAATTGTGATAAGAATGATATAAATAATATAATCTAATTTTGCATGCCGATTGGTAAAATGTGACTGAGCTATAATTATGTACTTAATCTTAAGACCTGTATGTATTACCCATATTTGCGAAATAAAAATTCTATTCTATTCTATTAATTTATTGGCTGTGCCTCCGCTGCCGGTTCCTAATTTATTTGTTCTATTGAACGCGATCTTCTTTTCGAATAAAAACTTTTAAAAGAACAAAGCAACTCAACCAATAAAATTTTTAAAAAAATCTATAACTCACTAGTGAGTTATAGCAATGAAAAAGTCATAGTTTGATTATGGGTGTCATTCTGTGCCTAATTGCAGTGACCATAGAGCCACTTTATGAGCAAGTGTGTTGAAAAAATCTTTTTTCAGCCATTTGGAATGGGTTGGAACGGTCTTGCAATGGTCCCAACTGATAGTTGAACTAAATATATAATCTAATAATAACTGAACTCTTTCTTGATAGTTAAAAAAAAAATAGTTTCTTATTTCACAGAATCTGGAAATGGATTTATCCACTTGTTTTCCAAAATAATGAAGTCATTAGATGTTCAGTACAAAAATACCTCTAAGTTTTCAGGAATGAATTTCGTATTGTGTTATATTAACAATAATTTTATTATTTCTTTCTGCCGCATCAACAACAGCTGCAATTACATACGCGTCCTTACTGATCTAAGGTTTTCCAAACCCACAAGCATCCAAACTTTCATGAAATCTAAGAGAAATGTGCTTTGTAAATTTTTGTTCATGACAACAAATTTTATTCCACTCCTTTTTAATGTCGATTAAAAATAGTCTGATTTAGTTTGAAAATTAAATTTTAGGTATAAAACGTCAAATTCAGAATAGCAAAATTGCCATTTTCATTAAATTGAGTAACTAAAATGACATTAGTGCTGTCAAACTATAGTATAGTTAATTTATGTCACTTTAGTTAATTTCAGAATGGGAAAGTAGTTTGACAGGAATAAACGAAATTTTAGTGATTTTTAGTCTAGTTTAGAGAAATTTGTGACAAGAGAATCGGCACCCATGTAATCCTGTATTTTATAAGAAAAATTACCTTATTTTAGTTAAGAATGAATGTGCTCGTAAATTAGACTGTATTTTGATGAACCTTTTGAAGTGTTGGAAGATTTAGGCATTGATGTAATGATAATTAAAAATGGTAAGATACTTAGAATAGGTATAGAAAGAACCAGAAGCCGCGAACACGCCTAATACTGAAGCGTCAAAAACTACTCCTAAGTAGAGTAGTTTAACGCGCTGCCGATCAGTTACTCTATGAACGTCGTATCGCGTAACGTGTTTTACCGGTGTGCAATTTTATTTAATTATGCCGTCTTATGTCATTCATACGTGTAAATGATAAATGATAAATGATAAATGATTTTATTTCTGTAAGTAGGTTTTTACAAACACTTTTACACGTCAAAACATTTTTTTTTTTAAACTAGATGAGGCCGGCATTTCCTGTCTGACTACTCTGAGAAGAAAGGCCGAAACAAACTCAGAGGTCACAGTCTCTTTTAAAGTCCAGACATAATCTTGGTCAGATCATGTGAAGACCATGTCGATTGGTGTCTGAAATGGTCTTTTGATGAAAGAACCACACAGATTGAGTGGACCTGTCCAGTCAGTGCACGCATTTGTCAGTCGTTGTGCAGCTCAACTCATAACTAAAGGAGCTCAACGATTCAACGAACAATACCAAAGAAAGGACATTTGGCTAGGCCGCAAAAAATACTCAAAACTGCCAGACCATATTAAAAACTAACTGAGAATAAAACAAAATGAAACAATGATCCACATAGTCTTCACATTTACAATAATTAAAACAATATAATACTACACAGAGTAAATATTCATGTCATTGCATAAATAAAATTCATCAATGTCAATGTGTATATTCGGACATAATCTTGAACAGATCATTTGAGGACCATGTAGGTTGGTGTCCGAAATGGTCTTTTGAGGAAAGACCACACAGATTTGAGTGGACCTGTCCAGTCAGTGCACGCATTTGTCAGTTATCATGCAGCTCAACTCAAAACTTAAGGAGCTCAATGATTTGACGAACAATACCAAAGAAAAGACATTTGGGTAGGCCGCATAAAGTACTCAAACTGCCAGACCATCATTAAAGTAAGAGACAAAAAATAAAAATAAAATAAACAAATTATGACCCACATAGTCCTCACATTCCCAATAATTAAAATAATATAATATAATACTATACAAAGTAAATATTCATGTCATTGTTTATATAGAATGTTATATAGAATAAGAAAATATAAATAGCTAGCAAAATAAAAAGAGTAAAAAAACAACATTCACTGTAAGTTTATTGGAGCAGCTCAATCCCAAGCCTTTTTGTCCTCAATATAATCTTTAACAGTATAAAAGGCTTTTAGGCACAGTTTCTGTTTTATAAAACATTTGAATTTATTAAGGCTTAGTTCTTGAATGTGGCTAGGAAGTTTATTATAAAAACGTATACATTGGCATCTAAACGAGCTGCCTATTTTTTTGAGCCTGGTTGTAGGAACAACAAATTTGTGTTTGTTCCTAGTATTTACATTATGGATATCACTGTATTTTTTAAACAAATTGATATTTTTATGTGCGTACAAAAGATTTTCATAAATATACTGAGAAGCTACAGTCATTATATTAATCTCTTTAAATTTTTCTCTGAGGGAGTATCTGGGACTTAATTTATAAATTGAACGGATTGCCCTTTTTTGTAAAACAAAAATTGTCTGAATATCGGCGGCATTTCCCCATAACAGAATACCGTACGACATTACGCTATGAAAATAACTAAAGTATACTAAACGGGCTGTGTCTAAATCCGTTAAATCACGAATTTTTCTAACGGCGTATGCTGCAGAGCTAAGCTTTTTTGACAATTTATCTATATGGGGGCCCCATTGAAGCTTGGCATCCAAAGTTATGCCTAAGAACACAGTGGTATCTTCGGGGTTCAACTCTTCACCCTTTATGAGAACACTAGTTTTTACTTGTCTAACATTAGGTATTGTAAACTTAATACATTTGGTTTTTTTTCTCGTTAAGAAGTAGGTTGTTAACATTAAACCAGTTAACTACTTTTTCGAGGGCACTATTTACATTGTCAGTAACCAACTGCTGACGTTTGAGCTTAAATAAAAGTGAAGTGTCGTCTGCAAACAACACTATATCATGATTATCCTTTATGAGGCAAGGCAAGTCATTTATATAAATAAGAAACAAAAATGGGCCGAGAATTGAGCCCTGGGGGACCCCCATTCTTACTACAGATCCGGGTGATCTTTTCCCGTTAACATCAACTCTCTGAATCCTATCACTCAAATATGAAGTAAGAAGATCCAGAGAAGAGTTTCGGATTCCGTAGTGGTGCAGTTTTCTGACCAAAGTTTCATGAAGAACGCAATCGAATGCCTTGGACAAATCGCAAAAAATACCCAAAGCATCGCATTTATCCTCCCATGCATTATAAACATGTCCTAAAAGTTCAACACCGGCATCAGTAGTCGAACGACCCCTTGTAAAACCGAACTGTTTGTTATGCATTAATTTATGTTTATTGAAAAATATTTGGATTTGATCTAAAATAAGTTTCTCGAAAATTTTACTAGTAGGTAGGTAGTACTGAAATAGGTCTATAATTAGTAGGGTCTGATGTACTACCCGATTTAAACAACGGTATTATTTTACTGTTCTTCATAAGATCAGGAAACTCACCACAGTCAATACAATTATTAAAAATAACAGCTAAAGTAGGTGCGACAATGTTTATAATCGACTTAGCAACGTCCACAGAATTACCCCATAGATCTGCGGTCTTTTTAACATTTAACGTGTGAAAGGTTTTAATTACATCTTTACAGGTGACATATTGGAAACTAAATTCTGAATCACAAACTGGAACGTTTTCTATAAGTAAAGACTCTGCGGCAGTGGGTGATGAGTTTAGAGATTTTGTAGTTGATATGGGAATCTCTGTAAAGAAATTTTCAAATGCCATGGCGACTTCAGAATCTGATTTAATTATATTGTCATCAATAGCAAGGCTGTAGTCACTACTTCGGTTGGATGACCTTCCCGTTTCACTATTAATGATATTCCATGTCATCTTAATCACATTACCACTATTTTTAATTTTTGAGTTCAAGTAACGTGACTTGGCCATACAACAAACTTTTTTAAATAATTTAGAATAATTCTTAACATATAAATTAAATTCAGCAGTGTTTATACTAGTCCGTTCATCATACAACTCATATAGTCGTTTTCTACTTTTATGTATACCAATGGTGGCCCAGTCACTGAAGGAAGTGATACTATTAACCGACAATGTCTTAGGAACGAAAGTATTCTCAAATTGTGTGCAATACATATTAAAAAAATCATTATATTGTTGATTAGGGGCATCATTAGTTGACAATAGTGGTAATTTACTCAGAATTTTAGTTTTAAATGTTTCCAAACGCTTAGTCGTTTTTGGGTTCACAGTGATTTCTTTTTTAGTAACTTTTTTGCTTTGATATGGAACAGTGATAAATTGTCCGCAATGATCTGATTCTATTAAATTAATAATTTTTTTGTGGGCTGGTGTAACATCTGTATAAATGTTATCTAGACATGTGGCACTAGTGGGGGTTATTCTAGTGGGCTCGAAAAATTGGTGAGCAAGATTGTATGACTGAAACAAACTTATAATTTTAGTACTTAAACCCGAATTTTCTAATAGATTAACATTAAAATCACCACAAGTGATGATAGACTTATTCGAATTACAGATTTTGTGCAACACATCATCCATAACCTTTTCAAAACAATCATACAATCCTAGTAAAAATGCAGCGGGGCTAAAAAATAAACAGGATGGGGTCACATTTCACGTGTAAACAGCGCATTCAAATATCGTCTTATTTAATTACTGAATAAATTGTTCAGTTTGTAATTATCATAGAGAATGATGCATCCATCTTGTTAGTGTTGCCAGTATAAGAGTTTTGATTTTCCCTTCTTTTTATTACCTACTGAGGGCATTTATTCATTTTAGTGTTAAATTAATAACAACTTACATAAAAACAACCCGACTTGAAAAAGAAAGGTTATCAATGCAACCCGTATGTATACAGGGTGGCCCAAAAGTCGTGGACGAACGGGGTTAGATGGGGTTATCAGCTGCAAAAAGTTGTTCTACAGGAGGTCCTTAAGAGCCATTTCACAAAATTATTGCGCTCGAGTTTAGGTAAAAGACGGCAGTATTGTGTATGTGTGCGCAGCTATCCACACATACACAATGCAAGCAGTGTAGCGCGAGTGTTGAGATGGACTAAACGGTCTTGAGCCTTTATAATCGTAATGCACCATGGTTAGAGATTTATGAAAAAAGTTGTTTTATTTATTCAGTCTACTAAAGCTTTCTAGACTAATAAAAAAACACAAATATATGTTATGTAAAGTATGTAATAAAAATGAACTGGGAAAAATCACATATCATTTACATTATATGAATTCGTAAAAGCATTGATTTTGCCTTTCTAGGGTCTATGATTTCGGCGGCAGAGACCTCTCGCGTCCGGCCCTGGTTCAGGCCATGGTACGGAGCGAGAGGGCATGGGCAGCCGTCACCTCCTTCTGCGAAGCAGTAATGCTCGCGAAGGAGGAGGCGGGACGGTTGAGGGGAAGGCAAGTTTCGCGCCCTCTCGCCCCTAGCCGCCGCAGGAGACGCCCAGGGCGTCGGGAATCCCGGGCGGATTTCCGGCCACCGTAGGCGCGGGCTTGCGGACGGTGAGCAATGAGTAGCTCACCGTCCGGTAAAGACCAGGCCCGGGTCGACGGCGCGTCGTATTCCACGCGCGCCTCAAACAGATGTCGTCAGCACAAAGTAGGGGTCCACTAGGGCCGATGCCTGCCGGGGTCGCGGGAAGGTACTTATGGGTCACCGAGGCCCCCGCAACACAGGCAACAGGAAGGAATACGGGTGGGTTTTAGTCAGTAAGAGTCTGACACACCCTCCCGCTCCACCCAGAGCGGGAGAAGTTATTTGATGACTTCCCACCCTAAAAAAAAAAAATTCTAGCAATACACAATCTTGGTAAAACTTTGGTAAAACCTTTTCAGTCGGTCGATATTTAAAAGTTTACGTTCGTTTAGAGGTATAGCTGTATCTTTTTGAAGTAGCAAGTTACAAACATACAATTTCTGTTATCGAATCTGACGTTCCACTTGTACCCGGTACGGTGGTGGCGTGTCTTCTAAAGGTACTATCCTCCTCTACTCGATTCATGCGATTTCTCATTCTGAAATGAAAACAAAATAGCTGTCAAGTTTCAATATCTACGAATAAATATTTTTTTTTATCAATAAATGATTATCAAAAACATCAATATTTTTATATGTCGAAGTGTCAGTGTATACAAATCCTTAAAATTGTAATTACGGTTTTATAGTTCATGTCGATATGTACTTATTTGATCGATTACTGTGTACATAATATCGCAATCGAATCGCAAATTATATATATCTCGCTTCTGTTGCTTTCTTTAAGGCTGCAGAATTTTTATTTTTCCTTTTTTTGACACAATGGTATACACAACCCTTTCGCTCCATTGCTAAAACTAATAAAACAAAAATATGTAATTATTCTCAAACTACTAAACTAATACTTAACTTGATAATAAATTAAACTCTTACCTTATGCAAAATAAATACGAAGTGAATCAAAATGTTGTAGTCGTAGTATAATAATTCGTTCACAATACGTGCGCTCGAAAATCGAGACGCGGGAAAATTTGGCGCAGGTCCTACCTCGACCGGTACTCACGCCGTACTAAACGGTTGCCCGCTTAGCATCGGAATTTATTCTAATTTAGAGTGATTTTAATAACGATATTATGTCTAATTAAATGAAGGGATTTTAATAAAACTTTAGAATTCGGTTTGTTAAAAACCATAGTTTATTTCGCCAATAAAAAAAAATGTAATTACGCTTTATTTAAACCAAAAAATCACGATTTATTAGCGATACAAAACCTAAAAATTGGCATAAGACTTTATTTTTTTACTAATTAATGTTATTAAGAATCGATATTCTAGTACTGTATGTGTCGATCAAATTATATTTCTGATGCTTTATGTATTTTTTTCAGTTAAATTTATAAATATTAATGATAGATATAGGAGTTTGAAATTGACTCGGCGATGATATTTCAGTAAACTGGTTGTGGGAGATTAATCACCACAAAGTAAACAAATAAGTTTTTGTAAATGTGTTACATGAAGTGTCAAAAAGAAGGATTAGTCTATTTTTTACATGTATCCACCAATGTCAGAGTATTACCTAAGATGGTAAATTAGGCGACTGAAATCTGCGATATTCGCGCGAAAACGTGAAATGGCTCTTAAGGTCAACCCCTGCAGAGTTATAATTTATTTTGTGTTTTTATGAGAAAATTGAGTTTGTTTAACTAATTCGTATTAAAATTCGAAAAAATCTACATCCTGTATCTTTTTTATAATTTTTACTAGATTGGTACTGACGAGTCCTTACGTTAGACATGCTATTTATGGTTGTATATTAGGTGTGTTGAAGATAATATTAAGTTTTACGATTTTTTTTTCTCAAATCATAACTTTTTATTTACTTCGGACCCCACTGTGAAAAAAAAATACTCTACTGAAAAGTGACCCTGTATTACAAGTTTTGGCGCATTTAATAGGGATTCTGAAAAGGTATTACACATAGCTATGCGTGGCTTTGATATCTTTCTAGGACGATTATTCGTAGCAAGGCCGAAGTTAACCCAACCATAAAACTCGGTTAGGCTTATTTAAAAATAAACTGGAACTAATACAATTAATGACAAAGACTCTCTGCCTCTCTTTTCCACTAACCATTTAATACTTTGTCAATAAAAGGCCGGTTCGCCCGTCAGTTCAGGTAGCGATATCTTTTCTAGGAAACAAAAGGCCGGGCCGGCCGGGGCGGGGGCCGGGGGATGCACGTGAGCATGTTTCTTTAGAATGTTTAGTGTTCTTTAGTGACTCGCTTCCTGCCTGTGAGTACGCACGTGTTCTTTTTCTCGGTTTTACGACGACTTGTGATCAGTTTCTTTCCTTTGACCTACGCTTTGTTTTTCGGACTTCTGATAGATTGCCTACCTGTGACCAATGCTGTGTGAATCGGACTAGATTCGGAATCGGACGGATTGGCTACAAAAGTTGACAGATGGCTGCTGCGAGGAGAGAATACATCCAACGGGAGTATGCAGAAATGCATTACCTGTATGGCTTTTGCGACGGTAATGCCCGAGCTGCTGCCAGGGAATATCGTCAACGCTACCCTAACCGTGATCGTTTTCCGGACTACAGCGTCTTTATGCGCGTACATAATTCGTACATGGAGGGAGTCTTACCCGGTCAGCATGCTCCGAGAGCAGGCAGACCAGTGGCGCAATTTGAAAATGAAGATGAAGTGCTGAGAGAATTAAGATTGCATCCTAGTATAAGTCAACGCCAAATATCCCGTAATCTCGGGATTCCAAGATAGACGGTGCAACGTGTCATTAACAGAAACAAATATCACGCCTACCAAGTGCAAAGGGTGCAAGCTTTGCTGCCCGGTGACTATGAACCTAGAGTGCGGTTTTGCAGAGAGATGCTAAGATACCACAGAGAGGATCCGCAGTTCTTCAACAAGGTTTTATGGACGGATGAGTCAACTTTTAGAAGAATGGGAGTATTCAATATCCACAATCTACATTTTTACTCCAGAGAGAACCCATATCCTAAGAAATGATCGATTCCAGCATCTGTTTGGTATTAATATGTGGGCTGGTATAATTGGTCAGCAGTTGGTGCTGCATAAAATGCCAGCAAGGCTGAATGGTGCTCAGTATTTAATTTTTTTGCAAAATAATTTAAACCATATTCTTAACGAAGCTGAAGTTCCAGAAGAAAGAATAGCAGAAATGTGGCTGCAACATGATGGCGCCCCGCCTCACTACGCTCGAGCAGTTAGAGATCATTTGAACGAGCGCTTCCCCAACCGGTGGATTGGTCGAGGCTGAGATATTGCGTGGCCACCCCGGTCGCCCGATTTAAATCCATTAGATTTTTTTCTTTGGGGCTATTTTAAAGAAATAGTTTACCAAGGAGAGAACAATAGCGAACAAGAACTACGACAAAAGCTCGAATTTGCTAGGGTACAAGTTACTAACAACAGAGGTGCATTCCGTAGGTTACGTAGGAACTTTATTAGACGGTGCAGATTATGTATCATGGTCAGAGGCAGGAATTTAGAGCATTTATTGTAAAATGTTTTGCTTAATAAAACAATTATTTCACAATCGTTGTTTTGTTTTTTCGTCCTAGAAAGATATTAGAGCCACTCATGGCCATGTGTAATACCTTTTCAGAATCCCTATTAAATGCGCCAAAACTTAATACAGTAATACGTAATACAGGGTCACATTTCGGTAGAGTATTTTTTTTCACAGTGGGGTCCGAAGTAAATAAAAAGTTATGATTTGAGAAAAAAAAATCGTAAAACTTAATATTATCTTCAACACACCCAATAAACAACCATAAATAGCATGTCTGACGCAAGGACTCATCAGTACCAATTAGTGAAAATTATAAAAAAGATACAGGATGTAGATTTTTCGAATTTTAATAAGAATTAGTTAAAAAAAGTAAATTTTCTCATAAAAACACAAAATAAATTATAACTCTGCAGGAGTTGACCTTAAGGAGCTTCCGTAGAACAACTTTTTGCAGCTGATGACCCCATCTAACCCCTAGTTGCGTTTGATCCACGACTTTTGGGCCAACCTGTATATGTATGATTTTGTTAGAATTGCATAACATTCATAATAGGTACTATGTTAGACTATTAGGATTTCTAGGGTGTATGAAATTATGTATCTATGAAGAGACCAATTGTGATTTTATTATTTATATTATCTTACCCATACTCTCAACGTTTACCCCAAAACGGGTTCATAATATCCGAGCTAGCAACATTACGCGGGTTCCCAGTGAGGCGGGCGCGGGACGCTTGTCTTGATTTTGGACACAGCGTGCGGCTTGCAATAACAGTTGAACGCGGGTTCTGGTTCTTTCTATATTCTAAGGGTAGATGCATAAATGGGTATGGTGGAATACATAAAAATAGGGCAAAATTGTTTAGTAAGTCTTTAAGAAAAGGTACCTTTGCTTTGCTTGTCTTCGATTATTGTTTTTTATTTCTTTCACCCCCGGAGGTGAAGTGTATAAATGTAGTTAGTAGTAAGCAACATTGTTATGTAAGTAGTTGGTAATAAACGCTTGTCTTGAACAGAAGAGTTTCCTTCTAACCTCCATACTTCAGTGGGCTCACTACCGAGCCGGCGGAGGTTCGTGTTACATTCACAAAATATAAAAGAATCCATGTAAAATATTAATAAAATAACAGCCACGTATACAGAGGGGGGGATAGTTGGGATTTATCCCCCCCCGAAATCTGACTGAAAAAAAAAAACGTTTTAAGCCATCTGTTTATTTATTCGCTTGCCTGTTCTTTCAATAAGTAGGTAAAATAAAAATATAGATAGATCTTGATCTGATTATGTAAGCGACGTTACTAGTAGCGCCATCTAACCTATTTAGAGAGAAACCGAGAACGAAAACAGTAATGAACGACATCTATCGTCGAGTAGAAAAACTAATAGTAGAAAGATCGTCGCGTTGAGTATCGAAATATCGAGAAGCTTCCATAACATTCTGCTACCAGGTAGTAGATGGCGCAATATTCCACAGTGTTCCAGAATACGAAAATGTAGTATAAATACGGCGGGGGCGGGAGTCCGGGAACCTGCATGTCAGTTTATTTCGAGAGCGATTCAAGTGAGAATCGAGAGCGACAAGCGAGAAGAAAAGTGAAATACCTCTGCAATAGTGACAGTATAGTGCAATAGACCAGTTTATTTTGATATTGATTTCAGTTTCATAGAGAGTAGAGTAAATTCCTTCCGACTTGGTTCACCTGATACTTTGCCCGTGCCGTGAAATAAAGGAAAAAAACTTCAAAACCACTGTTTTCATTGGATTCGCCAAATCGCCAGTCCGTTACGTACGTGAGATAGTGTTGGACAATTTTGGACCTGCAGACGTCATAATTTGTTGGACCGTTCGCCCTATCCATCACAGATTACTTAAATAAAGTAAAGTTATGTGTGAAATGTGAGTGCTTCTTGATTTGTGCTTGTTTGAACGTATATAAATTGCTGCTGCTAAAATGAAGAGAATTGACAACTTTTTCAAGCCAGTGGCAAAAAAAATTGTTACTACTAGCGAGGAAAAAACTACTCCAAGCATGGCTTCTGCTGTTGATAGTAGACAACTAGAAACAACTTCGTCAAAATTTACAGAAAAAAATGTGATATCAGCCGAACCGGCTGGAAGATGTAGAGATGAAGGAGAATGTTCAACTTCAAAAACGTGCAGTTTAGATAAAATGATTATAAGTGAAACTTTTCCTGATATCGGCGTGGTTTCTAATGCCATAAATAACACACAGTATCCTCCTCTTGTACTCACAGATGAACAGAAAAAAAATATTATTACACAGCCGTTTGTCCCAGATGCGTCATTTTCGTTTCCGGCTAGTAGCTTTGGAAAGAGGAAACTTAGATTTCGAAGAGAATGGATGGGATCATGGGAATGGTTAACATATTCGCCGAGGAGGCATGGTGTGTTCTGCAAATATTGCGTTGTCTTTTCATCAGGCACCGCTGGAAAAGGTTCCCACCAAACACTTGGAAGTTTTGTCAGCAAACCATTTGATAATTGGAAAGATGCAACAGAGAGATTTCGCGAACATTCTGCTGCTAAATATCACCAGTTTTCTAAGTTATGCGCAGAAAATTTCTTGCGCGTAATGGATTCAGCAGCTATAGACGTTGCATCGCTGCTTAATGATCAAAGGCTCAAAGAAAAGGAAAGAAATAGAACAGCACTAAAACCTATAATCGAAACTATCATCTTCTGTGGAGAGCAAGAGTTGCCGCTTCGTGGAGACAAAGACAGTGGACCATTGACTTTAGAAAAGCCACTTGGTAAAGATGGAAAATTCAGGGCTCTGCTACGATACCGAGCAAGCTATGATAATATCCTGAAAGATCATATCATTACAACCCCTAAAAATGCAACGTATTTTAGCCCTATTATTCAAAATGAAATAATAGATACTTGCGGAAAGATAATTCAGAAAAAAGTTGTGAACACAAATAAATAGTTCAGAGTGTTTCGCGATTCTTGGCGATGAAACTTTAGATGTGAGTGGAACTGAGCAATTGTCTTTATGTGCGAGATACGTTTATAAAGGTATTTTGAGGGAGGACTTTCTCAGTTTCATTGAAATACACGACCTAAGTGCCGAAAATATAAGTGCAGAAATTTTAAAGAAATGTCATGAGATTGGTTTGAATCTCGATAAACTAGTTGGTCAGGGGTATGACGGAGCTGCTACCATGGGAGGACACATCAGTGGTGTGCAGACGAGAATCAGAAAAGAATTTCCTAAGGCCACATACGTACATTGCTCAGCACATCGTCTGAACCTAGTTCTTTCAAAAGCTCTTTCAGTTCCCGAGGTGAGAAATTCAATAGGCGTTGTGAAGGAAGTCTGCAATTTACTTCGCAACAATGCAATGGCCGGGAAACAGTTCAAGGAAAATGTGGAAAAGCTCACACCAGAAAGTAAGAAAAAAAGACTGGTGACACTAGATTTATAGAACGTCACGACTCTATAAATGTATTTGGTGAGTTACTCGAACCTATTGTCATTACATTAAGAGAACTATCCTACACAAACAGAACTGTCGCCCAAACTGCCTCTACACTCATAGCTGCGATGGAAAAGAGTAGTTTCTTGATTTCTCTAAAAACCTGTGAAAGATTTTTCAGTTATACTCTCCCACTGTCAGCATATTTGCAGAACCCTACACACGACCTGGCCTCTGCTATGAAATTTTCCGATGACATTATCGGAAAACTAAAAGAGATACGTGACGATGTTAACCCGGTATTCTCAGAAATATATAGCGCATGCTGCAAAATAGAAACTCAGCGTCCTCGAGTTACTGCCCACCAAACTGCACGAAGCAACCCTCCCAGCGATACTGCTGAAGAATACTTCAGAAGAACTATTTTTATACCGTGCTTGGACGATTTGATATCTGGCATGAATGATAGATTTGCGAATCAAAGAGAGCTGCTTTCTTCTTTAGAAATTATTCTTCCGAAAAATGTGGACGAGAGGAAAATAAGTGAATTAGAAAATATGAAAATTTATTGGGAAGAAAGTGTTGGAGAATCACTAATAAAAGCAGAGTACAGTATGTGGTGTGCCAAGTGGAAAAACACAGATAAGAAACCAGTCGAAATTATGGAAATTTTAGACACGTGTGACAAAGTTTTCTTTCCTACCATTAACAGGCTAATACATATTCTGGCCACCCTTCCAGTTTCAACGGCATCTGTGGAGCGGTCATTTTCATGCCTAAAGAGAATAAAATACTTCCTAAGGAATAGAATGGCGGGCGAGAGGCTTACTGGTCTCGCTCTATTGTCTATTCATTCCGCTTTGGCGCCAGATCCTGATATGGTACTAGACGTAATGGCTGCCAGCGGAAACAGAAAAATACTTATATAATTATAGTATAGTACAGTGAAAATTATAGTACAGTGATTACAGCGATTTTCACACAGTTCACATGGTTGTTTCAATGTTTGTCCCCCCCCGAACCAAAAGTCTGGATACGTGCCTGTAAAATAATAACCTATTTAACCATATATATAGTTAGGTTTTTATTATTTTACATAAATTCTTTTATATTTTGTGAATGTGAGAACGTTGTAGGTTTAATGACTGTAGACCATTTTCTAATTGGTTAAGAACCTGGCCTAGAGTGGTAGGTACTTGTTGACAGGCCTACACTGTATGGGTTAAAGCTAGTTCAATTATTTTAACTGTGGAGTTTCTTGTTGGCTCTTCTCTTGAAGAAACGACGTTTTGAAAGTGCTCATGAAGGTTTATGTGAAATCAAATACAAGGTGCTGTTTTGAACCTGCAAAACATTTCAGGAGGTTGTTATGAAACTCGTAAATAATCGTATAACAATACGATACCAAGTCAATAATCAATAATACTTTTTATTTTAGATTTTTAAAATTTATCTTTTCTTTTAATTTTTTGATTAAATTATTTTTTCAATTTTTTTTTTTATTTTTTTTTTTTTTTGTTGATTCGGGTCGAGAATCACTAACATAATTACCTCCTAAAATGTTTTGCAGGTCCAAAACAACACCTTGTATTTTGATTATGATGAATGCCTGTTTGTGAATTTGGATGTTTTATGAATCAATCATACTGATGGCATTAGTAAGTACCTACTATATTTGATCTCACCTTAACGGCCAAACCGGTATAGGTATACCGTGGACGCGGTATGCTATGACGACGACGCCATACATGTTTTAATTTTGTATGCACAAACTGTCTGCCCGTGCAAGCTGCAAGCTGCTGGGTGCAGCCGGAGCTACAGAATACTTTTTGTCCCGGCAGTAGGTTTGGGGGGACAATTTCAACATTATTTTTGTCGTTTCCCCCTGCCTCCACACGGCTGAATACGCTGGTAAATGCTAGGTATGGAGTAATTATTATTATGTGGATGGTTTTCATCATCACATCATTATCATCAGCCTTCAGCACTCCACCGCTGGACATAAGCCTCTCCTATTAAACGCCATTCAACTCGATTTTCGGCATGGGTGGCTTTAATGATAGAAAATAGAAATGAAACAGATATAGGTATAACATTTAAATTTATTGATAATAGTAGGAGACTAACACTGAGCTGTTGGACGAACGGCGTCGAGCCGCCCTTGCATTCTTACAATACTCGAGACGACTAAGTCTAAAAATAAATACTCGCAGAAATGAACACCACCTTTCAATGTGCTTGATAACCAATATTTACATACATGACTTAGATCTTTATAAATAATATGTATTTCATTATTATCATACTATCAACGACTAGTGCTAGTAAAGGTATACTCGACTAAAACTACGCACAAGGTATTCGGAATCGTACTAAACTTTAAATTAAAGAGATGCGCCTATTTTCCACAGTAAGTCCCTCGCCTGCGATAAGCGCGTGTGGATCGATACATAGTCGCGCGACAACCTCAGCGCGACCGGACCACGCCGGCGGCCGGACGTGTGCAACATAAAGTGCGCTCGGCTCAGTGCTACAGCCGCGCCGAACGTGCAGGCTAGCCCCGGAGCCACGCAGCTGCAGCCTTACGCCCAGATCTGTAACAAAGTGAGCCGTCAGCAGGGGCGGCGCTTGGGAACGTGTGTAGAGCATGTGCACGTACCCGTATCGTGTCGGGCGACAGCTGCACGCGCGTGGCGCGGTGCTCGTGTGTACTGTGAGTGTGCACGTACCCGTATCGTGGCGTCCCAGGAGGCGGTGGAGAGCGCGGTGCCGTCGGGCGACAGCTGCACGCGCGTGACGCGGTGCTCGTGGCCGCACAGCACGCACACGCGCACGGCCCGCAGCGCGTCCCAGGCGCACGCCGTGTAGTCGCTGTAGCCCGCGAACACCAGGCGCCCGCTCAGCGACCACTCCACCGAGTTCACGCCGAAGATGATGCTCTCCCGGCAGTAGCGCGCCACCTGCGCACCGCGTCGTGTAAGGTTGTGTGTTGATCAACTCATTTCATTTTAAATTTAAAACATTAACAATTATCAATCCAACTTTAAGTCATATTGGGCCCAAAATAAATATGTTAACAATTCAACTTGCTAAGAGTTATAAGTCATATTGATAATTGAAGTGTAAGAATATAATATGTATGCTCTTTTACTTAAGTAAGTAAGTACACTCCTTTATTAGTGATCATGTCTGCTGAGTTTGGACTATACCTCATATGCGTTTATTCTATAATTATTCATTTAGTTAATAAATAGTACGTAACAGATGTGTTTGTTTCCTTTGAAACCACCCTTTAGGAACCCCAACATTACATGGCGACCCTGCTTCGGGACTCTGCCAAGGGGATTGTTAGTAGTTTGATTAGAGTTTCAGTATTCAGCATAACTACCTCAATAGTATGTATTAGATAATGTGTCGGTCAACCGTGGAAAAGGAAGAGGTTTTCCTCAGCCAAAACGCGACTGGAGGCAACAATGACGCCGCGTAGAAAGAAATCGGAGGCCACGTGGAACGGCTTAGCATTGTGACCTACATTGTTCTGCCATTATTGGAATTTAAGCAGTTTATGTTGGCCTGCGGATGTACAGGAGCTGCCACAGCACATGGATCCAGCAGGAAATTGGGATGAGTACCATGCAGAGAATTAGATCATCCATCAGAGGGCACAGAAGGTACCGAGAATCAGTGATAATCCTGTGAATAATGAAAGTGATGTGTATTTTTTTTCATGTATTCGTAAAAATATCAGTGAGTGATCTAGTTACGCGGTATCATATTTCTTTTTTTATTTAAAATGTGCCCAGCACGCCACGGTCACGACTACATGACAGATTTATAAGGAATAATGCGTAGCTCGGCGCTGAGGGCACGTTTTTGCATTTTTGACGTGGCGGTCAAAGGGTTAAAGGCGCTAAAATCATGCGCAATCATGCAACGTCGGACTTTTTTTTTTTTGCTTCGTCGCGTTACGTAGAATGTGTTACATATATGCAATTCTGTTATTAGATTAACCTATTGACCGCTACGTCAAAAAAGCAAAGACGTGCCGTCGTCGGCGCCAAACTACGCATTATTCCTTAAAACCTGTCATGTAGTCGTGACCGTGGCGTGCTGGGCACATTTTAGTTTGTCGTCTATACATGACTGTGGCGGTCAAAAAGTTAAGAATATGATTGATATTTTGGAACAAAATTATGTCTTTTTAGTAGAAATACGTAATTATTTGGTAAAAAAGGGACAAGCTAGATATAAAGGTAATGTTATTTCAACAAACTTAGAGCAAGCAAAAAGCGCGTACGCAAAATATTTTTAGTATTAGAGAAAAGTACAGAATCTTTACTTTTCTCAAATAGTAAAAATATTTTATATATATGACGGAGAAGGTACGTCTCGCTCGTTATTATCAGCCATATTTTAACTACTGTGGGCTTACAATGGGAAGTGGTGGTTATTGCACAATAAAAAAACCGTTCGCAATTTAAATCAAATTATAATTTACGATCAAATAATCACACTGGCTGTTCTCACACTGTAGTTACACGACACAACTATACGGAACGCGCAACAGTTTCTAAACGTATTCACTGCTTGACCGCCTCCGACAGGACTTTCCTATATTATATTGTAGTCTGTGGACAGGACTGCCTTTAACCCGGGTCGTGTTGTAGACTCTGTCGAGCGCCGCTTGGCGGCGCTGGCGTCCCGATTAGTCAAACGAGTGACTAACGTATTTCCGACATATATAAATATATATATTATTGTGAATACATAAGAAATCAAGAACCAATTCGTATAAAAGGAAGCGCTGTCACACAGCGCGCCCCTTGGATTAGCTCGTGGCTCGAAGAGCAACAGTCCGTCCACATCTCTTTTGCTTTAACCCGCGCGGACCGCCATAAAGTTTTAGTTTTCCTCTGTGTGGGCACAGGTCACGTAAAGGTACCTGTGTGGACACAGGGGGAGCCTACCGTGCCGCCCGGTGTAACCCACCGAAGCGGTCGCGGAGGCCACGCCCCGCCAAGATGCCGAAACCCGGCACGCGCGGCTCGCTGGGCCGCGATGCCGGGTCGCCGGAAGCCCGTCCGGCGTTGGACCGGGCGACGTCGCTGCCGAACATCGGCGACGCGTCGTCCGGTGCGCCGCCGGCCGGACAGAAGAAGAAGAAGAAGGGGGGGAAGAGTGCCGCAGCCGCTGCCAGCCCACCGACGACATCGGCGCCTGCGCGCGTTGCGCCAACGCCGTCGTCGGGTCGGCAGCATGCGGTGCCCATCCGCCCAGCTGCGTTCCGCCCGGTGCCGATTCAGGCCCCGGGAAGCGCCGCAAATCCGGGTCGCGCGCCGCCGTGCACACCACGCGTGCACCCGCACCCGCGCGCACTGTAGCGCCCGCTGCGCGCGCTACCGCGCCGCCGCCAGCGTGCCCCGCGCCGCCCGTGCACCGTACCCCGGTACCGTCTGCGCGACCCCGCGCACCCCCTACCCGCACCGCGGCCCCACCGCCGCGGTTCAATTCACCACCCGCGCGCCCCGGCTCTACCGCGCCGGCGGCGCCCGCTGAGCAAGCTGCGCCTGCTCCACGCACCGCCACAGCCGGCCCCCGCTTCTCGCTGGCGGGACCGGCGATGGCTGAGCGGGAGCGGCCAGTGAGTGCCGGCCCTTATTCTCGGCCGGCGCTCATCAAGACACCAGCGCCCGCCTCGCCGGCGCCCCCCCGAGCCTCAGCCTACGACTCGCCCGCGATGCTGTCGGCATGCTCTTCAAATGTGGGATCGAGCATGTCGCTGGCATCAGTGGGCTCGGCCGCATCCGGTCGCGGAGACGTGTCCCCGGACACGACACCGCGATCCGGCCAGCGGCCCGCCGTGGGAGGAGCTGAGGCCGCATTGGCGACTCCACCGGCGATGTCACCAACACCGTCGCTGGGGTTTGATTACGAGTTTCGGCTCGAACCCAGACCCCAGCGGCGCAGGAGGAGCTCGGGCGAAACCGCGTCCGAGGAGGCGAAAAGGCACTGCCTAGACCAGCCGCGGCCACAGCGCGAAAGCGCGCCGCGGGGTCGGGCCACGCCTTCGCCTACTTTCTCGGACGCGGTGCGCCGTACAACAACTACGGTGACACCGCCCACGGATCGGACACGCACTGGGGTAAGTGAAACCACCTTACCCCTTGCCCCCGGCACATCTGCCGCACCCCCTGATGGCGCTCCCGGCACCGTGAAGCCAGGTAAAAAGGTGAAGAAGCTTCGGTACCCACCGCTGGTAGAGGAGAGGCTACCGAACTGGGCCACCCACTTCAGGGCCATCGCCGCCAAGCTGGGCCGGCCTCCGAACGCTCGCCCGTTCGGGTGTGGGGTACGCTTCACGCCCGACAGCGAAGAAGAGTATAGGCTGGTCCAGCGTTATCTGACCGGCCTTGAAAAGGACAGTGGCGTTTCCTGGTTCGCGTACTCGCTACCAGCGGACCGCAATTTGAAGATCGCCATTAGGGGCCTGCCTGCAGACACGGACCCTAAGGAGATTGAGGAGGAGCTCCGGACGTTGGGATACCAACCGGAGTATGTGCGCCACATAAAGGGCGCACAAGGACGACCCGGTTGCGTGTTCCACGCAATCTTGAAGAAGACCCCTGACGTCCGGGATATCTTCAACACCACCGTGTTTATGTATATGCGGGGTGTGAAGATAGAGGCTTGGCGGGGCAAACGAGGACCCGCTCAGTGCCACCGGTGCCAACGGTTCAGGCACAGCTCGCACCAGTGCCACCGTCCGCTCGCTTGTGTGCGGTGCGGGGGGGAGCACGCGGCACGAGATTGCCCGCGCCCGCGGGAGGAGCCGGCCACCTGCGCTAATTGCGGTGGCCCGCATCCCGCGTGTAATATAAAGTGCCCCGTGTTCCAGACGGAGATCCGGAACAAGCGAGCGGGGACTGTCGCCATCACGGCCACGCGCCGGCCAACTGTGGCCGAGCATAGGCCACAGGAGGCTCCAGAAGAGGACCAAGGCATGACGCTGATGGCGGCAGCCAACGGGCCCTCCCAGAGAAGCCAAGCCACTCCCTCCGGGCGGAGGAAGCATAAGCGCGGGGGGAAAGGGAGGAAACCCAAACCCCCCCCCCCAGGCGACCCAAGAAGATACCCTTAAGGCCGGCCCTGCCGTACACAGGACACAGGCCGTACAGGAAAGCTCCTCAACCACTGCTAGCGCCGGCATAGCGCAGCGGGAAAGTGGGGAAATCGCTGCTGCTAGCGCCACCATACGGCAGCGGCAGCAGACAGAAACAAAGAAACTCCCTACAATAACGTATGGTGGCGCCTCTGGCGCTAAAACTCAGAAGAAGGAGTTTACGGCCTGTGCCATTAAGTTATTAATGGATCTAATAAAAGCCATTAGGCAGGGCCAAGATATTGAGACGGTCATCCTTGACGGTCTAGCCACGCTACTCACCTTGTATCATGGATAGACCGTTAAGGGTGATCCACTGGAACGCCCGCGGCCTTAAGGATAAGGTCGCCCCCCTCCGCCACCTCCTTAGGGAGCAAAACATCGACGTGGCGCTCATAAACGAGACGCTCCTGGGGCCCGAAGATAGGGTTAGGTTCCCGGGTTACCTCGTTTACAGGAAGGACGAAAGGTCGGCTAGCAATACCCGCTATCGTGGTCTGGCGGTTATTGTGAGGCGAAGAGTCGTTCACCAGGAGCTCCCCTTGCCGTCGCTTAGGTCATTTTACGCGCTGGGTGTGCAGCTACACCTGGCCGGCGAGGACTTAAATTTATACGCCTGCTATAAGCCGCCCGTGGTACATTTGGACGTAGCGGAGCTGCGGGCGCTTATTAGCACAAACCAGAGGGCAACCATCCTCGCCGGTGACTTCAATTGTAAGCACCCAGCGTGGAATAGCCACACTAGAAATACCGAGGGGAGACGGCTCTTCGCGGACGCGGAGGCCTTCGACTATACGGTGTCCGGCCCCGAAACGCCGACACATTACCCAGACGCACAGGGCTACCTGCCGGATGTGCTGGACATCGTAGTCCATCGAGGGCTACACTGCCAGATCACACAGCAAGTGATCGACGACGAGTTACAGTCGGACCACCAACCTGTACTCGTCGTCCTATCGGGTATGCCGACCCGACTGAAGCCCATAGCGCCACGTCGATCAACGGACTGGACGAGGTTCGAGGAAGAGCTGGAGACCACCACGCCCACTCGGCCTATAATTACCTCCGCGGACGTGGACCAGACGGCCTGTGACGTCACTGCTTGCATACAGAGCGCCTTAGAAGCGGCGACAACGACGCAGCCGCAGGGGAGAGTGCTATTGCCGCCCCTGCCGGCGCGCCTACAAGCGATGATCGCCGAGAAGAGGCGCCTTCGCAAGCAGTGGCAACAGTTAAGATGCCCATCACTAAAGACGCAGCTGAACCGTCTCGCGGAGAAGGTTAAGGCCGAGCTCCGGGCGCACACCGCCGCGGACTGGGAGGAACGTATCGACGCCACTAGAGATAGTTGGCCGTCGGTACACAAACTGTGCCGCCACTTCACGAACACCCCAGCCCCGGTGCGTCCGCTCCTAAACAGCGACGGGGCGCTTAAATATGTAGCAGAGGACCGGGCGGAGGTCTTCGCCGAACACCTGGAGCGTCAGTTCCGCCCTAACCCGACCGACGACGTCGAACATGTCGCAGCGGTCGAGAGACACCTCGGGGACTATTTCGGCACGCCGATAGCTCCCGAAGAGGACCCCGTCTTTTTCTCGCCGGGCGCAGTCAGACGCGCCATCCTGAGGACGAAGCCGAGGAAGGCCCCCGGTGCTGACGGTATCTCCAACGCAGTGCTGCGCCACTTGCCGTACCGAATGGTAGCGGCACTGGCGCGCCTGTACACGGCGATACTGCGCACGGGGGCCTTTCCGGCCTCGTGGAAGGAAGGGCGCGTCATTATGCTGCCCAAGGCGGGGAAAAACACCCAGAAGCCGGAGAGCTATCGGCCCATTACACTGCTGCCGACTGTCTCCAAGGTGTTTGAAGCACTCCTGCTGCGACATCTCCAGCCGTACATCGCCCCACGCCCAGAGCAGTTTGGGTTCAGGGCGGAGCACAGCACGACGCTCCAGCTGTCGAGGGTACTGCACCACCTCACAGCCGGGCAAAACAAGAAGGAATACTCGGTGGCAGTATTCCTCGACATGGAGAAGGCCTTCGACCGTGTGTGGCACGAGGGCCTACTGTATAAACTGGCCACCTCAGACGCGCCCCGTCGCGTTGTAATGGTGGTCTCCAGCTTTTTATCCCACAGGACCTTCAGGGTGGTGGTCGACGGCGCGCTGTCTAGCGCGCGCCCGGTGCTGGCGGGCGTGCCGCAGGGCAGCTGCGTGTCGCCGACGTGTTACTCACGTTACACCGATGACATCCCCACCACTCCCGATGCGATGCTCGCGCTGTATGCCGACGACGCCGCGTACATCACTACGTCGCTTAATGCGAAGTACGCGGCGGTCAAAATGCAGCGCGCGCTCGACCTACTTCCGGAGTGGCTGTCGAAATGGCGGCTCTCGGTGAACGTGGGTAAGACGCAGGCGATGGTCACCGGATCAGCGCGCCTCCCACCGCCCTTGAAACTACAAGGAGCCGACATCGATTGGTCGCCCCGGGTCAAATACCTGGGTGTCACCATCGACCGTCGGCTCACTATGGGGCCACATGTCCGCAAGGTCGCCGCGCAGGGTAGGGTCGCCCGCAACCTGCTCAAACCTGTGCTCTCGTCCCGCATCCCGGCGCGCGTCAAACTGGGCGTGTACAAATTGTACGTACGCCCAATTTTGACGTACGCCGCCCCCGCTTGGTTCGCCCTCACGAGCGAGTCGAGCCGGAAGCTGCTCCGCGCGCAACAGAGCATTGCGCTGCGGACTATCGTTGACGCTCCTCGCTTCGTGAGGAACGATGTAATCCAGCGGGACCTCGGGATCGAGAGCCTGGATGAGTTCGTGCGGCGCCTCGCGAAGGGGATGTACGCGCGTGCCGACGCGTCTGATTGGCCTCATGTCAAGCAGATAGCGCCCTGGCATACGCGTCCCCCTGACGCGAGACCCTTGCCCCGCGACCTGGTAGCGGACGAGTGACCCCATACACCGGACTGGACGCCTCGAGTAAGTCGCACCCAGGTTACACGCGGCTTACTCGATTCAACTGAACTCTACAGATGACATACATCTATTGCGTGGCGTGTACTAAGTTAATATAGGCGCGTCACGTGATTAAACCAGACATTCATAACTAAACAGGCATTCAATTCACACGTACGGGCGCGGCGCGGGCTGCGACGCACGTAGACACTGAACGGCGTTACACACAATACAATGCCGTTCACACACACACGACAGCTCTTTAGCCCGGACCGTGATCGGCTAGATCTGAGAGCGGGGCGGGCGGGAGCTAAACACCTATTCTGTAGGAGCGTCGAGTCGAAGAAAGCGGCGCTAATGTACTAGCGTCGTGGCGTGCCTACAGATTTACACTTAGCAACCAGTGACACGGACGCGTTAAAACGCGTCCGACGATGTTTAAATCGCCACTAGGCGCCCAAAATGAGCGGCCCGTATTAACGGGCCAAGGCAGACCCTCCGCGGCCAGGGAGCGATGCTCCGGCTTCGCATGCCGCGCCCCCTTGCGGGGGCGCAGCGACATCTCCGAGAATGGAGGTCATTCGCTATCCAACCGTCAAAGAAGACACACGAGAAGATCTTTCACAAGAAAAACGTCCTTTAAGATGGATACTACTGCTGAAGAAGCCGCCCAAGTGATTGCACTACTGCAAACAGGGATGCGACAGTGTGATGTCGCTCGGCAGCTGAACCTGAGCCGTTTTTCGGTTCGACGAGTGTACCAGCGGTTCTTGCAGACCGGTGGCTTGGTCCGGAGGCATGGGTCTGGTAGACGTCGCTGCACTTCTGAGAGAGACGACCGATTCATCGTGTTGAAGTCTAGGAGAAATCGGTTCTCTAATGCAGTTGAGTTGCAACAACAGCTCCAGGCAGCTCGCAGAACAACCGTGAGCGTCTCTACAGTTAGACGAAGACTGAAGGAGAGAGAGATAGTGGCTAGAAGAGCTGCTACGGGTCCAAAATTGACCGCAGCACATCGGCGAGCTCGCTTGCAGTTTGCTCGCGACCACGTTAATTGGACCCTGGACCAATGGAGAGCTGTTCTCTTCTCAGACGAAACGAGAGTGTGCCTTTTCTGCAACGATAGACGCAGAAGAGTGTACAGAAAACAGGGGGAACGTTTCGCCCAAGCCTGCATCCAAGAGACGGTAGAATACGGGGGTGGTTCCTGTATGTTCTGGGGCGGCATGTCGACCGACGGCAAAACCGAACTTATTTGCGTCTCCTGGACTGGAGGTGCACGCGGGCAAGGGTCGATGACTGCTCACCGGTACATCACAGAGATCCTGGAAGAGCATGTGGTCCCGTATGCTGGTTTTGTTGGCGAGGGGTTCACATTAATGCACGATAACGCACGCGCTCACACTGCCGGAATTGTGCGCGACTACCTTCAAGAGGTTGGGATCCCTGTCATGCAGTGGCCAGCGAGAAGTCCAGATCTGAACCCGATCGAGCACCTATGGGACCATTTGAAATGTAAGGTTAGGTCCCGTGATCCTGCTCCCACGACTCTCCAGGAGCTCGAAGAGGCCGTTATTGAGGAATGGGCCAGTATCCCTCAAGAAGAGCTCATAAAATTAGTGAGATCCATGAGAGAGCGCATGGAAGCCGTCATCAGGGCAAGGGGGGGTAACACTAGATTTTAGGTTAGTTTTAAGCAACTTTTTGTAACTTTTTTTTGAATAATTAGTCTGTTTTAAGTAGGGCTTAATTAAGGATTTTTATTGTTTTGTAAACATTTTTATTTTTCTCGGTTCCAATAAAAAATAATAATAATGAAGAATTGTTTTTGTATACTCCTTTTTCTTACCTTTCAAATGATACCAAACATTACCCATATCCCATATTCCAAATTAGATTTAAAGTTGTTTGAAGTAGATTTTTCAAAAGGTGCGATTTTTTTGACGCTGAGTGTATTACATTCAAATAGTTAGTTTATATTCAAATAGTAGTAGTACAACATTATCTAAATTTTGTTGATGAACATGATAGGATGAAAAATTCTATAGTTATTCCGGCACGCCTTTGATTGCGTGCATCATGACACGCTTTTGCGTAAATTACGGTGTCCAAAATGAAGCTCACAAAGTAATAAATTTATATTTACATAATAGAAATCGGAATCTATTAAATTTATTTTGGTGAATGAGAATGTAAGTGGGAGACGAGAAACAATCAATTGAAGCAATATGTGCAAAGTATTTAGACGTTTTTAATTTAGAGGGAGATAAGTTAACAACAACGAATATTTATGAGCAATCTATAGTTGCAAAACAAAGCTCTTCTTCAGTCTACGTCAAGCCGTATAGGTTACCACAGGCACTAAAACCAGAAATAGCTAAGCAAGTTGATAATATGTTAGGAAATGATATTATAGAAGAGTCGAATACTGGATGGTCCAGTCCAATTTTATTAGTATCCAAGAAAAGTAGCAAAGGTAATGAGAAAAAATGACGTCTAGTTGTAGATTAAAGAAAATTGAACGAAGTTATTTGTGTCGATACATTTTCTTTACCAAATATTAATGAAATTTTAAGGTACGCTTACTGTAGCCATTTATTTTACTCACCTTGACCTTCATCAAGGCTATTATCAAGTAAGTTAGAGCCTAGTAGTCGTAAATTAACAGCTTTCACTACAAATACTGGCCAATATTGCATGGAATGTTTAGCAATGGATTTAAAAACCAGTCCTAATGCTTTTAGTCGTATGATGTCTGTAGCAATGTCTGGTTTAACTCACGATAAATGCCTAGTGTATCAGGACGATTTCATTGTATTTGGAAGAAATCTGTTTAGCCATAATCGAATTTTAATAAATGTAATGGAAAGATTGAGAAAAGTAAATTTAAAACTGCACAAAAATGTGAATTTTTAAAAAGAAATTCTTTATTTGTGAAATTTGGTTACAGATAAAGGCGTTTTACCAGATCCAGAAAAAAACTAAAGTATTACAAAATTATTCTACTCCCAAAAATGCAGATGAAGTAAAACGTTTTGTAGCTTTCTGTAATTATTATCGTAAATTTATAGGATATAGCGATGCCTTTGAATAAGTTAAGTAGGAAAATGGACCATGTAGCATACCTTTTTTTAATTCACCAGCGCCACCTCTTAAAGAGATACACTGCAAAACGCTCCTCGATACTAGATGGCGCTGTCGCGTGACGTCATTTTTCTGAATAGCAGTGTTGAGTCTCCGTGAGTCAATGACCTCCGTTTGAATATTATCGTTTTGTGTGACTGAACCAGTGGTGCATTCATGAGCTACGTCTATATCCCCTACAACCATATATTTCGTCTAATGAATGTCAATACGCAATTTTACAGACAGCTTCGGGTACTGCTTTTGGTTATGTATTATGTAATAAAGATCTTAGACCAGTAGCATATGTGAGTAGACCGTTAAATAAAGCAGAAAATAATTAGCCGACTATTCAAAAATAACTTTTAGCAATAGTGTGGTCCGTTAAGTATTTCAGACCATATTTGTATGGAAATAAATTTACCATAATGACGGATAACAAACCTTTGATATATCTTTTTGGTGTGAAAGATCCATCTTACTAACTTACATCCAATGCAAACAATGTAGGGCCTCTCGAGTTTATTGTAATGATAAATGACTTGCCGGAAGTCGTCAGACAGGGGACTTGTTTATTGTTTGCGGATGACCTGAAATTGCTGCTCGAGGTTCGGGATCACTCGGATTGTGAACGCCTACAGGAAGACATTGACAGAGTGGTCGAATGGAGCAATGACAACAAACTGCATTTTAATGTTGCTAAATGTTCGGTGATGTCGTTCACTCGCGCGCGAACTCCCTTGTGTTATCAGTACAAGGTTGAGGATGTGCCGATGCAACGAGTGTCTCAGGTACGAGACTTAGGGGTAGTCTTCTCTCAGGAACTAACTTCCCGTGAGCATATCAATAAGATATGTAAGAAGGCATACAGAAACCTAGGTTTCGTACTCAGGCAGTCCCAAGGATTCACCAACATCACGACACTAAGGGTACTATATGACGCATTAGTCAGAAGTCACCTCGAACATAGCGCATTCATTTGGGCTCCTCATGAGGCGAAAATAGTGTTATGTTGGAACGTATCCAAAATAAGTTCACGCGACACTTGTATTACAAGCTGTATGGGGTATATCCATTATACCCATTGATGTACCCTACACTATTTGTTCTGGTATGGTAGGGTATAACACTCTAAGAGTACGACGGGAGTTTTCGCTCGTAGCGTATGTAGTGAAACTACTACGTGGCGTGGCGCATAACCCGGGAGTGCTGCGACACTTACAGCTGTACGTGCCCGACCGATACGTGTGGAGGCGGCAACGCCCGCCCCTGCTCGCTGTACCTACAGCCAGGACCAACCTACTGGCGAGAACTCCTCTCGCTAGAGCTATACGCGTGGTGAATGGGGTTCACGGGAGGGTTGATGTATTATGGTGCAACTTGAGTGAATTCGCAAAAGTTACACTATATGTAATAAGTTATTTAGATTAAGATATTTTTTAACTAGGTATAATGTGTAGATTTAGGATTTAGTTAGTAAGGCCACTCTGTCGCATTGGATCATAGATCTGTAATGATAGTGTAGGTAAGATTGTTATAAATAAATAATAAATAATCCATCCAGATTACTTAAATTTCGGTTAACTTTAGAAGAAAATAGCATATGTGAAAGGAAGAGACAACGTTGTGGCAGATGCTTTATCAAGAGTTTGTATAACGTCTGATGAACTCAAGAGTATGAATGAGCAAGTCATGGCTGTGACCACCAGGACGCAGAAGAAAATGAGCTAAGTAAGAGTAAGAATGAAGATGAAAAGAAGGCTCTTAATAAATCCATTAACAACTGGACTGATTAACCAAGAGTTGTGGATATATTAAGAAAACCGTGTAATTCAGTAGAAATGTGTTTAATTGAAGGCAATAAATTAAAAAGATTTAGAGATAATGACATGATAACTGAAGAATTTGAATGTTTTGCATATGCAGAGAATAAAAAGACATTATACATTAATCCTGATTTTAAGGCGCATTTCTCGCGAGCCGAATTTGTGCAGAAATTAAGCTATTTTTTGTGAAAAGATACGTATTAATGAAGTTTGTATAATTAAAAATAATGATAATATAGAATTCATTAAAAGCGTTTGTGATGAGATAACAACACTTACTAATAGGTCCGGACTACGAATATGCATATTACGAGGCGCAAAAAGAATAATTGATGACAATGAAAAGATTATAATTATGAATGACTTTCATTTACTGCCATCCAGTGATCATGCTGGAGTGCGCAGAAAGGTAAATACTATCAATAGACGATACTATTGGCCAAGTGTCGACAAGGATGTCCAAGAATATGTCAAAAAATTTACAAAATGTCAAAAATCTAAATATTTTCGTTACATTAAAGAACCGATGGAAATTACCACAACGGCTTCCTCGGCATTTGAAAAGATTTACTTAGATGTTGTGTGTCCCTTAGATAGCTATGATTGTGGTAATTGTTATATATTGACTATGCAGTGAGAGTTAACAAAATTTGTTTAAGCTATTCCTTTGCAAAGCAAAGAAACGGTTTCCATTGCAGATGCATTTGTTAGACAGTTCATATTAAGATTTGGTATTCCGGTAACAATAGCTACGGCTCGAGGAACAAAATTTATTTCTACAACTATGGAACCGGTTTGTAAAATTCCTAATATTGAAAAATTATCTTTCACAGCCTATCACCATCAGCCCATTGGAACTCTTGAGAATGCTCACAAAACAATCATATCGGCAATCATACGGACACATGGAGCTATTGGTTACCATTTTGGTGCTTTAGTTTTGTTTTTGGTAAACTTTGTCGAACAGCTGATAGCATTTGTGATACCGTAGATCCATTGTACAATATAGATAGATATAGAACAGTTAGCTCAAGTCGATGCAAATAATAATTTGATGTTAAATAAACTTAAACGTAAAGCAATACATGATAGATCTGCCAATTCTACAATATATGAGAGAGATGATATGGTTTTATAAAAAAAATAAACACGCAGTAAATTAGTTGCGCTATTTGAAGGTCCCTATACAGTTGTGGAAAAATTAGGTTTTAATGTAAAAATAATGAAATAGTCATAATAAGAACAGGACTAGACCTTTTTGTCAATAGATTTGATGTAATATGAGATTTAATTTTAGTTAACACTTTCACCGCTAAGTACATAGAATACATACAAATTGGCATGCCATATAATGTTTATTGCAAATCTATAACAATTCAATCAACAGAAGTCATCTGAACAGAAGTCATCTTTAGCTACATATAGCGACGACTCGGATGCGAGTTGTGGGCACACGAACGAATTATTTTTCGACCCATATGCTGGGTGCTTGGCATAGAAAGTGTTAACATTGCAATGTAAACGGGTACCAATATATTTGTAATAAGTACCTAACTATATATCTAGAATACACTAATAACTTGAAATATATTCTTTTTGAATAAGTAACTTAATTAAGTAAAACGAAAAAAAAAAGTTACAAAAATTTTTTTTTTTTCTCGCTGTCCCCGGGAGGTGAAGTGTAAGAATATAATATGTATGCCGAGACAACGTAGACGAGTACAGAAGATAAATTTAAGTTGAGTCCTGTCAAATTAATCAGCGCCTGTCACTACTCCATACAAGTTTAGACGTGATTAAAAATTTTCCTACTAAAATTACGTCAATTTACGTCAAGCGCTGATTAATTTGACAGGAGTAAACTAAAATTTATCTTCTGTCCTTTTCTTAAATAAATAGAAAGAAAAAGATGCACTGAACTTAAATTTAGTTTAGTTTAGTTTGTGAACAAGGGAATCGGCACCAGTGTTGAATTTGGAAGAGAGGGAACGGCGTCTATGAGAGCTAATTGTATTCAGGGATGATAGTTACCTCACGGTCGGCGCGCAGGTCGAAGAGGCGGCAGCAGGAGTCGTCGGAGCCGGTGACGAGCGAATCGCCGGACGGGTGGTAGCGCACGCTGTTGACGTCCGAGTCGTGTGTGTCGAAGGCCTGCACGGCCTGCCCCGTGCGCATGTCCCACACCAGCACGGCGCGGTCGCAGCCGCCCGACACGAACGTGTCGCCCATGTCGGACGGCGCCAGGTCCAGCGCCATGACGTCGGCCGCGTGCGCCTGGAAGCTCTGCAGCAGCTGGCCCGACTCCACGTCCCACAGCGCGCACGTCCCGTCGCCGCTGCCCGTGAGTATCTGCCGGTCGGTGTTGGGAAACAGGCAGCACGACATGTAGGACGTGTGCGTGGCCACGGTACGCTTGCGCGCGGCCGGCTCCTCATCGCCTGCGCCGGACAGCGGGAACACCGTCACCTTGTTGTCCAGCCCCCTGCATCACATTATCATAGCTCTGTTATACCGCCTCCACACCTCTTAAGCTGCTATCCCACCTTAAAACTGGGTTACCTCATTTAGTCCTGAGTCATAAGTTGACCAGAGCGACTCTGAGAGAGTCGCTCTGGTTTATTGTGGTGGTAAATTTCGGAATTGTAATACGAGTACAATTCCGAAATTTAAAAAATCCTGCCAAAGAACCGACCATTAGCAAAAAGAGTTCTAAGAACAAGTGTCAGTTCACAAGAGATTTTTGATTAAGATGCAAAGAATGAGGAACATGAAATATGGTAAGTTTTGAGAAGGAATGTCGATTTATTTATATAAAAAAGATTCTCGGTCTTGTCACAAGGTTTTGTCAAACTTGTTTAGTCGTTGAGAAAATGGAAATGACTCGAGAAAATTCAAGAGCGATGATTTATTATGACTTTCGAAGTGGTTTAACACAAAAACAGTGTGTTGACAGGATGATTTCTGCATTTGGTGATGAAGCCCCATCCAAAACCACAATTTATCACTGGTTTGCTGAATTTCAACGTGACCGTGTCAAGCTCAGTGATGATCCCCGTCAAGGTCGTCCAAAAACTGCAGTCACCCAAGAAAACGTTGATGCTGTGCGTAAGCTGATTGAGGAAGATCGACATGTGACATACCGCGAAATTCAGGCAACTTTAGACATTGGCATGAGTCAAATACAAATAATCTTGCATGAACAATTAGGTGTAAAGAAGTTGTTTTCCCGATGGATCCCGCATTCGCTCTGTGAAGAGCAAAAAGCGGCTCGCGTTACTTGGTGCGTCAGAACTCTCGAAAGATTCCACGCAGAATCCTCAAATCCTGTATACAACATCGTATCAGGTGACGAATCCTGGATATACGCGTACGAACCCGAAACAAAAAACCAGTCACGAGTTTGGGTGTTCGAAAATGAGTTTTTTTTTTTTTGCAACACTCCGTGAACGAACAATTTTTGTGGGCTTTACCACAAAAATTGTTCGTTCACGGAGTGTTGCAAAAAAAATGGTGGCTACGTTTGTCTCCAAAACCGGCCATGTTACGACTATTCCTCTTGAGGGACAAAGAACGATTAATGCAGAATGGTATGCTAGCATTTGTTTGCCACAGGTCGTTTCTGAACTCCGTAAAGAGAACTGCAACCGCCGCATGATCCTCCATCACGACAATGCGAGTTCTCACACCGCGCACAGAACAAAAGAGTTTTTAGAGCAAGAAAACATAGAATTATTAGACCATCCGCCGTACAGCCCCGACCTAAGCCCTAATGATTTCTATACTTTACCGAAAATAAAGAATAAATTGCGTGAACAGAGATTTTCATCACTTGAAGAAGCTGTGGACGCCTACAAAACGGCCATTTTGGAGACCCCAACTTCCGAATGGAATGGTTGCTTCAATGATTGGTTCCATCGTATTGAAAAATGTGTCAAATTTCGCGGAGAATACTTCGAAAAGCAATAAATACATTTTTAAATAGTAATTTTGTGTCACTTCCTTGATTCCCGAAATTTTCAGTGCCGCCCTCGTATAGTAGAACCCCATCCATTAATATTTATTTCATTTTTATTTTTACATTAATAATGATTAGTAATAAGTGCTTAATAAACCAGCTAAACATTTTAATATTATTTTTTAAAATACCCATCTTTTTTTTACTTTCAATTTGAATTCGATTTTTTTTCAAACCGCGGTTTTGAATAGCACAGCTTTAACGGTCAACTTTTTGCTCTTTGTTGTTTTACAGGCACTTTTATGCTAAATTCAGTGCTTTAGCAATTATTCTTTATTCTGATTTCTTTCTTTTTTTTTCCTTTTTCTAGCGATAGTGCTATTTTCCAATTTAGCCATGGCTGAAGAAGTGACGGTTAAAGAGCTTACGAGAAAACGCGCTTCAATTAAATCACAGCTTACTCAATTCACAAACTTCTAAGCTACCACTAAGTCTTGCGATCAGCTTAGTGAGGAACAACTGGTCGAGTTGGAGATTCGAATTGAGAAGATAGTTACCTTATATGATCAGTTTCAGGGCCAACTGGAGTAACTGTCCGCAAGGCCCGACGAGCAATTTACCGATCGGGAGCAATTCGAGAGCAGCTACTACAGGCAACTAGCAGCTGCGCGCGCTTATGTCAAGGCATCGTGCGCAACTGGTTTCTAAGGTAGGCTCCAATGAACAACTCTCAGTACTTAATAGACATAGCAATGTTAGACTTCCTAAAATTAATTTACCTCACTTTACGCTTCTCAGTAGTAACAAGTAAGGGTAAACTTAATATTTCTTGTCCCCTGTGTAAACATAATCACTGCATATTTAGTTGTGATCAATTTAAGGCAAGTGCCTTAAATTCCTAAATTCCTTCGCTTTAGATAATCGTGCAGAGACTGTATGTACTGTCTCTGCACGATTATCTAAAGCGAAGGAATTTAAGCTTTGTCTAAATTGTTTACGCCCAGGTCATTTTGAAGCTACTTGTCTACTTGGTCACTGCAAATACTGCAAGAGTAGGCATAATACAATGTTGCATTCTCATGATTATGAGCCTGGCTCTAGTAAGGAACATATATATAACATAACTTTGAATGGTACTAATTATGATATTTCATCTCGTCATGTGTTGCTTTCCACAGCTTTGGTCCTTACCAAAGCTGTGGAAAGCAACACATGACGACACATGACCGGAATTGTCCGTGACCCTTGTCACGGACAATTCCGGGTCGCCGCACAGCGCCAGTCTTACTTGATAATAAAAGCATAGCAAATTTCGTTACCAAGGACCTTTGTGGTAAGCTACATTTACCTATTCGTAGTGTAAGCTCACACGTTACGGGCATCAACAGTCAGATGTCGGCCGTTATGCAATCTTCAGTGCTATTCTGTAACCTTCTCACCGTGAAAACTTAAGTGAAGTGGCCGTGGAGTGAACTGTCAGTGTCATCCCACCTGATACTAGGGATGGACCAAGGATTACATTTACAATCATAATCGAGATTTTTTAATATATTTATGGTAATTCTATTGATCATAATCAGTTAACTGATTAAATAAACGCAATCTCATGACCCAACCGCGATGTGTTTTGAAGAAGCGATAGTGGATTAAGTCGAGTAAAGACTGTGCGACGTTATTCAGCGTTGTTATTAACCCAAATCTATTCAATAAGAAGAAATAACCGAGTGTGTGAGTGCTAAAAGTGTGCCTGGCTGACGGTCCATAGAATTTATCCCCTCACAAACTATGTGGAAACCTAACTAAACTCTGTGTGAGTCTGTGTACATAAGCCATTTGAATAAAAAACGTGCAGGTTATTTAATAAGTACATTTCTAATATTTTATTTTTGCGTTGCCAATAATAAAATAATATTCATAAAATCACCGTCATCAATACTACAACAAAATTCAACAGTTCAACTGACACTGGCGCAGCGCGCGCACCGGCCGGCGGGCGGCTAAGCTCACTTCACTCAGCCCAAGTGAAGTGGTGTTGCTATGGCAACGAGAATCGAGGGAAGTGATAAGATCACGACACTCGCGCGTCGCGCTTACCGACTCACTTCACCTAGCCGATTCACTTCGGCGCGGGTGGTTACTATGGTTACGAGAATCGGGTGAAGTGATAAGATCACGCCGCGCTTGCGCGTGAGGCCAAGTTGAGTATTTTTTTAAATTTGCCGTTTTTTATTTTTAAATGCGCGACAAACAAAGATTTGGTTTTACCACCTTTATATCAAAATCCAAAATGGCGGCTACAAACATTTTTCATCATGGGTGTCGTTTTCATGGTTTTCGGGGGTGTTACAGCCGATTCTGAGGTCACATCTAAAAAGCAAGATGGCGGCTGTGAAAATATTCAGACTTTTCATCATGGGTATCGTTTTCATGGTTTTCAGGGGTGCTAAAGCCGATAATGGGGTCAAAATTAAAAAATAAGATGGCGGCTGCAAAAATGTTCAGATTTATCATCATGGGTGTCGTTTTCATGGTTTTCGGGGGCGTTAAAGCCGATATTGAGGTCAAATCTAAAAAGCAAGATGGCGGCTGCGAAAATGTTAACATTTTTCATCATGGGTGTCATTTTCATGGTTTGGGGGGTGTTAAAGCCGATAGTGAGATCAAATCTAAAAAGCAAGATGGCGGCTGCGAAAATTACCAAACCTTTTGAAATAAAAAAAAAACAAAATTGAGTTTCTGCCTGAATTTCTGTTTTACTATTTTATTTAAAAAAAAACCTAAATAGTAACTTTTCAACACTTAAATAAAATTAGCATAAAAATATTATTAAAATCTCGATTATGATTATAAATGTAATGCTTGGTCACTCCCTAGCATCAGTGGGATACAGTGACACTGACAGCTCACTCCAAGCGAGTTTTTTACAGAATCGACATGCTTTTTCTTTACATTTACAATCATGCGATGGGTCATACAATATTGGCATCGACTGTTTTGTATTGCCCAGTATAACCACTCATATACATACATAGACTTGTCAGACTCGCAGCTACCAGCAGGAGTAAGTCTGGCCGATCCATCTTTCAATGTCCCTTCCTCCATCGGCATACTTGTTGGGGCCCGACGTATTTTGGGGTGTGATTGGTCGCAACCGTATACCTACATCTAGGTAGACATATGCCAACGCTGTTCGAGACCAAGCTCGGATGGGTCATATCAGGCGCCATACCTCAACCTAACTTTACCCACTCATCGATGTGCATGTTCGCGCACGACACGCACACGACACATTCACAGGTAGGTACCCATGGATCTCTAAAGGTTCTGGGAACTTGACTCCATATCGCCTAGGTTCAATTTCACATCCGAGGAGCGCACATGTGAACAGAACTACATAGACACTACAATGCTGACGGGCGTTTTGTCGTCACGACTCCATTGAAGGAATCTCCCGAAGTATTAGGTGACTCCTTTGAGATGGCTTAACGTCGCTTCCTATCGTTAGAACGTAGACTTGATAGAGATCCGATACTTAAGCATATCGCTACGCAGTTTTTGCAGGAGTATGAAGCATTAGGTCATATGAGCGAAGCCTCTCAGCCTTCTTCATCTCATTCTCATTTCCTTCCACACCATGGTGTTCTCAGAGTCCAGTACAACGACAAAGCTTCGAGTTGTCTTCGACGCATCAGCCGTCACAACTTCAGGTAAGTCGTTTAACGACATTCAAGGCATAGGTCAAGAGTTCAAGACGACTTAATATCCATACTGTTGAGGTTCCGGCAGCATAAATACGTCGTATCTTCAGACATCGAAAAGGTTTTCCGGCAAATTAAGTGGACGAATTTCAGCGGTCTTTACAACAGATATTGTGGCGCTCTGACCCAACGTTGCCTTTTAAATCTTACAAGTTAAACACCGTTACTTACGGAACAGCGTCTGCTCCGTTCATTAGTACACGATGTTTGTTTCAATTGGCAAAGTAAGCCACATACACACGTGCACAACATTCCATACAGCACGACTTTTACGTGGATGACTATCTCTCAGGAAGTGACTCTATAGAGGGCACTATAGCGCTATGTAATGATGTCATCAGCACACTTAAGGCCGCACAACTTATCCTTCGCAAGTGGCAGTCTAATAACGTACAAGTAATACAGGCAGTCACCACGAAAACACATACGTCAACCATTCCATCCACATCTAATACAGACACATCTAACACAGTCAGATTATGTATAGACGAACCAAGTAAGACCCTGGGTCTTAATTGGCATCGTCATACTGACTGTCTTACATTCTCCATACTCGCACCGATACGCATTGCTACGCCTATCACGAAACGACACATTCTCTCCACAGTAGCACAAATTTTCGATCCATTGGGGCTTGTCTCTCCATGTGTTATCGAAGTCAAGATAATATTACAAAAACTATGGATTGACAAGTGTGCATGGTACGACGAGGTAAACGTGGACGTCAAAAAGTCATGACTAAAAACCGTCGTGAAACCACTTTTTAAAACGGGAAATAAGTCAGACCCTAATAACTATCGTCCTATCACCATAGTACCTATTATGTCTAAAACTTTTGAAAAGGCAATGCTTATCAAATAACTTTCTCTATACACATAAAATATTATGCAAAGAGCAATTTGGTTTCCGTAAGGGTAGTTCAACTGCTCTTGCAATCTTTAACTTAATTAAACTTGTAACAGAAAGCATAAACAATGGCAATCCACCGGTGTGTCTCTTCTTAGATATGAGCAAAGCCTTTGATTTTGTGAATCATTCGAAGCTCTTAAACAAATTGGACTTCTACGGCATAAGAGGAATAGCTCATGAATGGTTAGCTAGCTATCTAAGAAACAGGAAACAGTGTACCGAGATATCCAAAGTTGTAGAGAAAAATTACAAACTTTATACCAAAGAGATTTTTTCTTCAATAGCAATAATAAATAAGTGTGGTGTGCCTCAGGGTAGCATTCTCCCTCTTTGAGGAGTGGCTGGAGAGGCGCCACGGCGTCCTCACCTTCCGCCTGACACAGGTCCTCACCGGACACGGCAGCTTCGGGAGGTTCCTGTGTCGGATAAGGCGGGAGGAAACGTTCGGGTGTCACCACTGTGTGGATCGCCCAGAGGACACGGTGGAGCATACGGTGGAGGTCTGCCCGGCTTGGGCAGAGCACCGCCGTGTCCTCGTGGACGCGATCGGCGGCAGAGACTTCTCGCGTCCGGCCCTGGTTCAGGCCATGGTACGGAGCGAGAGGGCATGGGCAGCCGTCACCTCCTTCTGCGAAGCAGTAATGCTCGCGAAGGAGGAGGCGGGACGGTTGAGGGAAAGGCAAGTTTCGCGCCCTCTCGCCCCTAGCCGCCGCAGGAGACGCCCAGGGCGTCGGGAATCCCGGGCGGATTTCCGACGAGGCGCGGGCTTGCGGACGGTGAGCAATGGGTAGCTCACCGTCCGGTAAGGACCAGGCCCGGGTCGACGGCGCGTCGTATTCCACGCGCGCCTCAAAGAGATGTCGTCAGCACATATAGTAGGGGTCCACTAGGGCCGATGCCTGCTGGGGTCGCGGGAAGGTACTTATGGGTCACCGAGGCCCCCGCAACACAGGCAACAGGAAGGAATACGGGTGGGTTTTAGTCAGTAAGAGTCTGACACACCCTCCCGCTCCTGTGTAGTATCATATGCAAAAATGTATCCTTTTTGCAGATGATACTACAGTTATGATAAAATGTCACGACAAAAAAGATTACAAATCAGTCACCGAAAAGACCCTATCAGATGTAATAAGTTGGATGGAGAGTAATAATTTGAATATAAACATAAGTAAGACGAAATCAATACAATTTAACTCCTATAATACCAAACAATTACCTTTGGACATTAATTGCAAAGATGAAAAAGCACATCAAGTGGATGAATTAAAATTTTTAGGACTTATTGTAGATAAACATTTAAATTGGAAATGCCATGTGGAACATATTTGTCAGAAACTTGATAGGTTTGTGTTTGCGTTGAAAAAGTTAAGACGCTGACAACACCTAAACCGCGGTCACTGTCAGATTGCATAGAAAAGAAAGAGAAGCGCGACGACAAAAACGCTGACAACACCTAAACCGCGGTCACTGTCAGATTGCATAGAAAAGAAAGAGAAGCGCGACGACAAAACGCTTGTAATTTATTGCAAACTATGAAGTAATTATCTATTTACTCAGAATTGAGTTGAGTAATCGAAAATAAAAATCAAACAAATTCTGCATTAGAATAAGACGTACTTGTTATTAATTAAATACGTAATTTATGTTGATTTTTAATACAGATATTTTGGATTAGAACTCAAGGTAAGAGGTTAGTTTAACGTTAGTTTGTATCGAGATTTTTTTTCAAAACGTGTTTTGGTGACAACCAAGTTCTGGAAAATAAAAAGTTCTTCAAAATTCACATATATTTTTTCCGCTACCACAAACTATACAGATTTGGCAATTTTCTTTCTTAAGAGAAGCCTATTTTGGTCAATTGGGTCTTGTCAGCGCCTTAAGGCAAAATGTATCTGTAGAAGCTGTACTTTCGGCTTATCACGGCTATGTGTCACCTGTCCTAAGCTATGGACTTATAATGTGGGGCAACTCGACCGATTCTGACAGAGTTTTCAAGCTTCAAAAACGTTGCATCCGGGTTATAAACAAAGCATCTTAGATAGTTGTAAACCTCTCTTTAAAAAATGTAACATTCTTCCACTATCCTGTATGTATATGAGATATCTGCGTTTTTACCAAGAATCACTCGCATTACTTTAAGCAACGTAGTGAGGTTCTACCAAGACAAAATAGGGCTAAGTTTCACAACTTATGGTATCAACCACCAAGTCATAAAGATATTTATAAAAAAAATGTGTTTAATATGTGTATACTGATTTATAATAACATTCCAAATGGTATAAATTTGTTGCAGAGTAATCTATTTAAAAAAAAATTGACCGTTTGGCTACAAGAGAGTTGTTTCTATAGCATTATGGAATTTATGGATTTTAAAAATTAATGTTAGGTATATACTATTGAATGAAAATGAAAAATTGAGTTTAGAATAATTGTAATACATAAATAGACGTAAGTAAATAATTTGCACGCTTGCTTGCAGGCAGAATACAAAGACTTTTAGGACATAAGATCTTTCCTTGAATTTGTATGTACTCGTATTTTCTAGCAAATAAACATTTTTGATTTGATTTGATTTTGATAAAATTTCACACAAAATTTGTCGCAACTTAATCATCTCAGTATACGTCGCTAGGTGGTACGTGACAGCCCTATATCTCTAGAGGTGCATATTTTTACAGATGCGTCAGAAAAGGCATACGGGGCGTGCGCATATACATTCGTTCTGTAGACAGTAGCGGTACCGTCCCTACACATTTGCTGACATCTAAAAGTAAGGTCGCACCTATCATATCAACAACAATCCCGAGGCTCGAGCTTTGTGGTGCCTTGCTAGGGACAAGGTTGTGTGCTAAGAGACTAGTCTTTAACACTAACACCTAACACTTGCGTATTCTGGCGTGACTCGATGATCGTCCTAGGTTGGCTATCTGCTTCTCCTGGCACACTGAAGCCGTTCGTGAGGCATCGAGTTTCGGAGATCCGGGAAGGTTTTGGTGATTATACCTGGCGATATGTGCCATCCAAAGACAATCCCGCAGACCTGGTTACCCGTGGTCTAAGCCACGGAATAGATAAATAAAGTTGGAATGGTAATGCGGGCGGGGCAAGCGTGCCACAATTATGATTCGAAAATCATAACTGAACCGATTCATTCATTCACCGCGTTTAGTGCGCATCGGACTACTTCGGAGAACAGAGCTCTGTCTTAAAATGCCGTGTTGTGCAATTATAACTCGTAAGACAAAAAGTCAGACCTCAAGTATAGAGCGAGGAGGTATATCTTTCCATCGGTAAGTCGAAAATAACATTTGATTACAATATTATTAGTAAAAAACATAAAAATAAACTGATCATTATGAAATTCCAAACATTAACAACATTATTGCAACAAGTTACAAAAAATATACATTGCGCGATGTGTACTCGCTCAATCAACGCAACGACCAAGTGCGCTTACAATGTACTGCATGCATTGCGTCCTGTACACTTCAACCATTGACGTTTCGTCCTTTGCCCTGATTGGCCGTGACGCACGGCTTATGTTTATCGATACTGAGGTGACCATGTCGTTAAATAAAATCATCGATATAATTCTCGACTATATTTACGTTTGACAAAGATAATTTTTGAATAATTTTATATTTAATTAATGATAGTATATTTTTAGTTAGATGTATTTTGAGTAAATTCAATATTTTATTAATCATTGAATGAATGTAACTGAACGATCGTCATCTACGAGGATTTACTAAATAATGTAATATATATATATGTTTTTAGTGTTAAAATCTAAGTAAAATGCAATTTGACTTATGCAATAAATTATAAATTTTAGGTTTCCTAAAGAACCTAACGCCAGGGAACAATGGTTTGACGTGACAGGTAGAGGAAACTGGATGCCGACAAAGATGAGTACTATTTGCTCTAAACATTTTACTGAACATGATTTTATCATTAAAAATAGCAGAGTTAATAAAGATTATTCTTATTACTATTATTTTATTCACAGGTACAAGAACTGACAAATCGTATGATCACAAAAAAATACTGGTGGCGGGTCATCTAAGCAAAAATATAGTCCAGCTCTGCGTAGTTTTGCGCTAACACTTAACTATTATTCGCCAAAGGCATATGAGTACGTACGCAAAACTTTTGATACTTGCCTCCCGGATCGCCGTACGCTCCGAAAATCCAACATATTATGGAAGGCGATCCTGGTTTTACTTCAGAGTCCATAGAGACGTTAAAAATAAGTGAAAAGCACCAAATATCCCATTATTGCAGCCCTTTCCTTGGATTAAATGGCTATACGACGTCGTATAGAATGGGACGGAAAAAAAGCTACTTGGTCATGTCGATATGGGCAGTGGTATTGAAGGAGACCATGTAGGAATAGCCAAAGAGGCTCTAGTATTTCTAATGACAGGCATAAATTGTAATTTTAAGGTTCCCGTTGGATATTTCTTAGTTGACGGAATTAACGGAAGACAGCGCGCAGACTTAATTATACAATGTTTGGAACTTATTGCAGAAACAGGCATAAACATAATTTCCCTAACTTTTGATGGATGCGCTGCAAATATGGCTATGGTGGAATGCTTAAACTGTTCAATCAAAGATAAAAAAAAAATATCTACACCCGTCAACGAATAATCCAGTAGTTGTAGTGCTAGACCCATCACACATGATAAAATTAATCCTTAATGCTTTTCAATGCTATAACACATTTTTATTAACACATTTTAGCAATCAAACCATTAGCCATATTGCAGGATACATAGCGCATATTTTAATAAAGAAAATAGATTGCGATATATGCATCGGAGCGCTATTGTCCAATAGCATAAATGAAGAACATTTGTAGTTGCTAAAGATAAGGGTGGTCTGTTACACCCGTCAAAAGATTTGATACAGATCTGTAAAATGTCGGAATCTGTTATCAAAATTTATACGGAAACCCTTCATAACATAAATAAAAAATTGTTTGTTACAAAAATTATGCGTCACTTAGGGAGTGAAATATTCAAAAACATAATTTATCATCAAATTGGCCAATACCCTGCAGCGAACCACGTCACAGACCTCACCAAAGCAGTTATTGAAAAATAATTATACTAACGTGAGGTTACACATTGTTTTGAAAAATTAGTTCGCAATTGATAGCAAGCGCCAATTGCTTAATAAATACGTTTTATTCCAAGGACAGTGATTATTTGTAATTAATAACACTAAAATAAAATTATTTCTTAATATTTTTCATGTTTCATTTTTCCCCATACATTCATCAGATAAATTTTATCGATAAAGAATATCGGCTTTATCAAGCACTATTCTTTATCGTATATGAAAAATTTTATTGCTTTTTTGCGTGTGAGTGTCTATGCCTACAAGACTTTAGTGCTAGTGTGCGAACGAATATCTACCCTGAGATTTATGTGTGTGTTTTTTGGTTGTGTGCGAAATATTTGTAAACATAGTATTGCGTTTGTGTAGAAATTTGAATAGTGGGAGTCAAGCGGCGACGCTGGTCCTAATACAAAATTGGAGCGAGGGCCTTTCCAACCTTATTTATCTATTCCGTGGTCTAAGCCCTGATTTCATCGGTCGGGGGGGGGGGCTGTTAGGGGGTCGCCTCGTCACTGCACCAATGTCCACCTTACTGATCGCGCATTCTTATTTCTTTGTTTTTTCGCGCCACTCATTTGTCGAACGATCGACCGCTTGTTACAATATAAATTTAAATTAACAGACAACACACACACACACACACACGCGCGCGCACGCACGCACGCCCGCACGCACGCACGCACGCACGCACGCACGTACGCACGCACGCACGCACGCACGCTCACTGTAAGTGTTTTCGTCCTATCACCACCTTTAGCATTACCCATTTCTATTCATCGGTCGTAGATTCGGAGCAAATTAGCTGTGACAGACGGACAGACAGACACATGAGTGAGCCTATAGGGTTCCGTTTTTCCTTTCCAAATACGGAACCCTAAAAATAGCGTTTGTTAGGGTTCCGTACAAAGTGCAAAAAGGAGAATGGGTAAAGCGTACTCAGGCACAAAGTTACAGATGTTTTATCTCACGAAAGCGGGTGACCCATACTTGTATGTGTACAAGCACAGTGTCTGCGTGCGTAAGCTCGGGAGCGCCCAGTCGTGGCCGAGTAGTTCTTGGTTCGCGCCAAAATTATTTATCGAATAACGGTTTTTGATAAATAATATTGGCGCGAACCGAGAACTACTCGTTTCTTCGTACCTTCCATGCTGACGGCAGCATGGAAGGTACGATGAAACGGAGAAAAGTTGTTCGCAGTGAAGTAAGGCAAATTAATGTTCATTTTTGGTGTGTATTTATGTAGTGTGTAATGAATTAATGTATTAGTTAGTTTAATAAGAACATGTTAAACGAGATTTTAATAATGTATTGTTTATTTTAGGCTTGTCAAATGATTGCAAATATTTATAATTTCCTCAAAGAAGAATATGAATTTAAAAAAAAATAGTTTATTGACACAAAATATCATAGCATACAATTCCAATACATTTCACTTAGGTATATTTGATTTTGGGGAAAGGCTGCACAAATAGTGAAAATCCCTGCCTCCTAAACTAGGGGAACCCTGTGACCTAGGAGTCAGTGTTCTACTCAATAACGAAACTACTATACACTATACTATACTATACTATATACTACTTATACTATACTATATACTACTTATACTATACTATATAACGATACTCAATACTTAATTCACGGAACTTCATCGAGAACCAAATTATGATTTATCACATTTACGTAATATTACAAAACGCACTGCAGCAGCGACGGGGGTAAGTGAAAGAACAGTGCAAAAAATATTAAAAGAAGGAAGAGATGTCGCAAGTACATCTTCGAATTTTATGTCACCCATGAAAAACCGAAGAAAGAGAGAAAATAAAGTAGACATTAATGGATTGACAGCTGACGTTGTACGGAGCACAATACAAAATCTTCATATCGTACAAAAACAAATTTCAACATTGGCAAAACTAAGGTCAGTCTTGAATGAAAAAATTCGTTTCGATGGATGTCTCGCAACGCTACGTAAGTTATTAAATAAATTGGGCTACAAGTGGCGTAAAACCGATAACAATAGGAAATTATTCGTTGAACGGCATGATATTCAGATGTGGAGACTAAAATACTTTAAAAAAATAACCATATACCGCTCTCAAGGTCGGCCTTTTGTCTATACTGTCGAAAGTTACGTATTGACAACACACGTTCGAGATAACATCTGCATGTCGATTCTGTAAATATCTCACCGTGAAAACTCGCGTGGAGTGAGCTGCCAGTGTCAACCCACTGATGCTAGGGAGTGACCAAGCATTACATTTATAATCATAATCGAGATTTTAATAATATTTTTAATTTTTATACTTATTCTATTGATCATTTTATATTATTTCAAAACTAGTATTTAAGTGTTGAAACGTTACTATTAAGGGGTTTTTTTTTTAATAAAATAGCAAAACAGAAATTCAGTCAGAAACTCAATTTGTTTTATTTTATTCCAATACGTTTGGTAATTTTCACAGCCACCATCTTGCTCTTTAGATTTGACCTCACTATCGGCTTTAACACCCCTGAAAACCATGAAAACGACACCCATGACGCAAAAATTTGAACATTTTCGCAGCCGCCGTCTTGCTTTTTAGATTTGACCTCACTATCGGCTTTAACACCCCCAAAAACCATGAAAACGACACCCATGATGAAAAATCTGAACATTTTCGCAGCCGCCATCTTGCTTTTTAATTTTGACCACACTATTGGCTTTAACTCCCCCGAAAACCACGAAAACGACACCCATGATGAAAAATCTGAACATTTTCGTAGCCGCCATCTTGCTTTTAAAGGGAATTGCTCAGTTTGTTAGGGCAATTTGGCTTAACGTGAACATTAAGTATAATATTTAATGACAAGGGTTTTTAACAGTTTATGCCTCAAAGAAATGAATTATAGTAATAAGGTTGCAGGAGAGTGTAAAAATGGTTCATATTTAGCATGTCTAGTGCTAAATCTTGTCGCTGAAAAAGTTATAATTATGAGTATTTATTTTATCGCATTAATAATAATAATAAAAATAATAAAAAAAAAAAAAAAAAAAAAAAAAAGTATTTATTTCAGGTAACCAAAAAGCACCCATACAGCAACCAGAATACATAAAAGACACATACACACATAAAAAATACACAAAACAGACATATTATCGGACACAGCTAGCAACATGCCTGCTACAGCAGTGTCCGATATACGGGCAGTCAAATCTCCCGGCGATCATCGCCAGCACTGTATTGGAGCTGCCCCGCACCCTGCGCACCAAGGACGCGCACCGCTTGCGCATGGTGGTGTGGAAACAGTCGGTGCGCGCTTCCGCAAACATGCCCGAGGCACTGCAGAAGCGGGGCAGCCCCAACACCGCTCTGAACGCATTATTGTATTGGATACGAAGGGCACTGTAAGTCGCTTGTGTGTAGGAAATCCATAGGCTGCACGTGTATAAAGAAGTGCAAAAGGCTTTAAAAAGCGTTATCTTAACTTGATTTGAACAACGTGCAAACCTACGGGCTATCATATTTGCTCTTTTCGACAGTGCCCTCCGCTCCCTTTCGATGTCCACATGGTCCCTCATGTCGGCTGTTACCCAATGCCCCAAGTATTTAAATTGGTCCACCCGTTCCAACGGTACATCATTCAGGCGAATAGGTGGTACAAGTTGAGAGCACTTGGCGCCGGCCTGAAAGACCATGTATTGACTTTTAGCGACATTATACATGAGGCCGTGTGTGTTCGCGTAACCCTCACACACTTGCAATAACTTGCGTATTCCACAGACCGACGCGCTCAGTAGCACCATGTCGTCTGCGTAACTCAGATTGTTTACACATACACCATCAACGTGGCAGCCAACATGGTGGCTACTGAGCGCGACGATGAGTGCATCCATGTACAGATTGAACAGTGTGGGGGAAGTTAACCCACCTTGTCTCACTCCACATTCAAGCTTGTACGACTCTGACAATACACCCGCCCATCTGACACTGTTGACCTGGTGTGCATACCAATACTTGAAGATGTTCACAAGTTCATGTGGCATGTTCGTGCTCTCAAGTTTCCGCCATAGCACGTCATACGACACCAGGTCAAAAGCCCTGGACAGGTCGAGGAAACACGCGTAAACTGGAGTTTTACGATCAGTATAGTATCTGACGGTATGCTTGAGGCACAGTATTGCACTATCTGTAGACAATTTGGGTCTAAAACCAAATTGATTATCGTGCAACGTCACGTGTTTTTGTAACTGTGCATCCAGCAAACCATCAAACACTTTTGCTATAACAGTAGCAAGAGAAATAGGCCTGTAGTTAGTCTTATCGGCTAGATCACCAGTTTTATTCTTCACTACAGGCACCACCACTGTTCTCATGAAGTCGTACGGCAGATAGGAATGGCTCAGGCATAGCGAGTAGAACATAGCTAAAACTCTCGCCATATGTGGGCCGGCATGCTGCACGTGTTCAATACTGAGGCCATCGAGGCCAGGAGACTTGCCTTTCGACATATACTTGATTTTTAACCTTACCTCTTTGGCTGAAAACCTTGACTCCATTTTGCCCATGGCGCCCTCAACACTGACCACCCCAACCTGTCTGCCCAGCATGGGTTGTACAGAAAAATGGGACCTAAATAAATTTGCTATGCCCCTAGGTTCATTTACGCCATCGACGCTCACCGGAAGACCAGGCCTTATATTTACCTTCTTGGTATTCTGCCAAAAACCACGAAAATCCTCGTTTAAGTGCTTCTTAGCAAGGATGTCCATTTTTAATTGGTCCTGATGATCTTGACACCATTTAAGTCTAGACTTGAACACCCTTCTGCTTTCACACATATCCCGATATAAGTGTCCGCCCTTCGGTTTACCGCACATTACCCAATCAATAAATCTAGTTCTGGCCACCCGGTGAGCCTCGCTGACGTTTTTGTTCCACCCAACTACACGCGAGCCAACCGACACCGTCTTTTTGCCACCTCGACCCGCCAAAGATGCATCACGAAGAGCAGTCACAATAACAGAATATAGTCTATCAAGGACACGCTTGTGACCGTGGTCACCGCAATACAAGTCAGCACACTTCATACACTCAACGGGGAAGTCAATTAGCCTTAGCCTCCTGTTGCTTTCGCTCGTATACAAAGCAATCTGTTGCTCATTACGTACACCCCAAACCACATCCTTATTCAATATAACATTATGATGCATCGTCTGTGAAATAACGCTTAAATTGCACTCAATAATAAGTGGGAAGTGATCAGACCATACCGTATCATAGTCCACATACACATTAGTAACAGATTGCCTTGCAGACTGAGTTACTAAGCAGTGGTCCAACCAGCTACAGGACCCGTATACGTCACTAACAAAAGTAAACGTATCCGAGTCAATACCCAGTATATCAACATCTACACATAACCAAAACTGCTCAGCACAATAATTCACAAGCTCATTGAAAAATAATCCATATGGCGCAGCATTGTAATCACCTAACATATACACAGATTCAATGCCGTATTCATCAATAATTGCACCTACCATACTAAGGCAGTCCGTAAACTCCGCAATATTATCCGCCGAGTTCGTTGGCATATATACACTCATCACTATCACAGGCCTATCACTAGTTATAATTTTAATGGCACATATACGCTTACTACCACAGCGTAGCACAGACACTTGTTGAAATACGCTACTTCTCCACAGTAAGGCAACTCCACCAAAGGGTCGCCCACGTAACACACCAGTGGATGTGTCCATTGCCGATATTCCCGTGTAGCCAAAACCGCTGTCGATCGTACTTAAGTAAGGTATTTCGTCAGGTAGCAGCCACGTTTCCTGCAACGCCACCAAATCACAGGAGCGACACAGCTCCCTAACACTATTTACGGAGCGTTTTACGTTTTTACAATTGAAGCTAGCAAACTGTCGTCTATCCATTATTATTTTTATTCAAATCGTCAGCAGATCTAAGTCCGCTCGTATTGCGATTCTTAAAATTGGCAAACCGCCTAAATATGATGCCTCGTGGCCACAGATTTTCATCCAGATATGCAGGTAATCTAGACTCGGACACGAAGAATTTGTAAGCAATGTGACCCCTTTCTCTTTTCATCAATATTTTCTCTAGCGATACCGTTTCGTGGGTCTTCGAACGAATATAATTAATTATTTCATCTTCAGACGTTTCACTATGTATATTAGTGATAAATATGGGGACTTTCCTATCTGCCGCTTTAAATTGGCCCTCCATATCTGTCGCTACGCCCATCTTGCCAATATAACGGTATTCACGTTGCTTCTTCCGATAAGACACCCTCTGCCATCCGTCATTATTATTGTTTATATTACACGGATCAGCCGGCCGAGCGACTGCAACATTATTAGTGGCGACCGCGTCGACCGTAGTAATCAGCTGTTGCGAGCCCTCAGTCGGCGCTAGCAGAGACGACTTCCCCTCAACGCTCGCCAAACCGGTTCCGCACTGACTTGCCGCACATACACTCGTTTCCAGCGTGTGAGTCACCGCAGCGCTCGCACTAGCCGCTAATGACCGTTGCTGTGAACATGACTCACTTTTATTTTGTTTTCGTTGTACCTGCTCAATTTTTCTGTATTGTGGCGTTTTCTGATAATGATCACTAACGTTCTCATCTATGTTGCATATCTCGTCGCAAGAAGAATTATGTAGGTGTGATAGTCCCATAGGCCCACTATCTAGTAACCAGGCTCCTCGCTTCGCATTGACTTTGAATGCTGACGTATGTGGTAATGAATCATTTCTCATTTGAAATAATTCCGTTCTAAGGTCTTTTAGGTTTTCTAACGTAGCATATGTGTTTTTTATGTCATCCATAGCTGCTTGCATTCGAACCAAATCCTTCAAGAGCTTCGTACAATCCAGATGGTCAAACGTAATAGGCGGTAGTTTTTCTAGCTGACGAGCCACAAACACTGGAATGTCATCCGGCTCAGCAGATTTAAACAGATTTATGATGTCCGTTAAATCTCTTTGTTGTTTGCCTTTGTTTTTCCGTATGATCTTACGCAAATTTGAAGGAATGGCATCAAACAACAGTGACTTCGATTCTTTGATTTCATCACTGGTAAAAGATGAAACACAGATCCGCACCAAAGTTTCTTCATCAACAACCGACACTTTATTCTGAATGTAAGACAACATCTCGTCTATAACTAAGTTGCACTTGTCACACTTTAGAATGTTCGTCATTTTTACTCGAATACGTAAAATCTGCGCTTTCGTAAATACAACGCAACCGTCACCGACAAGCGCGCGCGTCGAATTGATTGGTTCCTCATTCCCACTAGGGGCAACCAGATCGTGCGCATGAGCGTCAGTGTTCATGCCAAGGTTGTCATTTAAATCCGGTTCCAGAATTAACAAAATAGCGCCAGGGTCTTCACCATGAGCAGATTCAGTGTCCAAGGGTAAAGCCGGGTCTTCAATTGAAGCGGTATCGGAGTCCATTATAACAAAAAGCAAAAACATCGCAAAAGTAACCGAAACAACATTCACAATACAGATACACGGAGGCAAAGCGAATGTTTTTAATTTGTAATTTCATTTAGTTGTCTAGATTTGTCATTATTGACAGTGTTGCCAGGTAATAAAAAAAAATCGATATGACATTGTTGTCATATCGATTTTTTTGATTCTTCCCATCTTGCTTTTTAATTTTGACCACACTATCGGCTTTAACACCACCGAAAACCATGAAAACGATACCCATGATGAAAAATCTGAATATTTTCGCAGCCGCCATCTTGCTTTATTTATTTGACTCCACTATCGGCTGTAACACCCCCGAAAACTATGAAAACGACACCCATGATAAAACATGATTGTAGCCGCCATTTTGGATTTTGATATAAAGGTGGTAAAACCAGAATGTTTGTTTGTCGCGCATTTAAAAAAAATGGCAAATAAAAAAAAAACTCAACTTGATATTAATAACAGCGCCTCACGCGCATGCGCGGCGTGATCTTATCACTTCATCTGATTCTCACCATACCACCAGACCATAGTAACTAGTGGTGTTCAATGTTGCTTTATGGCAATCACTTGCTTAATGCTATATGCTTATTATTTTAAAAAAAAAACAAACAATTTTATTTTATACGCTTTATTTTAAGCATGCGCAGCATGCTTTTTTATATTGTGTAGTTACTTGTTACGACCAAACGGGCGGGCGCGAATAAAACCAGCGTGGTGTTGTCAGAGCGGAAAATTACATCGCGTTTATGAATTTATTACGGAACAGTAAAAAAAACAATGAACCCTCCTTCATACTTTCCAGGCTTAGGACTGTCTATTTGATTAAGTGTTATTAAGAAATAAAGTATGTTAGTATTTAAAACCTCTATAGGCGTATTTAAAAGTTCAATGTTCCTTCTAAACATTTTCGTCCGTTAAATACACACAAAACAATAACACGATACCTCACTCAGTCAATCGTCCTTACTTACACAATTAGTTTTTATTTACATAATCAATATTGCGTATCCTATCACAGTTTATTTACACTAAAAACGCACGAAGCAAAACAACATTGTTTATAATATTACGTTACGTACGTGAGCCGCCTGAGATCGCGATAACGCACGCGGTGCCTAAAACGATTACACACGCCACCGGCACCCGCCGCTTTGCTATGCCTGGTTGCTTATTACTACATGCGCTTGCGATGTGCGACGGACAGAGCCAGAGAGTGCGACGTGCGATGTAAAGCAAAAAGCAAATAGCAACAAGTGAGAGCCACGATAGCATTTGCTTTATGTTATGTATGATAAGCAAGATGCTTTATTATGCTATATGCTTTGTTAACCACCACTAATAGTAACCACCCGGGCCGAAGTGAATCGGTAAGCGCGACGCGCGGGTGTCGTGATCTTATCACTTCACTCGATTCTCGTTGCCATAGCAACATCACTTCACTTGGGCTGGGTAAAGTGAGCCTAGCCGCCTGCGTGCGCGCGCTGCGCGAATGTCATTTGCACTGTTGAATTTTGTTATAGTATTGATGACGGTGATTTTATGAATATAATTTTATTATTGGCAACGCGTAGGTCGGTTTAAATTTACCTACCTATAATAAAATATTAGAAAGGTACATATTAAAAATAATTCGCATGTTTTTTATTCAAATGGCTTATGTACACATTCTCAAACATCGTTATCGGGATAAATTCTATGATCCGTCAGCCAGGCAAACTTTCTCACTCGATCACTTGGCACACTGGGTTATCTATTCTTATTGAATAGATTTGGGTTAATAACAACGCTGAATAACGTCGCACAGTCTTTAGTCGACTCAATCCACTATCGCTTCTTCAAAACACATCGCGGTTGGGTCATGGGATTGCGTTTATTTAATCTGTTAACTGATTATGATCATTATAGTTATCATAAAAATATTATTAAAATCTCGATTATGATTGTAAATGTAATCCTTGGTCCATCCCTAGTATCCGGTGGGATGACACTTACAGTTCACTCCACGTACACTTCACTTAAGTTTTCACGGTAAGAAGGTTACAGAATAGCACTGCTGGGGTCAACAAGACAAACCATCTCCATTTTTAAAAAAAAACTTAGTCAAGGTAATCGTTTTGTTTTAGTACACGCTGGAACCTATGCCGGATTTATTGAGAACGCTTGCTTAATCTACAAAGCTAATTCCACAGTTGGAGACTACGAGGTGCATTCAATAAGTACCTAGCCTCATCGCCAGAGGGCGCTGTAGTTTCAAAAGAGTTTTACCACAGTGTAGCACATTCTTTTTTAATTCTTTTTTCAAATTTTCATTCCAATCCCTTCATTTGTTTTAATTTGACAACTTATGGAAGCGAACGTGTCGATCGGTTTTACAAAAATGGAAAAAGAGCAATATCGTTCGGTGATTCGATTCCTATTTTTGGAAGGGAATACGCGCATCGAAATCAAAGAGCGCTTGGATGCTGTGTACGGTGACTCTTCTCCATCGATGGCCACCGTCAAGAATTGGTTCAACGAGTTTGCACGTGGCCGTACGTCGGTTTTTGATGAACCACGTCCAGGTGCACCGAAAACAGCTGCTACAGAGGAAAACATTAAAAAAATCCATGATTTCGTATTGGCAGATCGCCGATTGAAGGTTCGGGAGCTAGCTGAGACTGTAGGCATTTCAGAAGGAACAGTGCATCATATTCTTCACGAGGAACTCGGCATGAGAAAGCTGTCGGCGCGATGGGTGCCGCGTTTACTCACACCAGAAAACAAGCGCAACCGTGAGACCACATCGGAGACGTGTTTGGCGCTGTTTAAGCGGAATCCAGCGGAGTTTTTGCGTCGTTTTGTGACCGTCGATGAAACCTGGATCCACTGGTACACACCAGAGACCAAGGAGCAATCAAAACAATGGATCCAGACCGGGGAACGTGCTCCAAAGAAGGCGAAAACTGTAAAATCGGCCGGAAAAGTTATGGCCACCGTTTTCTGGGATTCACAAGGTGTGATCTACATCGATTACCTCGAGAAGGGTAAAACAATTACAGGGCTTTACTATGCCAATTTATTGGGCCGATTCGACGCCGAATTAAAGAAAAAACGACCCCATCTGGCGAAGAAAAAAGTGCTGTTTCACCACGACAACGCACCGGTTCACACGTCTGCCGTTGCCATGGCCAAATTGGTCGAATTACGCTACGAATTGTTGCCCCATCCACCGTATTCTCCAGATTTGGCCCCTTGTGACTTCTTTCTGTTTCCTAATCTGAAAAAATCACTCGCCGGGAATAGATATGGATCGAATGAGGAGGTCATCGCCGCCACGGAGGCCTATTTTGCAGAGTTTGACAAAAACTATTTTTCGGACGGGTTAAAAAAGTTGGAGCATCGCTGGGCTAAGTGTATCGAACTAAAAGGAGACTTTGTTGAAAAATAAATTGCCACTTTTCCAAAATTTTCGTTTACTTTTTGTAGGCTAAGTATTTATTGAATGACCCTCGTACCATTCCAACATGAGTTTTGAAAATTAAGTAAAATGGCTGAATGAAAAGTTGCTGCCAAATTTGCTAGATCGTTCCGTAATAGTACTAGATAATGCATCGTACCACAATACACGTGCTGAGAAATTGCCGACGACAGCCTCAACAAAATCTGAGACAGCTGTTATTATACGTCTATAAAATCCCCGCAGTTTTATGATACTCGTAGGTGCTCATTGAATTGTTTCTCGTGGTTAATATCATTATATTCAATAATTCGATTTCTCCATTGAGAAATCACACGATAAAAAAAATCGAAATCATGATTGTGGTTCTAGTTATATCCATAATCTGAACATTAAAAAACATACTTATAATATGCTCATAGTGTCAGTTAAAACTAAAATAATTAATTAATGTTACTAATTCTACAATAAAGTCATGCATGTTTGTTGCAAAAAATGCCTTCACCAACCTTTAGTTAGCCCAGGAGATCTAGGACGTTAGGTCAGTGTATTAATTATAATATAAAATGATTATTTATACTAACAAAGTAAGAATAATCATTGTTTGAATGACCTGTGAACACTGAACGACACTCTCAAGGGGGTGGGGTGGTGCCACACACCACCCCACCCCCTTGAGAGTGTCGTAACTTCGAAAGAGTAGACTAAGGGAAAAAACCGTAGGATGGGCAGCAGCGTTCTTTCCGCGTACTGTACCACCACACTGCGATCGCCACCTCGCAATGCCAAGCGTGGCGATTACGGCAAAACCCCCTAACTGGGGGAGGCCTATGTCCTGCAGTGGACGTCTCAGTAGTTAGTAGAAGTAGTAATAGAATCAAAGCCCACAGCAAAACACAATGCAACACACACACAAAATATCTAGTAATATTCTCAAGGAAGTATTTTACAAATTACCAAGCACCACAGCAGCGAGCGAATAAAGGAACCGGTCAGCCGCCCGGGGCCAAATCGAACACAGGATTCGATTAATGGTGTACAATCTTGCGTTTAGATACTGTAAACGATAATTTAGTTCCTGATGTATCGATAGATGGCGTTGTACAATCATCACTATCCGCTGAATCGCGGTGTTAAGAGTCTCCGCAGAAATATGACCTCTTCGTTTATAGTAAAATAAATTGTCTTCGTCAAAGTAAACATTGGTTTTATTACATGGTCATTCGAACCGGATTATTTCGGATGCCGTGACTGATGCACCGTGAGTTTTGGACAGTACGACAGTGACAATTTGGACTTATTAAGTGCAATTTAGTGAAAAGTGTTTGTGACAGTGCAAATCATTTGGACAAACTGTGAGTACTTTAAAACATTTAAAGTTAGTGATTCAATCAAGTTATTAAAGTGGAAAAGAACTTGAATAATTAGCTTGCATGAAGAGACTTGTAAAATTTCCATGCAAAAGTGTGATTAGACGGGGAATCCATGCCCAATTTTGGCAAAGTGTCTACAAACACTTAGAAGAATTCACCAAGATTTGAACTTATAAAATTTTTAAGAAGTTTTATTAACAATTCTGCAATTTGGGACTTGTAATTTAAATTAGTTCTGGAATATAAACAGATTATAAAAATGGATTCATTACTAAGATTGCAAGTAGATAAAAAGATGGAGAGAGGTTACATTAACTTCAAAAAGTCTCCTAAAGAAAGGGTTACCGTTAGCTACGTGGAAACAAGGTTGGAAAGTTTAGAGAAACAGTGGTCGATGTTTGAAGAGACTCATCGTAAAATAATATCTGAGGTTAAAAGAGAAGAATATGAAAAGTCAGAGTACAATTTAGGTGATATGTATAGTCAGTCGGAAGAGGTATACATGGATTACAAAGTCGAGTTAAAAGAACGTTTGAATAAGAAAACCACTTCTGATTGTGCGGAAGATAGCAACCAGATAACTCAGAATGGCGTGAAATTGCCTAGAATAGCGATACCTACATTTTCGGGTCACTATTCTCAGTGGACAACGTTTCGTGATCTTTTTCAAACATTAATACATAAAAACAAATCATTGGATAATGTACAAAAACTGCATTACTTAAAAACTTATCTCACCGGCGAAGCTGAACTACTGTTGCGACACCTACCTATTACCAGTGATAACTATTTACCTAGTTGGAACCTTTTAGAACATAGATTTAATAATAAGAAGTTTATAACGGATTGTATTTTCAAAAGATTCTTTAATCAAAAATGTATATCTACTGAATCACCAAATTCTTTGAAAGAACTTTTTGATACAACTAACGAATGTCTTAATGCTTTAAAAAACGAAGGTATTAATATTGAGAATTGGGATCTTATGGTTATTTACATATTGTGTTCTAAATTGGATAATGAGTCTCGCAAACAATGGGAAGCTAAAATTTGTAGTTCAATTAAGGAATTGCCTACATTAAAAGATTTTTTAGATTTTGTTGAGCACAGGTTTAGGTCGCTTGAATTTTTATGTACCAAAACACCAAAGAGCACTACCACAAAGTCACATCATGTTGTAAAAAATGCAAATGAGAATAAACCATCTTTATGTACCTTTTGTTCAAATAATAATCATAAGATAGGAAATTGTAAAGATTTTGCTAAGGAAGAATTGTCAGCACGTCGTAATTTTGTCCAAAATTCGGGTTTGTGTTTCAATTGCTTAGGTGCAAATCACATGGTAACTTCGTGTCGTTTGCCCACAAGATGTAGAATTTGCAAAAAGAAACACCATTCGTTGCTGCATTCAAATAATAATAGCCAATCAACTGATACCGGAGAACCAATCAAGTAATCAGTTGATAGTACCAATGTTGTTGAAACTGCAACAACATCTAAGGACGAGACCGAGGTAAGCAACATTACTAGTTGTTTTTCTAACACAAATTGTCAGGTTGTATTAGCAACAGCCTTGGTAAATGCAGAAACTAACTCAGGATCTAATATAACACTGAGGTCTCTAGTAGACCAGGGATCACAGGCATCCTTTATAACGGAGTCTGCAGTCCAATTACTTGGGCTTAACAGAATTAAATGCAACAGTGTATCAGTATATCAGGAGTGGGGGGTGAAGAGAACGCTTCACTCAATTGTAAACATGTAGTTTATGTTAAACTACAATCTCTCCAGGATCCTAACTTTACTGTAAAAGTCAAAACATACGTACTTCGGAAATTAACTTCATTTCTACCTGAAAGAAAAATTGTCGTTCAGCTGTGGCCCAACTTACCAGTTATGAAGTTAGCAGATCTGAAGTTTAACATGCAAAATAAAATTGATTTATTGCTTGGTGCAGAAGTCTATTGTCAAATTATAACTGAAGGACTGATAAGAGGTCCACCAGGAACACCGATAGCACAAAACACCACGCTGGGTTGGGTTTTATCTGGCAAAGTGGGTGATGATAGTGAAACCAATACTTTGAGCTGCAATAGTACTATCATCACTATGCATACTAACATTTGCAATGAAGATTTTAATCTTAAACAATTTTGGGAGCTCGAATCTGACAACTTCAATCTGAGCAAAATTCAATTCACTCCAGAAGAAAAACGTTGCGAAGATATATTTGTGGAAACCACAAAACGCGATAGCTCTGGTAGGTACATTGTAAAGTTACCTTTTGAGGACACAGATCCGAGCTGTAAATATGGTAATTCACGCGATATTGCTATAAAGAGATTATTATCCTTAGAAAAACGTTTCTTAAAATCGCCGGATTTAAAAAATACTCGGATGTTTTTTTAGAATATTTAAAACTCGGTCATATGCAAATAATACCTCCAAAAGAAATTCATAATCCAGAAGCAGTTTACTTACCTTATCATGAAGTAGTTAGAGACGATAAAACAACCACCAAATTCCGGATCGTATTTAATGCTTCTAGTCGCGATAACAATAGTCGCGATAGGTCCGACTTTGCAAGATGATCTTAGGCACATTCTTATGAGGTGGAGGCTTCACCCTATTTCCTTGATAGCTGACATCGTAAAGATGTATCGACAGGTGAAGGTGACTGACCAAGACGCAGATTATCAACGTTTAGTGTGGAGATCTGACTCTGCAATGGATATACAACATCTACGTTTAGTACGAGTAACGTTTGGAACTGCTTCAGCTCCATACCTAGCGGTAAGAGCGCTTCACCAAGTCGCTTATGATGAAGGACACCAATTCCTACTAGCATCTGAAAGAGTATTACACGACTTCTACATGGATGATCTCATTACTGGGTGTAAAAGTGTATCAGAAGGAAAACAAATATTCTCAGAAATGACTAAACTACTAAGCAAAGGAGGTTTCGAACTGCAAAAATGGGCAAGCAATGATGATCAATTAAATAAGGAAATAAGCGAAGAAAGCAGAAGCAAACTAGAACTGAAAGAAAGTGAAACAATGAAAATATTGGGACTTACCTGGAATCGACGAACCGATAACTTCGAGTACTCTGTTCAGCTACCACTAATCTCGGAACCTGTAACAAAAAGGAAAGTAATATCTGATATTGCAAAGTTGTTTGACCCAATGGGTTGGATATCACCAGCAATCATAAAAGCTAAAATTATGATTCAAAAGCTTTGGCTTGCGGGAATAGATTGGGATGATAAACTACCACCTATACTATTAAATGAATGGATTACTTACCGTGCAGGACTTGTTGAACTTGCCAAATGTCGACTCCCACGGTGGATTAATATCAAGGAAAACAGCACCATGGAACTTCATGGGTTCAGCGACGCATCTAGTGAGGCTTATGCTGCTGTGATCTATATACGTGTTGTTGATGATTCAGGAAACGTCTACGTTCATCTGGTAACTTCCAAAACCAAAGTAGCTCCAATTAAGCAAGTATCCATTCCAAGGCTTGAGTTGTATGGAGCTGTCTTAGTAGCTAAATTGTTACAGGAAGTCTCAGTGGTGTTGAACGTACCAAAAGGTAACCTACGTGCTTGGACCGACTCAACCGTGGTACTGGCTTGGTTAAGCAGCCACCCAATTCGTTGGAAAACGTTTATAGCCAATCGGGTGTCAGAGATTCTAAATATATTAGACAGGAACCAATGGTCACATGTATCATCTCCTGATAACCCGGCAGATTGTGCGTCGCGGGGAATTAACCCGTCAGAGTTACCGATGTTTGAACTGTGGAAAACAGGACCAGTAGGGTTGAAACATAGAACTGAAACTTATGATAAAAAACAAATACCAGATACTAATTTAGAAGAAAAGACAAAAAAGGTTTGTCATGTAACGCAGAATGAACAATTGCAGTTGTGGAACAAGTTTTCGTCTCTTCGTAAATTGGTTCGTGTTGTAGCATATTGCAAAAGATTTATCAAAAAGTTGAAAAAGTACATAATCATAACTTACCTGTATGGTTAACTAGCGTAGAATTGAATGAAGCTCTTCATATATGTGTGAAACAGTGTCAAACAGTGAGTTTTCAGCAAGAGATAAAAGATATTAAAGAAGCAAAGATATTACAAAAGAAAAGCAAACTTACATCACTAAATCCATTCCTAGATGAATCGGGCATCTTGAGAGTTGGCGGTCGTCTAGAGAAAGCTGAAATAAGAACTGAAATAAAACACCCAATAATATTACCGTCAAAATCTCACCTCACTGATTTAGTCCTAGCTGAAACTCACCATAATACATTGCACGGCGGACCACAGCTCATGATTAATTATCTGCGAACTAACTACTGGGTCATTGATGCTAAGAACCAAGCAAAAATGTTTGTCCGTAAATGCGTTGTTTGTGCTCGCCATGCTGCACAGACTCGGGTCCAACTGATGGGACAACTACCTTCAGCTCGAGCTACACCAATTAGAGCATTTTATCGAAGTGGTGTAGACTACGCAGGTCCTATACAGATTCGCACTTCTAAAGGTAGAGGCCATCGGGCCTATAAAGGTTACATATGCCTTTTTGTATGTATGGCTACAAGAGCCGTACACTTGGAAGCAGTGAGTGATCTCACATCACAAGGGTTTATTGCTGCTTTTAAACGATTTGTTGCCAGACGTGGCCATTGCGCTGACTTATTCAGCGATAATGGAACAAATTTTGTTGGTGCCGCTCGTGAACTCCGAAGCTTGTTCGCCCAAGAAAAGTCGACCTTGATGATAGAAATCGCCGAATGTTTGGCAAACAACGGCACTACATGGCACTTTATTCCACCACATGACCCACATTTCGGCGGGCTATGGGAGGCTGGAATAAAGTCCACCAAACATCATCTACGACGCGTAATAGGTAGTGCGACTCTTACTTTTGAAGAGATTTCGACGCTATTGTACCAAGTAGAAGCTTGTCTTAATTCTCGACCACTATCACAAATAAGCACAAATTCGCAAGACCCAACACCCCTCACTCCAGGGCACTTTTTAATAGGTGAATCTTTAATTCTCGTACCGGAGCATAATTATGAAACATCGTCTATTTCATCATTGAAACGTTGGCAATTAACACAAAAAATGCTGCAACATTTTTGGCGTAGGGTCAAGTGAGTATTTGGGTCAATTTTTACATCGTTATAAGTGGGCAAATAAAACTCCTGAACCCGAGATCGGAGATTTAGTTTTAGTAAAGGAGGATGGTCTCCCTCCAGCCAAATGGCTTTTAGGTAAAATCACTGCGAAACACCCTGGTTTGGACAACATTACGAGGGTAGTCACTTTAAAATGTAAAGGTATAACATTTAAACGACCAGTAACTAAACTGTGTGTGTTACCTGTCACTCAGTGAATTGATATACATATTTGTTACCATTATTAATAATTTTGTTAATGGTTTGAAATGTTAACTGTTGTGATCTGTTTGTATTTTTTTTTGTTTAAGTGTGTTTGTTCTTAGCCACCATGTCGTGCTGACTTAAAGCTTTGTTTTTATTTTTTAAACTATATAATACAGTCCATTTTATTCGAATGTGGTTGGTTCATGGTGGGCTGGAACAATGAACATTCTGTCCATAGTGGGCGGAATGTACAATCTTGCGTTTAGATACTGTAAACGATAATTTAGTTCCTGATGTATCGATAGATGGCGTTGTACAATCATCACTATCCGCTGAATCGCGGTGTTAAGAGTCTCCGCAGAAATATGACCTCTTCGTTTATAGTAAAATAAATTGTGGGTTAGCTCGTGGCCTAAGGAGCATTATCCTACCAAGTATATTGTTTTTTTTTTAACCCGCGCGGACCGCCAACGTTTTTAAGTTTTCCTCTGTGTGGGCACAGGCTACCTAAAAAGTACCTGTGCGGACACAGGGGGAGCCTGCCGTGCCGCCCGGTGGAGCCCCACCGTAGCGGTCGCGGAGGCCACGCCCCGTACCATGCCGAAACCCGGCAAGCGCGGCTCTCTGGGCCGCGATGCCGGGTCGCCGGAGGACCGTCCGGCGCTGGACCGGGCGACGTCGCTGCCTAACATTGGTGACGCGTCGTCCGGGTCGTCCGGTGCACCGCCGGCCAGGCCTCCGTCAATGAAAACCAGGAGGCCAGAAGAAAGAAGAGGAGGGGGAACGGGTACCGCGGTAGCTGCCGGCCCACCGACGACACCGGCGCCTGCGCGCGTTGCGTCGGCGCCTTCGTCGAGCCGGCAGCACGCGGTGCCTATCCGCCCCGCAGCGTTCCGTCCGGTGCCAATTCAGGCACCAGAACAAATCGCAAACTTACCGGGCCGCGCGCCGATGGCGCGTGGCCCGGCGACGCCGGCGCATGTACCCGCGCCCGCGCGCTCAGCTGCGCCCACTGCGCGCGCTGAGGCGCCGCGGACGCGGCACGTCGCCGCACCACCGGCGCGCCCGACCGCGCCTTCCGCGCGCCCCCGCGCGCCCTCCACCCGCACCACCGCGCCTCCGCCGCGGTTTGCGTCGCCACCCTCGCCCTCCGGGGCTGCGGATGCCCAGACGCAAAGGAAGAAAACCCAAGCTGTGCCAGCTCCAAGCCTCGCCAGCGCCGGCCCCAGCCGCTTGCTGGCGGGACCGGTGATGGCTGAGCAGGAGCGGCCAGCTAATGCCGGCCCATCTTCTCGGCCGGCACAAGTGATGTCAGGGGTGCCCGCCTCGCCGGCGCCCCCCCGTACCTCCGCGTACGATTCACCCGCGATGCTGTCGGCATGCTCCTCCCGTGTGGGGTCGAGCGTGTCGCTGGCGTCTGTGGGCTCGGCCGCCTCCGGTCGCGGCGACGTGTCCTCGGACACGACCCCGCGATCCGGCCAGCGGCCCTACGTGGGAGGAAATGACGACGTCGCGCCCATGTCGCCGGCGTCACCAATACCGCCGCTGGGCTTCGACTACGAGTTTACACTCGAGCCCAGACCCCAGCGGCGGAGGAGGAGCTCCGACGAAACCGCGTCGGAAGAGGCGAAGCGGTACTGCCTTGACCCGCCGCGGCCACAGCGCGAAAGCGCGCCGCGCGGTCGGGCGGCGCCGAAGTCGCCAACATTCTCTGACGCGGTGCGCCATTCACCACCGAAGACACCCACAGGGGTAAGTACCTCACCCCCTGTTCCCCTTATGGCATCTACTGCCCCCCCCGTTGCCGCCGCCCCCGGCGCCCCCACGGCGCCGACAGCGAGCGACAAAAAAAAGGGGAAAAAACTTAGATACCCACCGCTGGTAGTGGAAAAGCTGCCCAACTGGGCCGCCCATTTCCGGGCCATCAGCGCCAAGCTGGGCCGGCCTCCTAACGCCCGTCCCTACGGGCGTGGAGTCCGCTTCACGCCCGACACCGAGGACGAGTACAGGTTGGTCCAGCGCTACCTGACTGGCCTGGAGAAGGACAGCGGCGTCTCATGGTTCGCCTATTCGCTGCCAGCGGAAAGAAGCTTGAAGATCGCCATAAGGGGACTACCGGCTGACACGGAACCCCAGGAGATCGAGGAGGAACTCCGGGCGCTGGGATACCAGCCGGAGTATGTGCGCCACATCAAGGGCGCACAGGGAAGACCCGGCTGCGTGTTTCACGCCATCCTTAAGAAGACCCCAGACGTCCGGGCTATCTACGACACCACAGTATTTATGTTTATGCGTGGTGTCAAGATAGAGGCATGGAGGGGGAAAAAAGGGCCCGCTCAGTGCCACCGGTGCCAGCGATTTAGACACAGCTCGCACCAGTGTCACCGCCCGCTCGCCTGCGTGAGATGCGGAGGCGAACACGCGGCGCGCGATTGCCCGCGCCCACGCGAGGAGCCGGCAACCTGCATAAATTGTGGTGGCCCGCACCCCGCGTGTAATATAAAATGCCCCGATTTTCAAGCCGAAATAAAAAATAAGCGGGCGGGGACCGTCGCCATTACAGCCACACGCCGGCCATACACGGCCGCAGAACGGCCACAGAATGTGGAGCCCGAGGCCCAAGGCACGACGCTAATGGCGGCGGCCAATGGGCCCTCACAGAGGACAATTCCCCTTGCCGCCTCTTCGGGGCGGAGGAAGCACAGACGCGGGGAGAAGGGTAAGGGTAGGAAACCCAAAACCCCCGCGACGACCCAGGAAGAGGGTCCTGAGGCCGACCCTGCCACAGAGCAGGCGCGGGCTGTGACCCAAGGTGGACAAGAAGTGTCCGCAGGCGCCGGCATAGCGCAGCGGCTACCTACTCAAACTAAAAAGTTCGCCCGTCATCCGCGGGGCGACACCACCGCTGCGACTAGCGCCACTGTACCTCAGCGGCAAGTCGCAGAACAAAAATCTAAGCGGCCAATCACAACGCCGCTGACGTACAGTGGCGCCTCTAGCGCCGGAACGCCTGCAACAACTAGCACGAAAAAGGATTTCACAGCCCGCGCGATCAAGCTTTTGATGGACCTGATAAAGGCCATCAGGCAGGGTCAAGACGTGGAGACTATCATCCTTGACGGCCTGGCCGCGCTACTAACATTGTACCATGGCTAGGTCGTTAAGGGTGATACATTGGAATGCCCGCGGCCTCAAGGGAAAGGTCGCCCCCCTCCGCCATCTCCTGAGGGAACAAGACATAGACGTGGCGCTCATAAGCGAGACGCTCCTGGGACCCGAAGATAGGGTTAGGTTCCCAGGTTACCTCGTTTATAGGAAGGATGAAAGGTCGGCCCACAACATCCGCTATCGTGGTCTGGCGGTCATTGTGAGGCGAAGAGTCGTCCATCAAGAGCTCCCCTCGTCGACACTCAACACTTTTTACGCGCTGGGTGTACAGCTGCATATAGCCGGCGAGGACATAAACGTGTATGCCGCTTATAAGCCGCCCGTGGCTCATATCGACCTACGAGAGCTGAGGGCGCTTATAGGCGACGGACAGCAGGCGACCATCCTCGCCGGTGACTTCAATAGTAAGCACCCAGCGTGGAACAGTCTAGGTACGAACACCGAGGGGAGACGGCTCTTCGCGGACGCGGAAGCCTTCGGCTATACGGTGTCCGGTCCGGAGATGCCGACACATTACCCGGACGTGTCCCATCATATTCCCGATGTGCTGGACATCGTAGTCCACCGAGGGCTACACTGCCAGATCACACAAGAAGTGATAGACGACGAGTTACAGTCGGACCACCAACCGGTACTCGTCGTCCTATCGGGTGTGCCGACCCGATTGAAGCCCATAGCGCCACGTCATGTCACGGATTGGACAAGGTTTGAGGAAGAGCTGGAGACCACCACGCCCACTCGGCCTATTGTTACCTCCGCGGACGTGGACCAGATGGCCTGTGACGTCACTGCTTGCATACAAAGCGCCTTGCAAGCGGCGACTACGACGCAGCCGCAGGGGAGAGTGCTATTGCCGCCCCTGCCGGCGCATCTACATGCGATGATCGCCGCGAAGAGGCGCCTTCGCAAGCAGTGGCAGCAACTTAGATGCCCTACAATCAAGAGGGAACTAAACCGTCTCGCGGAGAGGGTGAAGGCCGAGTTGCAGGCGCTCACCACCGCGGGCTGGGAGGACCGTATCGACGCCGCTAGAGATAGCTGGCCGTCGATACACAAACTTTGTAGGCAGCTGTCAAATACCCCAGCTCCGGTGCGCCCTCTGCTAAACAGCGACGGGGCGCTTAAGTATGTAGCGGAGGACCGGGCGGAGGTCTTCGCCGAACACCTGGAGCGTCAGTTCCGCCCTAATCCGACCGACGACACCGAACATGTCGCAGCAGTCGAGAGACACCTCGGGGACTATTTCGGCACGCCGATAGCTCCCGATGAGGATCCCAACTTTTTCTCGCCGGGCGCAGTCAGACGCGCCATCCTGAGAACGAAACCGAGGAAGGCCCCCGGTGCTGACGGTATCACCAACGCAGTGCTGCGCCACTTGCCGTTCCGAATGGTAGCGGCACTGGCGCGCCTGTATACGGCGATACTGCGAACGGGGGCCTTTCCGGCCTCGTGGAAGGAAGGGCGCGTCATCATGCTGTCCAAGGAGGGGAAAAACATCCTGAAGCCGGAGAGCTATCGGCCCATTACGCTGTTGCCGACTGTCTCCAAGGTGTTTGAAGCACTCCTGCTGCGACATCTCCAGCCACATGTCGCCCCGCGCCCTGAGCAGTTTGGGTTCAGGGCGGAGCATAGCACGACGCTCCAGCTGTCGAGGGTACTGCACCACCTCGCAGCCGCGCTCAACAAGAAGGAATACTCGGTGGCAGTATTCCTCGACATGGAGAAGGCCTTCGACCGTGTGTGGCACGACGGCCTCATATACAAGATGGCCACATCAGACGCGCCCCGTCGCGTTATTAAGGTGGTCTCCAGTTTTCTCTCCAATAGGACCTTTAGGGTGGTGGTCGACGGCGCGCTGTCTAGCGCGCGCCCAGTGCTGGCGGGCGTGCCGCAGGGCAGCTGTGTGTCGCCGACGTGTTACTCATGTTACACCGACGACATCCCCACCACTTCCGACGCGATGCTCGCGCTGTATGCCGACGACGCCGCGTACATTACTACATCGCTTAATGCGAAGTACGCGGCGGTCAAGATGCAGCGCGCGCTAGAGCTCCTACCCGAATGGCTGTCGAAGTGGCGGCTGTCGGTGAACGTGGGTAAGACGCAGGCGATGGTCACAGGATCAGCGCGCCTCCCGCCACCCTTGAATCTACAAGGAGCCGACATCGATTGGTCGCCCCGGGTCAAATACCTGGGGGTCACCATCGACCGTCGGCTCACTATGGGGCCACATGTCCGCAGGGTCGCCGCGCAGGGTCGGGTCGCCCGCAACCTGCTCAAACCTGTGCTCTCGTCCCGCATCCCGGCGCGCGTCAAGCTGGGCGAGTACAAACTGTACGTGCGCCCAATCTTGACGTACGCCGCTCCCGCTTGGTTCGCCCTCACGAGCGAGTCGAGCCGGAAGTTGCTCCGCGCGCAACAGAGTATTGCGCTGCGGACCATAGTTGACGCTCCTCGCTTCGTGAGGAATGATGTCATCCAGCGGGACCTCGGGATCGAGAGCCTGGATGAGTTTGTGCAGCGCCTCGCGAAGGGGATGTACGCGCGTGCCGACGTGTCTGCTTGGCCCCATGTCAAGCAGATAGCGCCCTGGCATACGCGACCCCCTGCCCCGCGACCTGGTAGCGGACGAGTGACCCCATCACCGGACTGGACGCCTCGAGTAAGTCGCACCCAGGTTACACGCGGCTTACTCGATTCAATAGAACTCTACAGATGACACACATCTATTGCGTGGCGTGTGCTAAGTTAATATAGGCGCGTCACGTAATTAAACCAGACACCCACTACTAGACAAGCAGTCAACTCACACATGCGGACGCGGTGCGGGCTGCGACGCATGTAGACACTGAACGGTGTTACACACAACACAATGCCGTTCACACATACACGACCGTCCCTTAGTCCGGACCGTAATCGGCTAGATCTGAGAGCGGGGCGGGCTGGGACTATACACCTAGTCTGTAGGAACGTGGAGCGTGGAACGTGGAGTCGGCTCCACTGTCGCTGGTCGTCTTCGTCGGGCCTCCCCCGGGTAACCGGGGGTCTCACCTGGCGGGGACTGACCGCCGTGGAGTCGTGAAGAAAGCGGCGCTATGTACTAGCGTCGTGGCGAGCCTACAGATTTACTCATAGCAACCAGTTACACGGACGCGTTAAAACGCGTCCGAAGTTTTAAATCGCCGCTAATAGGCGCACAAAATGAGGGGTCCGTATTCACGGGCCACCGTACACCCTCCGCGGCCAGGGAGCGACGCTCCGGTTCCGCTGCCGCGCCCCCTTGCGGGGGCGCAGCGACATCCCCGATGAATAAATTGTCTTCGTCAAAGTAAACATTGGTTTTATTACAAATGGAAATGGGCTTATTCAATTTATTTATTGTACACTTATGTATACAAGAAAGAAAATCACTTCCCCTTATCGCAGAGACCAACATCTCGCGCGCTTAAAAATACAAAACAAAATGTACTTAGCAAAACTATCCTCTTTGCAAACAAGCGCCCTTCCTTTTTTTTTTTTCGGGTGGGAAATCATCAAATAACTTCTCCCGCTCTGGGCGGAGCGGGAGGGTGTGTCAGACTCTTACTGTCTGACTAAAACCCACCCGTATTCCTTCCGTTGCATGTGTTGCCAGGAGCCTCGGTAACCCTTTAGTACCTTCCCGCGACCTCGGCAAACAAGCGCCTTGTGAGTAGTCACAGAGTAGTGTGTGTTCTGTATCGTATCTTACTGTGTTGTGGTACTTAGGACCGAAGAGGTTTCAAATATTGGATGTTCAGTTGAAAAGGTACGTAAAATAGACCCCATTACACATGGGAGGCTTAAAAGGTACGTCAAATGTGTAAAACGTACGCTAACGGCAACGCTGTCTAAAATGCAATTTTTGGTAAATCACGTGTATCCCCCCCCCCCCATCCTACCAGCTAAGCCGTTGTTTTTGGATAAGTATGTGAAAAGTATTCACGATAATAGTATGTATAACGCAGTTAAGGGGAAGTTATGGAGGCATAGACTCTACAAGTGTAGTATATTTTTTACAATATGGCGGCTGGTTGTCACCATATTGAATTTGATTACTGTCATGAATGTCTTTAGTGACACTCACAAGATTATGACAAATCGATTGACGTAATAATCATTCAAATCAGCCCGCACGTTTGGGCTCTAGATCACACAAAGGAAAACACATACACATATAGGCTGATAAACACATTACCCTCCTTTCCGTCGCGCAGTCGGGTAATAAAAGAAAATGATCAAAATCAAATAACCTGACTGCAACTTGTTAGTTGCAAACAAGCTCACTTTCCAAGCATCTGTTGCAGTTGGTGACTACAAAGCTGAGATAGAATTAAAATCACTGGCATATTTATATGGGTTATGTAATTGTTTCTTTGATATGTAACCTTTTCTTTTCTTTATCCATAATCTGAATAATTTGAAACCAGACAAATGAAAAGTCAGGATGGGTGGCCAAAAAGCTGGACATGTCTGGAGCAATTGTGTTGGTTGGTAACCTGAGCTCAGAGAGTTTTATAGTTTCCACATGACGGCAGTTGTAACATTAGTAACATTGTTAACTTAACAGTACGTACCCGGCGGCAACCAGGTTGCCAGAGGGCGCGTACGCACACGCCATCACCCAAGTGCTCGGCATGGCGATAGTCAGCTCCTTGGTGGCCGTAAACGCGTCCCACACCAGCACCTTGCCATCCTGCACACACAGTACACCAGTTACATCACCCGCATGTGGAGCATGTTACCATATATTTTTAATTTGTTATTTTAAATTGTAGACCACAATTTAAAATAACAAATTAAAAATATGCACCCACCAATATTGCAATGTATATTAATACAAACAACCTGCACTTGCTTCACTCAAGGCCCTTTTCCTGTCACGCGTATTTTAGCCCAAACGCGGGACTCGCCTGGATGCGGACTGCCCGCATCCTATCATTTGATACATGTGTTTCCTAACATGCGGGTAGCACGCGCGCGGAACGCGTATTGGCTACGGGCGCGCAGCCCGTGTGCGCGCTATCCGGATGCGGGCGGTGATCTTCTGCCTTCAGTGTTGTTTTTACTGTGAAGCGGGTTGCACGCAAGCTCATAGTCCGCATATAATCGCAAACAAAAATGAAAATTGATACAGAACGAGTTATTTTTGAAGTGCACCTTCACCCTTTGTTGTGGGACAAGCGGAATGAACTTTACAAAAACCGGGAAGCAAGGGCAGCTGGTTGGCTAGAAATTTGCAAAGAAATAAATCCAAATTTCGAAAATTATACTAAGGATGAACAGAAAGATTTTACACACAAGAACAGAAAATTTACATTAAACATTCCAGTGAGTGATCTAGTTTCAAGATATGGATCTACTCTGAATTATTTTTTATATTTTTTATTTTTGGAAATGATATAAAAGCGATAATAATTTTTTTAACGTTCATGTTTGTGCACGAGTTTCCCACTGGCGACACGCACAACACTGCAGCAGCAAACGAAATCTTTGTCCTGCTATCACCCGCATGCGGACGAGACCCGCGTGCGGACTAAAATACGCGTGACAGGAAAAGGGCCCTCAGAGCCCACCCTATCAGGTCTTAAACTATTCTCACTTTCAAGCTGGAACCAACCATACACATTTGACTAAATTTCATTGAAATTGGTTGGGTGGTTTCGGAGATTAGCATGTATATTAAGATATTATAATCAGTGGCATGCCTAGGGTTTCAAAATAACGCAAGCCCAATAAAATTTTAAAGATATATTATAATAAAATTTTAAAGATATATATTATAAAATTTTAAGATTTCAAAAAAAGAAAGTTCAGTTTTCATCTGAGTATGTAGGTACCTACGTATCTACGTATGTATCATCGCAATTTTCTTATAAACTACTGGTTAGGTACAATAAATTCTCTATCGAGCATTTTAGTAAGGCATGCCGGCCGGGCTTTTGGGCTTATATGAAGGTACCGCCACTGATTATAATAATTCACCAATTGTTGTCCTACTGAAGGGCAAAGACTTTCCTTCTTTTTTCTACTCAACTCGATCCTAGCCAATTTCTATTCAAATCATGTTTCTTTAATTCAAGATTAGAAACAAGGTAAGTATACAGTCAAAACTGTTCATAATGACTTCGAAGGGACCATCGGATTATGGTTGTTATAGCCAATAATCGTTATAACCAAAAACTATGTTGAGTAAACAGAAATGCTCAATATTTCGTCAAGTTAACCAATATGTTGTTTTAAGCCATGTTGTTACAAATGGTTTTGACTGTATTAAGAAGTAAATTGTAAAAATTTTAAATGTTTTTATTTACTTGTGAAGAGGAAACAATGTGACGTTTGTCGGGTGACCAGTCAGTGCAGAGCACCTTGGACTGAGCACCCTTGAGCATGCGCCGCATCTTCAGTGTGGGCACCGTGATGGTTTCCAGCTTCTCCCCCACGGTCTTCACTACAACACACACACAATGCTGCCGTCAATAGCATAGTTGCAGTAAGTACGCTCTAGACGGTTTCGAGAAAAACGCAGTAAAAGTTTTGGTGAAAAAATCTACTATAAATCCTTTGTTTGTAATCAGATCATGATGGTTGATACCTTAAATAAAAGAGTACCTCAGCACCTATCTATTTATTATTTAGAAACCAATACTGAGTAATTGAAAGACAAAATAAATTCATTATCTTAGTTATACTTAGTATCTCCTAGAGGCTCTCTGATAGGTAACACTTAGCTTAAACACAGTAAGTGTGATTTTTACTGTATTTATGTTAAGTAACCATATAAAATATATGGTTTATAAATTTTATTTTATCAGGCTGTAGTGATAATAAAATAGAGACTCTGAATAAGAACTTCTGCAGTAAGTGTACCCACTGTAATCATGCTTAGTGATGTAAAAAAAATGCTCGACTTACTGCAAATTTTGAATTGTCAAATTTGGTTTAAAAAGCGATTCAAATAAATGGGTAAGATAAAAACGTAGATCTAATTATCGTGATCACGGCTGTATATCTAACTCATTTTTGACAAAAATCCGACTTACTGTAACTATGCTATTGAGGGCAGAATGAGCCTCAACCCTAATTATGATAGGTGGACATTACACACACAACATACACAAAACACTATATTTAATCAATTTGGTGGGTGGAAACACTACATTTAATCAATTTGGTGACAACTATTGGATGTTTTGTCAATATGACAATGTAACACAGAATACACTTGCATGGATAAATGGACTATCTGCAATTTAGAAATTAGTCAATTCAACTAAACCAAATTACCCTAAGCAAATTCAACATGGACAAAAGTTTCAAAAATCAGAAGCTGATATGAAACTGCCATCATTTAAGCGATGTGCCTTCATAAAACACACATTGTTAGATTAATTTATTGCCATTGCATTATAGACTTATAGTTGTCATTTTATCAATACTTACCCTCACATACACCACCTCATTAAGCGAGATTAATATTTGTGTGTACTCACACCTGTTTCATCAGTAATATATTGACAGCTAAAGTATATACTTTTCACACAATAGTATCATGGTGAAACACACAATGTACAGGTTCTTTGTTTAGTGTTTGACACAGGAACATGTTTGTAGTGAATCGAATGATAAGCTCCAAGCGCGCATGTACCGTGGGACTCACGTGTCACGTCGTTGAGTTTCTGGCGCTCCTCCTCCAACTTCTGCTTGAGCGCCTCGGCCTCGCGCAGCAGCGACTCGAGCGTCTCCTCGGGGCTGGCCGTCACCGCGGTGTCGGCCGCCATCGCGCCGCTCAGCTGCCTCGGGCGAGCCTCTAAAACCACATTCTGTTGCTGAGTCCACTTCTAGCACGCCCTTCGGCGGCTCGTACGACGCGTCACTCCCCACACTGCGCCACCTTTACTGATTCTATTTGGATGAAAATCTTGAACCATATGTTAATTTATCTTATCTTTCTTCTTATAAATAAGAGCACACCGTTTCAGGCTTCTAAACTTTAAAATATATTATGTACATGGTACCGTAGGGTTTTACTAAGAATCAATACCAAACTTCGACTTCGTCTATCAAACTGTCAATGTCATGTCTCTTATTCATAATTCAAGTCCTACCAAAGTCAAAGGCAAAGTCCTACCAACCAAACCAACTATTCAGAATTTAAGTGACGAAGGCTTAGATCTTGGAGTTAGTAAGTACTGGCTTAGATGGACGAAAGCTTAACAAAAGTTAATATTGTTCTGTGGTCAAGTCAACCTACCAGCCGAGTAAAAGGTCCCTAACCAGGCCATTCAAATATTTAAAAAAAAAACAACCTAGATGTCATATATATGACTGTCAGTATCAGTCTACATTCGTCACTTTTGTCAGTTATTTTTGATTGAGTTACGAATAACACTAGCATTGTGCATAATTTAAAATAGTGTATTACTGTGGTACTTTGTTATAAGATTAATGTGATCAATTAAATAACTCGTTGTTAATTACCAGTTACCATGAATCCTGCGCTTCATGTTGAAGTTGTTCAAAGATCTCAAAGCCGTGCAACTAAGGACTATGTTAAGGAGCTTGTACGATCATTTCTCGTGAATTTTGTATCCTTAAGTCCTGGTGTTACCTTATCTGAAACTGATCTAGAAGAAAACCTCGAGTTAAAAGAACATGTGCAAATGATAACTTTTTGTGACATTGAGCATGATACTGAAGTTTTAGTGACAGAAACGGAACTTGTATATCACATTTATAAACTGGACGCTTTCGGCGCCGAAACTGACACGATGACAGATACGAGCACCGGGGAAGAGTTCGCTGCAGCCGACGTGTGGGCATTGCCCAGCCAAGAGTTTCACGGGCTATGGGAGAGCCTTATTTACGATACCAAATTAAAAGAGGATACTGTTCGATTCGTTGAAACCGCCTTTGAGTTCGCTGATCGAGGTGTAGATCCGAATGTGATAGGTTGCAACCGAGTGGTGCTGCTACACGGCCCTCCCGGGACAGGCAAGACTAGCTTGTGCCGTGCGCTTGCTCAAAAATTGTCGGTACGCCTCGCAGACCGCTTCCCGCGTGCGCGCCTAGTCGAGATCAACGCACACGGTCTCTTCTCCAAGTGGTTCGCCGAGAGTGGCAAGCTCGTAGCGCGGCTGTTCGAGCGGCTCGAGGAGATCGTGGCAGACCGGCGCCTGCTGGCGTGTGTGCTGGTGGACGAGGTGGAGTCACTGGCGCACGCGCGACGCGCCGCGCTTTCTGGCCTCGAGCCGTCGGACTCCATACGCGCCGTGAACGCTTTACTGACGCAGCTGGACCGGCTGCGCCGCCGCCCCAACGCGCTCGTGCTCACCACGTCAAATGTGACTGGAGCCATCGACGTGGCCTTCGTGGACCGCGCCGACATAAAGCGGCGCGTAGGCCCGCCCTCGGCGCGCGCTGCCTACGAAATCCTGCGCGGCTGCTGCAGCGAGCTGATGGCGCGCGGCCTGGTGGCGCCGCGCGAGCCCGTGTTCGAGCTGCGCGTGCTGGAGGGCTCGCGCTTCGCGGAGAGCGAGCCGTCGCGCGCCAGCTTGCGCCTGTGGGGCGTGGCGCGCGAGGCGGCGGCCGCGAGCGTGTCGGGGCGCGCGCTGCGGCGCCTGCCGTTCCTGGCGCGCGCGCTGCACGTGCGCGAGGCGGCGCCGGCGCTGCTGCGCTTCGTGGACGCGCTGGGCGCGGCGCTGCGCGACCATTTGGCGGACGCCGCTGACCTGGATGACGCCTCTGCGACTGCGCCTGTCTGAGCCCGTTGTGTTGTTAACGGACCCTCCTATTATGGTGCCAGAATAGATTTCAATTTGGTATTATACCTACCATCACCATTATTTTATTTTTAATAAAGACAATTTAAGCAAGTTTTACTGGAGTTTATTTAACTTGCTGCTGTTAAGAGATATCATAAGATCATTTATTTGTCCAAAACATAAGTACACATGGCATGCAAGATGCTACATTAAATTATATCAGTCATGTTTTGTCTCAACCGTATGATACATAGATAGCATAAATAGCTAAACATCAAATAAATAATAATTTTAAATTTATCTTAACTTAATAGGGTTGCCTTTGATTTTGCTGTAGTCAGGTAAAAATTAAAATGTACTGCAGCATAGTACCCAATAAAGAACTGTATAATAAAATTAGCCAGTTAAATGTCGAAAGTAATTAATTGATTAGTCAGAAGTTCCTCAGTGCTTACCTCAGATTTCCTATAAAGGATGATTTCCACCAAACGGCTCGCATCGAATCGAATCGGAAAGGATACGAACGGATGCGGTGACAGCCGATCGCGTCCGGCAGGATGACGACGCATACGATCGGCTCCATACCGTCGCTTGCGAACGTATCCGTTTCTGCGCCTAGTCAAATAGTTTCATTCCTACCGTGTTTGACGTGTTATAATTTTTGAAAATGGTTGAATTTTACGTAGTATTGTTGGCTATTATTGCATTAGAAGAAGAAAATAGTCATAAAACAGAAGAGCAAAAGATTTGACGACAGCCGAAAAGATTCGATTGGATACGACGACAGGCGTATGGAGCCACGGAACAGCGTTTTTTCTGTTCCGTTTACGAAGCCAATCGCGCGTCACAGTATAGTTTCGGCTACGATCGCGTGCCGCGGATGACGCCCGCGGTTACTCTGTGCCCGCGGTCAAGCTGCTGTGCGCGGCTTGGTAATATAGACTTTAAATACTGTGTACCTACACGATATAATATCGTTTAAAGATTGTAAAATCCGTTCCGATCCGATGCGATACGAGCCGTTTGGTGGAAGAGTTTTTTGCCGGCTCTTCTCCATAAGAAACGACCAATTCGATCCGTGCTTCTGACGTTTCATAAGTGCCCATGTTGGTTTATGTGAAATTTTTTATTTTCGAAAAAATCGAACTTTTAGGTTAACGTAAAAAAAGGTACAGCCGTTTATGCCGCAAAAAACCTATAACGTATTGATTAGTGGTGGTGTGAACGGTTAGTACCTATAACAATAATATAAGTAATTATAGGTTTTGGAACCTGAATTTCAGGAAAAGCTCGGTACAAACTGCGGGACTCGATTCCTGAACTATAATATGTACTTATCTAAAAATTTGTAAGGAACCCTCGGTGGGTGAGTCCGACTCGCACTTGTCCGGTTTTGTTTATCCCAAGAACAAACTTAACATTATAGTTGAAAAACATGTACTCCCATACATTTCAACTGCAAATATAAGTTTGTACGCACAATATTGAGAGACTTACCATGTTATTTTAACACGATAGACTTTATAAGTTTTTCTGTAATGTATGAGTAAAGAAATATTTTCTCTTTTTTCATAATTTTAGGCTCAGTAGCGAGGGGGGGAATGGTCAATTTTCATTTATTTTCTTAATAATTAGTAGACTTCGTTTTTCTTTTAAGGTATGGAATCCTAAAAACGGAACTGTCTGTCTGTTCGGCTGTTACAGTCGATTTGCTCCGAATCGTCTGTAGGCCGATTAAGTTAAAATTTAGTACACATAATTATGACATTTTATTTTTTGTACGATTTGACAATTTTAATTATTATTATTTTTATGAGTTGTTGAATATTTAAATTGCATTAATCATACTTTTATTTTGGGTTTACGTTTTTTTTTAATAATTTAAATGTATTACTTAGTGTAAAACTATGGATTGGATTAAGTAATGTCTGAAATAAATAATAATTATTATTAGGTAGGTATATGAATTTCTGTGACGTGTAACGTAAATAAATTAATTTTGGATTTGAGGGTCACTTTTGGGGGGCAAATAAAAGTTTATCAAACTGTACCATGCGTGGGACATATCAAATGAAAGGGCTTGTTGTGAGGGTCTCAAATATATATTTTTTTATAATTTTACATGTATCCAAATAATACACAGACACACAGAGGCGGCGGCGTAAGGCGTGGGCGACGTGGGTCACTGCCTTCGGCCTCGCGCCTCGACGGCTTATCCAACTTCCAAAAAACACTACAAAGTGAAAAACTAATAACTTTAATTTCGGAAGTCAGTGGCAAAAAACTAAAATACAGATCCAAAGACAACAAAGATTTTTTAGCGGGTCGGTTCGCTTTCTTGGGTCAGATGGAGGTAAGCGGGCGTGTATCCTCAGGACAGATTGGAGAATAAAGAACTGCCGAACCGTCAGTACTTTGCGATCAGAGTAAAGTTGCGTTGTAGGGTATCTGTAGGGTTTCCATATCGTAACTTTCAAGTAGGTACAGCCCTTTGAGACCTTTCTGCTCTCAGAAGATAAGTCTTCGGTGCTCCACCCCATACAGTTATACAGTATCCAATAATCGATTGGCATAGTGTGAAGTACACCATTTTTAGAATGTCAATGGTGTACTTCACATTATGCCAATCGATTATTCTATTAAATATCTCAATATTGTGCGTACAAACTTACATTTGCAGTTTGAATGTATGGTAGAACATGTTTTTCAACCACAAAGTACAATGTTAATTTTGTTCTTGGTATAAAAACATGGTAGATAACATATTCATTGTACACCACGCGAGTTCAACTCGCACTTGCCCAGTTTTGTTTTTTTTTTATTTTGTTTAGGTTGATTTATGTATTTTAAGTTTTATATCAATACCTTTATACGATTTTCAAATGGGTTATTTTTTGTTTTACCTCTGTGCTTCCAAACTTGTACGACTAGCGTACAGAAGTAGTTCGTGGATGAAGAGATATAAGTAGGTACACGAATTTGAATTGACCGTTTTATTTAAACTCACAATACAAAAGATTTAAGCTTAACCGATAAACAAAAGAGCGAACGATTTGCAGCGTCAGCGGCCGATGATCCACAGCATGTTGAGGCCGGCGCGGCCCAGGTGCAGGCGGCGCAGCGCGGGCGGCTCGCCGCGCGCCGCCGCCGCCAGGAACAGCAGCAGCGTGTGCAGCAGGTTGTTGCGGCCGCGCGCCAGCTCCACGGTCTCCGCGCCCAGCACCAGCGCGTAGTGCGGCGGCCGCGCGCCCACGCGGTGCACGCACAGCGCGGCGCGGCCCCGCGGCGGCGCGGCGGGCGCGGCCGACAAGTGCGCGCTGCTGAAGGGCCGCGCGCCGCCCGCCGGCAGCTGCGCGTCCAGGTACGTGGCCAGCAGGTGCAGCACCACCTCCGCGTCCGTGGGCTTGCCCTCGTCCCAGTCCGAGCCGCCGCCGTTCCACCGGTAGCCGCTCAGGCAGCCGCCGTGCGCCAGCTCTGCGGGACGATACGCGATTCTGTATCTATCGAGTTCTCCATAGATTAGAGTGCCGATACATATAGAAGCCGTGACGTACCTCTGATGCGTTGCACGACGTAACGCTGGTCGGCGAAGGGCTCGAGGTAGGCGAGCAGCGCGGGCAGCGAGTGCAGCAGGCCGCTGGCGCCCGCCGCCGCTGCGCCGCGCAGCCGCTCGGCGCTAGCCGCGCCCACGCGCGCCTCCAGCCCGCTCGCCGCCAGCGCCTCGTCCGCCGCCTCCAGCTCGCGCACCAGCCGCTGCAGGATGGTGACGTGCAGCCACAGGCGCAGGTTCAGGTTCCACTGCTCCAGGCGCTGCGGGTCCAGGTGCAGGCGCCGCCACACCTGCGGCGAGCGCGCGGCCGGCGCGTCGTCCGCGCCCGCCGCCGCCGCCGGCGCCGACAGCTGGTAGTGCGCCGCGCCCGCGCCTGCTCCCGGCGCCCAGCCCGCCGCCGCCGGCTCCGCGCGGGCGCGCTCCGAGTGGCCGCGCAGGTAGGCGGCCAGGCTGCGCGCGTCGGCGATGAACTGGTCGGGCGCGGCGCGGTCCGCGCGCGGCGACGCCGGCGACGGTGGCGAGGGCGGCGGAGACGCGTCGGCGCGCCACACGCGGCGCGGCGACAGCGACTCGTCGGGCTCGTGCGGCGCGGCCGGCGCGGGCGGGCAGCTCGCGCGCGCCTCCGGCGAGGGGCGCGAGTGACGAGGCGCGGCCAGGCGCGCGCCGTGCTGCAATACGTTGGCGGCGAGCACACCGGCCGCACACATCTCCACGTAGTGCAACGCCGACGTGTAACCCGGACACTTACAGCACCTGCATGCATGCCATCGTTTGGGTTATTTTTCCACTCTCCACAACGAACACACCTTTGCTATGTGTCTAATAAATAGAACAACAATTACTATAGCACAGTGCCTGCTGAGCAGATACAGAGGACTATTTTTTTTTGGTGACCCTATTCCTACACCATTAGTCAGTGGTGTCTAAACCTGGTACACAGAGTTGGTGCTGGGAATTAATCAATCATTAACTTTAATTCATTCAAGTATAAATTAGAACACATTGCAACTTAACCATTTAAGTACCGACATATAAAAAAAAATAATGAAAAATATGTTCCCGGTGATAAAGGACTCTTCCAGTATACCTGCTGCCTGTTTAGTCTGATTTTAACGATTCTTTTTTCATTGGATACCTCGAAGTTGGTCCCACTTGAAATAATGTATGATAAAAATAATGACCCATTACAGTAGCAAAATAGGGGTTGATTGATTTTCCTCCTACTGAATTTTCACTTGTGAACATATTCTATTGAAACTGGCACACATATGTTACTAGCTTCTGCCCGCCACTTTGTCTGCATGTTCCCCCGCCCCATTGCATCGCCTGTCCGCGCTTTTACCCACTTAATTTTCGCTTAGTCTTCTTTGACTTTTATTTTTTTTACCTGGCTCTGAAGGGTCCTAACGTGATGTTAAATATAGGCTATTTAACCTGTTACGCCCCGCACAACACCGATTCGGAATCAAACAATAGAAAATCAATTGTGTCTCAGTAGCTGCCCTTGACCAATTAACATCACACTTTCCTCAAGAATTGGGCTAGATATGCAAAAAGATTTTTTTAAACCTGACTGGCAGTTCCAGAGATTAGTGCATTCAAACAAACAAACTCTTCAGCTTTATGGACACCTGGAGATCTGATGGAGATGGACAGTCATGAGAGCTCTTCAACAGTTTACTGCAGCTACAAACACAATGGTGTTTGGGCTAATTTCATTCGTGTTTAGAGCTTAGGTTAAACTAAAAGGGTTTTTATTTCACTTTATTGATAAAACTTTTTTTTTATGATGTTTGCTCAGTGCGAAAATAAGTAAATGAACCAATATGTATGGCATGTTCATACTTAAGGTATAGATAAATAAGGTCCATTATGCAGTGAGCAAGAATTTTTGTAGTGTACCCCCCAGTAGGGTGGAGGTGAAATGTCTCATGCAGTTGCTATGTAGTAATATAGACTATTATTTATAGGTAGTACCTACACTGAAAGGACAAACAATTGGATTCATCATACTTTTTTTTTGGGTGGGTAATTATTGAATAATTTCTCCCGCTCTGGATGAAGCGAGAAATAGTTTTTACTTACAAGTCGTACGCGAACAAGAAGAATAATACTATGTTGACGACGATCCATTTGAGCGAGCTCGATCGTTTCTTATTAGCGTAATTAAGATCAATCGTGTGTTGTACTAGACTAGAGTTGGGACTCGGAGACCTAAAAATTATAACACATTGTTAAATAACTACATTTTTACATAGTAAATAATGCGATTGCCTCCATGCTCTTGCAAGAAGCCGAGAAATGATAGCCTGATAACTTACATGTCGTTGTTGAATTGAAGAGATTCACTCTAAAAACATCATGAGAACAAAATATACACTATTTTAAATGATGCATAATTTTTATTCAAATTGTTAAATAACAAAAGTAAAAAAACAATAACATAACCTAGGACCAACAGCAACAACCAGTGCCACAGACTAGCTTGCTACACAGTGTGACCCAGTGTTGCCGCAACTGAGTTCCCAAAAGGTACATATCCAGCGCTGAAAAGGTACATTTTGGGTTAAAAAGGTACATCAGCAATGCTTTTACTAAAATCACTCACTAGTGCTTCTCTCGCTCTCTCGTAATGAATTCGAGACAGGGAGAGACTGCCTGCTGGCCAGCAGAAGTTCTATTTTTTGGATTATAAGTGTGAGAAAACTTACCTATCTAATATTATAAAAATCTCGTGTTACGGTGTTTGTGGTCGCACTCCTCCGAAACGGCTCGATCGAATTTTATGAAATTTTTTATTTATATTTGGTAGGTATGAGGATAGGACGTAAAGTATATTTCATACCGTTAACAAGAAAAAAAAAAAATAATTTTGACAGGACAACGTCTGGCGGGTCAGCTCTAAAAAATCCCCGCAGTTTTATGATAGGTAATAGGTACTCATTGAATTGTTTCTCGTGGTTAATATAATGCAGAAATCACACGATAAAAAAATCGAAATCGTGATTGTGGTTCAAGTTATATTCATAATCTGAACATAAAAAAACATAATATACATAATATGCTCATTATTGTCAGTTAAAACTAAAATAATAAATTAATTATGTTACTAATTCTACAATAAAGTTATGCATTTTTCTTGCAACAAATACCTTCACCAACCTTTAATTAGCCCAGGAGATCTAGGACGTTAGGTTAGGTTAGGTTAGGTTAGTGTATTAATTATAATATAAACTTGTTAGTAAGAATAATCATTGTTTGAATGACCTGTGGTGTAGCACCACCCCACCCCCTGAGAGTGTCGTAAGAGTCGACTAAAGGAAAAAACCGTAGGATGGGCAGCAGCGTTCTTTCCGCGTACTGTACCACCACACTGCGATCGCCAACTCGCAATGCCAAGCGTGGCGATTACGGCAAACCCCCTAACTTGGGGAGGCCTAAGTCCTGCAGTGGACGTCTCAGTAGTAGTTTGTAGAAGTAGTAATAGAATCAAAGCCCACAGCAAAACACAATGCGAAACACACACAAAATATCTAGTAATATTCTCAAGGAAATATTTTACAAATTACTAAGCACCACAGCAGCGATCGAATAAGGCACCGGTCAGCCGCCCGGCGCCGCCACGACCAAATCGAACACAGGATTCGATTAATGGAAATGGGCTTATTCAATTTATTTATTGTACACTTAAGTTTACAAGAAAGAAAATCACTTCCCCTTATCGCAGAGACTAATATCTCGCGCGCTTAAAAATACAAAACAAAATGTACTTAGCAAACCTCTCCTCTTTGCAAACAAGCGCCCTGTGAGTAGAGTAGTCACAGAAAAGTTTGTGTTCTGTATCGTATCTGTCTGTGTCTGTGGTACTTAGGACCGAAGATCTATCTCGTTTTGGCGGCGGTTTCAAATATTGGATGTTAAGTTGAAAAGGTACGTCAAATAGACCCCATTATACATTACACATGGGAGGCTTAAAAGGTACGTCAAATGTGTAAAATGTACGCTAACGGCAACGCTGGTGTGACCAGATTAAATTTTACGGAAATACCGAGTCACCTCAAAAAAATACTGAAATATACCGACTTACATAAGAGAGATAAACCAATAAAAATACTGATTTTCATAACACGTTTTATTTATTCATACTCACAATAAATGTTAGAGTTATATTTTAACATCCTATTCGAAGGATTAAAATTTACACAACCTCCTTCATCCTTAAGGTTACACTAGTCGGTCATTCTTCCATACAAACGTAGTGTGGTCATTACTCCTCTGTTTGACGATGTAGGTTCAAAACTAATAATAATATCAATTTGTCTCATCATTATCTAGCCCTGTATGGAAGCAGAATTGGAAAAAATGTATTGGTTTGGAAGTTATGAGCGTCGAAACTTCCACATTTCAACGCTAATTTTAACTCATCTTTGAGCGTAAATAAATAACTTATGTAGTATGAAAATGGCAAAATAAAAACCATACAGGGATAGATAATTTATTCAAAAGTTCAAATAATTTTATTTTGAGTAGATATAATAAGTAGTTTTTTCATTATATCAATACGCCCAAAGGTCTGTTCATAAAATTTTACACGGTCGTTTTCGTTATAAATCATCGTGCATTTCACTGGAATATACCTCCCCGCGCGGTGTGCGGAGGGGAAGCGCACGCACACACCCGCGCGCCGGTCGTTTGTGAGTCGGCTATTGCTTACGTCAAGCGTGCTGTGATTGTTACTGACTAGACTACTTGTGTACTATCTATCGTATCTGTTTACAACATTGACCACTGGCTTGATTTTGGATTCCGATTTTGATACCTTTCACGATTGACTTCGCATGTGTATATTCTTTGAATTTGTCGTGTATCATATTGACCGTGGCATTGAAATTTGGATTTAGATTTTGATACATCGTACGCTCGTAGGTACCAAACGCGTGACGAATGCGAGTATTCTTGGTACTTCAACACGCGATTATTGAACTCGCGTAGTGACAAAGGTCATTGATTAATGATTTGGTATTGAATTTAGCAATATACTAGCTACAATAGCGCACTTTTTTTTTGTGTAGAAAATTATCACATAACTTCACCCGCTCTGGGTGGAGCGGGAGGATGTGTCAGATTCTTACTGACTAAAACCCACTCGTATTACTTCCGTTGCTTGTGTGTTGCCAGAGGCCATGGTATCCCCTTCGGACTTTCCCGCGACCCCGGCAGTCAATTGATTGATTTACTTTGCGTTTGTATTTGGACTTATTGCGTCAGTGAAGTGATCCTTCAGTAGTGCAAGTACAAGAAACAATGGGTAAGTGGAATGTTTTCTTGACTCTTATTATTATATATCATTATATTTTCTACAATTCACGGGGGTGCTTGAGGTACCTAACTTTTTAACTTAATAGGTACTTCTAAAAACACTAAATAGTACAAAAAAAATTGTCAAGTACAGATTGCAATAAAATAAAAGTTTCAGAAGCCGCACAGTGGAACGAATGTATGGGAGCGGTTGGACGTAGACATGTCCGAAAAAAAAGAGTAAAATTATGCCAAACTAATGATGCCATCTTATTCGATTACTTAATGCCTTCATAACTTGTGGTGATGAATTTCTTCATAACTCCCATATTTCGGGAGTAATTTGAGAAAATGTGAAATTTTACTATGAAAATGAGTGTATCGAGCTCTCTCCCTCCTGATTCCGGGCTTGTTTCAAGTAGCGGTCTCTAATATCATAATGCTAATACTAAGAGCTATATTTAATACTAAGACACATAGTGCGCCAAATGTGCACTTTCTGGGATAAAGAGTGATGTTTATTTTATAACACAATTTTTTTATTTTTTGTTTATTTTGTTGATTAAAACCGTTTTTCTAAAGGTTTACCTTATTACAATAACATTTCTGAGCAGCCAATTAGAGAAGATATAAGCTAATTAGGATATATAATTAGGGACTTAAGGTTTACATATAAAACTGATGCACTAACGATTACTGATAAGAACATTGCTATTATTTAATTACTAAATGGCTCTTAATACACTAATTTAGCATGCATCATTTACTAATTATCACAATAACTAATTACCTTGCAATATTTAACAAAGGATACCTGGGATACCTGGATTTTATATAAATAGGTCACTATTAGTAACTTTAAAATCAGTGTTGATTTACACCTCGTTGTATCCAAGCTAATCTCGCAATGTATTTTCCAAATTTTAATACAAATCTTGATATTCACGTTGCTTTATGCGCACGCGCACATAAAGATTTACGCGACTTTAACTATTTGTTCAGTGTTTTAAAAGATAACAGTTGTGTTCAGTTATGTGAAAGTGCTGAAACAAGTTTAAAAGACTGGTGTCGTCGATTTTGCTACCGCATTTATGCAAAATGGACACAGTCTGGAAGAAGCACAAATAAGTTTCGGAAGAAACATGAGATTTGGCTACAGGCTGCAATTCAATGGCCGGAATTACAGAATGAAAATATGGAACCTTCTACAGAAAATATAAGTGACGTCATCGAGCCCATAATTTCTCCTGCTAAATCTGATGCTTCAACTTGTACACATCCTAGTCCTCGTAAATCTTTTGAGGACCTTAGTAACCGGCAAAAAAGAAGACGCACTGAAGATAGTCTTTCATGCAGCAGTAGCAGCGCTGAAATTATGTTTTCGGCCGAAAGGGCGCTTCAAAAGGCAGGACAAAGCGATACAGCTTATGTTATGAAATACTTGACGGAGAATCCAGAAGAGGCCTCAAAAATCAAAGCCTTCATTGAAGGTAAATCAATTCAGGTACGGGAAATATCCCCTTTGAAGGCATTGGCTCTTTATGTATCGATGAACTTATCGAAATGGCGCTATAACACTCTTCGGGATTTCAACACTCAAGAAGGAGCTCTTCAATACCCGAGTTACTACATGTTGGTTAAAGAAAAAATTAAGTGCTATCCGGCCAAAGAAGATCTCACAGTTACAGAGAGCTCTGCAAAAATCAAATTACAAGCCTTGATGGATTTAACCTCAAGAAGACTTATTAGGTCGTTAGAAACCCCTGTTGATCCCAATCAACAGCTCGTATTGACCAGCAAATGGGGTTTTGACGGATCATCTAGCCAAAGCATTTATCATCAAAGGACGAGTGAAGATGAGCAAATCGATCTTGCTAGTAATTTTATGATTAGTCTTGTACCACTGCGGCTCGTCTCAAAAGGTGTAACAATTTGGGAAAACGAGCGACCATCTTCCACTTCATTTTGCCGGCCAATATTGTTTAAGTTTATAAAGGAAACCAAAGAAAATGTGCAGAGAGAGATGGCTGAAATCGAAGCAGAGATTGAAGCCTTAACTCCATCCACCATCACTGATGGAATTAGTGTCAAACACCAACTGCTGTTGACAATGATTGATGGTAAAATTCATTCCATTATATCCAATACAGCAGCTTCAGTGTGTGACATATGCAAGGCTTGTCCTAAAGAAATGAATAATTTAGAGTTAATCAAAGATAAACACGCAAACGAGGACATGTATAAATATAGCTTAAGCACCCTTCACGCTTGGATTCGCTCAATGGAATGCTTATTACACATTTCCTACAAATTAGACATAAAATCATGGCAAGTAAGGGGTGATATAGCAAAAAGGCAAGTTGATGACAGGAAGAAAAGAGTTCAAGAGGCTGTAAGAAGAGAAACGGGCTTACTTCTCGATGTTGTGAAACAAGGCAGTGGATCCACCAACAATGGCAACTCGGCAAGGAGATTTTTTGAAAACTACACTAAATCTGCTGAACTGACCGGAATAGATGCTATGCTTTTAAGAAAAATCTGTGTGATCTTGCAGTGTATTTCATCAGGAGAGAAGATCAACGTAACTAAATTCCGAGAGTTCTGCTTTGATACTGCTAAGCTTTACGTGGAGTTATACCCATGGTATTATATGCCTTCTTCACTTCATAAAATTTTAATGCATGGGCCAGACATAGTTCAGAACATGTCAATTGTGCCCATTGGTTTTCTATCCGAAGAGGCATCTGAGGCTAGAAATAAAGATTTTAGAAAATATAGAGAGGGGCATTCTCGAAAGCATAGCAGTATCTCATGCAATGAAGATATTATGCACAATCTTTTACTGTCTTCTGATCCACTTGTTACAAGTATCCGTCCAAAAGGAAATAAGTTTGTAAAAAATCTTCTTTTAAGGAATTTTATGAGCTTACGGATTCTGAGAAAAGTGATATCGAATTTGTTAACATAAATGATTTAGCGGACATCGATTCTGAATTTGAATTAATTGATGATGATGATGATGACGAAGATAATTAAATGATGTTATTGTTTTAAAATGTGTAACTTAGTAAATTAGAGCTTACATCTTAATTATTTATTGTACTTTTAATGAAACTAGGTAATTTATTATCAACTTACTTAAAAGTCATACTCTCATCAGTTCTTGTGAATATTTTTGTTAATATATATTTCTGTATATATATAATATATTTATAGACCTCTTAATAAGTCTGTCTGCGGTTTAAAGTAAATACAAATGGGGAAAAAACGTTTTTTTTTTAAATTTTCATTTCCTTTTATCCCAGAAAGTGCACATTTGGCGCACTATGTGTCTTAGTATTAAATATAGCTCTTAGTAATAGCATTACGATATTAGAGACCGCTACTTGAAACAAGCCCGGAATCAGGAGGGAGAGAGCTCGATACACTCATTTTCATAGTAAAATTTCACATTTTCTCAAATTACTCCCGAAATATGGGAGTTATGAAGAAATTCATCACCACAATTTATGAAGGCATTAAGTAATCGAATAAGATGGCATCATTAGTTTGGCATAATTTTACTCTTATTTTTCGGACATGTCTACGTCCAACCGCTCCCATACATTCGTTCCACTGTGAGCCGGCTCCAAGCTATTCTAATGATATGTTATATAATGTGTTGTGTTATTTGAAGTCGGTTTTTATATAGAATAGAAATCTCAAATAAATCGGTAAAAACATCGACGAATCCATAACCTCCTCCTTTTTTGAAGTCAGATAAAAAGCAGTCCAAGTTCGGTATAAATGACGTACGGGGTTGTCAGCATCGTGCGTCATTTGGGTTTCTAGCTGTTCAAGGGTGCCTTATTAGTTATTAGACATGCAAAATTGCAAATATGCAGGTGTAGTGATTTTCAGGGTTCCGTAGTAAACAAGGAACCCTTATAGTTTCGCCATGTCTGTCTGTCTGTCCCCGCTGTAGCTCAGAGACGTTTGGTACTAGAAAGCTGTAATTTGGCATAGGTATACCTACACATTAATCACGCCGACAAATTAGTAAAATAAAATCTTGAAAATATGTTTTTAGGCCACCTCCCTTGCACGTATGGAATGATATTTTTTTTCTCGTCTATCCCATGGCGTGGGGGTATCGTTGGATAGGCCGTTCAAAAATATTACGGGTCTGTGAACACCACTTTTCGATTCAAGAAAAAGGCTAATTTTTGTTAGAGTCAAGTCCCCCGTCCCCCCCCCCCCCTTTGCCAGGTAAATGGTTGTTAATGGAGATGTGAAAAATTTTATGACAGTAGTACATATATTATAATCAAATTAAAAGGAAAACTATCACAGCTAAGTAGGCTTTACAAGTTAACGAGTAATAGTCGACAAACTTAAATATGCAGTCAGAGAATTGATTGTGGGATATATCGATGTATGGGAGAAAATGTTTTGCAACTGCAATGCTGAGTTTGTTTTTGGAATAAATTCAAACCAACTTCTCAACTACGGAACCCTTCATTGTGCGTGGTCCGATACGCACTTGGCCGGTTTTTGAATTATGAATGGTCAAAAGAAGCTCGAAATGGTTCGTGTAATTACACACTGCCGGTGTGTCGCCCTTTTCTTTTCCGAATTTAGTTAACATACTTCCGTTTGTCTAGAGCAAGCACTGGTTTGATTTTTTACAGAATAATTTTAGTCTCTGTCACAATTTAATTATGTTTGGTTTTTGTGCAACAGGCCCAATAAGGATTGATGGATGAGTAAGAAGACCAGCATATGGCCAAGTATCGCTCGAATAAAAAGAAGTTCGGAGTAAAAGGGAGATTTTCAAATACAAATAAGGGAAATGTTTCTGCTGCACTGACTACGTCCGGATCGTAAATATTCCGGTGGATTTTTATTTTTTTTATTTTTATACTACATTTTATAATCAATGTGTTCTACGGTAGTACCTACCGTGACTTTTGTTGATAACTATAACTATACTGCAAGACCGTTATAAAACGCCATTGTAAAGAAACAAATTCTATTATCAATACAAATATTTTAAAAATAACTGTATGTTTTATTTGATGAACAAGTTTTATAAGAAATAAAGTAGTAACCCTAACGTATTAGCGCTCACATCGAGTCGTGCTGTTGACAAAGCAAAGCTATCTCGACTACCTACATAGGTATGTGTGTAGTTATGTACGTTTCTTTCACAGGGAACGCTTGGTACACACGGCTATACATCAAGCTATAGCTTGATGTGTAGCCGGGCGTACGTACGTATTATCTATCTATAAGTCAAAGTCAAATTATTTATTTCAAATAGGCACATAAAAGGCTTTTAAAATGTTTAACAAATATTTGTACATTTTAAAATTATACGTGAAGACGATGCACCTAGAATAAAATTACTATACCAAAATGGGTAAAAAAAGAATGAAAAATAAAGCAATGACAGATAAATTAATTATGTGATAGGTACATGATGCTCACATATTTACAAACATTGTAAAAGTATACGTTTTGCTAAAAATAATAAATAAAGTAATAGGTCAGTGTGTGAGTTAAAGTAATCACAGAATTTAAATTCAACATTGATTTATTATTTGTATCAATTAGAAATTGTACAATTAAAATAGCAACCAGTTTGACTTTGTCTAGACTCTAGATTGTCCTATGGAGCTGGACCAGCATGTTTCCAAGCATTCTTATCTTGGATATAATCCTCTAATTTGTATTATGTATACTAATAGGTATTATGTATAAAGAGTAAAATTTATTTGTAAGTTTGTATGTATCTCTGGAACTACCAGTCGGATTTGAAGGTTATAGGCTATTCAAAATCACGCTATGACCCTTAGGAGCCGAGCAAAAAAAAAAAGTCGGAAAGAAAGATAAGCGAAAACGAAGTAATAGCGCGGGCGGCGGCGGCGGCGGCGGGGGAACAAGAAATTTCACACGGATGATGTCGCGGGCAGGATCTAGTATTAGAATAAGTTCACTATGCACGTACCAACTAAATTTTAAACTAAGTCGTTTGACCCTACCTAATTGTACCATAAAATATGAGTTGCACACAGTGACTATCATGTAATTTTGTCATACTTAGGTAGGTTTATGTTTGAATTCAAGCATGTCCGTCATCATCACCGCGCCAAAATATTACGTAGGTACCGAATGTTCGCTCCTTTGATCTTGAAGAAAGCCGCCTTGTTACAAGACTGCCCAAAAAAAGGACCAACAATATCCGATTTTAAAAATAATTAATTTTATTGTATGCGATGTAGGCGCGTCGTCGCCGTCCGACCTTCAATGAAATCGCGCATGTATGCGTCATTAGCGTTGGTAGACTGTATACGGGAGTGTGTATCCGTGCGCGCACTAGCTTCTTACTGCTCATCACAGTGTTCGTCCCTTTCGCACATGATGTTGGATGAAATAGCATGCATTTTGACCACGCCGATCAACGAGTTCGAGCCGGCGACAAGTGTGTTCTTAAGAGCCATTTCACAAAATTATTGCGCTCGAGTTTAGGTACAAGACGGCAGTATTGTGTATGTGTGCGCAGCTATCCACACATACACAATCCAAGCAGTGTAGCGCGAGCGTTGAGATGGACTAAACAGTCTTGAGCCGTTATAATCGTAATGCACCATGGTTAGAGATTTATGAAAAAAGTTATTTTATTTATTCAGTCTACTAAAGCTTTCTAGACTAATTTAAAAAACACAAATATATGTTATGTAAAGTATTTAATAAAAATTAACAAGGCAAAAATCACATATCATTTACATTATATGAATATTTGTCATAGAGGCATTGATCTTGCCTTTCTAGGGTCTATGATTTCTAGCTATACACAATCTTGGTAAAACTTTAGTAAAACCTTTTCAGTCGGTCCATATTTAAAAGTATACGTTCGTTTAGAGGTATAGCTGTATCTTTTTGAAGTAGCAAGTTACAAACATACAATTTCTGTTATCGAATATGACGTTCCACTTGTACCCGGTACGGCGGCGGCGTGTCTTTTAAAGGTACTATCCTCCTCTACTCGATTCATGCGATTTCTCATTCTGAAATGAAAACAAAATAGCTTCCAAGTTTCAATATCTACGAATAAATACTTTTATTATCAATAAATGATCACATTTTTAATTTTTCCTTGTTTTCTTGTACTGTTCCTGAGGTCTGGAAACAAGCTCATATCATCCCCTTACCCAAAATTCCTAACCCGGTCTCTCCGACCGACTTCCGACCCATTTCTATCCTCCCATTTCTCTCTAAAGTTCTTGAGCACATTGTTCATCAGCAACTTTCTGCCTTTCTATCCTCGAATTGCCTTCTTAGTCCTTTTCAATCTGGTTTTCGTCCCGGTCATAGCACAGTAACGGCTCTTCTGAAGGTCACTGATGAAATTCGCTTGGCTATGGACAACAAATCTCTCACCTTGCTTGTACTTCTGGACTTTAGCAGTGCCTTTAACTCTGTCGATTTCGACATCCTTCTAGGGATCCTTAAATGTTTCAATTTCTCTTCTTCTACTGTAGATTGGTTCGACTCCTATCTTAAAGGCCGGACGCAGCGGGTTCATCTCGTAGAGACTTCTTCTGACTGGTGTTCTCTTACCGCGGGTGTGCCTCAGGGTGGCGTTCTCTCTCCTCTTCTCTTTTCTATTTTAAATATCTCCGTCACCAGAGTTATCTCTTCCCACTTCCATCTCTATGCCGACGATCTATAGCTTTACAATCACTTCTTATGGCAAGATGCGGAAGCAGCCGTGTCTGCCATGAACAATGACCTGGATTTGATTAGCGAGTGGTCGCGGTCCTTTGGACTGCAAATCAACCCTAAGAAATCCCAGGCCATCATTTTCGGTGGAAGGTATATGCGGAATAGGCTCGATATTGCGTCTCTGTCTCCACTCTGTCTGAATGGAGTTCAGATTGAATACGCAAATACAGTTAAAAACCTGGGGGTGACCTTGGACTCTTACCTATCGTGGACTACCCATGTTGCTCAAGTCAGTCGCAAAGTGCACTACACGTTCCATTCGTTGAAATGCCTCCAGAGCTTCTTGCCCTTGAATACCAAAATCTCCCTTGCTCAAACTCTCATACAGCCCATCATAGACTACGCTGATACCTGTTATTTGGATGCCACCGAGGAGCTTTTGAATAAACTTGAGCGTTTGCAAAATATCTGCATTCGTTTTGTTTTTAACCTTAAAAAGTATGATCATGTTTCTAACTTTCGCAAGATTCTCAAGTGGCTCCCCATTCGTCTTCGCAGGAACTCTCGGATATTGTGTCTGCTATTTAACATCCTTTATAATCCTAGTACGCCATCCTATCTGCGGGAACGTTTTTCCTTCGCCCGTCCTTCTGATGCACCTTGCAGGTCGCATCTTAGAAATCTCCTTAAATCCCCCCCCCCCACTCTACCGACTTCTACTCCTACTCCTTCACTGTGCACGCGGTTCGGCTGTGGAATTCACTTCCGCCTGACATTAGGGACTGCCAAACTGTTGCTGTTTTTAAAAGAAGAGTGAAAGAACACTATCTTTCCACTCTGCCAAAGTTGCATATTATGTATTTATTATTTTATACTATTAATTATAAGTATATAAGTATTTTAGTGATATTTATTTTAGAAGTATGTATTTATGTAAGTATATTCTCTTATTGTATAATTAAATTAGTGAATAGTTTTATTTTGTTTTTATGTATTTTGTTTTCTCTTTTACCTTACACACGTTGTCTACATCTCTATGTCTACTGTCCTATTGCAGGTATGCTGGAAGAGATTTCATTAGAAATAAGCATCACCTTTGTACGTATTTTTCTGTTCCTTTCTTCTTGTCTGTTTATATGTGTGTACATAAACTGTTAAATAAAAAAAAAAAAAAAAATAAATGATTATTAAAAACATCAATATTTTTATATGTCGAAGAACACAAATCCTTAATATTGTAATTTCGGTTTTATAGTTCATGTCGATATGTACTTATTTGATCGATTACTGTGTACATAATATGAATTGCAAATTATATATATCTCGCTTCTGTTGCTTTCTTTAAGGCTGCATAATTTTTTATTTTTCCTTTTTTGACACAATGGTATACACAACCCTTACGTTCCATTGCTAAAACTATTAAAACAAAAATATGTAATTATTCTCAAACTACTAAACTAATACTTTACTTGATAATAAATTAAACTCTTACCTTATGCAAAAAAAATACGAAGAGAATCAAAATGTTGTAGTCGTAGTATAATTAATCGTTCACAATACGTGCGCTCGAAAATCGAGACGCGGGAAAATTTGGCACAGGTCCTACCTCGATCGGCCCTCACGCCGTACTAATACTAAACGGTGCCCGCTTAGCATCGGAATTTATTCTTAAATTTAGAGTGATTTTAATTACGATATTATGTCTAATTAAATGAAGGGATTTTAATAAAACTTTATAATTCGATTTGTTAAAAAACATAGTTTATTTCGCCAATTAAAAAAAAAATATAATTACGCTTTATTCAAACCAAAAAATCACGATTTATTAGCGATATAAAACGTAAAAATTGGCTTAAGACTTTAGTTTTTTAGTAATTAATGTTATTAATAATCGATATTCTAGTACTGTATGTGTCGATTAAATTATATTTCTGATGCTTTATGTATTTTTTTCAGTTAAATTTATAAATATTAATGATAGATATAGGAGTCTGAAATCAATTTCAGACTCCTCATTTCAGAGTCAACTCTGCGATGATATTTCAGTAAACTAGTTGTGGGAGATTAATCACCACAAAGTAAACAAATAAGTTTTTGTAAATGTGTTACATGTGTTAAAAATTAAGTGGCAACATTCATTAGTTCCTGTTTTTGACACAGAAAAGTGTGTGGCGCTAGACGTATTGAGATAGAATCATTATCAGAAAAAATCGCACTTGAATATTTTCCCTCCCCGAAGTCCAAATGTAAAGGAACATAATATTTGCTCTGTAATCATATAATGTATATATAAGTCAGCCTGTGGCATATTCATTAAAATGTAACAGTAGTGTACTCCGTGTCAAAATGAACTGTGTAATCTGTGGTCTATCTGTGACATCTGTCAACAATAAAAAGGTCCGTCATCATGTAGCATCTGCCGTGTTTGATTCCATCCAATAAATCTATCCTAATCAGGGTGATCCCCACGAACTTTCAATAACATGAAGTGTCAAAACGAAGGATTAGTCTATTTTTTACATGTATTCACCAATGTCAGAGTATTACCTAAGATGGTAAATTAGGCGACTGAAATCTTCAATATTCGCGCGAAAACGTGAAATGGGTCTTAACACCTTGCTTTGTTTTTAAAATAGCTGACACATTTTTGTTTATAAATCTGTTTCTTTGGTCCGTTTTTTTTTAATTTATCTGTGAAAATATATGCTCGCATGCAGCATTCGACATACATAGAAGACATAGAATACCGGTATACATAGAAGAGATTTACTAAAACTAGTTATATTTTTGTATTTTAACATGCCCCATCGCTGTTAGAAATTTTCCCAACTTCCACCCAAAATTGTTCACACGAGATGGGTGAGCCAGTGCTGGAAGATTGTAACAAATCACTTACTTCGCGATCATACTTTAGGGTTCTATATTCTTCGTCAATTAACTGCATTTGTTCTGGCTGTACTTCGCATGGGAAAGTTTCTATCACATTTCGTAAACTGCGAAATTCTTTATGCACGGCAGTGTGTGGGTCAAAAAATTTCAGTTCTCGAAAAACTGGATTTTCAAAAGGCAAACGTGATTTCAATTGCGTGCTCAACTCAATTAAAAATGATTGGCACCTTCTGAAAAACTCAGCAATCCTAAGTACATATCTTTCAATGGCAAATAATTTACATTAGACTTTGGGTCTTTTTTTTTTTTTTGGGTGGGAAATCATCAAATAACTTCTCCCGCTCTGGGCGGAGCGGGAGGGTGTGTCAGACTCTTACTGACTAAAACCCACCCGTATTCCTTGCTGTTGCCTGTGTTGCGGGGGCCTCGGTGACCCATAAGTACCTTCCCGCGACCCCGGCAGGCATCGGCCCTAGTGGACCCCTACTTTGTGCTGACTACATCTCTTTGAGGCGCGCGTGGAATACGACGCGCCGTCGACCCGGGCCTGGTCCTTACCGGACGGTGAGCTACCCATTGCTCACCGTCCGCAAGCCCAGACTTTGGGTCTAACGTAAATACATTGTCCGTTTTTTGTAATTAGCTTTCATGAAGCAACCCAAAATCGACAAGTACATACTAGATCCATCATCATACAGTCTATCAATGCACGGATAGTCGCCTTGAAAAATTATGTTTTATTTGTTTACAATCGGCAAAATGTAGTCCAAAAGTAAAAGTACAATTTGTTTATAACAGTGGTAAAAGAATTAAATAAAAATTCTGATGACATATTGCAATCACTGAAGTATTGGTCTTGAAAGAACAATTGTAATGCCCTCCACTGCTCAATTATTCTACTAATACAGGCATGAAGTGAAAGCCACCTTATGTCGTAATGACGCAAAATTCTGTGATATTTTCAGTGTCTGTGAAATTTTGGAACTCAGCAAATTCTCTTTGACGCTTGCTGCTTTGAGAAAAGTATCCATATTAATAGCGGTTGATATCAATTTTATTTAAAAAAACAAACGAAATGATTACACTTTAATTAATTCGAAATAAATACAATTTAAACTTAAAATATACTTCTGATAGAAATAACGATTTTCAGACAATATTACAAAATGATGTTAACTCGACGGCTGCTTGAAACGGAGTAAGGGGCGAACACTGGCCGCACCTTCCTTTTATAGGCATCACTGCACGGTAGTTTTAAAATAACGATTTAACGCTAATACGGCCTCTCCTGATGTGTGGTTGTCCTCAGCCACCTTGTCCAGATGATGGTCCGCTGCAGTCACAGTCTTCAGCAAGTGAACTCGGGCGACGTGAAGGGCTCATGTCTTCAATAGCTGCATCAATAATTGGTGGACCCTGGTGCGTGTCTGCATCTCCACGACTGGAATGGCCTTCGCAGCTAGTTGCACTGTTAGATGGTGCTGCGAGGCTATCCTCTTCAGCTAAAAATGAGAGAATGGCACCAATTAGTAACATCCTTATTACTTAAGCAATACATGTCTGTTGTAATTAAATACAACACATCTAGACGGAGGCACTCAGCTCGTCTTGGCAGAGACATATCTCAATGCCTTTATAAATAAACCGAGACGGAGGCACCCAGTTAGCACGTCTCTTTCGGCAGAATTACACTATAACTCAATGCCCTTATAAACAGACGGAGGCACCCAGTTAGCTCGTCTTGGCAGAGACGCATCTCAATGCCCTTATACATATACTGAGACGGAGGCACCCAGTTAGCACGTCTCGGCAGAGCCCTCGCTCAATGCCCTTATACATGTACTGAGACGGAGGCACCCAGTTAGCACGTCTCGGCAGAGCCCTCGCTCAATGCCCTTATACATGTACTGAGACGGAGGCACCCAGTTAGCACGTCTCGGCAGAGCCTTCGCTCAATGCCCTTATACATATACTGAGACGGAGGCACCCAGTTAGCACGTCTCGGCAGAGCCCTCGCTCAATGCCCTTATACATATACTGAGACGGAGGCACCCAGTTAGCACGTCTCGGCAGAGCCCTCGCTCAATGCCCTTTCTATATTCTATCGTGAAGTTGAAATCCTGCATGTATATCCACCAACGTGCGACGCGTGGTAAAAGATCTTTCTTTCGTTCAGTCAGTTTAAGCGCGTTACAGTCAGTCACAATTTTAAACGAAATACCTAACAAATAGTGACGAAAGTGTTGTAAAGCTTTAATAATCGCGAGCGTCTCAAGCTCATAAGAATGGTATCGCGGTTCGGCACCTTGCGTAGTTTTACTAAAATACGCCACTACTCGCCGTTTACCATTCTCATGCACCTGAATAAGAACTGCGCCGTAACCGATAGAACTCGCATCCGTATGCAACTCTGTTGGTAATAACGGATCGAAAATAGCAAGCACAGGTTCACTTGTAAGGCAACGGATTAGATATTTACGCGAGTTTTCTTGTTCTTCGCCCCAGTGAAATTTAATGTTACTCCGTGTTAAACTAGCAATGGGCGCTGTCTTAGATGCATAGCCGGGTATATAGCGACGAAAATACCCTGCCAAACCGAGTAGTTGTCGAACCTGTTTTACATTTCTGGGCACAGGGGAGTCTATTAAAACCTTAATTTTTGTTCGCTCGGTCTAACCTGACCCTCAGAGATAGTTCGACCTAGGTACTCAACCTCTGTAGCCACAAATGTACTTTTCTTTAAGTTAATGGAAAACCCCGAAGAAGTAAGTGTTTTTAATACCTCGCGTACGGTCTCGATTGCTTCATCGATAGAAGACGCCAATAATAACACGTCATCGATAAATATGAGGGCTTTACCAGACTCAATTAGTGATTTAAGTGTATTTGTGATTATTCGTTGATATACGACCGGCGCGTTCGCGAGACCAAACGGCATTTTTAAATATTCGTAGTGACCCTCTGGGGTCACGAAGGCGGTCTTCGCTACAGAGTCGCTATCCAACATTATTTGGTGGAAGCCTGTCGCCATATCTAAACAGCTAAAGAACTTGCTTTTACCAAGGCGATCAATATGATCTTGTATCAAGGGTAATGGATAGCGATCTTTCACGGTAACCGCGTTCAACGCGCGGTAATCAACGCACATGCGATCTTTTCCGTCTTTTTTCTTGACAAGAATAATCGGACTTGCGTATGGAGAGTTAGACTCGCGGATTATGTTCTTGTCTAGCAAGTCTTTTACGATATCACGCACTTTCAATTTTTCGTCGATTGAAAGTCTATACGGTCTATAGCAAATCGGTGTCTCACTCGTCAACTCAATGCGCATATTACCAGTTGTGACTGTTGTCAAAGCAGTCCCAATAATAAAGAATTCCTTAAATTGATTTACGACTGACATTAATTTTTCACGATCGCTACCTTCAAGCGGCGTGTTAACTAAAAACTGTTCACTTGAGTTGATGAGCAATACATTTTGACCAACCGAACTAGGAATTCGAGTTATACGTTGCTCATTGTTTGCACGAATGTACGTTACCCCCTCGCGGTTTAAGACATCTGTTCCTATTAGTACTGGCACGTTTAGGCATTTTAAAGGAACAACAAAAAGATCCACCTCTAATGAGATGTCGCTAAATTCTATAACTAATGTTACGCGGCTATTACACTCAATATTTTGATCACCTATGCCGCGTAATACCTGGTATGTGGGTAGTCGGGTACAGTTAAAATATTTAAGGACCGATTCCGAAATAAGTGAAACGCGCGATCCGCTGTCTATCAACACGTCTGTAGGTATACCCTGTATAACGGCCGTTGTGACGTCACTATCTGTTGACGCGCCTTTCAACTCGAAACAAAAATTAACGTTGTTTTTATTACGCGATTCAGATCTTTGTTTAGCAAAACAGACAGAGGCGTCATGGCCTGGCTTTTTACAGAATGAACACGGTCCATTCGGTTTCTTATTAATTGTTTCTGTGGATTCATTGGGTTTAATAGTTTTCGATTGTTTAGGGCACGCGCGCTGCATGTGTCCCACACTACCGCAAGAAAAACACGTTATTTCGCGACTTGTATTATTATGTGGCCGTTTTCGAGAGTTTCGGTCAAACTGTTTACTTTGGGAAGATTTCACTGAGGTTATAGATGAATTGGGATTTGGTTTGGTATAAATAGAAAAGAATTCAACAAGATCTTTGGTCGTTAAATGAGCGTTAGTCGCAGCGGCACGTACTTGCGCGTCAGTTACACCACGTATGACAATCGCGACTGTTAAATCATCGCTTAACCCACTAACAATATTTAGTCTCAAGATGGAGCGTCTAGCATATTCTGCATACGTGGAATATTTGTCGGAATTAGTACTCATGACGTCAAACAAAATATTTGCTACATCTATTCTTCGCGAGCAAAGCGGTTTAAATTCGATTTTAAAGTTAGACCAGGTGCGGTCGTTTGTGACCCAGTCGTTTAACCAACTACGTGCATCTCCCTTCAGGCAGTTAGCAATCCGAGATAAACACTCGTTGTCATCCCATCTATTAATATCACGTGCCCTTTCAACTTCTTCACACCAAGAATCGATATCATGTATGCTGGGATCAAAGTTTGAAATATAATAATGGTTGGATCTGACCTTGGTTAACGCACTCAACGCTCCAATGAGGCGATCTGTAGCATCCAGTGACGTCGAAGTACTTGCAAACGATTCTCCAACGATGCTGGTGTTCGACTCAGGCACTGCTGGTTGTGGCTCGTGCGGCGAAGACGCGATGATCTGCCCCGGCACCACAACGGCACGTGCTTCCGGAGTCGTTGTCGCCGACACGGTGCTAGTTGCGGGTAGGCTGGTGTTTTCTAGCGCGGTCAGGCGCGCCAGAATAGCTCCAAGGGTTTCTTGGAGTTCAACTGCATCACTATTTGGATCACGCCTATTTCTACCTCTATTACGAGTGGTAGCTCTTTCAGACATGATTCAAAAGCTTTTCGCACGACACAGAAAATAAGATAGGCAATGGAGCCTATCCCACTTCTGATAATAGCGGTTGATATCAATTTTATTTAAAAAAACAAACGAAATGACTAAACTTTAATTAATTCGAAATAAATACAATTTAAACTTAAAATATACTTCTGATAGAAATAACGATTTTCAGACAATATTACAAAATGATGTTAACTCGACGGCTGCTTGAAACGGAGTAAGGGGCGAACACTGGCCGCACCTTCCTTTTATAGGCATCACTGCACGGTAGTTTTAAAATAACGATTTAACGCTAATAATATACTTCTTTTACTATTTGCTCTAAATTTCTAGGCAGTATTTTACAGGCGTGGCTAACACTTAATGCTGCAGAGTGACAAACAAATTTTATGAAAAAGCACTTTGGGTTTACTTCTTTAATTTTTGCAACAATGCCAGAATGTTGACCAAACATCACATTCGTAGTATCAGCAGCGAATCCTATTACGTCTTTTATTTCTAAACCTAATTCGGATAATTTTGATGACAACGAATTAAATAAATGACCTGCGGTCTCACCACTTAAATCAACTAAATCAAGGAATTTGGTTTGTACAGTACATTTAGTTTCAGAGAAGTATTTAATTACTATTGCCAATACTTTGACTGTTGCAACATCTGTAGGTACTCTCATCGATTATAATAGAATATACTGGTTTACTTGAAGGAGATGCAGTACCAAGTATGTCTTCAATCATATCTTTTTCGAAATTGGGTCCTAAAACATTATAAGTTATAGCGGCTGCTTTGGTTCTCTTGCAGGAAAATTCTTTCGCAATATCGGAATCGGTAAAACACTTCACTAGAACATCACTAAGATGCTCCATAGCTCTAAATGGGATGTTGTGTTCCGACAGAAAACTGCATAAACGCAGCTCAGCTTTCTTGACTTCGTCTTTCAGTGGGGCTTTTTTGAAAAATGTATCAACCTGAAAATTTAAAAAATACTTGGTTGCTTAGTTTTTTTTTTATAACAGCGCCGCATTTCATAGCTGTTACCTAACTGATTTTAAGAAACAAAACTAGGATAATTAACTTTAAATCAAAATATATCCAAACTCCTTGAACTAGGTAAGTAAAGCGAGTCAAGGCTTCTACATACTGGCGCGACTTGTCGCGCGACGCGTCGCGTGGCGATTCTGGCGCGACATCGCCACGCCATACCTTTCACACTAGCGCGACAGGCAGCTGGCGTCGCGGCGTTGTCGCGTCGCGGCCGCTACAGTCGCGTAGCGGGCGCGACGCGACAACGCCGCGATCAGACAAGATAGTCTAAATAGCGGTCCAATCCAAACTGGCCTCAGATTTTTTTTTTTTTTTTTTTTTCGCGCTCTACACCCGCCGTGAACGGAAGTGCTGCCGCTCCCGCTCGCTGCACTCGCTCACTGCGCCCATCGAATTCCGGATCTCGTTACGCTGCCGTAACTCTCAGTAGTCGCCGACTACTTCCGATCCACGGTCGATTAATTTTATTAATCGGCCGTATTGATCTCAAAAAGTGCCTTTTTCAAGGCAGGTGTTTCTTAAACAGAGTAATTGTCAGAGTAGCTTCATAGGCCCCCTCTGGGCTAAATCCACTGTTTCGTGGTCCTCGGTGGATACCTGACGGTGCCAACGAAACCGAGTGGGGTGTTGTTGTCCCAATACACCCGCCGAACCCCTTCAGGGCTAGGCAGTTAATTGGAAGGGTCCCAGAGTTAACCGGCCTTGGGGGATCTCCTAGTCGGCTCTGGTGCACTGAATTCCTTTTCAGCTTTCACCTAGTGTCTTTAGGGTGTGTCTACACCCTTCGCGCTAGACTGGTTCAGGGCCCCTAGCCCTGAAGGGGTTCGGCGGGTGTATTGGGACAACAACACCCCACTCGGTTTCGTTGGCACCGTCAGGTATCCACCGAGGACCACGAAACAGTGGATTTAGCCCAGAGGGGGCCTATGAAGCTACTCTGACAATTACTCTGTTTAAGAAACACCTGCCTTGAAAAAGGCACTTTTTGAGATCAATACGGCCGATTAATAAAATTAATCGACCGTGGATCGGAAGTAGTCGGCGACTACTGAGAGTTACGGCAGCGTAACGAGATCCGGAATTCGATGGGCGCAGTGAGCGAGTGCAGCGAGCGGGAGCGGCAGCACTTCCGTTCACGGCGGGTGTCGAGCGCGAAAAAAAAAAAAAAAAAAAATCTGAGGCCAGTTTGGATTGGACCGCTATTTAGACTATCTTGTCTTGTCGCGGCGTTGTCGCGTCGCGCCCGCTACGCGACTGTAGCGGCCGCGACGCGACAACGCCGCGACGCCAGCTGCCTGTCGCGCTAGTGTGAAAGGTATGGCGTGGCGATGTCGCGCCAGAATCGCCACGCGACGCGTCGCGCGACAAGTCGCGCCAGTATGTAGAAGCCTTGACTCGCTTTACTTACCTAGTTCAAGGAGTTTGGATATATTTTGATTTAAAGTTAATTATCCTAGTTTTGTTTCTTAAAATCAGTTAGGTAACAGCTATGAAATGCGGCGCTGTTATAAAAAAAAAACTAAGCAACCAAGTATTTTTTAAATTTTCAGGTTGATACATTTTTCAAAAAAGCCCCACTGAAAGACGAAGTCAAGAAAGCTGAGCTGCGTTTATGCAGTTTTCTGTCGGAACACAACATCCCATTTAGAGCTATGGAGCATCTTAGTGATGTTCTAGTGAAGTGTTTTACCGATTCCGTTATTGCGAAAGAATTTTCCTGCAAGAGAACCAAAGCAGCCGCTATAACTTATAATGTTTTAGGACCCAATTTCGAAAAAGATATGATTGAAGACATACTTGGTACTGCATCTCCTTCAAGTAAACCAGTATATTCTATTATAATCGATGAGAGTACCTACAGATGTTGCAACAGTCAAAGTATTGGCAATAGTAATTAAATACTTCTCTGAAACTAAATGTACTGTACAAACCAAATTCCTTGATTTAGTTGATTTAAGTGGTGAGACCGCAGGTCATTTATTTAATTCGTTGTCATCAAAATTATCCGAATTAGGTTTAGAAATAAAAGACGTAATAGGATTCGCTGCTGATACTACGAATGTGATGTTTGGTCAACATTCTGGCATTGTTGCAAAAATTAAAGAAGTAAACCCAAAGTGCTTTTTCATAAAATTTGTTTGTCACTCTGCAGCATTAAGTGTTAGCCACGCCTGTAAAATACTGCCTAGAAATTTAGAGCAAATAGTAAAAGAAGTATATGGATACTTTTCTCAAAGCAGCAAGCGTCAAAGAGAATTTGCTGAGTTCCAAAATTTCACAGACACTGAAAATATCACAGAATTTTGCGTCATTACGACATAAGGTGGCTTTCACTTCATGCCTGTATTAGTAGAATAATTGAGCAGTGGAGGGCATTACAATTGTTCTTTCAAGACCAATACTTCAGTGATTGCAATATGTCATCAGAATTTTTATTTAATTCTTTTACCACTGTTATAAACAAATTGTACTTTTACTTTTGGACTACATTTTGCCGATTGTAAACAAATAAAACATAATTTTTCAAGGCGACTATCCGTGCATTGATAGACTGTATGATGATGGATCTAGTATGTACTTGTCGATTTTGGGTTGCTTCATGAAAGCTAATTACATCAAACGTACGGACAATGTATTTACGTTAGACCCAAAAAACGGACAATGTATTTACGTTAGACCCAAAGTCTGGGCTTGCGGACGGTGAGCAATGGGTAGCTCACCGTCCGGTAAGGACCAGGCCCGGGTCGACGGCGCGTCGTATTCCACGCGCGCCTCAAAGAGATGTCGTCAGCACAAAGTAGGGGTCCACTAGGGCCGATGCCTGCCGGGGTCGCGGGAAGGTACTTATGGGTCACCGAGGCCCCCGCAACACAGGCAACAGCAAGGAATACGGGTGGGTTTTAGTCAGTAAGAGTCTGACACACCCTCCCGCTCCGCCCAGAGCGGGAGAAGTTATTTGATGATTTCCCACCCAAAAAAAAAAAAAAGACCCAAAGTCTAATGTAAATTATTTGCCATTGAAAGATATGTACTTAGGATTGCTGAGTTTTTCAGAAGGTGCCAATCATTTTTAATTGAGTTGAGCACGCAACTAGGTTAGGTTAGGTTAGGTTAGGTTAGGTTAGGTTGGGGGACCCCCCACAGTGCTTGCGTCCACGTCGCGTCCCCTGGGCAACGACCCGGTTCTGACCACCGTAACGGAGTGGCAGACCGGGCTCGGCTAAAGTGCACTGTGCAGTCGTAGCATATTTTAATCGATTTTATTATATTTTATTTTATTGCGGGAAACTGCGACACCTGAGGAGGCTATGCCTAAACCGAGGGACGTCTCCGGACGATTTAGAAAAGGCCCTTCTCAGGGCCAACCAAAAGGCCCTTCTCAGGGCCAACCAAAAGGCCCTTCTCAGGGCCAATCCGAGGGCGCTTCGGCGTCGGAGGCTAGCCGCGCGCCGTCTGCGGCCAGCTTCTTTTGTGAGGTGCCGGACTCCGATAATGAGTCCGTTTTGTTTGAGTCGGACGCTAGTTCGATGACTGGTCGCCAGGAGCCGGGGAAGCGGGCCCGTCAGAGAGATGGGTCCGGGGGTTCCTCGGACTCGAGGAGACAACAAGCGAAGGCCCAGAAGCCGGTGTCTGATACCCACGACGTGGGTCTAGCTGAGGCCAGATGCCAGTTGGACCTAATTAGGCGGGCGCAGCTGCAGCAAGACCTGGAGGAGCGGGTTGCGGCCAAGGAGCAACGGACGCGCGTCGCCCGGGCCAAGTCCGGGTACGGCGCGTCCCGCGTCCTGTATGCGGACCACTCCCTGGCGGAGCTACAGCTCATGGCTGAGGAGGACGAAGAGGAGATAGTGGTAATCGCCTCTAAGTCCTCCAATTTGAAAGGGACTTTCCAAAAGTCCCTTAAATGCAGGGCCGCGAGCATGCGCGGCATCGTCGGGGAGCTGGTGCAGCGCACGGCGACCGACGAAACGCGGCAACTCCAGGCGAAAGTCGATCGCCTGCAGTCAGAGGTCAGCCAGCTGCATCAGAAGCTGGCTGAAGCCACGGCCCGGCCAAACAAAGCCGAGCCGAGACCGGCGGCTGAGGTTCCCCCCTCCAACCTTGAGGATATCATCCGCAAGGTCGTCACGGAGGAGAGGAACTTCACGAGAGCCTGTATTGCGGGCATAGAGGATAGGCTCTTGCCTGAGAAGCGCCTCCGACCGCCGCTCGCGGTGGACAACAGGCGACGCGAGTCGGGGGTGCCATCCCAGGTGGAAGACGCCGGTCTTCCGTCCACTACCCCATCCAACCAGCAAGGATGGACGAAGGTGGCCAAAAAGGGCCAGAAGAACAAGAAGTCGAGGACGGAGGCTGGCCCTGCCGCCACCACCACCACCCCTCCCGGCCCGTCCCAGACAACGGGCAAGGGAAAGGGAAAAGGAAAGGGAAAGGGGAAGAGGTCGGCCCCCAGGCCCACCACCGCTGCTCCCGCTGCAACCAATGGAGCTGCAACCAATGGAACCGCCAGGAATGACAAGAGGAAGTTGGTTCCCCCCAAGACCGCAGCCGTAGTGGTGACGCTCACCGCTGAGGCTGCGGGGCGGGGGGAGACGTACGCGTCGATAATGACGCGGGCGCGTACCAACGCTGATCCCCAAAAACTGGGGATTGGCACAGTCTCGTGCCGCCGGACCCAGGCCGGGGCTCGAATTTTCGAGTTCCCGGGGGCTCAGGGCAGCGCCAACGCCGACCTCTTCGCAACCAAGTTGGAAGAGGTCATCGCAGACGCGGCCAATGTCGCTAGGCCCGTGAAGACCGTGGCCTTGGAGGTGACCGACCTCGACGACTCGGTCACCAAGGAGGAGGTGGTGGCGGCGATCGCAGCGATGGGGGGCTGTGGCGTCACAGAGGTGCAAGGTCGGGCCATCAGGCCCGGTCGCAGCGGCATGGGCACCATTCGCCTCGATTGCCCAGTCGCCGCAGCCATAGCCGTCCTTGCCAAAGGACGACTTGCAGTCGGGTTCAGCTCGGGTGTAGTCCGGGCACTTGCAGCCAAGCCTCTGCGCTGCTACAAGTGTTTTGGAGTCGGACACACCCGGCCCCTTTGCCCGTCCAAGGTCGACAGGGGGAGCAATTGCTACCGCTGCGGCAAGGACGGGCACAAGTCCGCCTCCTGCGAGGCCGCCACGCCGCACTGTGCGGTGTGTGCCGCCAGTGGCTGCCCGGCGGGCCACGTCATGTTGGGGAGGAAGTGCAATCCTCCCCCCAAGAAGGGCAAGGAGCAGGCGCCGATCCGGCCTGTCGCTGCCACCGCCGTCCCTGAGGCTGGGACTTTGGCGGCTGTGGAGGGGGGTGCGATGTCTGATTAATGGATAGTCAGGTCAAGCATCGTATCCTCCAGGCGAACACCAACCACTGCAGGGCGGCCCAGGATCTGCTGATGCAGACAATGGCCGAGTGGTTGGTGGACGTGGCGGTGGTTGCCGAGCCGTACTCGGTGCCCGGCCGTTGGCTGGGTGATCGGGACGGCTCGGTGGCATTGGTGTCGCGGTCTTCCACGGACTCCCCTCCCCTCTCGCTCTTAGAGAGGGGACCGGGATACGTGGCCGCCGCGTGGGGAGACTTGGCCTTTGTGGGCGTATATTTCTCCCCAAACCGCCCTCTCTCGGATTTCGAGAATTATCTCGAAATCCTTACCGCAGTGGTCGGGAGGGCGGCGCCACGGCAGGTCGCCATATTGGGCGACCTGAACGCCAAGGCGACGGCCTGGGGCAACCCGGCCCGCTCTTGCAACGTCCGGGGACGCGCCGCAGAATTTTGGGCGGCGTCGTGCGGTGTGTCCCTCCTAAACAGAGGGGCTGTCCACACGTGTGTGCGGCAACGGGGAGGATCGGTGGTCGACGTCTCGTTTGCCACCCCCGTGCTAGCCGCCCGCGTCGTGAACTGGCGGGTGGAGATGGCGGAGACCTTTTCGGACCACCGATATGTACGCTTCGACATCTCCACCCAGAGCCCCCTGGGGGTCCGCTCGGGCCAATCTGCGTTCCCACGGTGGGCTCTCACCCGCCTGGACCGAGAGGCTGCGGAGGAGGCGGCGTTCGTCCAGGACTGGCTCGCTCCTCCTGTCGACGTCCTGGACGTGGACGCCGCAGCGCTCCACTTGAGGGGGTCCTTGACCGAGGTGTGCAACTCCAGCATGCCCCGGTCCCGCCGCCCACCTCCCCGCCGCGCCGTCTATTGGTGGTCGGAGGAACTGGCGGAGCTCCGAACCACCTGCGTAGCGGCCAGGAGGGCCTACACGCGGAGCCGAAGGCGCAGGCCCCGAGACCCAGCCAGCGAGGAGGGCCTCTATGCGTCGTACATCAACGCAAAGACGGTCCTGAAGCTGGCGATGTGCGCGGCCGAAGACTTGGCAAGAGCCGACATGCTGGAGGGTCTCGATAGGGACCCGTTTGGAAGACCTTACAAGGCGGCGCGGAATAAACTGCGCCCCTGTGGTCCTCCACTGACGGAGACCCTCGAGCCGGCATTGCTGGATGGGGTGGTCCGGTCCCTGTTTCCGTCCAGGACCGACTTCACCCCACCAGTGATGGACCCGCCGCGGGAGGCGGCTCCGCCGGATGAGGAGATCCCCCCGGTGACGGCGTCGGAACTTTACGCAGGGACTCTTCGCCTTCGCGCAAAGAATACGGCCCCAGGGCCGGACGGCATTCCCGCACGGGTGGTGGCCATAGCCGCCTCACAGATGGAGGAGAGGCTTCGGGACCTCTTTAGCGCGTGTTTCACGACTGGGAGGTTCCCGAAACCTTGGAAGGAGGGGCGGCTATGCCTCCTCCGGAAGGAGGGACGCCCGGCGGACTCCCCCTCGGCTTACCGGCCCATCGTTTTGCTCGATGAGGTCGGTAAGATGTTCGAGGGGATAATCGCCAACCGGCTAGAAAGCCTGCTGGTGACGGTGGGGCCGGACCTGTCCGACGCCCAATTCGGGTTCCGACGGGGTCGTTCCACCGTGGACGCATTGGCCCTACTGAAGGGCCAGGTGAGGGAGGCCGTGGAGGCGGGGGACGGAGTGTTGGCGGTGTCATTCGACATTGCCAACGCCTTCAACTCTGTCCCCCACTCGACCATTTTGGAGGCGCTCCGGTACCATGGAGTGCCTCAGTACTTGCGTCAACTCTTGGCCAGCTACTTGGAGGACCGGGTGGTCCTCCTTGCAGACAAGACGGCCAGAGTTAGGCAATACGGCGCAGAGTCCGGTGTTCCACAGGGGTCGGTTCTAGGTCCACCGCTCTGGAACATTGGATTCGACTGGCTCCTGCGGGGGACCCTCCTCCGTGGCACGAGCATCATTTGCTACGCAGACGATACTCTCCTCATTGCCCGGGGGAGGGACTTCAGGGAGGCGGCCAGTCTGGCCTCTGCTGGCGGATCCTTAGTGGCAGGAAGGATTCGCCGCCTAGGGTTGAAGGTGGCGCTACATAAAACCGAGGCCGTGTATTTCCACGGGCCTCGGCAGCGCATCCCCCCAGACGGCCACATTGACGTGGAGGGCGTCCGGATTGGAGTCAAGGCCCAAATGAGGTACCTGGGCCTTGTACTCGACAGCAGGTGGCGCTTCGGCCCACACTTTAGCGAGCTGTCGACGCGCCTGCTGAAGGCCGCGAATGCCTTGTCGTGGCTCCTCCCGAACCTGGGGGGTCCGAAGGCGCGATGCCGGCGCTTGTATGCCGGCATCCTAAGAAGCATGGCCCTTTACGGGGCCCCAATCTGGGCGGACGCCCTCCACCGGAGGGAGAACGCCACTGCAATCCGCAGGCCCCAAAGGGCCATTGCACTGCGGGTGGCGAGGGCTTACCGGTCGGTGGGATTCTCGGCGGCGTGCGCTCTGGCCGGCACCCCTCCTTGGGAGCTCGAGGCATGGGTGCTGACCAGAGTGTACGAGTGGACGGCGCGGCGGAAGGCGCTCGGGGAGCTCCCCGCCGCAGAAGAGCGGGAGGCCGTGCGGCAGGAGGCGAAGGCGGCAATCGTCCATCACTGGACGGAGGACCTCGCCTCTGCCGCCTTCGGCCGCCGGACGCTGGACGCGCTCGGGCCAGTCTTGAAGGATTGGCTCGAGCGGTCCCACGGTTTCCTCTCTTTCCGTCTGGTGCAGGTGTTGTCTGGTCATGGGTGCTTCGGATCGCACCTGCACCGGATCCAAAGGGAGGAGACCCCGTCGTGCCACGACTGCGGCGCGGCGGAGGACACGGCACAACACACCCTAGAGGTGTGCCCAGCCTGGTCCGAGCTGCGCCGTAGTCTGGTCGCAGCAGTCGGGCCGGACCTCTCGCTTCCCAGTGTCGTCAACTCGATGCTGGAAAGCGAGGAGGCCTGGGCAACAGTCGCCTCCTTCTGTGAGGAAGTCATGTCACAGAAGGAGGACGCGGAGCGAGCGCGGGAGGACGACCCTCTCGCAGCGCCGCTCCGCAGGCGGAGGAGGGGTCGAAGAAGACGTCAGTACGAAAGTCATCTTCGACTCCTCCCAGGTGGAGGCGAGCAGGCAACGGGTGCGGGGGCACCCTTGCCTGTATTGCACAGGCCTCCACCAGTGTCGGATGGGAATGACCAGGTGTTCCCGGTCATTCCCATAGCCCCTCCAGTAAACTGGGGGGCATGCGGGGCCTGCCAAGAAGGCGGGCATGCGCCAGGAGGGTTTGGATGATAAAGGCTGCGCCGGTTTCCCATGCCCTCCCATCACGGCGTTGCGGGAACACCGCTGAGTTTTAGTGGGTATACTGTATGTCTAACAGGAGTCCCACATACCCCGTCTCGTCCCCCACGAGCGGGCATGCGTAACGCATTTCTCAGCGTAAAAAAAAAAAAAAAAAAAAAAAAAAAAAAAAAAAAAAAAAAAAAAAAAAAAAAAGGTTAGGTTAGGTTAGGTTAGGTTGGGGGACCCCCCACAGTGCTTGCGTCCACGTCGCGTCCCCTGGGCAACGACCCGGTTCTGACCACCGTAACGGAGTGGCAGACCGGGCTCGGCTAAAGTGCACTGTGCAGTCGTAGCATATTTTAATCCATTTTATCATATTTTATTTTATTGCGGGAAAGTACGACATCTGAGGAGGCTATGCCTAAACCAACGAGGAACGTCTCCGGACGATTTAGAAAAGGCCCTTCTCAGGGCCAACCAAAAGGCCCTTCTCAGGGCCAACCAAAAGGCCCTTCTCAGGGCCAATCCGTGGGCGCTTCGGCGTCGGAGGCTAGCCGCGCGCCGTCTGCGGCCAGCTTCTTTTGTGAGGTGCCGGACTCTGATGATGAGTCCGTTTTGTTTGAGTCGGACGCTAGTTCAATGACTGGTCGCCGGGAGCCGGGGAAGCGGGCCCGTCAGAGAGATGGGTCCGGGGGTTCCTCGGACTCGAGGAGACCTCACGCGAAGGCCAATAAGCCGGTGTCCGATACCCACGACGTGGGTCTAGCTGAGGCCAGATGCCAGTTGGACCTAACTAGGCGGGCGCAGCTACAGCAAGACCTAGAGGAGCGGGTTGCGGCCAAGGAGCAACGGACGCGCGTCGCCCGGGCCAAGTCCGGGTACGGCGCGTCCCGCGTCCTGTATGCGGACCACTCCCTGGCGGAGCTGCAGCTGATGGCTGAGGAGGACGAAGAGGAGATAGTGGTAATCGCCTCTAAGTCCTCCAATTTGAAAGGGACTTTCCAAAAGTCCCTTAAATGCAGGGCCGCGAGCATGCGCGGCATCGTCGGGGAGCTGGTGCAGCGCACGGCGACCGACGAAACGCGGCAACTCCAGACGAAAGTTGATCGCCTGCAGTCAGAGGTCAGCCAGCTGCATCAGAAGCTGGCTGAAGCCACGGCCCGGCCAAACAAAGCCGAGCCGAGACCGGCGGCTGAGGTTCCCCCCTCCAACCTTGAGGATATCATCCGCAAGGTCGTCACGGAGGAGAGGAACTTCACGAGAGCCTGTATTGCGGGCATAGAGGACAGGCTCTTGCCTGAGAAGCGCCTCCGACCGCCGCTCGCGGCGGACAACAGGCGACGCGAGTCGGAGGTACCATCCCAGGTGGAAGACGCCGGTCTTCCGTCCACCACCCCATCCAACCAGCAAGGATGGACGAAGGTGGCCAAAAAGGGAGGGGGCAAGAAGAGGAAGAAGTCGAGGACGGAGGCTGGCCCTGCCGCCACCACCACCACCCCTCCCGGCCCGTCCCAGACAACGGGCAAGGGAAAGGGAAAAGGAAAGGGGAAGGGGAAGAGGTCGGCCCCCAGGCCCACCACCGCTGCTCCCACTGCAGCCAATGGAGCCCCCGCCAGGAATGACAAGAGGAAGTTGGTTCCCCCCAAGACCGCAGCCGTAGTGGTGACGCTCACCGCTGAGGCTGCGGGGCGGGGGGAGACGTACGCGTCGATAATGACGCGGGCGCGAACCAACGCTGATCCCCAAAAACTGGGGATTGGCACAGTCTCGTGCCGCCGGACCCAGGCCGGGGCTCGAATTTTCGAGTTCCCGGGGGCTCAGGGCAGCGCCAACGCCGACCTCTTCGCAACCAAGTTGGAAGAGGTCATCGCAGACGCGGCCAATGTCGCTAGGCCTGTGAAGACCGTGGCCTTGGAGGTGACCGACCTCGACGACTCGGTCACCAAGGAGGAGGTGGTGGCGGCGATCGCAGCGATGGGGGGCTGTGGCGTCACAGAGGTGCAAGGTCGGGCCATCAGGACCGGTCGCAGCGGCATGGGCACAATTCGCCTCGATTGCCCAGTCGCCGCAGCCATAGCCGTCCTCGCCAAAGGACGACTTGCAGTCGGGTTCAGCTCGGGTGTAGTCCGGGCACTTGCAGCCAAGCCTCTGCGCTGCTACAAGTGTTTTGGAGTCGGACACACCCGGCCCCTTTGCCCGTCCAAGGTCGACAGGGGGAGCAACTGCTACCGCTGTGGCAAGGACGGGCACAAGTCCGCCTCCTGCGAGGCCGCCACGCCGCGCTGTGCGGTGTGAGCCGCCAGTGGCTGCCCGGCGGGCCACGTCATGTTGGGGAGGAAGTGCAATCCTCCCCCCAAGAAGGGCAAGGAGCAGGCGCCGATCCGGCCTGTCGCTGCCACCGCCGTCCCTGAGGCTGGGACTTTGGCGGCTGTGGAGGGGGGTGCGATGTCTGATTAATGGATAGTCAGGTCAAGCATCGTATCCTCCAGGCGAACACCAACCACTGCAGGGCGGCCCAGGATCTGCTGATGCAGACAATGGCCGAGTGGTTGGTGGACGTGGCGGTGGTTGCCGAGCCGTACTCGGTGCCTGGCCGTTGGCTGGGTGATCGGGACGGCTCGGTGGCATTGGTGTCGCGGTCTTCCACGGACTCCCCTCCCCTCTCGCTCTTAGAGAGGGGACCGGGATACGTGGCCGCCGCGTGGGGAGACTTGGCCTTTGTGGGCGTATATTTCTCCCCAAACCGCCCTCTCTCGGATTTCGAGAATTATCTCGAAATCCTCACCGCAGTGGTCGGGAGGGCGGCGCCACGACAGGTCGCCATATTGGGCGACCTGAACGCCAAAGCGACGGCCTGGGGCAACCCGGCCCGCTCTTGCAACGTCCGGGGACGCGCCGCAGAATTTTGGGCGGCGTCGTGCGGTGTGTCCCTCCTTAACAGAGGGGCTGTCCACACGTGCGTGCGGCAACGGGGAGGATCGGTGGTCGACGTCTCGTTTGCCACCCCCGTGCTAGCCGCCCGCGTCGTGAACTGGCGGGTGGAGATGGCGGAGACCTTTTCGGACCACCGATATGTACGCTTCGACATCTCCACCCAGAGCCCCCTGGGGGCCCGCTCGGGCCAATCTGCGTTCCCACGGTGGGCTCTCACCCGCCTGGACCGAGAGGCTGCGGAGGAGGCGGCGTTCGTCCAGGACTGGCTCGCTCCTCCTGTCGACGTCCTGGACGTGGACGCTGCAGCGTTCCAGTTGAGGGGGTCCTTGACCGAGGTGTGCAACTCCAGCATGCCCCGGTCCCGCCACCCACCTCCCCGCCGCGCCGTCTATTGGTGGTCGGAGGAACTGGCGGAGCTCCGAACCGCCTGCGTAGCGGCCAGGAGGGCCTACACGCGGAGCCGAAGGCGCAGGCCCCGAGACCCAGCCAGCGAGGGGGGCCTCTATGCGTCGTACATCGACGCAAAGACGGTCCTCAAGCTGGCGATGTGCGCGGCCGAAGACTCGGCGAGAGCCGACATGCTGGAGGGTCTCGATAGGGACCCGTTTGGAAGACCTTACAAGGCGGCGCGGAATAAACTGCGCCCCTGTGGTCCTCCACTGACAGAGACCCTCGAGCCGGCATTGCTGGATGGGGTGGTCCGGTCCCTGTTTCCGTCCAGGACCGACTTCACCCCACCAGTGATGGACCCTCCGCGGGAGGCGGCTCCGCCGGATGAGGAGATCCCCCCGGTGACGGCGTCGGAACTTTGCGCAGGGACTCTTCGCCTTCGCGCAAAGAACACGGCCCCAGGGCCGGACGGCGTTCCCGCACGGGTGGTGGCCATAGCCGCCTCACAGATGGAGGAGAGGCTTCGGGACCTCTTTAGCGCGTGTTTCACGACTGGGAGGTTCCCGAAACCTTGGAAGGAGGGGCGGCTATGCCTCCTCCGGAAGGAGGGACGCCCGGCGGACTCCCCCTCGGCTTACCGGCCCATCGTTTTGCTCGATGAGGTCGGTAAGATGTTCGAGGGGATAATCGCCAACCGGCTAGAAAGCCTGCTGGTGACGGTGGGGCCGGACCTGTCCGACGCCCAATTCGGGTTCCGACGAGGTCGTTCTACCGTGGACGCATTGGCCCTTCTGAAGGGCCAGGTGAGGGAGGCCGTGGAGGCGGGGGACGGAGTGTTGGCGGTGTCATTCGACATTGCCAACGCCTTCAACTCTGTCCCCCACTCGACCATCTTGGAGGCGCTCCGGTACCACGGAGTGCCTCAGTACTTGCGCCAACTCTTGGCCAGCTACTTGGAGGACCGGGTGGTCCTCCTTGCAGACAAGACGGCCAGAGTTAGGCAATACGGCGCAGAGTCCGGTGTTCCACAGGGGTCGGTCCTAGGACCACCGCTGTGGAACATTGGATTCGACTGGCTCCTGCGGGGGACCCTCCTCCGTGGCACGAGCATCATTTGTTACGCAGACGATACCCTCCTCATTGCCCGGGGGAGGGACTTCAGGGAGGCGGCCAGTCTGGCCTCTGCTGGCGGATCCTTAGTGGCAGGAAGGATTCGCCGCCTAGGGTTGAAGGTGGCGCTACATAAAACCGAGGCCGTGTATTTCCACGGGCCTCGGCAGCGCATCCCCCCAGACGGCCACATTGACGTGGAGGGCGTCCGGATTGGAGTCAAGGCCCAAATGAAGTACCTGGGCCTTGTACTCGACAGCAAGTGGCGCTTCGGCCCACACTTTAGCGAGCTGTCGACGCGCCTGCTGAAGGCCGCGAATGCCCTGTCGTGGCTCCTCCCGAACCTGGGGGGTCCGAAGGCGCGATGCCGGCGCTTGTATGCCGGCATCCTAAGAAGCATGGCCCTTTACGGGGCCCCAATCTGGGCGGACGCCCTCCACCGGAGGGAGAACGCCACTGCCATCCGCAGGCCCCAAAGGGCCATTGCACTGCGGGTGGCGAGGGCTTACCGGTCGGTGGGATTCTCGGCGGCGTGCGCTCTGGCTGGCACTCCTCCTTGGGAGCTCGAGGCATGGGTGCTGACCAGAGTGTACGAGTGGACGGCGCGGCAAAAGGCGCTCGGGGAGCTCCCCGCCGCAGAAGAGCGGGAGGCCGTGCGGCAGGAGGCGAAGGAAGCAATCGTCCATCACTGGACGGAGGACCTCGCCTCTGCCGCCTTCGGCCGCCGGACGCTGGACGCGCTCGGGCCAGTCTTAAAGGATTGGCTCGAGCGGTCCCACGGTTTTCTCTCTTTCCGTCTGGTGCAGGTGTTGTCTGGCCATGGGTGCTTCGGATCGCACCTGCACCGGATCCAAAGGGAGGAGACCCCGTCGTGCCACGACTGTGGCGCGGCGGAGGACACGGCACAGCACACCCTAGAGGTGTGCCCAGCCTGGTCCGAGCTGCGCCGTAGTCTGGTCGCAGCAGTCGGGCCGGACCTCTCGCTTCCCAGTGTCGTCAACTCGATGCTGGAAAGCGAGGAGGCCTGGGCAACAGTCGCCTCCTTCTGTGAGGAAGTCATGTCACAGAAGGAGGACGCGGAGCGAGCGCGGGAGGACGACCCTCTCGCAGCGCCGCTCTGCAGGCGGAGGAGGGGTCGAAGAAGACGTCAGTACGAAAGTCATCTTCGACTCCTCCCAGATGGAGGCCAGCAGGCAACGGGTGCGGGGGCACCCTTGCCTGTATTGCACAGGCCTCCACCAGTGTCGGATGGGAATGACCAGGTGTTCCCGGTCATTCCCATAGCCCCCCCAGTAAACGGGGGAGCATGCGGGGCCTGCCAACAAGGCGGGCATGCGCCGGGAGGGTTTGGATGTAAAGGCTGCGCCGGTTTCCCATGCCCTCCCATCACGGCGTTGCGGGAACACCGCTGAGTTTTAGTGGGTATACTGTATGTCTAACAGGAGTCCCACATACCCCGTCTCGTCCCCCACGAGCGGGCATGCGTAACGCATTTCTCAGCGTAAAAAAAAAAAAAAAAAAAAAAAAAAAAAAAAAAAAAAAAAAAAAAAAAAAAAAAAAGGGTTTTTTTTTTTTTTTTTTTTTTGTTTTGGCAGGAGTGGGAAATCCTCATGGACGCCCAGACTGCCTCACTTGTGAGCCAGTCTGGGCAGTGCCGGACTCTTACCGGCTAAAACCCACTCCTGCCTTTGCTCAATGTCCCTCTGACATGATCAGAGACCTTGTTTTTCAGTGTTCTGATTGTAGTCGATTGGTTTTATTTTAAATTTTTGTCGGTCCTGAATAGGAAGTGGACAGTTCCTGAAAGCTTTGCCTCACTTCATACAATTTTTCAGTATCTAATTATTATCTAATGGGTTTTCTGCATATACCTATGCTAATACCTATCATATTTTTAATCTATATCTTAATATTTACTTTCTTCATAATATGGCTATGCTAATATATATATAATATATCATATAGACATGATTTCTTTTCTATTTTGTTATTTTTATCTGCTTTCTATATATTTTTTCTGTTAATTTAATACAATATGTTTGACCTTGTTTAATTGTTGCCAGACTTGTTGGAAAATTCACTACTGCTATTATAACTAAAAACAACACAAGCAAAACAAACACAAACAAGCTTTTGACTTTTGCTTTCACTGTGTCGTACTCGCAATTCCTTCTTGCTTTCAGGTTCTGCTCGATGACCTGCGCACTTCGGACTAGTGCAGCGCTTTTAATCTGGGTTTGCATGGTGTTCACTTCCTTCTTCGTATCAGTAAGCTCGATTGACCACAACGGTAAGGTAAGTTTGTCTCTAGTTTTGTATGAATTAAATTTAGTACCTGCTTTAAATTGGGCCAATTTCGCATGAAATTGACTCCAATTCGCTATTTTTGAAATTAATATTTTATTGTTTCTTGCGAAGTTTGTAATTTGGAGTTTCTGTACATTAATTAAGAAATCAATACCGTTGTGGTTCTTACTTATTATAAACGCTGGATGCACCTCAGCAATACGCCACCGACAAGCGTGCTAAGGCGTCCCATTTCACGCGCATAGGGCACCCGCTGTCAAAGGCGTTGTGGTCCGTTGTCTCCATTTTGGCTGACAGGCAATTGTGGCACTTTGGGGCCTCCTCTGCCAGCCGTGAAGGACAATCCGCCCGCATGTGGGGCTCACCACAGTGGATGCAGAGGTCGGCGGGCTGCGTGCACAGTTTACGACTGTGGCCGAAACGCAGACAGCGAGTGCACTGCACCAGTGGGGACTGATCCTGCACTCGCACTCGCTGTAGGTCAATGTGCGCACGACCCGCCATAGTCAACCTTTGCCATACGGTAGGGGACACCTGCAGGATGACGTGGCACATGTGGGGGTTCCTCGTCCTTCGACGGTACTTCACCTTCAGCCTCAAATCCTCCGCAGGTATGTCCCCGATCAGGTGTGTGTTTTGCCTTTGCAGGGCTTGGGTTACTTCCACATCTGAGTGGCAGGAGAGGACGTCCTTGATGATAATAAACGGGTCCTTATTTTTCATCTCTTCCACCACCAGATTACCAACTTTCCGTATCCGTTCGGTCACCCTGGTCAATTCCTCTTTGGTCTTGAAACCGACTACTACCTTTTGGTCCCTCGCCTTGCGCAGCCGTTCAACCTTCATTTCTGGCATCGACCGCCGTCCTAAGCTTCTCAATAACCTCTTCACCGGTGTCCTGGTCATTGACTGACGATACGACCACCGAGTGAAGAGGTTCTTGGATGCGCTGCTTCGAGACGGCGGCCATTTGCGCGAAAGTCGGGCCCTGGCCTGCAACATAGCGAGGGGTCTGCTGGAGATGTTCCGACAGAGCCTGGGTGTGATGTTGGCATTCTTGCAACGCCTGTTTGTGCTGTTGGAGCCCTTCTACAAGGCTCTTCATCAGCTCTGACGGTTCCTCTGTGGTAGGCTTTGGCTCCTTTCGGGTTTGCGATTTACCTTCCTCGCCGGTTTCTGCTTCTCTTTCAGATTCAGCCTCCTTCACCAGCTGGTAGAGCCTTTCAACGGCTTTGGTGATTTCGTCTTTAATTTCTTTCTTAAGGTTTCTGGAACTTAAGAGTTGTATCTTGGCTTTTGAGAGACACGCCTTTGCCTCCGTGGTTCTGTTCAGGTACCTCACGGGTCGCGCCACCTGCGGCGAGCTCTCTTCAGACCCCTCAGTCTGATTTGGTCCATCAAGCTTACTCTGGTGTGCGAGCGTTGCTTTGGGTTTAATTTTTGGGGGAGTAGTCAATGGGGCCTTCTTCGGAGGTGTTGTAGTTTTGAAAGTGGGAGGCTGTCCAGACCTCGGTCTATCAGCCTCCCACTCCCCAACACTACGCCTCACCGACGGGCCGGCCTGTGCCAGTCGAGGCCTCTCCGTGTCTGAACTCTCCGCCGAGACCTTTGGCTTACTCACCGGTGTCCTTATACCAAACATTGTGGTAGGTTCACAACTTAGCGACTGAGGAGCGACTGAATTGTCAGAGGGCACTAGAGTCTGTACTGAATCCCTGTAAAGAGGGGATCAGACAGGCGTAAAAGTAAAATGTACAATAGAAGTCCTATAGCTAAGACTTTTGTCGGGTCAATAATAATAATATGTTGATGAATAATGCTTCCAGAAAGACGCTAATCGGTCCTGAAAACTGTTAATTTATTGGGTTTCTAATACCGAAGTATACAGATGAAGCTGGAAAAGCTAGAAACCTTAACAAAATTTCAATTCAAAATTAAAAAGTTTACCTGGCCAGTGTAGTCAGGGTGGGTGGGAGGGCAATTTTTTGCAGTTCTATATTCGCTAGGCGCACGTGCGAGGTGTCAAAAGACGCGTCTCCGCGCGGGCCAGCGACGTACGGAGCGAATGAAATTTATGCGGAAAAAAAATTTTGAGTTTTGGTCAAAAAACGTGTTTTTCGACTGAAAAATATGCAAAAAACTGAAATTACGGCTACCGAACAGGACTCAAGTACGCGGAACGCGCACCAGAATACGGGTAAGGCAGGTAAGTAACTACTGAAACTAATATAAAGAAAATTTGCAGTCAAAATTTAGAGATAAAGAATTTTGCTTGTAATATTATAGTATTCGTGAAGCAATGTATGAACGAAAAAATTTTTTCGCGTCTATGTCAATTTTTATTAGTCAAAACGTAGGACGGAGCCTAAAAACAATCAAAATTGCTGAAAACAGCTTCAAAATGCGTCACCTGGATGCAAAGTTATAACGATTTGACGTAATTACTGTTTCTCTAAGGTGGATTTCGAAGGTTTGTGAATATAATTTATATGAAATTTTTTGCAGTTCTATATTCGCTAGGCGCACGTGCGAGGTGTCAAAAGACGCGTCTCGGTTAGGTTGTTATAAATGAGTCTACTACCGCGGACATGGTGGTCCGCGCTCTTTTTTACTTGTTTTATTGTTTATAGGTTTATTTCGATTTACAATTATTTAGCTCCTACACTGGACATCAGGATCTTATGCTTAACTAATTAACTAACTTAATTCTACGTGAGTCCATCGATACATATATATATATTTTTTTTTTTTTTTTTTTTTTTATTAGATATTCTCATGCGCATGCAGATATACATGTTTATTATTATTAGTTTTGTTATCATTATAAGGTGTTTTTTTTTTTTTTTTTTTTTTTTTTTTTTTTTTTTTTTTTTTTTTTTTTTTTTTTATATAATACACAGGCATTACAATTACAAGGTATACGAAATGCAAAGAAGATGTTTACAATTTTTTGTTGGATTTACTATTACTATATTTACTACTTAGATGTATTTACTTATTTTCACACTTTTACTTTTTGTTACAACTTTTAAAAGGGGATGACTGCGTGGCAGTGAAGTCGACCAGCCCCGACCGACGGCGCCCGTTCACGGACATGACGTACACCTCCGCGCCGCTTAGCTCAACCATTTTTTAGGGAACTCAACGACCGGACGTGCAGCGCCGCCATCGGCGGGACATTTACGTGAGTATGACTGACTCACTCTGCCACGCAGTTTTACATTTTAAGTTACGTATATAATTTTTTTTTTTTTTTTACAGTTAGGTTATGTTTTGTGGTTAGGATTATTTGGGTTTGGTAGTGTTATTGGAGATTGTTGGAGTTTGGATGGTGACTTGTTAGATGGTGTTTTAGTGAGGTCTGCTGACCAGGGATTTCGCTAGCCCTAGCAGGGCTTCTACGACAGCGCTGTCTCGATGCTGCATGGCCGTCTTTAGGTTGTAGTCGACGACCATTTTAGTCGGCGCATCCATCGCCCTTTTTGCAAAGCGGCCCGTGGCGTCGTCGGCGTCGTCGGTGTAGTAGACGCAACTGACTGTATGTCTGGACACCGCCACTACCGCGTGAGAGATGCTGTCGTGAACTTGGATCCTCCTGGACCTCGTGTTGATGATGATGGCGCTGTCGTAGGTCAGTCCCTGGGCCTCGTGTATGGTCAACAGGCGCGATCCTTCGCCGGACCCATATCCCTGGCTCGCCAGAGAAGCTTTCTCCTCTTGCGTGTGAACCAAGAATAGGGTGTTTAGGGCGGTGCTCGGTATGTGTGCGCCTGTGTAACTTTTCACCTGCAGGGAGTGGACCCGCGACAGCGACGACTTGGAGGAGTATATACCGGAGTATATCTCGCTCAGTGCAAAAGCCACGTCCATAGGGTTGCGGTGTGTGCAAAGCAGCTCCTGAGTGATGCCAGCCACCAAGTTTGGACGGGTATACCTTAACTCGAATAGGTTCTCTCTGTCCAAAAATGGAAGCTGGTTTACGTCTCCGATAAGGACAATCTCGCTTGCTCCAGACAACTTTACCGCCATGACTATGGCCCCAAAATGGTTCATAAGAGCCTCGTCTACCGTGAGGCGGTAGCATTTCTCTTGCGGCTTGAACCCGTTGGCTAAGATTGAGGCCATAGTGCGCACCTTTGTCTTCGCTCGATCTCCTAAGCGGTGCGCTAACTTTTGCCTGAGATCTTTGGCAGCTTCAGTCGTCGTGGTAGCTACAACGTCCTTCTCCTCATCGAATTGCTTGACCACCCAGGTTGTCTTGCCGCAACCCGGAACTCCGTTTACCCACCTGATACTGGGCACCGCCCAAATTTCCTGCGATGCCGGACTGTCAGAAGTCCTCAAAATGGATTGCGCCATTTCAAGGATCTTGTCGTCCAACATGATTTTGGTACATTTGGCGGTGACCAGTATCGGGTCGTCGTCAGGTGCTCTGAATTTAAGTTTGCCTGAGCGCTCTGTTTCTTCCTCGTCCAGGGCCACAAAACCACACTTCGCGCTGTAGGCTGCCATGTACGAACCCGTCATTTTCCCTTTGATGACTTGAGATGTGACGTTGTCGTACACTGCTGCCTCTGCTTCCTCGAGTAGTACCCTTAGTAGACCTTCTGTGTTTCTCTGGAAAGTCTGCAGGATCTTACTGCATGTCATGAGATTGACCTTTTTGGTCGCTCTCACGATTGCTAAGTACTCGAGGAAGGCGCTCTTTACGTGGTCCGTGGTACCCGAATTTACTGCGAGGGTCGGCGGGCTGACTTGCCCTTTATCGGCTCGTGTTGGAATAGGCTTTTGCTGGGGTGGTTCTTGCGGCTTTTTACTGAAGAACCTTTCCACTGCTGATTCCTGCTTGTGTGATGGTGATGTGCGGCTGGTGCTTGGGAGCAGAGCGTTGAGGAAAGTGCTGAAGGCTTTCAGGCGACTCCTCGACTTGGCCCGGTCCTCCGGGCTAGTTGCCTTGCCCTGCTCCTTTGCAGCTTTTTCGGCGGCTGCCTTCTGCTGGGCCCTCTCAGAACCGCTTTGAGTGGTCGGATTTGTTGTGGGGCTCGTTGCATTGGCTGTTGGTTGCCTGGGGGCTTTGAGGAAACTCAGAGTTTCCCCTCTGTCCTCGTAGACAACTACCTCGTGATGTTCTGAGGCTTTTAAACAACCAAAGCGGTCTGCAACGTCTCCTCTTTCTCCGCCGACCATCATTGCGTCGACACTGATCGTACGGGCTGTGATTGCCGTAGGTTCTCCTGCCTCCCTAATCTTTTGAAGCACCATGCTTGCCTGAGCAAATGGAGTCTCCACTCCCCACTCGAATAGTGCGATCGTCTTTCCTTTGGTTCGCACTAGCCGGCATCGGTGAGTGGCTACGTCCACTTGAGGCAGTGCAGCGTATTTGCTGCCTTTCATGCTGGTCTTAGTGGTGCTTCCGTTGATCAGAGCAGCAAGGCCTGGTGAGATGTGTATACGGGCCCTAGCTCGGCTTGTGCCTATGCAGAAGCTTATGCCCAACCTTTCTCCTTCCCTGTTCATGAATAGGGGGACGGGTCGCAGCCTGACGCCGGGGACTCCGCCTGCTCCGCATGCCAGGAATTGCGTGATGGGCATGGTATTAGGGACTGTTTGTAGGCTGGCTTCTGTTGCTGCTGCCACTGGTGCTGCTGCTGGTGTTGGGTGTTGGATTGTGCTTGTGGTTTGTGATGTGGTGAGAGGTGTTCGTATTGAGTTTTGTGTTGTTGTTGTTATTTGTGTTGTGGTGAGTGGTGTTCGTGGTGTGTTTTGTGTTGTTGTTGTTGTTGTTTGTATTGTGGTGCGTGGTGTTAGTGTTGTGCTTTGTGTTGTTGTTGTTGTTATTTGTGTGGTCGTTGTTGTGAATGTCGATGTGGTCGTGACTTGGACAGACGATGGTTGGTTTTGTCTTCGCGGGGATGCATCTGTTTTGTTGGCCTCTGCTGCAACAGTAGCGACTTTACTCGCGAATGCCAAGAATGGTTTTCTGGTAGCCGGTCTCCCCATGATGGATTGAAGTGTGGACTGGCTTAGCTGGGTATCGATCTTAACTTCCAGCTCCATTCTGTCGTGACTAAACCTTGGGCATTCGAAGAGCAGGTGCCAGACTGTTTCTTCGCAGCTGGGGTCACAGACGCACGAGGGACTGTCTTTGAGATGGAAGCGGTGGAGATACGCTGAGAATCCTCCATGCCCTGTTAGGACTTGTACATGAACCGGTGAGAGAGCTAAGTCTCTGAGTATCCTTTTCGCCGCTAGGACGTCTGGGAAGAATACTTTTGTGACCGCTCCTGTACTTGAGGACTCGTATCGCGCTTGCCACTTCCTTATAGTCTCCTCCCGTATCTTCCTCCTGACGAACGACACGGGGACCTTGTTGTAGTCCGCTGTTCTGGTTGTTTGGGCTGCTTCCTTTGCCAGCTCGTCCGCTCTTTCATTCCCGGTAGTTCCCACGTGGGCCCTGAGCCAAAAGAGCTTCACTTGTCTGCCCTCCTCTCGGATCTTACGGACGCATCTCTTGATTTGAAGTGCCAGGTGGTGAGTGACAGACGGACTCCTCAGCAGGTCAAGTGACGATCTTGAGTCACTTAAGATGCTTACGGAGGTCGCCGTAGATTCTCTCACCATCCTGACAGCTCTGAAGAGAGCGTACATTTCCGATTGGAAGACAGTGTTGTGAGGCTCCAGGCCGAAGGTGCTGGACTTTGACTCCTTTCCGTTTTCCCACCAAGTTAGGGCAGCTCCTACTTTCCCCTCTATCTTGCTGCCGTCCGTATAGATTTGGGGACCGATTACTTGATGGGTTTCCAGTGTTTCGGGAGTGAAGTCCTCTAGGCGTGCATACTCTGTTGTTGTGAGTTGCGCTGGGTGGGGATTATCGGAGTGGTGCACGTTGCACTCCAGCTCGCGGCCCGGCGGTATGAACTCTTGGGAATGGCCCTTTTTGATCTTGAACAGTGTTGCGGCCTCGATTACCCGGAGATCTAGGGGGAGTTGGCCTGACAGAACAAGTGCCGATGTTAGAGACACCGTGCGGTATGCTTTGCAGATCTTCTGCGCGAAGCCCCTTTGCAGTGAGTCAAACTGATTTCTTGTCATCAGTTTCTCAGCTGCGGGGGCCCACGCACTTGCTGCATACATCACGATGGGCTCTATCACCGACACGTATATTGTCCGGATTATCTCTCTGTTGAGACCCCATGTCACCTTTGCTGCGCATGCCAGCTGCTTGTAGATGTCTGCAGCCTTTTTACAGGTTGCAGACACGTGCGCGTTGAAGGTGAGTTTTGAGTCTATTGTGAGACCCAGCAGCTTGACCTCTTCGACCAGGTCCAGCCTCGTGCCTGACATGTACAGTACTGGAACGTCGTACTTCAGCTTTCTCGTTAGCACCATCGCATTGGTCTTGTGCGCGGCGAAACGTAGCTTATTTTGGACGCCCCATTCCGATACTATGTCTAGCGTGTCATTGGCTGATTGCTGCAGGGGACCGGATGTTAGGTCCGACAAAACCAGGACAACGTCATCTGCGAAGGCTTGGCAGTATACTCCCATACTCGCCATCTTGTGTAGGAGTGAATCTAGGATAAGGTTCCAAAACGTCGGACCGGCAATTGAGCCCTGGACGCATCCTTTCGTGGTACCCTTTTCGCTAGTCGCTCTGGCGTAGTTGACCCTGATGTTCCGGTCTTCCAGGTATGAGGTAACGAGAGCGTATATGTTCTTGGGACAGTTCTTGACTACCATCTGTCGTTTGAGTGCTGGCCACCACGCGTTGTCGAAGGCCCCCTCTATGTCCAATGATATCAAAAGCACGATCTTTTTGGCTTTGATTTCGGCTCGTACGTGGCCCATTAGAGCATAGAGGGCGTCCTCGGTTCCGCGCTGCGGCATGAAACCATACTGGTTTGTGTTGAGAGTGGGGAGGAAGTGCCACTGGAGTCTACCTACTAGGAGTTTCTCGACGATTTTTCCTAGGACCGAGAGCAGACCTATTGGCCGGTACGACTTTGGGCTGGTGTAGTCGTCCTTTTTTGGCTTACGGAGAATGCACACGTGGGCGACCTTCCACTGCTTCGGAAAGTGTGACAGCGACAGGCACCTATTGGCTATCGCTAAGAACACCTCCCTATCACAGTTTATTGCCGCTGTGCAGATGTCTGCTGTTAATCCGTCGGGACCGGGGGCTTTTTTCGGATTTTGGTTCTGGAGAACCATTTCCAGCTCCGCAGTCGTAAAGGGCGGATCGTCCGCAGACAGACCTTGGGGGTTCTTCTCCTCCGCTAGCCTCCGCAGATCAGTGTGGTACAGCTGTTCTGCATCCGCTGAGTCGTCGGGGTAGAAGGTTTGTGCCAGAAGATCCGCGGATTGCTGTGGACTGAGCGTCTCACCTGCGGTGTTTCTCAGAAGCGCGTCTTCCTGTCTTCCGGCTGTTTTCCTTAATACCCTGTAGATGCCATCCCACATGCTTTCTCGGTCCTGCTTCGAGCAGAACTCCTTCCAGTTGGCCGTGGCTGCTTCCATTGCTGATTGTGTGTAAATTTGTTTCGCCAAGACGTACTCTTGGATGGTGAAGTGTCTCCGGCTTGCGGCTGCGTTTCGGATCCTTCTCTTCTTCGTCGTTGCGTCTTTCTTGAGACGGTCTAGAGAAGGACTCCACCATGGAGGCTTTGCGTCGTGTTTGGGCGATCCCAGTTTTGGGATCGCATTCTCGCATGAGCGGTGGATGTTTTGTGTGTATGTAGTTATGATAGTCTCCAGATCCTCAGGGTCCGCGGCGTCCAAGACTCTGACCGGTGTAAGGTCTCCATCTGCCAGGCTGGTCTTGAAGTGGGTGCTGAAGTCGGACCACTTTGCCTTCTTTGTGTTGTAGATGCGCGTCGAGATCGGCCTTAAAGGTTCCAAGGCCTTTTCTAGTCGCATCGAGAAGGTTATTGCGTTGTGGTCTGAAGTTGTAAGACTTCTTTCTACACGCCACTCCTCGACCTTGCCTAGCAGCGACAGGCTGCATGCCGTCACATCGACAATGCTCGTGCACCACCTGTCTCCTCTGTAGGTCTCGAACGTCGGAGTTTGGCCTGTGTTTAGGATGTGGAGATCCCGCTCGTCGAGGAAAGAACTGTACGCTGCCCCGCGATGGTTTTCGGAAACACTTCCCCACCACTGGCTCCACGCGTTCACGTCTCCTCCCACTATGATGTTTTGTGTATTGAGTTTGTGTGTTGTGTGTTGTGTCTCAGAAAGATACGGTGCTATGTCCTGGTCACCCTCGAAATAGACCGAGAGTACTCCAAAGCTGAGCTGACCCACCTTCAGCAGAACAGCGGTGATGTTCTCGAACTTGGAGGTCATTCACGACCCCCAGCTTGTGACAGCTGGGGGTCGTGAATGACCTCCAAGTTGTTACCGAAAACAACGATCGCTGCCTTGACTGGTTTTTGGCGGTTGAGACTGCACTGGATGACTTGAGTGCCGGGGTTTTGTTTCATCACACCTGTTCTTCCTACATAGGGCTCCTGAACAAGTGCTACTGAAATTCCCCTTACCTGGGCCGCCATGTGGAGTTCCTCTGTGGCCAGCTTGGAGCGCTGAAGATTGACTTGGATGAATCTCAATCTTGCTGTCGGTCTTGATGCGGTTTCGGGAGTGACTGGTTGGTTAGTGTGTGTGTTATCTTGGTCGCCCTTAGCAATAGGAAACACGTGACCTCGCTATCCCATCCCATTTTTGGCGTTCCTGGCAGTCTTCGCTGAACGCTGTGTGTGCCAGGTCGCTGCCCGTCCCGTAGGCTACCTTGCAGTTCGCGCAGGTGGGCTGTTTGCCGTCAGCCCGAGTGAGACAGTCCCTCGCGTTGTGCGCTCCGCTGCAGTAGCTGCAGAGTTCTTTCGCAGCCTTGCATATGGACTTGTTGTGTCCATATCCAAGGCACTTCGTGCACTGGACAAGGGGGGACTGGTCCTCAATCGAGCATCGCTTGATGCCCACGTGGACTTTAGGAACTGCTGTGAAGCATTTCCAGAGCTCTGGGGAGAGCTCCAGTACGGGATGGCACTCGTGGGTGTTTCTCGCGCGCTTCCTATAGCGCACCTTTAGGGTCTGCCCATCCACAGCGACGTTTTGCAGAAGGTGTTTGTTCTGCGCCTTTAGGAGATCTATGATCTCCCCGTCGCCGTAGCTAGACAGCACTCCCTTGATGCAGACGAGGGGGTTTTGGGGTTTCGGCTCCTGGACCTTTAGCCCTGCGTTCGACTGAAATTGGTCCTTTATTTTGTTAAGGTCGTCTCGGTTAGGTTAGGTTAGGTTAGGTTAGGTTAGGTTAGGTTAGGTTAGGTTAGGTTAGGTTAGGTTAGGTTAGGTTAGGTTAGGTTAGGTTAGGTTTTTTTTTTTTTTTTTTTTTTTTTTTTTTTTTTTTTTTTTTTTTTTTTTTCGATCTAGTTCCTCTAACAATAGTCAGAGACCTTATCTATCTATTCCTCATTCATACCAGTTCTCGCTTTTATTCCTCTCGCACTTTTATGCTTCATACTGGTTCTTTCTGACATACGTCATCATTTGCTCTGTGGGCGGGACACCCATTACTATTTCCCTATTCTAATCTCCTCTATTTTTATTTACTATTTGCATTCAAGGGAATAACAGTTTAGTCGGTGCTTTATTTTCTTAACCTGGTTACACCGGAGGGGGGAAATAACAGCATAGACAGTGTTTTATTCATCTTAATCTACATCTTATCTACATGTGTTTATCTTATTCTATTCTTATATTAATGCTTAACTCTAATACATTTCCTACTTACTTATTTTCTATGTTTACATTTTATATATATAGCAATATATATGAAACATAGTTTACCTATTCTTATTTCTATTTATGACTCTTTTACATATGTTGACGCAGTAATCCAAGAATTTCTGTCGATATCCACTTGACATTATATCGCTGATACTTTCCAAATTTAGTTTGACGTCTATTATGTTCTCCAAATTGTGTCTCTCGACTGCGTACACCGGGCAGTCTAGAAGGAGGTGGGGAACAGATTCATTCACCCCCGGGTCACAGATGCATGATGGATTCCCCTTACACTTGAACCTGTTCAAGTATTCGGAGAAGCCACCATGCCCCGTCAGCACTTGAGACAATACCGGGTCAACTCCGATTTTTCGTATCATTCCGTACGCCGCCACTGCATCCGGGAAAAAGATCTTCGTTATAGAGGCCGTCTGTCCCGCTGCATACCTCCGGTTCCACTCACCAAGCGTCACCGTACGGATGTGCCGCCTGATGTATGAGACCGGACACAGGTCGTAGTCAGGCTTCCTCTTGCTATTCATGGCGGCCTCCTTTGCCAGCTGATCCGCTCTTTCGTTGCCCTCAAACCCTGCATGAGCCTTAATCCAGAACAAGTTTACCACCTTGTTCTGGTGGGATATAGCTACTAAGTTATCCCTGGCTTCCACTGCTAGGGGATGAAGGCAGCTGTGGTTTTTCACTGTCTGGAGGGCCGCCATGGAGTCGCTGTATATCCCGAAGCTGGATGCGCGATGTTTTCGAATCTCCCTGGTTGCCTGGCACAACGCCAGGAGTTCAGCCTGGTAGACCGTACAGTAGTCCGGCAGCGCCAACTTGAGAGCACGCGCCTCGGTGTCTCCCCTCCACACAGATAGTGCGGCACCGACGCGCCCCCCTATTTTACTACCATCTGTAAATATTTTTACTTCCAAATTGGCGCTGGCTTCAACTTGCTCACGGTCCACCAGGCCCACGAGCTTCAGGTCGACACGTCCAGCGGGGTGCGGAGATAGCGCGGCGGTTGCCATCCGCTCCACCTCCCGGTCCCCCAGCACCGACTGGGGTACTCCCCTCCTAGCCTCATACATTGAGGCCGCCTCACGAACTCGTAGGTCCAGAGGGAGCATCCCAGCCAGCAAAAGTGCCGAGTTCAGGGAGACGGTACGGTAGGCTTTGCACATTTTCTGTGCAATACCGCGCTGCACCGCTCCCAGCTGCCTGCTGACTCCCAATTTACTTGCAGCCGGCGCCCATACACTGGCGGCGTACAGAACAATCGGCTCAATCGTCGCCACGTATATTATCCTAATGACCTCGGGATTAAGTCCCCAGTTCACCCGAGCCGCCCTACACAATTGTTTGTATATAGCTATGGCCCTCTTGCATACAATGGAGACATGCGTATTAAAAGTTAGCTTGTCGTCGATGGTAACACCCAACACTTTGATCTCTTTGGATAAAGTTATTTCAACCCCGCCCATGCTCAGCCGTGGGGTGTCAAATTTGAGTTTCCTCGTGATTACCATTGCGTTGGTCTTATGAGGTGCGAATTTCAACTTGTTTTTCACACCCCACGTCCGAACATGTTCAAGGGCTGCGTTCGCCCTACCCTCAATCTCCATTGCCGTGTCACCATCGAAGACAAGGACGACGTCGTCCGCAAATGCTTGCGAATAATCCCCTCTCTCTTCCAGGCTTTTTAAGAGGGGGTCCAGGAGCAGATTCCAAAGAATAGGGCCCCCTATGGAACCCTGTACACATCCTTTGTTTGTGGCCTTGGCGAATTCCTCACCGGCATATCGAACTCTGACCCTTCTGTCGTTCAGGTAACTATCGAAGACCCTTCTCAGGTTTACCGGACACTTTTCCTCAGCCAGTCGGACCCTGATGGCAGGCCACCAGGCACTGTCGAAGGCTCCCTCTATGTCCAATGATACCAGAACCACTATTTTCTTTTGTTCCAGTTTTGTGCGGATGTGCTGCATTAAGTCATAGAGGGAGTCCTCGGTGCTCCTCTGTGGCATGAATCCGTACTGGCGAGTACTCATCCTAGGCAAAATATAAAACCTGAGACGGGCCACCAGCATCTTCTCAAATATTTTTCCCATGATTGGTAGCAGTCCAATTGGCCTATATGATTTTGGGGTGGTGTAGTCCGTTTTCCCCGGTTTTCTTAACACCACCACCGTAGCCTCTTTCCAGGACTGTGGGAAATAGCCCTGTTTTAGGCATTGGTTCAGAAGGGCCAGGAAAGCGTCTGGCAAACTGCCTATCGCGCGGTCGCATATGTCGGCGGTCAGGCCGTCCGCTCCCGGGGCCTTCTTAGGGTTAAAGGATCTGCTAGCTGTTGTTAGTTCCAGCATAGTAAAGGGTGGATCGCCGCTGTCGCTAAGCTCTACCTCGTTGACTTTGTCGGCCTCTACTCTAATGTGACGATGGTAATCATCGTCAACACTATGTAGGTCCTCCGGATAAAAAGTTTCCGTGATATATTTTACGGAGCTTTTTGCGTCCAGTTCCTCTCCACCCTTAACCATGGGGACATCCTCTTCCCTACGCGAAGTTCTTCCTATAACCCTATAGATTCCCTCCCAGACCCCCTCCCTATCTTGCTTGTGGCAGAACTCCTTCCAGCTCTCTGTTTGGGCTCTCGCTTCCTCCAACTCATACTCTTCTTTCTGTTTCAGGTACTCTCCAATGACCTTCGACCTTCGGACAGGTGCAGCACACCGGATCCTGCGTTTCTTGGTGGTGACCTGTCTCTTCATCCTCGCGAGTTTCTCCGACCACCACGGCAAGGTAAGTTTTTCTTTTTTATTTTTAGTTGGCATTGCTGAGTTACAAGCTTCTTTAATTATTTTTGTGAGGTCATTAGTTATATTATCTATTTGTTTAGTATTATTAATTTTTTCTATTTCTGGTTTCATAAATCTATGTTCTACCGTCAATTGGTTGAGCTTCTCACGAAACTCAACCCAATTGGCTTTTTTGGTGTTGTAGATTCGGGTTGTCCTTTCTACCCTGAAGCCTTTGGATTTTTGAAGCCTGATACTGTAAGTTATGCCGTTGTGATCGGAGCCCGTTAGACTTTCGTCAACTCTCCAGTCATCCACCATCCCAAGTATATTTGTCGAACAGGCCGTAATGTCGACGAAGCTGCTGTAGCGCTGTCCTCCTCTGATCGTGTCGAAGGTCGGGATTTCCCCTACGTTGAGTATATGGAGCCCCAACTCTCCTAGGGTTCCGCACACGTCTTCGCCTCTGCTGTCAATAACTGGGCTACCCCACCATGGACTCTTCGCATTGACATCACCTCCAACGATCAGCGGTTTAGTCCCATTTGCCATCTCTATCTTCTTCAGATGTTCAAGATAGGGCTCTAACGGTTTATCCGGCTCGAAATAGAGTGAGACGAGTGTGATCTCCCAGGCGCTAGTCTGGATTCCCACCACAGTGATGTTGTTTGTGGTGAGCTTTGGGTACTGTATGACGTTAAGGTCACTATCAAAGACGGCGACTGCCGCCTTGACAGTACCCTCTCCCACATCCGCGCTCTGGAAGATCCTCACTCCCCTCTGGCTCTTCACCCTTTTCACACCGCCGACGTATGGCTCCTGAATGAGCGCGACCGCTATTCCACGCTTTACCGCTTCAATGAACAACTCATTAGTAGCGAGCCTTTTGCGTTGGAGGTTAGCCTGAGCGAATTTGTACGCTGAGTCTCCGTGGGTGCCCTTAGCAGTAGGCTACCGTTGCCCTCGCTAACTGATCCCACTTACGTCGTTGCGGGCAATCGGCGCTGAAGGCATTGTGCTCCGACTGGCTGCAGTTTGCCTTTTTGCAGTTTCTGCAAGAGGCTGGCACTCCAGCCATCCAGTCTGAGCATTCAGCCCTCAGGTGGGGTCCGCCGCAATGACTGCACAGGTCCACCGACTCCATGCAAAATTTTTTGCCGTGGCCGAACCCTAGGCAGCGCGTGCACTGCATCAATGGGGTCTGGTCTTCGGCCCTGATGCGCTGGAGGTCGATGTGGACGTATCCCTTTTCAGTTATTCTACGCCAAATTTTTGGTGAGGTACTGACCACTATGTGGCCAGTGTGCGGATTTCTAGTCCTTCTCCTGAACTTTATCTCCACCTTGTTCGTCTCGCCGTCCAGGCCTTGGAAGACGTCCCGGTTCTGGTTTCTCAGAGCCGTGAGGACGTCCCCATCGGTATGCACCGACAGGACGTCCCTGAGGATCAACATCGGGTCCTTGTTTTTAATTTCTTCCACGTTTAGGCCCGGACCATCCTTCCTCAATCTTTCCTTCACCTTATCCCTTTCTTCCTTCGTCTCAAAACCCATTATCACCTTTCTATTCTTCGCCTTTCTTACTTTTTCCACCTTTATCCATCCTTCTTTCGCATCTATCGCTTTTCTTACCCTATCAAGTACTTCCTCTCCTGTATCCTCCTCATTACTGGAGGTGACCACGACTGAGTGTAGCGTTCGCTTTTCCTGCGCACTGGTACGCCCAGCCGCCGTCACCCCCGCGTAAGTAGGAGTCTCAACATTTTCCATTCTTTCTTTTTGGGCTTCGATGGCACCCTTGAGCTCCTCCATCTGCTTTTTGCTTTCCAGCAACAGCTTTGAGTGCTCCTCAATTTTAGCCATCAGTTGGCTCGTCTCCTGGCTTTTTAGGTGCAAGTCCGAAGCTCCACTTTCCTTCTGCACTATCATTACTTCCTTCTCATTCTTCTCCTTTTCTATCATATTCCCGCTTTTTAATTCAAGCTCGATTTCTTTGACTATTTTGTATAGTCTTTCCGAAGCCTCTATTACCGCTTCTTTAATTTCCCTCTTTGTGTTTCTAGACTCATCGAGCTGCCGCTTCACCTTCATAAGGCAAGCTGCTGCCTCCTTCGTCCTGCTCGTGTAGGTCCTAGACAACGACGGGCGCTCTATCGACACTAAGCGGAGCTCGGGAGTCGAAGCTTTACCTTCCTGTGGCTTCGGCCTCGGCTCAGCGCTCCGCATAAGTGTCGGAATAGAGGAGGGTGATGTAGGGCCCGCCTGTTTTGTTGGGCTAGTTCGCTTCACGATGCAGGGCGCTGGGGGTGAGGGTCCTGCCTCTTCCACTACGCCCCGCGGACTTTTGTTTTGCGAGTTTGCCGGAGCCTTTTTGATGGGTGTGCGTATGCCAATCATTTTGGCGAGGGACACTTTTTGGAAACTAGATCGTCGTCAGTAACTGTAGGGTATTGTATAGGATACCCCAGTCAATAAAATAGTAAATATGTCAGTATAATAAAAGGTATACTAATACCACCGCAATAACAGTGAATATCAAATAAACAATAGTTTACTACGTCAACAAATTACAAATAAACAAAAACAACAAAACAAAAGTTAAAAACCTATAAACTATACCAGTTACAACAAAAGTTGTGAACCTGTCTGCTAAAATAAATTAAAGATAAATGAACCCAGGGTTATAATCCTGAGTAGTTGTTTAATTCAATCAGTGAGTTGCGCTAATTACTTACGCGGAGCCTCGCTATCTATTGCTCTCGCCGGGGCCTTTCAAATGAGCCCAAACTCGGCAGGTCTACCCCAAAGGGTTCCGGAGATACAGCGATCCAAAATTCTGGTTGCTCATCCAAGATGGCGGCCAGAATCCGGTTATTTGAGCCTATCTCCGGGACCGTTGGTCCGAATACCACCGTGCTTGGGCTCCCCTGACTGGTCCCGACAATGTCTATCCGGTTTTTTACTTTTGAAGTCTGAGAAATTTTTAGCCCTGATGGGGCAAGCGGGGGGCGTGTTAGAGTTGTGGGGGCAGGGGGGTCGCGGGGTTTGATATATAAAGGGGTTGTATATATATATATATGTATAGGAATGCTGCTATTGAGTGTTTTTGGGGTCAAAAGTGGGGGTCAATAAAAGGGGGGTCTGGGGGTCTTAACTAAATGTTAGTACGAGCCGGGAGGGGGGGTACTAGGGGGGGGGGGGAAATTTTGTCAGATTTTTGAAATTCCCAGCCGTTTCCGAGATATTCGAGATTTTTTGAACGCGGGATTTTTTGGGAAATATTAGGATAATAAATATACTAATTTATAATAGGTGTATCTAATAAAACGTAGGATGGGTTTAGTGAGGCTGATTTGGGTAGTTACAGTATATGGGGGAGGGGGGGTGGGGGGGGATTAGGTTTGGGCTTTGTTATAATACATACATACAATTAAATAACACTATTGTCCACGGTAACGTATACGGGGGGGGGCGGTAATTTCGCTGGTTTGTAATTAATAAAAACGAAGGGGGGGTTCGGGAGAGGGTGGCCTGGGGTGTGTGGCAAAGGTCCGGGGTCAAAATTGGGCTATCTCTCTCCGTTCCCGAGATATGGGCGTTTTTAGGTAATGCGAGGTTCCGGGTTTGATGCTCGGTTAGTGAAAATATTGAAAAAAAAATTTTGCTTGTGGTTTTTTCACTAGCGCAACTTTGTCTTACTATTTATAATTTACAATATATATTAAAAACCTAATTTTAACTTAAATTTATAACAAGAGGTTTAAAATGGGTAAAAAGTGGGGAAACTTTAAATGTGGGGAGAAACACGTAATTTTACCCCGAGCTTTTCCCAGGGACGTCCCAGGGGGATGAAACAAATTGTATTGGTTGCCCGTCCAGTAGAAACTACGCAAACCAGAACTTGTTTCCCTCTGTGACTTCCCGTTTTGGAGATATAGCCACTCCCGTGCAGCGGAACATCAGGTTAAAATCGGGGAAAAAACCGTGACCTGGGAGATGCTGTATCTCAAAAACTACTTAATGGATTTTTCCCATTTTTTAGTGAAAACATTCACTTTAAGCTGAAGGCTTATATTTCTATTATTAATTTCCAAAATCTATTGAACTTTATTATATTTTACAGTTTTCCTTTCCGACCGGAAACCAATTAATTTTACCGTCGGGGAAAATTTCTTCTTTTACTAAAACTAATATATCTATTAAAGTCTCTATCTTAAAATTTATTCTTATGGGAATCTGGGTTATGTGACGTCCCAGCTCACTTCCGCAGGGGTTAAAGTTGGCCCGTCACTGGAATTTAATAGTTTTACTTGGACGGGAAAATTTTTTAGTCTGTTTCACAGCCGCACCAAGATATTTTAAGTTTGTTTATGCAATAAAAAGTGTCCACTTCACTATTTTTAAATTTTAAAAGTACCTTCGTGGTCCTTGTTCCGTCCTCCTTCTCGGGGAATTGTCCGGGATTGTTTTCAGCCCCCAAAATAGAGACCACGTTTTCCCCTTGGAGACGGTTTTTTCGCCGTATCTCCGCGCGCCTTCACGGAAAAAATCCGGAATTTGCACAGGGCTCTAGATCTTGGCAGAGCGCTTAAGATAGCAGTTGCCGATTTTTCCCTCACCGATCAAAATCGGGAGTTATCCAGCTTGCAAAGTCCAGAATTTCACTAAAAATCACTGTTTTGGTGATATTTCCCAAAGTTTTCCACTTTTCACAATAAACTTTTCACTATCGTAATCGACTTTCGATTGCGCGTGTTTTGGTGTATCACTCGACTTATTTGGAGAACTTTTTGCTATTTTTACGATTTTTCGCAACGGAGCGCGGTTTTTTCGTGGCGTTTCGGGCGGCGGGTGAGGCCAGACTGGTTAGGTTAGGTTAGGTTAGGTTAGGTTAGGTTAGGTTAGGTTAGGTTAGGTTAGGTTAGGTTAGGTTAGGTTAGGTTGTGTCGCATAAACAGGGAGCCGGACGCCCGGTGTCACCACTGCATCGACTGTCAGGAGGACACGGCGCGGCATACGCTGGCAGAGTGTGCCGCTTGGGAGGAGCCACGCCGTGCCCTCATCTCAGGAGTGGGCAGTGACCTGTCGCTGCCGGCCGTGGTCGAGGCGATGGTCGGCAGCGAGGAGTCCTGGGACGCGGTGGTATCCTTCTGCGAAACAGTCGTGTCGCAGAAGGAGGCTGCGGAACGGGAGCGGGAGATCTCTTCCGCTCACCCGGCCCGCAGCAGGCGCACCGGGCGTCGGCAGAGGGCAGACAACGCCCTCTTCCGGCCCCCCTAAATGGGTCTAGGGACGGCGGACTTGGGGACGTCCGCCGCCCCCCATCACACTGGACCCGAGGTGGCGGCGCGTAGTGTTCCACGCGCGCCCCTTTCAGACGTCGCGGGGGGGTTTAAACACCTCACCCCCCCCAGACTTGAGGTGGCCCGCAGAGGTGGGCCGGCACTAGCCGGGGATCGTGGAAGTCGCATTAGATCCCATGATCCCCGGTGCAAGTGTGGGACGGGAACACCGGGGTGGTTTTTAGTCAGTAAGAGTCTGACAGACCCCTCCGCCTACCCCAGGGCGGAGGACATCCATGAGGATTTTCCACCCCGGGAACAAAAAAAAAAAAAAAAAAAAAAAAAAAAAAAAAAAAAAAAAAAAAAAAAAAAAAAAGGTTAGGTTAGGTTAGGTTTGGTTGGGTTTTTTTTTTTTTTTTTTTTTTTTTTTTTTTTTTTTTTTTTTTTTTTTTTTTTTTCCGATCTAGTTCCTCTAACAGTAGTCAGAGACCTTAGCTAGCTATTCCTTTCATACCAGTTCTCGCTTTTATTCCTCTCGCACTTTTATGCCTCATACTGTTTCTTTCTTACATCCATCATCATTTGCTCTGTGGGCGGACACCCATTACTATTACCCTATTCGATTCTACTCTATTTTGTATGTCTTTATTTACTATTTACATTACAGGGAAAATAACAGTTTAGACGGTACTTTATTTTTTCTTAGTCTAATTACACCGGAGGGGAAAATAACTGCATAGACAGTGTTTTATTCTTAATCTAGTTACATAAATATTTATCTTATTCTATTCTTATATTAATGCTTAATTCTATTACGTTTTTTACATCCTTATTTTCTATGTTTATCTTTAATATATTTAATAATATATTTGAAAACATAATTTACTTATTCTTATTTCTCTTAATTACTTTTTTAGAAATGTTGACGCAATAATCTAAGAATTTCTGTCTTGCTTTACTTGACATTATATTGCTAATTGTGTCTTTTTTCAGTTTGACGTCTATTGCGTTCTCCAAATCGTATCTCTCGGCCGCGTACACCGGGCAGTCCAGTAGTAGGTGGGGGACAGATTCGTTGACCTCCGGGTCACAGATGCATGATGGATTCTCCTTACACTTGAATCGGTTCAAGTATTCGGAGAACCCACCATGCCCCGTCAGCACTTGTGTTGTGATTTGGTCAACTCTAATTTTTCGTATTATCCCGTACGCCGCCACTGCATCTGGGAAAAACATTTTTGTTGTAGCGGCCGTCTGACCCGAAGCATACCTCCGACTCCACTCGTCAAGCGTCATCCTACGGATGTGCCGCCTGAGGAACGAAACCGGACAGTAGTCGTAGTCAGGCTTCCTCTTGCTCCTTATGGCAGCCTCCTTTGCCAGCTGATCCGCTCTTTCGTTGCCCTCAAATCCTGCATGAGCCTTTATCCAGAACAAGTTTACCACCTTGTTCTGGTGGGATATGGCTGTTAAGTTATCCCTGGCTTCAACTGCTAGGGGATGAAGACAACTGTGGTTTTTCACTGTCTGGAGGGCCGCCATGGAGTCGCTATAAACTCCGAAACTAGATGCCGGATGTTTCCGGATCTCCCTGGTTGCTCGGCACAGCGCCAGCAGTTCGGCCTGGTAGACCGTGCAGTAATCCGGCAGCGCCAACTTGAAAGCACGCGCTTCGGTGTCTCCCCTCCACACGGATAGTGCGGCACCGACACGCCCCTCTATCTTGCTTCCATCCGTGTATATTTTTACTTCCAAATTAGCGCTAGCGTTGACTTGCTCACGGTCCACCAGGTTCACGAAATCCAGGTCGATCCGTCTAGCAGGGTGCGGAGCTTGCATTGCAGGTGCCACCCGTTCCATCTCCCGATCTCCTAGTACTGACTGGGGTACTCCTCTCTTGGCTTCATATATTGAAGCCGCCTCGCGAACTCGCAGGTCTAGAGGGAGCATCCCGGCCAGCAAAAGTGCCGAGTTCAGGGAGACGGTACGGTAGGCTTTGCAAATTTTTTGCGCAATGCCACGCTGCACGACTCTCAGCTGCTTGATAATTCCCAGCTTATTTGCGGCTGGAGCCCATGCACCAGCAGCGTACAGGACAATCGGTTCAATCGCTGCGACGTATATTGTCCTTATGACCTCTGGATTTAGTCCCCAGTTTACTCGAGCCGCCCTACATAGCTGTTTGTGAACAGCTATGGCTCTTCTACATACGTCGGAGACATGCGCGTTGAAAGTTAATTTGTCGTCGATGGTAACACCCAAAATTTTAATTTCCCTCGACAGGGGCACGTCAACCCCGCCCATGCTCAGCCGTGGGGTGTCAAATTTAAGTTTCCTCGTAATTACCATTGCCTTGGTTTTGTGAGGTGCAAATTTCAACTTATTTTTCACACCCCACGTCCGAACATGTTCAAGGGCTGCGTTCGACCTACCCTCGATCTCCATTGCTGTGTCACCATCGAAGACAAGGACGACGTCGTCCGCAAAAGCTTGCGAGTAGTCCCCTCTCTCTTCCAAGCTTTTCAAGAGGGGGTCCAAGAGCAGATTCCAAAGGATGGGGCCCCCTATGGAACCCTGTACACATCCTTTGCTTGTTCCTTGGACATATTCTTCACCGGCGTATCGGACCCTGACCCTTCTGTCTTTTAGGTAGCTATCGATGACCCTTCTCAGGTTTACCGGACACTTTTCCTCGGCCAGTCGGACCCTGATAGCTGGCCACCAGGCACTGTCGAAGGCTCCCTCTATGTCCAATGATACTAGAACCACTATTTTCTTTTGTTCCAGCTTTGTGCGGATGTGCTGCATTAAGTCATAGAGGGAGTCTTCGGTGCTCCTCTGTGGCATGAATCCGTACTGGCGAGTACTCATCCTAGGCAAAATATAGAACCTGAGACGGGCCACCAGCATCTTTTCAAATATCTTTCCCATGACAGGCAATAGTCCAATTGGCCTGTAAGATTTTGGGGTGGTGTAGTCCGTTTTCCCTGGTTTTCTTAACACCACCACCGTGGCCTCCTTCCAGGGCTGTGGGAAATGGCCATGTTTCAGGCATTGGTTTAGAAGGGCCAGGGAAGCCTCCGGCAAACTGCTTATAGCACGGTTACATATGTCCGCGGTTAGACCATCCACTCCCGGGGCCTTCTTAGGGTTAAAGGATTCGCTGGCTGTTCTTAGTTCTAACATGGTAAAGGGTGGATCGTTGCCTTCGCTTTGCTCTATCTCGTTAACTTTATCGGCCTCTACTCTAATGTGACGATGATAATCATCGTCAACACTATGTAGGTCCTCCGGATAAAAAGTTTCCGTGATGTATTTTACGGAGCTTTTTGCGTCCAGTTCCTCTCCCCCCTTAACCATGGGAACATCCTCTTCCCTACGCGAAGTTCTTCCTAGGTTAGGTTAGGTTAGGTTAGGTTAGGTTAGGTTAGGTTAGGTTAGGTTAGGTTAGGTTAGGTTAGGTTAGGTTAGGTTAGGTTAGGTTAGGTTAGGTTAGGTTAGGTTAGGTTAGGTTAGGTTAGGTTAGGTTAGGTTAGGTTAGGTTAGGTTAGGTTAGGTTAGGTTAGGTTAGGTTAGGTTAGGTTAGGTTAGGTTAGGTTAGGTTAGGTTAGGTTAGGTTAGGTTAGGTTAGGTTAGGTTAGGTTAGGTTAGGTTAGGTTAGGTTAGGTTAGGTTAGGTTAGGTTAGGTTAGGTTAGGTTAGGTTAGGTTAGGTTAGGTTAGGTTAGGTTAGGTTAGGTTAGGTTAGGTTAGGTTAGGTTTTTTTTTTTTTTTTTTTTTTTTTTTTTTAATCCTGTCCGGGCGCAAGGCCCGGCCCGCGAGCTACCTCTAACATAATTAGAGTCCTTAATTGTACTGTGAGATGGGATGTATCTACGGGTTTTCTTTATTTATTTCTCTCCAATTTTTATTGATTCTCAATTCTTTGCTTATCTCTATACATATATGTCTTTTCCATATTATATACTTAATCTTATTCTAGGCTATTAATTCTATTCAACCCGATGGGTTTTACAAGGTTTTCTTATATTTGCTGCTTATTCTACTTAACTACTTTCCATTTCCAGCTGACATTTCTTGTTTTCTTATATATACTTATTGTTACACATTTTTTCTTATCTGGTTAGCTTATTGTACTACTTAATTTTAACACCTTATTTTATCACACTTGATTTCTATATGCTAATCAATATATTTACATTAATATATATATAGCATAAATTTATTATACTATTTATTTCTATTTATAACTTTCCTTGCGATATCAATACAGTACAACATGAATCTTTCCCTAAGTCTTCTAGTTGACATAATCTCAGGGAAGTTTCTATCTATTATTCTGCATTCCAGCTCATTCTCAACTTCGAGTCTCTTTAGGGCGTAAATTGGGCAGTCGGTTAATATGTGTACGACCGTTTCAGGAGTTCCGGGGTGGCAGATGCACGATGGATTATCCTTGCACCTGAATCGATTCAGGTACTCAGAGAACCCACCATGCCCTGTCAGTATTTGGGTAATTATGTTGGTTGGGTTCATTTGTCTTACTATTTTATGGGAGGTGGTAATTTCGGGAAAGAACATTCTGGTTACCCCTGCTGTGGTACCCTCTTTATACCTTTTGTTCCATTCATCAATCGACCCCTTTCGGATATGTCGCTTAATGAATGAAACCGGGCATAGGTCGTAGTCGGGTTTGGTCTTCATGTTCAGGGCTGCATCTTTCGCCAGTTCATCCGCCCGCTCGTTACCCGCAAGACCCGCGTGTGCCTTGATCCAGAACAAAGACACAGTTTTGTTCTGGTTCCCAATGGCTCTTATGTTCTCGCGTGTTTGCACCGCCAGGGGATGTGTTGTGCTGAGGTTTGCTATGGTCTCCAGGGCTGATCTACTGTCGCTGTAGATTCCATAGCTCCTCTCATTTCTCCGTTTGGCTTCCTCAGTGGCTCTGCATACCGCTAGGAGTTCCGCCTGGTATACCGTACAGTATGGTGCCAGTTTGAGTTTGAAGGTCTTCACCTCCGCAACGCTATCCCATAGGGATAGCGCTGCCCCAACCTTACCCTCAATCCGGCTACCGTCGGTAAATATTCGGATAGCTTGGTTGTTATGGCTATCTACCGACTCTTGGTCCACCAGGCTCATGAACTCTATCACAGTATGTTTCGCCGGGTGAGGTGTACAGCGGTATGGAACCCTCCGCTCGACCTCTCTGCCCGCCATCTCCGGCTGGAATGTCCCTCTCCTCGCCTCATACAGAGCGGCTGCCTCTTGTATGCGGAGGTCAAGTGGCAATATTCCTGCCAGTACCAGAGTTGAATGCAGAGAGGCCGTGCGGTACGCTCCGCACAGTTTTTGGGCGAAGCCTCTCTGGACGGCATTTAGGTGGCGTTGAACTCCCAACTTTTTTGATGCTGAGGACCAGGCGCCAGCTGCGTACGTGATGATGGGCTCTACCGTTGCGGTGTATATGACACGGACTATTTCCGGGTTAGGTTAGGTTAGGTTAGGTTAGGTTAGGTTAGGTTAGGTTAGGTTAGGTTAGGTTAGGTTAGGTTAGGTTAGGTTAGGTTAGGTTAGGTTAGGTTAGGTTAGGTTAGGTTAGGTTAGGTTAGGTTAGGTTAGGTTAGGTTAGGTTAGGTTAGGTTAGGTTAGGTTAGGTTAGGTTAGGTTAGGTTAGGTTAGGTTAGGTTAGGTTAGGTTAGGTTAGGTTAGGTTAGGTTAGGTTAGGTTAGGTTAGGTTAGGTTAGGTTAGGTTAGGTTAGGTTAGGTTAGGTTAGGTTAGGTTAGGTTAGGTTAGGTTAGGTTAGGTTAGGTTAGGTTTTTTTTTTTTTTTTTTTTTTTTTTTTTGTTTTGGCAGGAGTGGGAAATCCTCATGGACGCCCAGACTGCCTCGCTTGTGAGCCTGTCTGGGCAGTGCCGGACTCCTACCGGCTAAAACCACACTCCTGCCCGGCCCAGTGTCCCTCTGACGTGATCAGAGACCTTTTAAGTAGATATTTTAATTTTATAAATTTTTTCTTAGAGTGATTTTCCTGTGGTGTGGCATGACTACCAACACAAACACCAAATAATACACTTATCAACTTAACTATCGTCATATTTTTCCTATCTGTACTATGCTATACTAATTACACATATACATACCTTATAATAATATATTCTATGGGGACCTTCTATTAAATATATTCTTTTTTTTTTTTTTTTTTTTTTTTTTTTTTTTTTTTCTGCTTCATTTTAATATTGTTTCTTTTTTTTATTATGATTTTTTTTTTTTTTTTTTTTTTTTTTTTTTTTTTCCTCTATGTTTAGGTACTTATCTTATATACTTATTATATAATCAAGTATCCTACTTACTTAAACAATTTTATTTCTATTTATTAATGCTATTCCTATTTCTATACAATATTCTAATAATTTGTTTCTATTTCGGCTTCTCATTAAATTTGGTACGGTTTCGGCTATTAGTTTGGTGCCCAGTTTTTGCTCCGCCTCATATCGAGCTTTTGCTGTTATTGGGCATTCGAACAGAACATGAGCAACCGTTTCATCGATTCCAGGCTCACAGGCGCACGATGCATTCTCTTTACACTTGAAACGTTTCAGGTATGCAGAGAATCCACCGTGCCCTGTGAGGATTTGGGTTGTCACACTTGTGAGCTCCATTTTTCTTACTACACTGTACGCCGCGATCGCGTCAGGGAAGAATAGTTTCGTGCCGGAGGCTGTTGCCCCCGATTTATACCTCCCATTCCATTCGTCGAGCGACCCCATACGGATCTGCCGCTTGACGAATGAAACGGGGCACAGATCGTAGTCCGGCCTCTTCTTCGACCCTAGGGCAGCCTCCTTCGCGAGTCTGTCGGCTCGCTCGTTGCCCTCCAACCCTGCGTGGGCTTTGATCCAAAACAAAGAGACACTCTTGTTTTGGAGCTTGCAGCGTCTTAGAGTGTCTCTTGTTTCCACTGCCAGGGGATGGGGGGCGCTAGCGTTGGTGATCGTCTGGAGGGCCGCCATAGAGTCGCTGAAAATGCCGAACGTGCTTTCCCTGCGCTTTAGCGCCTCTGCAGCCGCTCTTTGCAGGGCCAGTAGTTCAGCCTGATAGACGGTACAGTAAGACGGCAAGGTAAGTTTGAGGGCCTTTGTTTCGGTGGCGCTATTCCACAAGGATAGCGCTGCTCCGACCCTGCCCTCAATCTTACTGCCGTCAGTGAAAATACGCACAGCGAAATCGCTGTGGTGGTTATATTGTTCCTCGTCCATCAGGCTGCCAAACTGAAGAGTGGCTTGCTCCGCGGGGTGCGGGGCCTCGATCGCTGGAGCCATCCGCTCAACCTCCCTGTCTCCTAGTATGGACTGGGGCACACCCCTCTTGGCTTCATAAAGTGAAGCAACTTCCCTTATCCGAAGGTCAAGAGGGAGTATCCCAGCCAGCACCAGTGCTGAGTTGAGGGAGACTGTGCGGTAGGCTCTGCACAGCTTCTGGGCAAACCCTCTCTGCACCACGTTCAGCTGTTTTATGACCCCTATTTTGTTGGCGGCTGGTGCCCATGCGCTTGCGGCGTACAGCAGCGTGGGCTCCACTGCGGCTGTGTAGATGGTCCGGATTACTTCTGGGTGCAAACCCCAACTTACTCGGGCCGCTCGAGCCAGCTGCTTGTACATAGCTATCGCCTTTTTACAGGCGATGGCTATGTGTTTGTTGAAGGTCAGCTTGGAGTCGATTGTGAGACCCAATATTTTGACATCTTGGGACATGCCAATGTCGATCCCCCCCATGCTCAAGCGTGGTGTGTCGTACTTGAGCCTCCGCGTTAAAACCATCGCACACGTTTTGTGCGGTGCGAATTTTAGCTTATTTCTTACACCCCACGCCCGAACATATTCGAGAGCGGCATTGGCCTGTCCCTCGATTTCTACCGCCGTTCCGCCGTCAAAGACCATAACAACGTCATCGGCGAATGCTTGGCAGTAGTTGCCTCTTGCTTCCAGCTCTTTAAGGAGTGGGTCCAGCAAGAGGTTCCAAAACATCGGTCCCCCAATCGACCCCTGGACGCAGCCTTTGCCTGTAGACCTCGTACACTCTTCCCCCGCGTATCTCACATGAACCTTCCTGTCGCTGAGATAGCTACCGACTACTCGTCTCAAATTCACAGGGCACTTTTCCTCAGCCAATCGTACCTTGATGGCAGGCCACCACGCACTGTCGAAGGCTCCCTCTATATCCAATGACACGAGTGTGACAATTTTCTTTTCTGTCAGTTTCACTCGGATGTACTGCACTAGGGTATAGAGGGAGTCCTCTGTGCCCTTTTGGGGCATAAATCCGAATTGGCGAGTACTGATCCTGGGGAGTAAGTAGAATTTGAGACGAGCAACCAGCATCTTCTCGTACACCTTTCCTAGTACAGGCAAGAGCCCAATCGGCCTGTAGGACTTCGGTACGGTGTACGAGTCCTTACCCGGCTTTCTCAGCACAACCACCGTTGCTTCCTTCCAAGCTTTCGGGAAATGGTGGTATGCCAGGCATTTGTTCAGCAGTTCCAGGAAGAACGCAGGGTCACAATTTACGGCCTGGGAGCAAATGTCCGCTGTGAAGCCGTCGGCTCCCGGGGCCTTCTTTGGGTTAAAAGAATGCATGGACCTATCGAGCTCACTTTGGGTAAACGGTGGGTCATGCCGTTCATCATGACTCCACTCGTTTACCTTTGCTGCCAGTACTCTCGTGTGGCGATGGTCCAAGCTGTCATCCTCCTCGCGATCCTCGGGGTAGAAGGTCTCAGCCAACAGCCTCACAGAACCCTCTGCGTCCAGGGTCTCCCCTCCCATTTGCAGCGGCAGATCTTCCTCCCTTTTAGCAACCCGTCCCATGACTCGGTAAATACCCTCCCAAACCCCTTCTCTGGTCTGTTTACCGCAAAAACCCTTCCAACTCTCCTCTATGGCTTTTTTGGCAGCTTCCTCATATTTTTCTTTCTCTTTCAGGTACAGACTGACAACCATCGCTCTTCGGACCGGCGCGGCGTTCCCGATTCGGCGTTTCCTGGTAGCGACCAGCCTCTTCATCTCAGCGAGTTCCTCGGACCACCACGGCAAAGTAAGTATTTCCTTTGTTTTCTTTAAAGGTATTGTATGTGTGCATGTTTCTGTTATTACTTGTGTGTATGTATCTATTATTATATCTAAATCATTGGTGTTTTTTGTTTTGGTAAGTTCTTCTATTGTTAATTTCTTTTCCAGCATAATTTGTGACAGTTTCACATGAAACTGTCTCCAATTAGCCTTCTTCGTGTTATATTTTCTAGTGGTGCGTTCTATACTAATACCTTTAGATTTCTCCAGGGCAATACTGAAACTAATGCCGTTGTGGTCGGAACTCGTGAGACCCACTTCTACTCGCCAGTCGTCTACCAGGTCCAGCATGTCCACCGTACATGCCGTGACGTCCACGTGGCTGCTGTACCTGATTCCTCCTCTCACTGTGTCAAACGTCGGGGTGTCTCCTATATTGAGGACATGCAAACCCCACTCCCCCAATGCTCCGCACATCTGCTCCCCTCTAGCATCTTCGCTGCTGCTTCCCCACCAAGTACTTTTTGCATTTACATCACCTCCAATAACCAACCTGCAAGGGCCAATCTCTCGCATTATGCGTTGCATATGCTCCAGGTAAGGCTCCACGGGCTTGTCGGGCTCAAAATAGAATGACACCAGCGTGATCTTCCAGGCTCTGGTTCGGACTCCCACCACACAGATGTTGTTTGTGGTGAGTTGCGGGTACTGAAGTATGTCCAGGTCGTGGTCTAGGACAACGATTGCTGCTTTTACAGTCCCTTCTCCTCCTTCAGAGCTCTGGAAGACCCTTACGCCCTGGTAGCCCTTCATTCTACTAATCCGACCCACGTAGGGCTCCTGGAGCATTGCTGCGGCCACTTTGCGCGATTGCGCTTCCAATAGGAGTTCGTTGGTGGCGAGTTGGCTTCGTTGCAGGTTGGCCTGGATAATTTTGTACTTGGGGGTAGCTGCGGGGCCCTTAGCAATACGCTACAGATGCTCGAGCCAATGAGTCCCATTTGCGGCGCACGGGGCACTCTGTGCTGAATGCACTGTGCTCAGTGTCACTCATTTTTGCTCTGGCGCAGTTTATACACTTCGCTGCCTCGCCGAGTTGTCGATCCGGGCAGTCCGCTCTGAGATGCAGACCACCACAATGGCTGCATAGGTCGGCTGGTTCCTTGCAGAACCGTTTACCATGACCATATGCTAGGCAGCGTGTGCACTGCACCAGAGGCGTCTGGTCTTCGACGCGCACAATCTGGAGGTCTATACGCAGTCTCCCTCCTTCAATTGCCCTCCTCCAGATTGCGGGAGAAACACTGAGCACAATGTGATTACAGTGGGGATTGCGTGTCCTCCTCCTAAACTTTATTTTTAATCTCGACTCCTCGTCTTGGAGGCCGTGGAAGAGCTCCC